>OZ038480.1:59105897-59125897 GCA_964036315.1 Acanthosepion esculentum
GTTTCATGCTAGTGCAATCGTCAGGCGATTGCACTAGCATGAAACAGACTGTCGCCTCTAAGTGCTGACTTCCATGTCCACTTTTATATTTATACACGCTCTATCTCTGATATTGAGCACTTTACCCCATAAATATAGCACACTTTAAGACTATATTTCTGTATATATATATATATATATATATATATATATATATATAGATAGATAGATAGATAGATAGATAGATAGATAGATAGATAGATATGAACAGACTGAAATATATATAATGATGTATAATGAAAGACTGACATATATATATATATATATATATATATATATATATATATATATATAGATAGATAGATAGATAGATAGATAGATAGATATGAACAGACTGAAATATACATAATGATGTATAATGAAAGTCTGACATAGATAGATAGATAGATAGATAGATAGATAGATAGATAGATAGATAATGGTTCCACTTCTAGATTCAGTATTGTCCTACAAAAAACAGCCTGGCCGATTAGAATGTTCGTTCGTGAATTTGGTGGCATAGTTATTCTGACTTCAATTCCTTGCTTGTCTAGTACCGACTTTACCACTCAATTCCAGAACCATTGCTTTAATCCGTGGAGCCTTATCCCTAAATCCTTTCTCCTTGTCTGCCTGCAACTGACTCTTCCAACGCATTCATCTTCACTTTTTTTGCCGCTGCTGAACACTTTTCCTGTCGACCTTGGCTCTTTTTCTGTCATCGTTTCTTTTTCAATCTTTATTAATGGCTCCCATATGGTGTTTATTGCTGCGACGTGTTTATTCTCCGTCATATGCGTTTATTCCTTCTGACGTCCGATGCTCTAGCGTTCTATATCTATATTTTTACGCAATTCCACAGAAATTATTGACCACCCATTTCCCGTCCATATATGATCTGCCCGATTTCATTTCCTCAATCCTAATTAAGAGCCTTAGTTGTTCCGCTAGCCTTATTTTGTGGGTCGAGAGATTTCATCTTTTCACTCTTTGCCAGTAAAGATAGTCTGAGACGTGATAATATCAACAAATACGAGGATGTTAGTCCGACTGTGACTCATTGAAATAACGTTATTCGTCAGAATAATGGAAAGCGTGTAATCACAATAGCATTTGTTTTATCCTGACTTTATAATGTAGATTTTTTAAAAAATAATTTCACCCCGAGCAAGGTGAAAATACCACTAGTACGCATAGGTTTCTAGGGAGTGAAAGTGAGAGAAAATATTTAGTGTAAGACGGATTAAGGAAAGGACAAAAGAAATTAAAGTTTAGAAGATTGTAGTTATCAGGGAAGAAAATAAACGGAAGGGTGTTCCACAGGCGAGAAGTGCGAGAAAAAAAATAACGGACGCTTATATTTAACTAATCCAAAAATAAAGGGGTGGAACCTAATTGCCAATCTAGTAGCACGTTTAAATAAATGTAGACGGGACACCAGGGAAAAACCTCGTCAGTTGCTATGAAAATATTTGTAAAAAAAGACAGAGGGAAGCCGCATCAAATCGGTGAGAATGTGACTGAATTCGAGGTGATAAGTCAGATTCATTACATTACAGATCCTTCTTCGGATTTTGTCAAGATCCTCGAGATGAATAGCCGAACCACAGATATGGCAGCAGTATTCAATGCACGGACGAATGGTAGATTTGTAAATGTGCAAGATGGATGACTCTGTCGAGAAAAAATTATGGCACGACATAGTGAGCCAAAATTCCTTGCAATAGATTCAGTTATTGATTCGATGTAGTCGTGCCACTACGCGTCAGTTGAAAACGTGTAGGTGCAGTGTGTTGCTCTCCAGGAATCTAGCGGCAGCCATGCTGATGGCATGCAGAAAAGATTCTCTACGGCGGTTTTAATGAGAGTAGTTTTTGTTTTGAGGTGTTAAAATCTACAAGCCATTTCCTGTCCCAGTTAACCACTGATTGGATACTTTAAAATATCTCCTTTTAGACTTTAATGTGCCTCATCCATTTTGACCATAAATGTGTTATAGGGAGAAACCTATAATGCCGAGTGTTTACGATCATATAATTAATGTGAGTTTTTATATAAACATCAGATTCACAAAGTAGAGCAGTTTGACGTGGTGATATGTTTAGCACGCTTGTCGCACCATATCACTTAATACTGAGTAGTGAATTCGATCCTCACTAGGTACTCCATACTTTCGGCCTTTTGTCACATCTAAGCTTCGCTTAGTAAAACACCATAATTAACAAAGAATTTTTATGGGTAATATTACAGAGGATATTAGTTGGTGAAAATTTCGCTGAGAATTTTTTTTTATTAATATCCAATAAACAGTTCATCTTTTGGTAGATTTATAAAAAACAAAATAAACATAGGCCCTTTTTATCAGATGATTCTATCATTGAAGCCACTGACGGCAAGTGTGTTTGAAATTCAGGCCAGTTAAAGAAAAATAGATTTTTTAATAACAAGCACGGTGAAAGGCTACAGAATTTTCCAAATAGTTTGTAATTTTACCAAAAGTTATGTTAACTAAATAAAAGAAAAAATCATGAAAATATCAAAAGTCTATGCAGGTCATCATTTCATATATATATATATATATATATATATATATATATATATATATATATATATATATATATATATATATATATATATATTGAGTCTTTGAGTAATGTAGACAAGTTTTGTCTACTTATTTTCAGTTGGATCATATTCACGGACAAGGTTTTTGGTGTCCTTATTAAATGAAGAGAGAAAATCGCCATGTTGATACATATTATTTATTCTGAGTACTTTTGACATAAGCACAATGTCATCATCAGGCTGTTGCTTTGTTCAAGAAAATATTGTAGTGTTCATCATTTTCAAAGACAAAATTATGTGTTCATCTGGAACTTAATTTTTTTTACTAGTGAAGTGAAGAACGCGGCGTTAAGTGCGATTTTCTTGATTAAGCCTTAAGGGGTGATAAGTAAATTATGAGGTTGTCGAGAGTTTTTTACGTTAGTATTACGGACTATTGGTAGAAAAACTAATATTTTAAACTAGCTACTGTAAACATTTTAAGACATTTGTGAATTATTCATAAATAATGTCCTCTGCGAGATTGTATCTCTAATGGAAAAAATAATATTTATGTTGACCACACTACGAGTACTTTGTCTTGGCGGCTGAGTTTTCATTTGGATGATGCATCTAACATTTCTAAACATTTACAACAGCATATCTGTCCACGTTTGCAAATCATAAAAATCTCATTTTAGCAGAGATATTTACCAAAATTACACAAAAATATCTTGAAATATTAAAGAGTAAATTGATTCAATAAAATCGCCATTGGCTCCAACATCGGATTCCAGACGACTTCGAAATCTCCTGAAACTCTTCTGGACAGTCTCCTTTTTTAAGTTGGAGAATGCTTCCATAATCCTTGTCTTCAGTTCATCCTTGTTGGTAAAATGTAAAGGGTGATGTGGCTACAGAAATTGTCTGACAGACACAACTGAGTTTCCCTGCTTGTGTGGTATGGTGCAGAGTCCTGTTGCTAGATATAGGGTCATCTTGGCCGATAGCAACAATACCTCCTCAAGACATTTGATATAGGCCTACATATTGAGTTTGTCGACCTGTGGGAAGATGAATGGAGGTATAACGTCGCTATCAACAGTGATCACTCCAAACAACTTTATCATCATCATCTTTTTCTGAATCGTGTGCATTGTCCTCAGACTGACACCAAACTCACTGAAATGTTCGTATTGGAGCTTTCTGGCTGAGTAAATTGCATCATGGTGCTGTTTTTCTCATAGACGGTGTTCAACTGTCCGAACTATACTGTGCAGGCGACAAAATCAAAATCAAAAAACGAGCATCCACGTAATTAAAATATAAAATGGCGACAATTTACCCATCGCACGTTGTATATATGTGTGCATGTGTGTGTGTGTGTACGTGCGCGTGCGTACGCGCGTGTTGTGGGTAGCGGTTGCGCTAGTTAATTGAAATATGTTATAACAAAGAAAAACAGGTATTTCGGCAGAAAGTTTCAGATTTTTCCGGATTCTCAATAGCGTCAGCTTTAAGGACAGCCTCAATGCAGTTTCGGAAGGATCTCGTTCAAGTTGCCCCTCACGTTCAGGATAGGATCCTTCAACAAATCCTTGGTATATTTTCCTTTCCATTTTTACTTTTTCTCTCGCTCTCCGTTTGTTTTGCTTCTTATACGCCGCCGTTTTGTTCAGCGCCTCACTTGAGACACATGTTTCGTTTTTCACTGTACCTGCCCTAATGATTGACCATTTATCAAGATCAGTCAACCTTTCCACACTAACGTCTTTACGTCCGACACCCACCAGAATTTCTGATCTGTGTCATCGTTACACGAAAACCAATTTCCGCTGCTGTCCAATTCATGTTTTTTTTTTCTGTCTACGGTATTGGGAACTTTCCGCTCCTTTATTCTTGATTAAAATCTTTTATTTCTTTGCTAGATCTCAAATTTCCCAGTTTTAATATCGTTATTTCTTCTTCTTCTTCTTCTTCTTCTTCTTCTTCTTCTTCTTCTTCTTCTTCTTCTTCTTCTTCTTCTTCTTCTTCTTCTTCTTTGATAATGCCTTTTTCTTTTCTTTCTCTTCACTCATGTCCATCTTCACTCAATCCACCTTCAATATCATTTCATCCTCCTCCTCCTCCTCCTCATCATCATCATCATCATCTCCTTGTTAATCGTCCACTCTATCTTCTTCGTCTACCTTGGTGATGGCTTTTTCTTTGTTTTCTCATGTCCATTTTCATTCAATTCTCCGTCTTCTTCGTCATCATCATCATCATCATACGAATAATAATAGTAATAATAACCTTTTCTACTTCCTTCTCTTCATCATACTTTTCTTCATCATCATCATCATCATCATCATAATCATCTTTTATCATCATCATCATCATCATCATCATATTCATTTTCTCCATTATCCTCTTCCTCCTCATCATCATCTCCTTCCTCATCTTCTTTTCATTCTTTGCACCGCTGCATACGAATTTTTTTCCTTTTCTTCTTCCTCCTCATCATCTTATTATTATTTTTCTTCTCTTTCCTCCACGTCCTCCTCTTCTTTGTTTGTGCACTCGCATTCAGCATTTACTTTTCTTTCTTTTACTTCATGACCGGCCAGATTCCCATCACTTTTACTTTTCTTCATCGCTTCTCCTTCCCTCTTCCTGTTATTATACTTTGATTTTCTTCGATATTATTGTAACAAGGCGATCAGATGTATGGTCAAGAATAGTAGATAAGACGTGAACCCACGAGAATGAGAAGACTTGAGCGGTTTTTGACTTTGATATGTGATAATGACTGGAAGTGTTAAAACAAAGACAAAAGGAGTGAGGAAAGGGAGTGGGCGTGGAAGAGGAGCGGACGAGGAAGAGAAAGAAATTGAAAATATGTGGAACTGAAAATAAGAAACGGAAGCAGTATTTTTTTTTCAAAAACAAATGATCCGATGTACATTAATTAATACATTAACGGTTTCGACGTATGGGGATCTGACAACTTAACCAGTTATGAATTATGAATTAAGTGGCACTTAAGACCAGCAAGTGATTTGCAAAGGAGGCCACATATGGAGCAAGAGTGAGGATTGTAGGAAGAGGTCACTGTTAGATTGTCTGACCTTTTAGAACTTGCTCTCGATTCTTTAAGACGATTCAGACTAGCAGATTGAACACCGCTGAGACCATTAAAACTCGTTGATCTCCACTCTACCCGCTTTTGCGATGGACTGGTCATGTCTGGAGAATGTCTGCTGACAGGATGCCCAAGATACTAATGTACAGACATTTAGATCAGGGACGTGTTACAATCGCTACACAATTACAATCGTGTTTTGATGCGTATCAGTGTTTCTCATCAGGCTATTGTAAATTACTGGCGAGTGAACGATTTATTTAGATTTAAAAGCGAAATACAACCTCTTTTTACGAAAAAATGGCGTTTATAAGGTTTGTGGGCTTTACTCTGATCAGCTAATCAAATATGAACTACGTTAAATTTATACTAAGTGAAGAAGCAAAAATTTTAAAAATCTATTTTTTATAAATGAATCATGACCCGTAGATTGACAGCTAACAACAGCCAGTCATAAACTATGCGGGTGCAGATGGTTACATAAATTATACAAACTAGACAATGCTATCAAAATGCTAAACAGGTTATATGCTTTTTGAATTCCCGACATAAAAGATTTTATGGTTGATAAATAAATAGCTTCTTTAAGAAACTAGTAAATAATTTAGATGTACAGAATTAATTGGTAAATTAATATGCAACTGTTGAATAAAGATTCTCCATATAAGGTGTTAATAAAACTAGCCAATCAATGTAAAATGTCGAAAATACCAACCAAATACCAATACATCCGTACAAGATGTTACTAATGCTACCAGGAGATTAATACAAATTATATTAAATCGAAATTAAGCTTACAAATAGAAAGTTAAGCCATATATGGTGCAACGCAATACAACTAAAATATAAGAAAAAGTATAATCAAATACCAAAGTTGTACGGTAAAAGGAAAACTATGTTTACAATTTACTGTTCATTTCTTTGATTTGATAAGGAATTTTTATTGAATCTGATAATTTCCAATTTTACATGTAAACACGGAAAATAGTTCATATGTAGATCTACATGTCCTTGCCATTTTTTTAAATTTTCCATTTCACATTCGAAGTCTTATTATGATCTTTTAAACTCAAAAATATTTAGAAAGTGACGTATTATTTCTGTAAATACTATTTCTGAAGGACAAGATATGTAATACCACCTAGTCTGGAAAAAATTCCTAGTACTACCAATATGAAATTCTTCAACCGTCGGATTCTCTGTTGTAGAGATAGTACAAAGATAAACAAGAGATTTAAATAACATTTGTTTGGCAATAGGCATTGGTCAGAATTCCTACAATTACACTGGCCAGTATCATCATTTTGGGGGGAATTTGTTTATGTTTCAGATTATTAAATTGGTTTTAAATTTTATTATTAACGTGTAAATTTATGATCTCCTCAAGATTATTGGTGCAGCTATAACTTTGTTTTAATGTGTTTCTGCTAAATATTTTCCTAAGAGGTTTACTTTTACGAAAATGTTTGCCAATCAATTGGAGGCCTAATTTAGTACTAACTGATTAAATGGAGGTCTGTACCAAGTGATCTTCCTATTTCTATTTCTTTTCTTTGAACCACTATCATCATATTTTCTCAACTTGATTTCAGTGTATTTATGACCACTATTCTTTAAAAGTTTATTATACACACCGCTATATTTATCAAACACATCTTTGTCTGATGAGAAGTTTCTAATCCTGCATTCTACAGACGAAGGCATATGTTGGATTACAGATGGAGGCTGGTTAGAATTGGGGTGAATATAAATTGGGTTAGCATTATTTTTCATATAAGTTTGAAATACATCATTAACGAGATGTAACTTAACATCAAGAAATCTACTTGTTTAAAATTAGTAGTTACCTTAACCTGAAGATTTAAAAATTTTAGTTCTCTATGAATCATTTTTCTTAATTTATCTACCTTAATTTAATGTAATTTTTTACTACCATAAGACCATCATATCTATATGAACCTACACTATCAATATTGACATTTTCATAGGCAGTAAGGTTATATAAAATAAATAAACCCTCCAGATCAGAAGACTCAGCAGAATCTAATGATCCCATCAAAATATCAAAGTAATCATTAGAGTCCTTAACCCACTGTTCTTTATTGTGGATGAGAACTTATCTTCTACAGTTTATTATTATATTTATCTCTTCATTGGAGATGTTGGAATATTCTTTGGCAAATTCCAATACCAGGTTAAAGTGATCATTGGAGATGGAAGGCTAAAATTATTAAACTGGATAAATGAGCAGCTGCTTTTGTTACTAATACCTCTAAAGCTATTAATGACTTCTGTGGTACCAATCCAATTTTTAAGTTCAAGGCGTCGTTTGATCTGTTTGTTGACCCAATCCAGGAAAACTTTGCTAATCCTTTCGATTTCCGGTCTGGTAGGGCTTATAATCCTCGTAGGATGTTGTGTCTAAAAGTCTGGTTTATGATATTTAAGTAAGCCATGTGATTCTTTAGTACAGAGTTTACCAACCCTATCGCTAATTTGAGGGTTTATCAGTAATATTTCTAGAAGCAGTGTTGATATTATCAACACAATCAATATTGTTAATATCTAGCTTCTTATAATTTTTAGTTAAATTGTTTTTTATTAATGCATTGTATTCTTTGGGATTAAATTTGTAAAAGTTGGTAGTTTTATCAGATTTAACAAAAATTTAATGGTATTTATTAATATCCTTAACTATACAATCTAAATGCCTCTGAAACTGATTCCTATTTTTATAAAAACTGATGACATTTTTAATGTTTAGTAGATCAGTTTCAAAGCCGTGTAAGCGTTCAATGAGATGTGCAATTTTTAAACTCCTAAACCCATGAGGATCTGATATATTCGAAACATTTCGATGATGAAGGAAGAAGTGGGCTTTCCATCTCATTCTTCTATTAAGATCCTCTGTCTTTAAAATCATTTTTTCAAAATATTCCGCTTTGTTTCTGATGATGTTTTTTTAAACGAAATTTTCAAATTGATCTTTTCCATGTTAGAGGATTAAATAAATGTAAACATTGCTCAACAGCAGGGGAGCGATATATATATAGGGGAGCGATATATATATATATATATATATATATATATATATATATATATATATATATATATATATATATGACAAGGTTGCCTATACAATACGGTACACGATGAAGAAGGAAAACGATGAACAGAACAATATATAGATCGCTTGATTATTGTGACGCCATACCAAATAATAGCGCAAACTCTTAATTTGATATCTGTCTATATTTCTGAGATGAGGTCTTATGTACATTATTTACATTATTCGGACTATTGTCCTCATCTTTGTCGCCATATTTATTACAACGTTACGGCCGTTGTACGCTCCAGCCTTCTTCAGGTGGTTGGAATGTCGAACTGAACCTTTTATTTCTCTCACTGGGGTAGACTGTTCTAGTTCCACATGCCATGTTTAATGGATGTCAGTTATCAGTTATCTCCTGTTAATTACCCTCTCCAAATTCTCCACCGCCTTAACCAGGTATTGAACACACACTCTTTGGGTCCTGTCACTGGATCGAACTAAGACCTTTATCCACTGTGCCATGTGTCCTTAAATAGTCCATACATGTTAGGACGTTGAGACCCTGTAGGTATAATCCTGTTATAGATCTCCTAAGAGATAAGGTTTTTGTTAGGAGTTATATATATATATATATATATATATATATATATATATATATATATATATATATATATATGCATGTTTCATTAAAAACGACAGACAAGGTACTACGATTGAGCTTTTAATTTAATATTTCTTGTGTTCGAACAAGATCTTTCTTTACAGGACAAAGGTTGTGTAGGAACTGTCCAAATGTTTTATGTTTCCGAGCGCTTTCGGCTATACCTTTAGCCATTATCAAGGATGATTCGATTTTTCAGCTTAATTGTGTGTGTACATTATGTGTATGTCTTAGAGTGTAGTAGAGATGTTTTTAATCTCGGAATTCGGAAAATTAAAAACAATATCTACTACACTCTAAGACATACACATAATGCACACACTCAATTAAGCTGAAAAATCGAATCATTCTTGATAATGGCTAAAGGTATAGCCGAAAGCGGTCGGAAACGTAAAACATTTGGACAGTTCCTAAACACCCTTTGTCCTGTAAAGAAAGATCTTGTTCGAACACAAGAAAAATTAAATAAAAAGCTCAATCGTAGTACCTTTTCTGTTGTTTTTAATGAAACATGCATAAACGAAGGATTGCTGCCTAAATATACAACTATATATATATATATATATATATATATATATATATATATATATATATATATATATCGTATCTGCTATACATATATAAATATGTATTTCTATGTGTATGTGATTTAAATTTGGATGATAATCCAACAGAATGCTAAATGTATGACAGTTTGGAAGCTTCGATAAGATTCGCATGTTCGCAAATCGAATATTTCCATCAAAATAAAAGGATTTCGTTTGAATTAAACATTCATTATAGCAATAGAATCTGATTTACGCCAAGTATATTGATTTACTTAGCATTTTGTTTTATGAATTTAGTTAATTCAAACGATATGAATATCCTGCCACTTTAAACGGAAAACTTCTCACTGTTACACAAGTTTAATATTAAGGACAGACTAGCAACAAATGTAAACGAATAACAAATCTAACCTAGTCTACATAGCACCATAGCGCCATCTACGGTAAACCTACTTTAAACGAAGGATTTCTGGACATACGTTTTATAGTCTTTTGTCCTTGTTGAGGAACCCGCCCGCAAAGTTTGTAAAAGCATTTTCGATACACCCTGCATGTATAAACAAAAGGAAAAAATATCTTTACTAACGGGTTTCGTCATCAAGTTATATATATATATATATATATATATATATATATATATATATATATATATATATACATTTTTGGAACGTTCGTTTTCCGACCAATTTGATTTTTTTCAGGAAGATGACACGTTCGTGTCATTGGTATGTGGACACGGGCTGCAACATTGGAAAGCGTCAGAAAAATCATAACGTGTTGGCACAAGACTTGCAAGTGAAATCGGGCATACGTAACTGTTTAAAAGCCGCGTTACTAGCAAGAAGTTACAAGTCATCGTGAATGAGGGTCTGTGCGTACTGGTGTTGCTCAAACTACTGATAATACCAGATTATACTCCCTCTTTCATAGAAACTGTAGTTACAGTTTGGCTTTTTCATGTTGAACATGCGCAAAAGTGCTCGAGTAGGCGTCTACGAAAGGGATTAGCTCGGGAAGCCGTGTGTGTTCTGAAACTGGCCATTATATATATATATATATATATATATATATATATATATATATATATATATATATATATATATATATATATATTAGATAAGGATATATAAATATTTATATATATGAACACCAATATTGCGGGAGAAAATGTATGACAAAGTGGAAATTTTTTTGTGAGTCGTGTTTCGTCCTTTCGGATTTGATCTGACTTAATTTATGTTGGTGTGACTAAAATGTGTCTGAACAAAAGATGTTGGGAATTTTTTATTTATTTTTTTTTCCACTTTGTTATGTATTTTACTCCATACATACATACATATATATATATATATATATATATATATATATATATATATATATACATAAACACACATATATATATTTATATATACACACACACACACACATATATATATATATATTTATGTATGTATGTATGTATGTAAAATAATATGAGAGAAAGAGAGAAGAATGAAATCGTAGAGATACTGATGCATGCATTTTTCTCAAACAAGGCCAATATGTTTTTATGAATCCATGCCGGCGACCAAGTGACAGACCTTGCAGTGACGAGACGAATTTCACTGACGAAATCCCTTGAGTTGAAAACCAGACGTGATTTAAAAACCCTCGACCGCGTTCAGAACAACCAATGACGCATGCGTAAACTATCAGCTTCACTTTCAGTCATCGTGAAAGAATCAAGAATTTAACCCAAATACTTTTCCTTTTCTTTCTTTTTTTTCTCCTTTTCTCTCTCAGTCTGACTCGAGCCGGGAAGGCTGTGTCTCAAAGCTGAATATGCGAAAAGACAAAACTTCCTGCTCTGTCCTTTTTTAGGAGTGGCAACATAATGAAAAGCATTCGCAGGTACCGTATGGTGAAAAAAAAAAACAGCCGGCGAACAACAAAGATAATTCCTTGAATCGTTTGTTGCATTATTAAAACTACTTCCAACAATATTTCCCATCGAAGAGAATATGGCAAGTAAGTTTTAGTCGAGTAGTTTGTCTTCAAAAACGACATTTTACGAGAATCGCACTAAAAACTTTCCAAATGCTTCCAGTTCATTTGTTATATACTGATGCGCAAAGCGTTGTCCTTCTGCTATCACTGAAGGCTATCCGTTCCACACACACATACATTAATTTTTTCTTTCTTTTTTTGTTTGTTTGTTCGTTTTTATACACCTCCCCACTTCTCCACTTCCGGTGCCATAGTTGTATAGTTGTATTATGGCATTACGAACACTTAATGCCCGCCACCTGAAGACACCTGACAGTCAAAACCAAGGTTGTGTGCGGTTACATAAGAGGATTTTGTTTTTTATCATATATATATATATATATATATATATATATATTTAGTTTACGAAAAACTAGGTAATCCGTATGGGTAGACCCAATATCAATATATAACTTCCGTATAAGTTAACCGATTTAATGTGTCAATGTCTGGATTTCCTCAAACAATTTAAATTAAAAGGATAGAAATGTTACAGATAACTCAATCATGTCTCTCTCCCCACTCACTTCCCCACTTCGTTAATTTACATATACTTAGTACTGCCCGTCAAAAATGTGTAAATTTCTTTTCATTTTTCGTTTCAACCTTTGGAAATAAAGTCTGATGATCCGCGGTCCTTTAAAAGGGCTGTGGTGAAATAATTTATTACATGGAACCTTAAAAGTGGTCTGTTTTTATTTAAATTATATATATATTACCATACACAGACTGTTTCGCTGTATCACAGTTCGACAGTGTGGCTAGACATCCGACTGTCTCAAGTCGGGATCGATATTTTACCCCTGAGCTATCAGCGCACGTTAGAGAGGAAGGCGGATTTTTATGTACTTATTCTTCGAATAAACACGTCAATGACCGAGAGGGCTCAGTTCATACAAAAATATGTGGGTGTCTGTGCGCGCGCATGTGTGCGTACACACACACACACACACACACACACACATACATATATATATATATATATATAATGCATTTTGCACATTTATAAATCTACCATTCGTCTGTGCATTGAATACTGTTGCCATATCTGGCCTGGTGCTCCTGTAATGTAATCGATCATGACCAGGCATCACGACTTCAGTCACTTTCTCACCGTCGTGACGTGGCTTCCCTGTATCTTTTTCACCAATATTTTCATGGCAACTGCTGTGATCAAGTTTTTTTTTCCTTGTGGCCCCGACTACATAAATTTAAAAGTGCTGCTAGATTGGCAACTCATTTCAACACTCTTACTGTTGAAATAGATGTAACCACCCCACTTCCACTCCAACTGTTTCTTTTCTTACACTTCCAGCCTGTGGAAGTCCCTTCCGTTTTCATGCTTCTCTGATAACTACAATCTTCAAAATTTTATATGCAGTTTCAATCGCCAACTTCGGTCTTCGGGAACTCTGTTCCTTTTTGTCATTCTCTCAATTTTCTCCATTCTCTTTCACTCGCTGTAACGCTCTACATCCTAGTGTCATTACCACCTTACTTGAGGCGAAATGATTAGAAAATGAAATCTAAGCTTAATAATTTTACTCAAATCAAGGCAATAAAAGCCACTAAGACAGATGGGGGTTATTGACAATAAAAGAAACAGAGAAAAGTAATAAAAAATGGAATTAAGAATGGCAGATAATGATGATTGGTATTGCATATAATTTTTTTAAGATCGTGGTTGACACCAAAGCAGGAAGCCGGAAGCGCAGGAGAAGAAACTATTAGCATAGAACTTTAAAGTTACCACTAGCAATTTCAGCAATTAAATTATGATATGAGACCTAAATTATGATATGAGACCTAACTGCCAATCTAGTACTGCGCTTAGGTGCCAATGGGGAACGCTCATCAGAACAATTGCTGTGAAAATATCTATAGAAAATGCACCAGGAAGCTACGTTAAGGCTGTGGGTGATTGACTGAAGCCTAGATGCCATGTCAGGACCGATATCATTTCAGATTTATTTCGGATTTTGTCAGGAATCTTGTGATATATAACAGTAGCACCAGATTAGATATGGCCGTAATATTCGATACACGTAATAATAGTAGGCTTATAAATGCATCAGATGGATTTTGGCGAGAAAGATTGCCAGGCACGACAGAGCTATCCGTTTACCACTGGAATTGACGTAATATACTCATTCTGATTCACGTCAGTGGAAAAGGTGAGACCAAGATATGTGTGTGTGTGTGTGTGTGAGAGAGAGAGAGAGGGAGAGAGAGAGAGAGATAGACAGACAGATTGTGGTTCGGAAAATGACGGTATAAAGAATAAAATCCGCTTTAAACATAAGAAAAATCGAATGGTGCAAACAAAATGGACACGAACGTTATATACCAAATTGTGCGGAAATAAGACACATTTTACTCGTACTCTCTTTTTTCTCTCTCTCTCTCTCTCCGTTCCTCTTCCTGTCTCTCTCTCTCACTCTCTCTCTCTCTCTCTCTCTCTCTCTCTCTCTCTCTCTCTCTCTAAACACACACATATACAGCGACTAAGTAAGCGTAATTTAGATGTGGCACAAGACTGAAAATGTGGAGCACCGAGTGAGGATCGAACTCAATATTCATTCGTAATTGAAAAACTATTTACTAAGCATAGCCTAGTTGTGGAACAGAGCCGAAAGTACGGAGCCCCCAGTGACGATCGAACTCACTACTCAGTCGTAATAGATTTAGCAAGACCAGCTTACTAAACATGACACCACGTCAAAATGCTCACCCCATATATATATATATATATATATATATATATATATATATATATATATATATATATATATATATATATATATATATATATATATGTATGTGTGTGTGTGTGTGTGTGTGTGTGTGTGTGTGTGTGTGTGTGTGTGTGAATATATAGAAAATAGGAAAGAACCGTTAGGTTGATAATCCAAAGTTCTTTAGTATTTTTGTTTTTATTTTGTGCTCAATGCACAAGTAGAGCCTATATTAATTTTCTTTTTTTTTAATATGATTCCATCGCTACATAAGAGTTCTCATGTTTCAAAAACAGGAGCTAAAAACTTCAATTCAATTATAGAAATTAAATTAATGTACCTATTTTTTTTTCATCCTCAAGCAAATTTTGGAATAACTAATTTAGAAATTTACGGAGCTTTATAAGCATATAATCGTCTGGTTTATTTCAACGACAGAAAGTTTTTGGCACTTTTGTTACGCCGTTAAATGCGTATTTGTATACATAAACATTTTTTATGCTTATATATATATATATATATATATATATATATATATATATATATATATATATAAGTGTGTGTGTGTGCGCGCACGCGCGATTTTGGTGTAATTATTCAGCTATCAATACAAATATATCCGTAAAAAGACAATGGTCATATATATATATATATATATATATATATATATATATATATATATATATATATATATATATATATATATATATATCTTATGGGTTTTCTCGCATATGCGCATAATTTTCTAATAAAATTTCACGAATATTTAGGCCGGTAGACGAAAATAAAGTCACTTTAATAACTAAACAGAGCGTCTACTCAAATACGCATATTAACTAAAATAACGTTTAAGTAATATAAATCTGCCGAATTAAAAAGAAAAAATACATTCTTTAGAATACATACACGCATATATATTTTGAGTATTTAGGCAACAAATTCTCTTTTCGGTATGTCTGTTTGAATATACATATATATATACATACATATATATATATATATATATATATATATATATATATATATGTATGTATTTATGTATACATTCCCGAGGGAATGCTGAAATATTCTCGTTTCAACAAAGAAAAATGATCCTAGTAAAATACATATTATTTATTCATATATTCACTCCGCAATTTAAACACACTTGAAACAACCTTTCTCAAGTTTCCAAAATCCTTTCTTAAAAGTATCACATACTCCACCCATATATATATATATATATATATATATATATATATATAAATATATATATATATATATATATATATATATATATATATATATATATATATATATATATATATATATATGTATAATTCATAACATTGAAGAAAAAATTCCATAATGGATAATTTTTTCACGTTCTAATGAACGGTCGGGACATTGTCAACCGTTTGCTTTTAAAGGCGCAATGAAAAATTACGTTAATGTATAGCAACGCACAGCTTTGTATAAATACTTGTACTCCTGAACAACATATAGTTTTGTATTACCCCTGAAGATGATCTTGGAAGAAGATCGAAAGTACTTGGGAAATGAAAATAAAAGAAATTTAAACAGCTATAGCACATTTCTATCATCCTTTAACATCAAAACACGCAAGGTTATTCTTGAGTATGAACGGATTTTGTTATAATTAAGCAGACATATTGTCTGTAATTAATTCAATCAGACATGCCTAAAAGAGAATTTTGTGCCTAAATACACACACACACACACAAACACACACACACACACACATATATATATATATATATAGATATAGATATATATATATATATGTATATACGTATGTATATCTATATATATAATAATAATAAATATATATATTATCGCTCACCGGTGAGGGATAATATGTATATTTTTTATAAGTATTAGCTGTGTTACATTACGTTGAGCACTATTTATCCCATGCAATATAATTATATTTACAATTCTAATTATATATATATATATATATATATATATATATATATATATATATATATATATATATATATATATATATATAAAATAACACAGGTTATGTTACATAAACATTAACAAATCTGTCGACCTGTTTATTTTCTGGAGGTGAACTTTTTTCAGGCTATCATACTTATAACAAATGGTTTCTGTGAAATTGGCTGTTTCGATTCTAGAAATATTCGGCATTCATCATCTCAGGCATGTATCAAGACTGACATCGGTATTTCACGTTCTGTAAACATTTTAAAAGTGAAACAAGGAGATGTTCTATCTGCACTTCTCGTCTGCCTTGTAACCGCTTCAGCTATCGACAAAACAGAATCTGGCGGTCATCTCCTTTCAAATCTAGCAAATGCGGATGATATCTCCGCTGTTAATGACTCGTGCCAAGAAATGCAGTCATTTATCAACACATTTGCCAAAAATGCAGAGGAAGTAAGTTTGATTATATATATATATATATATATATATATATATATATATATATATATATATATATATATATATATATATATAAGAAAGTACATGTCTACAAATAAAGATAATGCCCCTTTCAACAAAACGATCTATGAAAATCAATTCCAACAATAGATATATTTATGTATCTATTTATGTATCTATTTACACTATTTACACTGTTGTCTTCGTCTTTATTTTCATATTCAAGACGTTTCAACCGTCGTACGCACCGGCCATCTTCAGGTGATATACGTTGAAATTTCGAAACCAAAATACAAGGATCTTGAAGTGGAAATCTTAAAAATGTGGCACATGAGGATATCAGTAATTCCAGTTGTAGTTGGAGCCCTCCGATTGATTGGAAAAGGTTCCAACAGACTTGTTGCAGAGATTTCTAGTACCATACAACAAATTATACTCACAAGTACAGCTCATACATTACTAAGAGCTTTATTATGTAAAAGGTGTGTGATCTTAGTTTTTTTTTATTGCAAAAAAGCATCAGTGGAAGATTTTATGAAGTCATTTCTGACCTTAAACAAGGAAATGTGTGTACAATAGAAATCAAAGGAAATAATAATAATAATAATAATAATAATAATAATAATAATAATAATAATAATAGTAAATCTGATATTAATAGTTTGAACATATGCCTACATTTCTGAGATGAGGTATTATAAATATTTACACTATTTACATTGTTCGGACTGTTGTCTTCATCTTTATTGTCATATTCACGACGTTTTGGCATTTATAAGGGAAATAACTGAAAGTGAGATATCCAGAAAAGGCATGGCACGTGGAACCAGAACAATCTATCCCAGTGGACGAAATAAAGGATTCGGTTCGAAATTCCGAAGTATATCACCTAAAGAAGGCCGGGGCGTACAGCGACCGAAATGTCGTGAATATGACAATAAAAATGAGGATAACACTCCGAACAATATAATGTAAATAGTTACAATACCTTATGTTACAAAAAGAGGCAGATATTAAATTTAGATATCCCCGTTTTCAAATAATGCTTCAGTTCCTATTCAACACAGAATACGGTTTGACTGGGCAGCTTTTGAAAACAAATCCCACCTAACATCCTCTCGTATTCCCTATAAAATCAAAGCTAAGAGTTACAGCACATCCGAGCTTGCATTGTGTAAACCTGACTATAGCACGTCTTAAGAAGAAGAAAAAAGAGAACACAAAAACTAGGTTCGTTATACTGCCACCATTTATTTAATCAATATGAATGAAATTTAGCTAATCTCAATATATAAAATATCAACAACACTTCAAAATCAGTTAAAAATTAATGTAAAACTGAGCTAGCTTCACATCAGAAACAGGTGTCTATCAAATAGAATAAAAAAATATCCTTAAAAGTATATTGGGGAAACATCCCGAGATTTAAAGAAAACAATATACGGAGATAACAGGGACTTAAAAGTAAACAAACTTGATACCCTAATGCCACCGTAACATACATGATCGCAATTTGTATTCAGATTATTGTCCTGAACTTTGTTGTTATTATCTCAAAATTTCGGCCGTTGTGTCTGCAGGCTTTCATTAGGTGCTTGTCAAGCTGGGTAACTTTCAGAAAATTTCGAACTGAACACTTTATTTAACCTTCGGTGATAGATTTTTCACGTTCCGTTGTCCATGTCTAGAGATATTTCATCTTGTTCTTATTTAGTACTGTTCAGTTATTGCCTGCCTTATTTTCACTGAGTCTAAGAGAATTGTTTTCCCTGTACTGCTTCAAACTAGACTATATAACACTTAAGAAAATAGGAACATTCCATAATTACATCATGCGACTCATGACTAACAATCGCCTAACTGATCGCATAAGAATACAAAGAAACCCTTATAGACACAACTGGTCTGATATATTTGAGTAAACGCTCTGTTTATTTATTAAACTCTATATTTATTTATTTTCGTCTACCGGCATGAATATTCGAGATATCTTATTAGAGAAAAATATCCCGGTGCTTGAATGTTTTTCTGTAATAAGATTTCCCAAATATTCAGTGATAACATGATAGTTAGAATTTAAATATTCAGTCATTCCAGAATATTAATTTATTCCGCCTTCAAAAATGTGTCATATAAAATATGTCTAACTCAGATAATTTTAAATGTTCATATATATATATATATATATATATATATATATGTGTGTGTGTGTGTGTGTGTGTGTGTATGATATATTAGGAGGATTTGATAAATATAATTAAGTAATTCATCGAGTCTGAAACCTCAACAGAATGCAAAAAGCACTGGACGGCCATTTCGTCCTTTATCTGGGACTCACCAGCAGTGCGCATCCACTACCGAGAATTGAAACCTTGACAGTTAGGTTGTCACCGAGGCCCGTAGAACAGTTGGTAGGGTGTTGGTAGGGTATTCGCTTGACAACCTATATATATATTTATATATATATATATATATATATATATATATATATATATATATATATATATATATATATATATATATATATATATATATATATATATATATATATATATATATATATATATATATATATATTAAAATAAAGGGAAAGAACCGTAAGATTTATAATCCAGAGTTCTTAGCATTTATTTTTATGTTTTAAAAAATAATGCCTGATACAATAGAGAGTATAATATTATCAATTTTTTTAAAAATATGTTTCCGTAGCGACTCAGAAATTTCTGTTTCAAAGCTGAAACTTCAATCACAAATTTAATTATAGTAATTAAACTTGAAATCCAGTGTTTCGTTCCATTGTCAAGCGAACCTAAGAATAACTTTGTAAGAAATTTATTTACACTATTTATCATTTTTATAAATTATTATTTTTTATTATAAA
>OZ038480.1:59130897-59195897 GCA_964036315.1 Acanthosepion esculentum
AAATCTATCAAAATAAAAGTATCTTGAAATGGAAATCTCAAAAATGTGTCACATGAGGACATCAATAATTCTAGTTTGATTTGGAGCCCTCGGACTGGTTTGAAAAGGTTTCGATAAAGTCGTTGATGGGATTCCTGGTAGCTCATGCCTTAAAGAAACACAAGAATTTGTATTAAAAATAAAGCTCACACATTATGAAGAGCTTTACCTATGTAAAATGAGTGTGATCTTTTTTTTTTTTTTTACAAAAAGTAATCAGTTGAAGATGTCATGAAGATATTTCTAAGCTTAAGTCTCTGGATTTGACCCGGATGGAAATGTGTATACAACAGAAACCCAAAGAACTAATAATAATAATAATAATAGCAATGCTTCAAAAGGAAATCTAAAATATGTGGCACATGAGGACATCAATAATTTTAGTTGTAGTTGGAGCCCTGGCTTTGATTGAAAAAGATTCCGATAGACTCAGTGAAGTGATCCCTGGTAAACCAAATTTTAAAGAAATATTAAAAAAGTGTTCTCAAAAGTACGAAGGGCTTTATCAAGGTAAAATGGGCGTGATCTTAGAGTTTTTTTTTGTTTTATTTTTACATAAATGATAAGTGAAAAATGTCATGAAGCCATTTCTGATCTTAGGTCTCTAGTTAGGACCCGGAAGGTAACAATAAAGTAATTATACAGCTTATTCAATGTTTACTTTTCAAAGACCTGGCGCTGGGACCTCGTTAGTTGTATGCAAATGTTGAACAGATATATATATATATATATATATATATATATATATATATATATATATATATATATATATATATATATATATATGAAGAAATATAGTTATAAGGTGTGCTATATTTATGGGATAAAGTCCTCAATATCAGAGTAGAGCGTATGTAAATATAAATATAAAAGTGAACATTAAAGTCAACATTAAGAGGCGACAGGCTGTTTCATGCTAGGCGCAATCGTCAGGCGGCCTGACGATTGTGCCTAGCATGAAACAGCCTGTTGCCTTTGAGTGTTGACTTCAATGTTCACTTATATATATATATATATATATATATATATATATATATATATATATATATATATTATAAAGAGATAATTATACATTGAATCAATTAGCAATATTAATGGAATTAATGGCTAAATCACTTCGCTAACAGACTTAATATAAGCATTAACCTCCTAACAATCCACTGAATGATGCAATCCTTATGTATAAAATTATTGTACGATGGATCTGGTGTACTTTTTAAGCCAGCAAGTACTTTCAAGGACTTCATGTCCCTATCGTCAGGCTGTAATATTTTCCTTTAAAATCAAAACTCGAAGACGAAATACATGTGTTGGAGACCGAAAGATGTTTTTTAAAACCTTTTAAAAAATTTAAATTAAAAAACGGCGGGAACTTAATTGCCAACTCAATATATAAAGAAAAAATTGATTTTTATTTATTACTCTACCTCAAGTGTCTTTAGAAGGTAGTCCTGTCCTGAGTCAAGAGAGTGACAGCTGGAAGACCTTATGTCTGGCAACATGACTCTGCACCATGCCACACAAGCAGGAAAACCCTCTCGTGACTGTCAGGCAATTTCTGCGATCACATCACCCCTTACATCTGGCCAGCTATCTCCCCAGACTGAAAACCACTTCATTATTATGTGTAGCCGCAGATGAGTGAGTGCCCCCAAAATGTCCTTGTAAGACCATAGATGGACAGAAAGCAAGGATTATGACAGCAAATTAAACGAGGAGACCATCCAGAAGAGAAGCAGGAAATTCCGAAGCCGTCTGGAGGCCATGATTGAAGCCAATAGTGATTTTATTGAGTAAATTTACTTTTTAGTATTTTTATCACTTTAAAAGCTAGTTTAAGTGGATACCAATATTGGAGTTTATTTTTAAACAGTATTTATTTTCATCTACCCGCCAGAATATTCGAGAAATCTTATAAAAAAAAATGTACCTTCAAGCAGGATTCAAAGCTGCGACCCACTTTGCTGGAAAAGCCGTCGTTAGATTCCACTTGCTTTTATTTCATTAGAATTTGCCTTGATTACGTTTCGTATACGAAACTGACCAGTTATTAACTGTCGGGAATATAAACGTAAATGCAGTACACAACTTTGCTTAAGTCGGTTAAAAAGGTCGTCGGATCTAATGACGGTTTATTTTGCTTTTAACAAAAACGAAAAAGAGAAATATACTTTACAAAGATTGGGCGGTTAGAACAGTGGCACTAACCTAAAAAAATATGGCGGACATTCGCTATATATCCGAATACAAGGTTGGTGTAGATGGAATAAACTTCCAGAAACCAAAAACACTAATTTTAAAAAAGTGCTCAATACAGAGTAGAGCGGATAATATTTATTTAAAAGTTATAACATATGCATGTTATATATAACATCACTACAAAAGTAGCCATTTTGTTTGAACACTTCGAGTGTCTTAATTAATTTTTCCCTAGTGGAAGTAATGGTTAGTTTTTGAACTCTTTATTTCACTTGCAGCACCATCACTTGACAAGACACCAGAAGTGCTGAAACAAAATGGGTATTTTTGTAGTGATATTATAACATGTATATGTTATAATTTTTAAATAAATATTATATATATATATATATATATATATATATATATAGGCTGACCCAAAAAAACAAACATTTTTGAAGTGCGTATTGCCAGACATGAGCAAGTGGCAACACTGCGAGACAGTGACCTTGAGCAGGGAAACATTTCGCCATTTTAGTAACGAGAATGAAATTCACAGTATCCCAGCTGAGATGTTGCAGCAGTCAATGAGGAATCTCAACAGCAAATTTCAAGAATGCATTCGTACAGGAGGACGCCATCTACAGGACGTAATTTTTAAGAAATGAAAATTCCATCATTGTTTCTTAAATGGCCTGTTTTAAGGTTTCAATAACTATGAATTAAATAATTTTCTTCCATCACTCTTGGTTTTATTGGATTGTTAAAAAGTTCCCGTTTTTTGGGGTTCACCCTGTATACATATATATATATATATATATATATATATATATATATGGTTTCGGGGCTCAAACATGTCTACTCATATTTTACTAATTTGTTTTTCTATGAAAATATGTTAATATCAAATAATGAACAAATTTCCCTATATTCTCAGCATTGTTCTCATTGGTCGCTTGTATTTTCTGACCAATAATAGATTTTCTTTTTGAAACAAGACTCATATAATTATGGCCTGTGAAATTAACAGTCATAAAAAAGTTAGCCTTCTACATGGGGCTATGCTCGTATGTAGGTATAGATATGCACCTAATCCTGTGTCACTGAGTTTGACATTTCTTTACAATTGTCGATTCACGCCATCCTCCTCGGTTTCTTTTGGTTTCTTTCTGACCATACATCAAAGACTCTTAAAGGCGACGCCAGACTTTCTCCCAAAGACATACTTCAGTTTTCCACTTGTCAAAAAAATTCTTCTTCTTCTTTTTCTTTCTTTTTTTTTAAATGAAGGGGGCCCGTCGAAAAACTTAGTCGAGTGTTTCATTTGACTGTTCTGTGAAAAAAAATACAAGAAAACATTCTTTAATTCACTGGATGGCCCGTTTTACACAAAGGTTATCAGATGCATTTGCCAAACAATAGCAAGTGTACAAGAACTGTCCTACATAGCAGCTGAATGCAAATAGATTTACTTACAAAGAAAATGAATGCAAACTCTTAATGGATTCATGTACGTTTCATGTGTTATCATTTATTTAAGTATTGAAACATATGCACATGTAATGGTTCATATATATATATATATATATATATATATATATATATATATATATATATATATATGTATATATATATATATATATATATATATACACACACACACACAGAGTGCGATGGGTAAGTTGTCGCCATTTTATATTTTTCATTTTGCGCATGCGCGTTGTTTGTTTTTCATTCTGCTGACTGTGCAGTATACTAGAGTCAGTTGGATATCGTCTGTGAGAAAAAGAGTATCGTAACGCAATTCTCTCTGCGAGAGATTTTGAAACGGCACGCTGTACTGCTTGGCATTCGTGCTAGAAGCTCCAATACGAATATTTCAGATTGTTTCTGCGTCAGTCTGAGGGCAAGTCAGAGGATTTGGAAAGATTTGGATGAGTGAAATGATGATTACGAAGGTACAGCAGGTCGGATAACTCGTTCTGATAAGAAAAGAACTCCTCAGTGTGTTGGTGAGGACCTCAGATTCAGCACGTACTCCTACCTCAAGTGGATTCAGGAGGTAGTTCTGCCCTGAGTCAAGAGAGTCACTGCTGAAAGAACTTATGTCTGGCAACAGGACTCTGCACCATCCCACACAAGCAGGAAAAGCCAATCATGGCTGTGAGGCAAATTCTGCGACCACATCACCCCTTATATCTGGCCACCTATCTCCCCAGACTGCAAACCACTTCATTATTACGCGTGAGCACAATTGATCGATAACCCCCAAAATCTCCTTGTAAGACCAAATATTGACTGAAGGATTATGACAGCAAATTAAACTAGGTGACCATTCAGAAGAGAAGTAGGAGATTCCGAAGCCGTCTGGAGGCCATGATTGAAGCCAATGGCGATTTTATTGAATAAATTTACTTTTTTGTATTTCAATATATTTTTGTGTAATTTTGTTAAATATATTTGTTGAAATGACATGTCTGTGTTATTTTCATTTTTGCGTAATTTAGACGATAATTTATCCATCGCAGCCGGTATAGTGTGTGTGTGTGTGTGTGTGAGAGAGAGAGAGAGAGAGAGGGAGAGATAGAGAGAGAGACAGCAAAAGAGAGAAACAGATGAAGACAGACATAAATATTCTCAGACTGAGATAGATAGATAGATAGATAGATAGATAGATAGATAGATAGATGAATGAGGTCGGATATGTTATGGGGTATATACTTGAGTAATGCTGATCAAGTTCATCTGTTTACCCATTACAACAGAGAGGTGGGTTCAATCCTCACTGAGTGTCTAATATGTGGGGTGTTGTGCCAAAACTAAGCAAAGAACTGGGACCTAGATTTTATGAATTCAAGTGCAGTGTTAGATTGGCAACGAGGTCTAATGAATTAACAGTTTAGTTGGCTACATGTAACCGTAAGTTTTATTCTAACAGACTATTTTCTCACACTTCTCGTTTGTGGAACTCTCTTCCGGCTCCATGCATTCCAGTTAACATAAATCTTCAAAAAATCATATACAATGTCAGTCGTTGTCTACTGTCTTCATGATTACTCTTCTATTGTTCTCGCATCCTGGGTATGACGATAAACTACATTCGGTAGCAAGTGCTCTAATCAGGAGTATGGAACCACATCTTAATTGCCGGTGTTTCCAGGTCCACCCTGACCTGGGGTGGTAGCACCTGTTAGGGTTCCAGTTATGGGCAAATAGTTAAGCAATATTTTTTAAAAAAATATTACCAGCAATGCATTTCTGGAAAAAAATATATATTACCGGCAATACATTTGACTCTTGACAAAAAAAGAATTCCTTACAAAAATACGTCAATGTAACCTGATCTACAAACTGATTTCTTACAAAGAATACATATCCTATTCAAACAAATCTATTGTAGAAATCTTGTCTACATTCAATAACCCATTGAGGTTGATATGCCGTAAAACTAAACAAAGCAAATCTATTGTTCTCGCTCGTATAATAATGATTCTGTTTTCTAATTTCATACCCAGTCTTAGTGACTTTTCTGCTTTGTTTGGAGTAATTTCGATTTTAATATATATATATATATATATATATATATATATATATATATATATATATTGTCATCCACATACAGACTGTTTCGCTGTATCACAGCTCATCAGTGTGGCTAGACGTCCGGTTGCCTCTGGCTAGAATCGAAAACCGGCTGAATTCGCGTCAGTTGGAAATTTCACCCTGAAGCCGTCGGCGCACGGCAGAGAAGAAGGTGAATTTAAGCGTATTTATTTTTAGATAAACACACAATGACTGAGAGAACTCGATTCGATTTACCAAAGAGTCTTGCATTATTAGCCGTAGTAGTCACTGTTTACAAACTCACACATCCTCCCCAGAGAGCTCAACCGAAATAAATTTTTCAGGAGCATGAGAGAGAGAGAGAGAGAGAGAGAGAGAGATAGAGTCTGTTCCACGCTTCAGGCTAGTCAAAGGGAGAAACGCTGCGATGGGTAAAATGGATAGGAAGTTGTGGAGAGCTATAAACGCAGACGTTCTGCAGAGACAATTATTTTTATTTCATGGGTCACTTTCGCTGAATTTCGATTATTCCCAAATTTATTTCCAAGTTATAAAAATTGTTTTTGTACAACAAAAAAAATCGTTGTAAACAATCACGTAAAAAATATCGCCGAAAGCAATCGCTGTAATGAAAACTTGGGAATCCAAAATTTCAGGAATCCAGATCCGAATCTCTATCCTGGGTATGACGATAAACTACGTCCAACAGCAAGGCCTGTGATCAGGAGGTTTTGTGTAGCACGGAAGCACTTCTTTATTGCTGGTGTTCCCAGGTCCACACTGACCGAGGGTAGTAGTACTTGTTAAGGTCCCAGCTATGGGCAAATAGTTAACCCCCAAACTGGGGTCAAAACATTATATGAAAATGTAAAAATAGATTTTAATACCAGAAATAATTTTTTTTAAAATATTGCCAGCAATATGTTTTTGAAGAAAAAAATATTACCAAAAATTGATTTATGAAGGAAAAAAATATTACCAGCAAAAAAAAAATTGTTGGTATTAAATAAACCCATTGAGATTGATATGCCGTAAAACAAACCAAACCAAACCAGATCCGAATCTGCCCCGGAATGTTTTTAATATTACACCTAATCGAAAGGATGTCCTGAAAAAATAATGATTGACTTGTTTTCTAAGAGTTTATTCAGTTTAATGAGAAAGCCAAAAAAGAAATTTAAAAAAATATAATGTCATTCTTTAAAGATACAAGGGAACCCGGACTATGTAATATTTCGAATACGTCACAGTACGCGTGCTTGAAAAAGAAAAGAAAAACATATGAGCAACGTACCGTGCCCCGCTTAAGTTTTAATTACGGTTTAATTAGACGATATCAATTGTAATTTCAACGAAAAGCTAAAGTTAAGATTCTAATAAAGAATTATTTTTTTAAACCCTTCACTCTATTCGAGATTTAAATTTAACTTTAAATGAGTTATCTATTTTCATTTTTAATCGCATGTAACTATAGTAGTTAATACGTGTTACCTCAGGTCGTTTATGATTCGTCGAGCTAGAAAAATGGACGTACGCACACACGTACGCTACATTTTATTTATACATATTTTTACTCGTATGTGTTAGCTACAAAGAAGATGAAAGAAATACTGTTCAGATATTAATTATAAATGGTTTCCCAATAATTCTATAAATGAAAGCACATGTGAACACTTGCATCAAATTAAACAGTGAACATGTTTAATTAGGAATTTAGGTAATAAGGGCACAGGTAATAATGGCACAAATGAAAAAAATAGAAAAAAATGTCACTAGTGAAAAACAGTCTCTTTAAACAGCTTAAAATTAAATACCAGTAGTTTTTTTATTTTTATTTTAAGCTATTTAAAGTTAGATTTCTAGTCAGATGACACTAGTCTATATTTAATTTTGTTCAGTTGTCTGTCAATCGTCAAGAACGCACCATTGATCTCCGTAGCTCTACGGAAGTCATATTAAGTAATAAAAGAAAAGAGGACATTCACTTGTGATCCCTTCACCAACTTGGAGCTACGCATGGCAGTTTCCTGTTTGGTTATCCCGAAATATTGGCCTACTTCCTCTAAAACGATTCATATACATGGTGGGCCGTAAGTCTAGTCACTCTTACATAATATAATTTTCTATTTCAACGCTCTGTCGGGGTATTATCGAGGAGAGTTTTTCACATGAGCGATACCAGAATACTTACCAGTTAAAGGACGCCGTTCTGAAAGCCTTTGCGACAATCAACAAAGCACAGCTACGTAAAATATCTCACAGGACATGAGGCCGAATCATTTTGTGCCACGAAAATGAACATGTTCATACAGGCTTTCTCGATGTGTGACAGCATCAATGAAAGGGAATAAACTGAATCCAGTATATGTGCTTTGTAGTACTGTATTACGTGTTCTTCTGTTGTTCTCATTAATTTTGGTAGGGATGACAAGACTTTCGGACCAGCCTGTAGATAAAAAAAAACCCAAAAATCTCATTCGTTAAGTTACAGCAAATCGAGACATTTTTACACTCTGAATCAACCTGCTATCATTTATGAAGAAAGTGGGTCGATATTTCAAAATATGACAACCTGAGTGTTTACCGCTTGTGAATTATCCGCACTATATATATATATATATATATATATATATATATATATATATATATATATATATATATATATGAATTTTAAACTATTGAAACATTCTTGATGTTAATTCGTGTAGATCAGCTAACATTAAAGTGTTAATTCATTGTGTATTTTTTTTTTACTTGTAAGACATATATCTGGATTAAACAAATGAAAAGCGATAAAATAAAGTAAAATTCCTTGCTTCCATCAGTTCAGACCTTCACAGCTAGGACCCACCATGCCACGTCCACTAAGTTGAATCATTTTCATTTCGTTCGTATTCCATTGGTAAGGAGGAAGTTCTACTCAGACCGCTACTTCACCAGAACTGTTGCATTTTGGAACGATTCCAGAGATGATGCCTCACGTATCACTTCAATCTTAACTTCTTCAAGTCGAAAATCAACCGTTATCTATCCTACATATCCTCATTATAGATACCTCTTACTCCGTTTTTGAACCCCCTTACAATAAACTCATTCAGTAAGCCTCTGCCTTGAGTATCAATGATTGATTTCTCTGTTTAACGGTATATCAACTCCTCATGCGTCATTTAATACCGACATTTAATTTTCTTAGGTGCTTGAAAGTAATGCAGATATATGTTATTCTGCTTTCGCAATTGAATACATGGTAGATGATACTCAGCTTTTTTGCATTTACATCTTTGTGTGGACATAATTAATAGACACGGTGATACGCGTGTTTTATGTTCTAGTTTTGTTGAAGTTATATTTTGTAATACAGTTTAACTTCTTTAAGAAATTATATGGATTAATTTCGTGAAATGTTCTTTCATGTTGGTTGATTTTGTTTAGCGGCATATCAACATCTATGGGGTTATTCAATGCCGAAATCTAAATATTTTAGAGACAATTTTAATTTTTCTGGGAGCTTTGAAATAATAAAAATATGATATCATATACTATTCTGCTTTCACAATTGTATACATGGTAGATGATACTTAGCTTTTGTGCATATACATGTTTGTGTGGACATAATTACTCGAGACGGTGGTATGTGTTTTTATGTTGTAGTTTTGTTGCAGTTATATTTTGAAATACAGTTTGATTAAAGAAATTGTAGGATATTATATGAATTAATGTCATGAAAGAGTTCTATCAAATTGGCTGTTTGGTAGTATTTTAAACGGATTTGGGTGAAGACACTACTATTTGTTAGTATGTGTGTATTGTTGGTAATTTTACTATAAATATGTATTGTTGGTAATTTTTAAATATAAAAATGTATTACTGGTATTCTTACTAGAAAATATATTTTTATAGTGTTTTATATTTTTGTTTGGGGGGGTTCATTTTGCCATAGCTTGGACCATAACAAGAGCTACCACCCTAAAATTTCTCCCTTAATTAAAAAGTGTTAGATTCTTTTGAATGCTAAGTAACCACATCTATTATCTACACCTTAATTCTTTATGCTCAACTAATTTTACACCTGTCCGCTATACCCTCCTCTCTATTAAATAATGGGTGGCCTATTTACCAAGGGAGATTTCATTCTGAGTTCTATTCTGTCCAAATTCGTGAATCTATTTTTCTCATGTTTACTTTCAAAATAAATATTATTCAATTTTTTAATAAGAATAATCTCAAGTTGATGTTAAAAATTGCCGCGAAACATTGTTGATTTATTTAAGATGGAATGATCTATTATGACATGACTCTAATTTGTATTTAGACACATCGTATTTATTTTTAACTAGCAGCCATACCCCAGCTTGTCGATCAGAAAAAAGCGTTCAATTAGGATGGAGCAAAAACAGCATCATGTTTAGATGTAACAGAGTCTATCTTCTTCAATTACTTTGAAGTACTTTCATTAAAAAAACATTTTGAGTTAATGCAGTTACTGATATAACAGAAGTAGTCTGTATTTATTCAAAGTTAGTAAAACAGGTGACATGAAAACTCACTTCAGACCACAATTATTTTGGAGTTTTTGAAAATCAATTTATCAGTGTGCTACCAGAGGATAAATTTATAAAGCAATTGTTAAATTTGATGAAAATTGGTTGAAAGATCAACGAAAAATAAGAAACAAACCAGTAAAAATCGCCATTGGGTAGACTCAAATATCAAGTTAAATGACTGTTAAACAATCAACTTATTGTTGGATACAACTGAATAAGGAGTGTATTAGAGGGAGTATTTAGTTTAAAATTTGTGTTGAAATCGATTTTTCGTTTTTCGCGGTTTTTCGCTAAACGCGGTGCCGTAGAAATAAAAAACGAGGTATCGTTGAGCTCCTCATGATATAAGTAACCAACATACCGAGTTTGAACAAAATCGGAGGAAAAAAGTTGAATTTATCGATTTTTGAACGGCTTTATCGATTATTGATTTTTAAAAATAATTATTGATTTTTTATGCTAATCTATATCTTACATTGTACAATGTATGTACTAAGTATAGTCAAAATCGGTTGGATGGATCTCGAGTGAATATGTATCACACAGACAGATAGACACGCAGACATCCTCTGTTTTAAATATGTGTAGATAACTTTTCAGACACTTCTTTGATTTTCCAAGAATCATGAGATATATAGTCGAAGCACCAGACCAGATGTGGCAGCAATATTCAGTGCACGGACGGATCGCAGATTTATAAATATGTAAGATGGATTCTGGCGAGAAAAATTATCTGACATGACATAGTTGTTGTGAAGTAACACCCCCAGTGACTATATGAACAAGTCCATAAATAAAGAGCTCGAGGTTATAGGTAAGAAAGAAGAAGACGTTTGGAGTCAGGCCTTACAGGCTTGTTTTACTCTGTCTATGGGTAGAGAGGAACCCGGATGAGGTTATGCCTCCGGGAAGAGTCTCATCTGAGGAGTTAGACAAATCCGACCCCGTATATGCGGGGTCTAAGGGGAATTTTTGCGCGATCCTACAGGCTCGGAAGCGTTCCGCATAAAACCAGCCTTGTACCACATCCTACCTTGTGGGAAGGTTTGGTAAATTCCAGAAGAAGAAAACGTTTGGAGTCATTCTTCAGACTAATTAATACAGGCGTCACGTCAAGTTGCGGAAGCATTATTTATATTATAACCGCTACGAAGCACGTTATAACAATAGTAAACCAGATTTCCTAGTCACTGACATAACAACAGATTCAATTTAATCATTTCACTTCATGTCAGTGGAAACTATTTTTTGGTTAGTACTATGATTTCAGCAAGAGTTGAAATGTTAAATTTACTGACTTAACTTAACCTATATAGAAAATTGCGCAAATCGGACACAGAATTATTTTATTTTTTTAGTCCTTTATTTAGAAAGAGATGGTTGACATTTTTGGAATACATATCGAGGAAAAAGGTCTTCAAGCATTTGACATAACATAATGAAAGCAAACGGTTCAGAAGTAAATAGCGAGTAAGCTACCTGACAAAGTTGCGTAAATAGATGACAGAATAGAGACTAGGATAGAGAGAAAAAGACAGATATTACTAAGAGTTAAAATGGATAGGAAATTGTGGAGATCCATGAACGGCAATATCATGAAAAGATACAGGGACATAAAAGAAGAAAATGCAAGTAAAATGATATAGAATTTGTGTTTAAATTACTATCAATCCTCTCTCGTATGGCGTTGAACGCTGGACAATTTTCTCACAGATAAAGAGAAGACTTGGGAGAACGGGGATGCGATTCTACAGAAGGGTGCTGAGAATACTATTGACTGAGCATGTGAGGAACGAGGAAGCTTTAAGGAAAATGGGAATGAAAAGTAAAGAGAAAGTTATAATTTATGGAACATATAATGAGGAAGAAAGGCTTGGAGAATTTGACTACCACAAGATAAACAAGGCAAGGACAGAAGGTAACTGACTAACGTACCTGACAAATTTGGGTAAATGGATGGCTCAACAGGGAGTGGGAGAGCTGTGGAGAGCTATGATCGCCCACGTCCTGAATGGACACAGCACATAGGAGACGAATAGGATATAAAGCGAGGGTGCTGTCTCCTGGAATCCAGAGAATGCGAGTACCAGTAGCAGCCTTACTGATGGTAACGCCTATTAATCTTTAAGCATATATGTGGAGTTGAAATTTCTAGTACTGTAACAGAGAGAGTTTGGGAACCACACATAGACACACACATATTTTTTTATTGAAATTGGAGTAGATTTGAACAGCGAAATTAAATCAGAACAATTTTTTTTACTGATGGGAATCTGATCTAGTCCATTTGGAATTGGGTCATTAGGAAGACAATGTAAAATGATCGAGATAATTTTTATCGGCTAAAATTTGAAATAGAGCTTACTAAGGCTATGAGGAACTTTGAAATTCACATGATTTTGGGTTGAAGGCAGCACTCGTGATAACTGGGTGGGGGCCAAGGGTCGATTTATGAACAGGCAGGTTTATCTATATAAACACGCACAGAAATCTGTTGACAGAGTGGTTGGCTCGTCTGCCGTCGAGTGCAGTCGAACTGCGTAGAGAGAGGTCGGAGACTGGAAGTGACGTCAGAGATTGGAACCAAACACCCGCTAACATATTTTGTTGATATACGAACGAAGAAGCGAATTACTCCTCCAACATCTAAGACTGCTACTATTATTGCTACCACAGGAAACGGAAACGTCGAACAAGCTACAATAATCAAGAGTTGCGTTTGGCTCGCCTGTCGTCGAGTGCCGTCGAGCTGGGTGGAGAGATATCGGAGATTGAAAGTGAGGAGAGTTGAATTGAAGGCTCGAAAAAGTACGAAAGTGGCGTCAGAGATTGGAACAAAACCCCCGCTAACATGTACTGTTGATATAAGTACCCCTGTTCCGGCTACCACGAAGATTACTACTACTGTTACTACTGCCGAGGAGGAACTCAACTATAAACTTTAAGCCGCGCACAGAAATCTTTATCTTTCCATCACAAGAGTCGTAAATCGTTCTGAGACGATTTCACAACAAGCTAATCACAACCCACTTTCTCTCTGTCTAGAATCCAGTGTATGAGTTTTTACGTCAGTTATTTTCTTTTCTGTAACCCGTTTCTTTTCTATACTATTCCTTTCTGCTATATAAAAGACATTTCAACCATTGAATAGTTGTTTGTCCGGCTTTCTGCATATATATATATATATATATATATATATATATATATATATATATATATATATATATATATATATATTGATGCATTCTAAATTTCTTAGCACAGACTCTCCAGCCGTGTCTACATCTTCAGTCGACCATGAATGGATGAACATCACTTCTGCTTTTTGGATCAAACCAAACACAACGTGGGCAGGAAGCAGGATTAAACCAGTGGACCGGTCGAATGATCTACGGATGCTCAGGGGACCTATGGTCACTCCCTTAATTTCGGTTTAGACACCTCAACCCAGAGAGAAAGACGTCGGAAGTTTAGGGGCTGGTGCGAAAGTGATAGAGTACACCTAAAGGGAAAAGAAAGCTTGGAGAATTTTACACTTTCAGGACATCAATCAGTTATGTGCCATACGTGATACACGCTTAGGCGATCACGTATATATTTTGATCCTAGTTTAGGCGGTTCACTATCTGCCTATAACTGGGAGCTTAACAAACTCAGGGTGGACCTGAGAGCAACAGCATTTTAGAGGTGGTTCCACACTTTTCAAAACCTCCCAATCAGAGGCCTTTCTGCTGGATGTAGTTTATTTTCAAATTCAGGACGAAACAGCACTTCAACGTAGCAGTAATATCTAAGTTAAACTTAAAATTTTAGTTCAACATTATATGTGGTTCATATCGACAAAAAATAATCGTTTATATTGTTTAGGTTATATTTTAAAATACAAAAATTCAGTCAGTTATGTGCCATGCGTGATACACGCTTAAGCGATCATGTATCTTTCGATACATGATTGACGATTTTTTACTGCCGTAGTTTGCCATTTCTTTCTGCGGTAGACCATCCAAGGCTGTAGAACCTGGTCTGTCCTGCTATTTACCCATAGCTGGAAGAAGATGATTCATACCTTTTCCAAGTGAATGTAATGGATTCGATTGGAATTCCAACTCGGCTCCCCGATTTCTCAATCCGAGCCGCTATCAATTACTCCACCGTGCTTCATCTAAGGACATAAGGCAAATTATGCAAAGGTAAGCTATCTCCCTCTCGAGCTTGCTTAAGTGGGTGATAGGACAGATTCCGGTAGGGAGAGTAAGGAGAAAAATATTTCTAAGAGCGAAAAAATTGTGGAGAGCCATCCACGTTCTGAAAGGACACGGCACATCGAAAAGTTGTTGTATTATAGCCGATATATGTACTGCGTTTTGATTTGTGGGAGGGTGTAAATCTTCTTCAGGTATATGGCAAGTTGTACCTGCTGCTGCACTATCTTCTTTATGTGCCGTGTCCCCTCAGGGCGTTGACGATCATGGCTCTCCACAATTTCCTGTCCCTTTTAGTTCTTAACAAACTTTTGCTTTTCACATATTTCTCCTAAGTCCTGTTCCACCATCAATTTACTCAAGATCACTAAGTTGGGTTGTTTTTCTCTGTCTCTCTTGCCCTCTATCTGTCTCGTGAGTATCAGATTTTCTAAGCCTTCCTTCCTCATTCCCAGCACAGCAACCTCAACTATCTCTTCCTGATGTTAAGTATTAGTTCCTATTTTGTTTCCATTTACTCCAAAATTTTCGTCCTTGCTCACATGTTCTTTCCATGGTATTTCATTTTTTTTTCACTGGAGATGAAACACGAAAGTTTAAACACGACAGACTTGGTCTGACGTTGTCGAAACAACCGCAGACATAAAATTCTTAAACACCAGTCATATTTCCTGTCGACCTGCCGCCACAAATATTTTTTATTTGCTTATATATATGTGAAAAGAGAAAATGCATTAACCATATGAATGCCTCTCTCCGTATGTTTGTGTACACGTGTGTGCATTTGTGTGCTTGTGTGCGTGCGCGCGTGTGGGGATGCATTTTTAGATATAAATACACTGTAGAATGGCCGCAGACAGAGAAAGACAAGCGGACTGAAACACATCCTTGATCCCATTCATAAACAAGACAGCGAAATAATAGGTGCAAGTTTAACAACAAAGGAAAGAAATAGCTGGACCGAAATCAAAGGGAGATAACCTGGAAAGGGACGTTAGGAGTAATCTTCATTATTTTTCTATATTCGGGATTTTGTCGTTTTCTTTCTTTCTCTATAATTTATGTCTTTTTCTTTTCTTTTCCTTCTCTTACCGTCTTCATGTTCTTCTCCTCTTCCCCTTTCGTTATTTCCGTCTTCTTTTGATCTTTTCTTCTCAGTTCCTCTGCTTGTCTTTCTTTTTTTTCTCCTTCATTTCGTTTTTGTTTATTCTAATGTTTCTTTTCTTCCGTGTTCGCTTTTCCTTTTTCCATTATTTTTCATCCTTTTTTTCTACTTTATCAAGTCTTCCTCCTCATTTTTCTTTTTCCTTCTTTTTCTTTAATCTTTGTTTCTTCTTCGTTTATTTTTTTTTCGTTATTTGTTTTTTTGTTTTCTTTTTTCATTGATTCAATATTTTCGATGTTTGCTGTCATTTTGTATTTATCTTTTTCATGTTTTCTTTCTTTCTTTCTTTCTTTCTTTCTTTCTTTTTTCTTTGTCTTCTTTTTCGCTACTTCAGTGTCTTCCATATTTCTTTTACACTTCCAACCATTTTTCTTAATTCTTTTTCTTTATTTTTATATTTCCCCCTGCTTCTTCAACACTTCGCTTCTTTTTCTTCACCATATTCTTCATTCATGTCTGTTCTTTCTTTTCTTAATTCGGCTTATTCCTTCTCTACACATATGAGCAGCTTCTTCTTCATCGTCGTCTACTACTAATACTACTACTTTTTCTTGCCTTATTTTTCTTTCTTGCCTTTTTTTAATTTTTTGTTTTTTTCCTTATCATTATTATTATTATTACTATTATTATTATTCTAGTTGCCTTATTTATTATTTTTCTTCTTGTCTTATTTTCTGTTTTTGCTTTCTTTTTTTATTGTCTCTCTTCTTCTCCAAATTGCTTTATTTTTCTTCTTGCATTTTTATTATTCTTTCTTCTTGCCTTTTTTCTTCATCAACTTATTTCTTTTTCTTCTTGCCTTATGTCTTCTTTATTCATTGCCTTATTTCTTTTCTTTTTTTGCTCTATTTCTTCTTCTTACCTTATTTTTCTTCTTCTTGCCTTATGTCTTCTCCCTTGGTTTCCTGCCGTGTTTCTCGTCCTTGCGTTATTTCTCCCTGTTGTCATATTTCTTCTTCTTCTTCTTCTTCTTCTTCTTCTTCTTCTTCTTCTTCTTCTTCTTCTTCTTCTTCTTCTTCTTCGTCGTCGTCGTCGTCGTCGTCGTCTTCTTCTTCTTCTTCTTCTTCTTCTTCTTCTTCTTCTTCTTCTTCTTCTTCTTCTTCTTCTTCTTCTTCTTCTTCTTCTTCTTCCATATAGTTGTCATTACCGCCAACTATTGTTACTGCTATTACAATAGCTATTGTCACAACCCTTAACCAAAACGTTGCAGCTCACCCACCACCAACACTCTTTCCACAACAAACAACAACAACAACAATCACAGCTGATGAACACTTCAGAGAAAACTTGTCAGCATAGAGCTTGACATATTTGTTGACCCTCGGTCGAAATAAACGCCCAACACTTTACAATTGGACCCCACACCCCCAAAATCAAAGGAAGCCGTCTCTTGTTACATAAAAAAAGATAAAGATCGTAGCTGGGACCGGTCAGGGTGGAGGAATGGGGTGTTTAAAAGATAAGAAACTCGGAGGGATAGGGATAGGCAAGTGCGTTGGAGTACAAAGGGAAGGAGGACAGCTGTGAATGTCTGAGAGAAGACGATGATGGAATCCGGGCAGAGGTTTTATATCAATTGCATTGACTACCATCAGTCGTTACTGAAAATGGATAAAGCAATTATCACAGTGATTGAAGGCACGCCTAACTGGAGACGGGACTAGATTTCGAAATTGGTCTCTCGTATTTTCAGATTTTATTTTTCACAAATCCGAATTAAACTGATGATTAAGACATTGCAAACATGCTGGAAATTTTTGTCCGTTTTGACGCGACTGAAAATCAGAAAATAAATTGGAGTGGTGACAATTTCACTATTGGGACCATTACCGTAAAATGGTCAAGTAGAGGCAATCAAAGATCTACTAGAACTGCTCAGCAACCTTGATATATTCGGGAAAGATATCAGAATAATCAAGAACCTATACTGGCAGCAAACGCATGCATTCGCATCGAGAATAAGCTCATCGAATATGCAAAAATAGAAAGAGGCGTAAGGCAAGGATGTGTCTACTCACCGGACTTATTTAACCTATACAGGGGGGCAATTCTGAGGGAAGTGGAGATCCTACCAGGATTCATCAATGGCGGCCACAACCGTACCAACATAAGATACGCAGATGACACAGTACTGATAGCAGACACGGAAAAGAAACTACAAAACCTCCTACAGAAGGTAGCGATGGAGAACGAGATGAAAGGACTAACCATAAACTACAAAAAGACAATGCATGGTCATCAGCAAAAGGATGAGCCCAAAATGAGGTTTGCAGGTCAGGGACACTAAAATCAAACATGTGTGGAAGTTTAACTATCTGGGAACTGTTCTGATGGAGGATGGTAGGTGCGACGCTGAGATCCGAAGACGGATTGGGATGGCCAAGGATGCTCGGCAGAGTACTGTGAAACAGAAGGATTCCTATGGTGACAAAGAAAAGAGTACTGAGCTGCTAGGTGACATCTGTCCTCTTATACGGCAGCGAATGTTGGACGGTATCCTCAAGGATGAAGAAGATCTAGTTCTACAGAAGCATGCTGAGGATATCATGGACCGAGCATGTGAACAACGACGGTGTCTTGGAGAGGATGCAAACAAGGAGGAAGCTTATGCTTAATATAAGGAAGAGGCAGATGAGATTTCTGGTACATGTGCTAAGAAAGGAGGGCTTGGAGAATCTGATACTCACGGGACGAATAGAGGGGAAAAGAAACAGGGGAAAGCAACGCAGGACGTACGTGGCGGGCTTGGACAGGTGGATGGCGGAGCGTGGTCTTGGGGAGTTGGCAGAAACACAAAACCTGTTGAGAGCCACAAGGGATAGGGGGAAGTGGAGGGCTAGGATCGCCTACATCCTGAAAGGACACAGCACATAAAAAAAGAAGAAATTTTTTTTAGAATCCTTTTTTGGCCGGTCCGAGGAATTTTCATTACCCACCTCGTATACCCAGCTAACAAACGGTAACTACTACTACTTCTTTTATGAACGTAGGCGTTCATAGACCTCCACATCTTCCTGTCCTTTGTAGCTTTTAATAAATTCTCTCTTTTTTATTATTTCTCCCAAATTCTGATTTACCATCCATTTAATCAAGCCCTTCAGTTATGTGACGCGCTACTTTCGTCTGTCCGTCTTTCCCTTAATCTGTCCACCAAGTATCCGATTTTCTAAACCCTTCTTCCTCATTACGCGCCCCAGAGATTTCAACTGCCTCTTCTTGATGTTAAGTATAATTTGCCTTTATTTATTTCATTTTCTCCAAAACCTCGCCGATACTCGTATGGTATTCTCAGCATTTATTTTGTCGAACGACATTCCTCTTGCGTCAAGTCTCTTCTTTATCTTCGAGGTGAATGTCCAGCATTCACTGCCAGATAGGAGGACAGAGATCGCGTAACGGTTCAACATTCTTTTCTTTCTTTCTAACGAAATACGCTGCCTCGCTTTCTGGAATGCATGTTTGGTCATCCCAATACGTCTTCTGATCTCAGTGTCGCACTTTTCGTCTTCTGTTCAAACACTTCTCAGATATTGAAATTTTTCTTCATAAAGGCTGCTGAAACATTCTTTTGTCCATTCCCCCACAACGTCCTTGCAGCGTTTCCTTGTAAAGTTACATTAAAAGAAAATCGATAATAAATTCCAGAAAGATATTAGAACGTGCATTTTGATGCCCAATTCAAAAAATCCAAAAATAAATTTGACAAACCTTGATCTTCGTGCCCGCAATATGTCATAGTGTCGAAAGGACGGCTGTTTTTCCTAGGACACAGCTTTGTTTTAACTACCTTCACACTTCGGCAATGTTTATCGTTTTAAAAAGTGATGATTACAATTGTTAATAAAACCTTCTCCATCAGGCTGCCAACACGTCAAGACAGTTACTATACGGTTAAAAATGCAGCTACTGTCAGGATGGAAAAAAAATGCATTTCTGCGATAGTTTAAACTTAAAGGGAGTGATATTTGTTTTAAAGCCGATTAATTATACTTTAAATCCGCTAATAATCATCAAATAAAGTTTCAGAAAAGTATGATTCATTTTGGGAAGATTTTTGAATAAAGAGAATTACAGTGCGATGAAAGACTATTATTTGAAATTAAAACTAAAATAAAAGCCCCAAGAAAGATTTTTCATTATTAAAAATTCATTTTAAATATTAGATATCGCGTTTTTTGTGTGTGGAGGTCGTACACACACACACACACACACACACACACACACACACACACACACACACACACACATACATATATATATATATATATATATATATATATATATATATATATATATATATATATATATAATTATTATTATTATTATTATTACTATTATTATTATTAATTCAATAGTACCAAAACCCGCGAATTTCATGTGACGTTATAACATTTAATTCTGAGATATTGAATTAATATTATATTATATTTACGCTCTGTCGATTTTAGCATTGTGCCCTCAGCTTGTATTATATTTTAAGCTTTTATCTTATTTTAAGCTTTAGATTATAAAGATTCACCTTTAGTTCGCTTCATTCTTCTTCCCTGTCTTTGCAACAGTAGAGGTTTATCCCATGTTTCCTGTTAAGGATTCGGTTCCCAGCTCCTTCTCTCAATGTCGTCTTATTCTCTTTCACTTTGAAATTTGTTTAAATTTTGGCGACTATGCCGTGATCATTTTTGAGTGCTTAAAAGAAATGATGGCTTGACTTCGTTTTACTGGGCCCACGGTCCGGATGGTAGACCATGACTTGATAAAACCGTTGACTAAATCGAATGTCTAATTCATTAAAATAGTGATCCAATCTCAACCCGATATTATTATTACAAGTGCAACAAATTGAACAATCGGATCGCCATATTGAAACCTTGTTACTTTATCTACTGCTAAACGTAATTAGTTGGGATACAATTGCTTACCAAAGGCGCATGTAGCACATTAAATAGGTGATATTAATTTATTTAAATTATTAGTTGTGATTCTAAGGTTTTCTTTGAATTCATTTTTTCACCAACTTAACCCCTTACCCTTTTTCAGACATAGGCAAATAAAAACATCCAAAACCTCACGTTCAAAAACCAGCCACAGTCGTCTTTATATTGTCAATGTTGATACTTTTTATGACCTTCTGAGCTTAAATCGAGTCCAGTTGTCAACTCATACGTCTGGTAGAGTTGTTAGCCACCGCTCGGGTACTTCATGGTACCCCAGTTTATTAAAAACAAATAAAAAATTCGTCTGAAAATGAAACGTTTATCGCAGAATAATTGGCTGGAAGGAGTTAATTGTTCTCGCTTTTATCAGTTCCACTTAATAAATTGTTTCGTCAAGTCTTCCTCCAGAACGGCTATCCCGGTAAAAAGCTGAGAGGTTTAAATCGTTAATGTTCAATGTAAAATTCGATATTATTTATAACAACTAAAATAAAAAAAAATCCCGTTTTAATTACAGAATTATTTTGATGGCGCCTACATGCGCGCCCTTCCCTCTGTCCCTCCGTCACATGAGCACTTTCACAGATTTTACCGAACACTAAAAATAATAGTCCTCTTTTGTAGCCCCCCCTCCAAAACTAACATACGTTGTTTCCTATTTCATCAACAACCTTTCCACTCAGCTATATATATTATAATGTTCAAGTGTGTATTATCATGTAGCGAAAACGGCACATCGTAGAGATATTTTCATTAGGGCAATAGTGTTATATATTCTCTGAAGCAATTACCATTACGGTTTACAAATTAATAATACCATTTAATACACTCATACAACAGCACAAAGTAACCTTCTACCTTGAATGGCCCTTGAGCCTTGCAGTGGAGGAAGATTAGTTTAAACAACGAATATTTGAATACTTTGGTGAGTTGATTAAGATATAAAATCATATTACAATTGAAAGGAAATGAAAGTAAAACTTTACTCAATGCTATATGATGATCGTGAAATAACGATATCTTTATTTTGTTAAAATAATTATTACATATTTTATGATAATAATTAAATAATAAATAAAAATAGATTTTCACTTATCTTGTCTTTACTCTGAAATTAGAAATTAACAGATGTACTGAACAAGTATATCATTATTTTACAGCTATCGTTATTTTATATAGCGTTTAGTAATTATATTACAGCTATCGTTATTCTATATAGCGTTTAGTATTTATTTTACAACTTTCGTTATTCTATATAGCGTTTAGCAATTATATTACAGCTATCGTTATTCTATATAGCGTTTAGTAATTATTTTACAGCTATCGTTATTCTATATAGCGTTTAGTAATTATTTTACAGCTATCGTTATTCTATATAGCGTTTAGTAATTATTTTACAGCTATCGTTATTCTATATAGCGTTTAGTAATTATATTACAGCTATCGTTATTCTATATAGCGTTTAGTATTTATTTTACAACTTTCGTTATTCTATATAGCGTTTAGTAATTATTTTACAGCTATCGTTATTCTATATAGCGTTTAGTATTTATTTTACAACTTTCGTTATTCTATATAGCGTTTAGTAATTATTTTACAGCTATCGTTATTCTATATAGCGTTTAGTATTTATTTTACAACTTTCGTTATTCTATATAGCGTTTAGTAATTATTTTACAGCTATCGTTATTCTATATAGCGTTTAGTATTTATTTTACAACTTTCGTTATTCTATATAGCGTTTAGTAATTATTTTACAGCTATCGTTATTCTATATAGCGTTTAGTAATTATTTTACAGCTATCGTTATTCTATATAGCGTTTAGTAATTTTAGGCTAAATTTTTCATCTTTATACTTCTTTTTCTTTTCTTCTTCCGTCCTCCCGCATTTTATTAAAAGAAAACTTTGTTATTATAAGCGTCTATGTTAAAAAGAATATTTAAAGTTAGTCTCCTGTTGGTTAGTGATTAGTTGGAGTACAAATAAAGCTAAGTTTGAAATCCAATTGTTGTTGAATGTTGCCTAATTACCGACTAGTTTTCACTTTAATATCTGCATATAATAATGATACTGATATTATGTATGCAAGCTACTAAGTTCCCGCTCTGCAACTGTAACGTGTGTAATATGATAGCGATCGTGCCCATCTTGAAATGTTCTGTTAGTTGATTAGTTACTAAGAAGAATTAGTCAAAGATTTTAGTATAAATTCTTTGGAACTCTCCTGTCATTCTGTTCATTTGGAGGAAATAACAAAATGTCAGGAGAGTTCCAAAGAATTTATACTAAAATGTTTGACTAATTCTTCTTAGTAACTAATCAACTAACGAAACATTTCAAGATGATCACGATCACTATCATATTACACACATTTCAGTTGCATGTCATTCACGTTGGCTGTATTTCATTCGTTTTGACGCGTTGATTACTAGTACGTCCGTTTTCTCAAGACAAGTGACGTTTGTACAAAGACTCTACTTTTTTTAAAATTTTTTTAATTTTTATACTTGTATACAAATTTTTAAACAAAACTTGTAGATCGATATACTGTCGAAATATTATGCAGTATTGTCAAACATTGACTTTTCTTTTCTTAAAACGCGTTTTTCCGTAAGTGTTGATAAATATTGGAGGAGTTGCGTCAATCACTTTGTTTTTTTAATAATAATAATAATATAAATTGAAAGAGAAAGTAATTTATTTAGGCAAAAGTGTATTGAAAGTGAGCTAATTTCAAAGTTCTCCATGATAAGTTTACGTCTAAAATGATACAGCGTATATCCTTTATAAACCAATTACTAATATTAGAGTGTGGGTATTTGAAAACAATAACAATAAAAACAAAAAAATCAAAAGCCATAAAAAGCTGAATTATGTCAGCCGTCTTCGCCGATTAAGCGAAAAAAAATCCACCAATCGCGATAAACGTATGTTACCCCAGGGTGGCCCTGTGTCGTGAACGCCTATTGGAACAAACTCAACCCAGACCTCAAAGAGAACTCGTGCATACTATACATCACGAAAGTTGCTGCAAAAATGGTCTGTTCCCTGTACCATTCTAGTAAGTACCTGACTCCTTCTAATATTCTCTATCTTTACAAGACCGAAAATGTTGTACTGCTGCCGTATATGGGCAGGAGCTGCACAGTCTTCGCTTTCCAGTTTCGACAGCGCCCGAAAGAGTCTCCTCGACTTTGTGAAGGATGAATTATGTTCGACAACTCGTTTTCTCATAGACGAAACATCGCAAGCTTCTCGTTGTTCTATCGTTATTTCCATGGAAAGTGTTTAGACAAACTATATTCCTTAGTTCCATCAGTTCTAAGATTCGCCATGCCACGCACATTTAATGAATCACCCTCACTTTCTTCGGGATCCATTAGTTAGATATAAGTTCCATTCGAGCAGCTTCTTCCCACGAACCCTTGCTCTGTAGAACCGACTCCTAAGAGGATGCTTTCCCGATCACTAGAATCTTGATCTGTTCAACAGTTATTTTCCCCTCCTATGCACATAAACACAGCCTCTTACTCTGTGAGCATCTACCTCGAGTGATTCCCGGGTCATGCATTGAGTGAAGATCATTGTTCAAAAAACACTAAAATAACAAAAAATAAAAGCTAAATCATGTATCTAGTTACATCGGAAGCCAATTTTAAATTTTTAAATTTAAGCGTGCGTGTGTCTCAGAGCTTTTCAATGTAAAACTGTAACTCGCCTTTCTTGTATTTCTTTCCCACCTACATAAACGAATTCAAAAACAATTATTTGAATTGTAAATTGTTTGGATTGAAATTAATCGAAAGGACAATTATACTAAATGATAATTATTCGAAATACAAAATTCTTTACTACAATAAAAATGTAAAACTTAAAATAGGAACTACACAAAATGATAATTATCTGAAAAACAAATATCGTTAATAAAACAATTTGGTGAGAAATAATTCTTTTTAACCATAAGTTATATGACACTACACGCAAATAGTCAACTACTGAAGAGTACTTGTTAAAGGATGGCACTAATTTTTAAGTTTTCCATTTACGTCACGGTACTTCTTGGTGCTCTTGATAATTTGGTAACCTGCTCTTACTTTTGCATTATGAATGTTTTGCAAGTCCTGTTCTCTTTTAGGAGCGTCTAAGAATTTTCATATTATGGGATGATGGGATGACGTTTCCTGCAAAATAGCCCTATGCCATCCTACAAGGGCGTTATTAGTCCTAGGTAAATCAGCATTGGCGCTCTCAAAGCAAGACCACATACGTATTTCAAACATAGGTATATCGAATAGTTATCTCGACACAACATATACAGGGTCCGGCAGAAATAACTCTCGCATATATCTCCCAGAAATGCCTCCCACGTAATGGCAAGACATTAGCACACTGGTTTCCAATCGGTGTGGCGCACTTTATAGGTTCAGCCCAAGAAGATAGCAGATGAGGCGGAATGATTAAAAGAAAATCAAAGATTTAGAAACAGTTTTTAAAATTTCATATGCCAAAAATAAATATGATTTCAAATTCTAAAATATTATTATGGATTACTTGTAATTAGAAGCATGAGTCCTAGTATAAATACTTTTAAATAATTATTGACCGATTTTATCATTGTGATATTTTTGCATTATATCAAGTATTAAGAATATAGTAACTAGGGTCCGTAAATTGGAATAGAGAGTTATCAATGATAATGTTGCGATTTCGAATTCGCATAAAATTTGGTGAGCCGCAAACAAATTTTCATTCCGAAAATGAGGCCCAGAGAAAAAAAAAGACCATATTTCATTTTCTGTTAATTTTTTAAAATCATTTCACGCCCAAGGAAGGCGATTGTGCCACTAAGGCCCAAAGTGGGGCGTTACTGGGAGTGAAAGAGAATAAGACGTTAGTGAGGAGAAAGGAAAATAAAAGGACAGGTTTCAGAAAGCCGGAAGATGGCGAGTGACGTTGCATTTAATCGTTGAAAATTGTAGTTCCACGAGGGAATACACTATTAGAATGGAACTTGCGGTCACGTCTATCTATTTCAACAGTAAAACGATGAGGCTTAAATGCCGATCTATTTTGCATTTAAATTATTAAAGATCGCAGGTTGTAGGATTTTTCAAAACAATTTTCAAATTATAACCAAAAGGAAGCTATCCTCAGTCAATCGATCTTTTACGATCAAGCCGATGAAAAGTCATCGAAAGACCCAATAATAATTGCATTTTGTAATAATAAAAAAAAAACATTATTTTCATGCAGGCATGAGAGAGTTAAGAAAAAACGCGATATTATGAGCATATTCAAGGTTTAGGCTTGGCTAATAATAGGAAAAGCAATCCGGTATTGGCGGGTAGAAGCTGGCGGGTTGGGAGATAAAAAAAAACAGAAGTAGGTGGGTGGAGAGGGTTGGCCGATGTTGGCGACGTGGTCTCTTGCCTCTTTCTTTTAAACTGCACATTTGCCGTCTGCAAAACACATTCTGATTCTTACAATAAGTGCTTCATTTTGCTGACGTCATTCTCTCGTTCACATTTGGTCTGTTCGTTATTCGGAATTCTTCTTCCATTTTCTTTCTCTTCTAACTCCTCTTTATTTTATTCTCTCACTCTTTCCTTCTTTCATCATCTAAATATATTTAATCTCACCATTTCTATCTTCTATTTCTTCAAAGTCATAGGCTCCCCATTCACTTCTTCCGAGTTTATCATTTTTTCTGCATACTCGCATTTTTGTATTTATTTTTTAACATAACGTTTCTTGAAAGTTCTTTCTTTTTCTTTTTTTGTAAGTTCTTAATCTTCATTCCTTTCTTTCTTTCTTTACTTATTTTCTTTCTTGCTTTTTTATTTCTTGCTTCATTTTGCTGTTGATATTTCTTTCTTTGTCTGTTCTTCATCTTCCTATTGAAATGTATTTCTTTTTTCTAACTTTTTCATCTTCCTCTTGATTTATCTTCCTTTCTTTCTTACTTTCTTTCACCATTTTTCTTTCTACTTTCTTCATCTCCTTCTTCAGTTAGCTTCCTTACTTCATTCTTTCCTTTCACTCATTCATTCATTCATTCTTTCTTTCTTATTTCGCCTCTTGAGATTTCTTTCTTTCTTCGTCTTTCTCATTAATTCTTTTTCTTTCTATCTCCTTCATACCATTCTTGAATTATCTTCCTTTCTTTCATTCATTCTTTCTTTCTTCATTTTCTTCTTGAGATTTCTTTTTCTCTTCTTAATCTTGATCTTTAAATTGCTTTCTTTCTTTCTTTTCTTTCATCTACTTTCTGAATTATCTTCGTTTCTGTCTTTTTTCATTCTTTCATTCTGTTTTCATTTTCCTCGAGATTTCTTTTTTTATTTCTTATTTATGTTCCTCTTGAAATTTCCTTCTATTTTCTTTCCTTCTACATTTCATTCTTACTTTACCTTTCTTTCTCTCTCTCTCTCTCTCTCTCTCTCTCTCTTTCATTATTTCTTTCATCATTTTTGTCTTGAGATATCTTTCTTTTTCATATTGTTCTTGAAATTTCTCTCTTTTTTTCTACCGACTTTCTCCATCTTCCTGTTGAATTATCTTCATTTCCTTTATTTCTCTCTTTCTTTCTTTCTGTCTTCATTTTCCTCTTGAGTTTTCTTTCTTTTTTTCTTTGGACCTTCTTCATCTTCCTTTTGAATTAGCTTCATTTTTTTCTTTCTGTCGTTCTTTTTTCTTTCTTAATTTTCGCTTGAAATTTCTTTTTTCTCTTTCTACTTTCTTCATCTCTTTCTTCAATTATTTTCCTTCTTTGTTTCCTTTCCTTCTTTCTTTCTTTCTTCATTTTTCTCTTGAGATTTCTTTCTTTCTTCTTCGTCTTCTTCTTGAAATGTTTTTTTTCTACCAACCTTCTTCATCTTCCTCCTGAATTATCTTCATTTCTGTTTTTTTTCTGTTTTCATTTTCCCCTTGAGATTTCATTTTTATATTTCTTCTTCATGTTCCTCTTCAAATTTCCTTCTATTTTCTTTCCTTCTTTATATCCTTCTTAGATAATCTTCCTTTCTTTCTCTGTTTCATCATTTTCATCTTAAGATATATCTCTTTTTCATCTTGCTCTTGAAATTTATTTCTTTTTTCTATATACCTTTTTTATCTTCCTTTTGAATTATCTTCATCTCTTTCTTTCTCTCTTTCTTTCTGTCTTCATTTTCCTCTTGCGATTTCTTTCTCTGTTTCTTCACCATCATCCTCTTGATTTTTTTTCTTTTTACTTTCTTCATCTCCCTGTTGAATTATCTTCATATTTTCTTTCTTTCTTTCTTCATTTTCTTCTGGAAGTTCATTTTGTTCTCTTTCTATCTGTCTGACTGCATTCATTTTCCATTTCTAAGTTCTTTGTTTTTTCATTATTCCTGTTTATTCATCATTCTCTTCAAATTTCTTCCTCCTTTACTTATAAATTTTTATCGGTCTATTTTTTCCTTAAATTCTTTGCTTCTTCTCGCCTTTTCTATTTGTGTTTATTGTTCATTTCTTTTTCTTTCATTCTCTTATCTTTCCACGTTTTCCTCTACCCGCTTCGTTTTTCTTCTTTTTGTTCATTTACAAATATTTATTTAACTTTTTCATTTCTCTCTTTCTTTCATTATTTCTCTTATTCTTTCTTTTCCTTCTAGACATTTTTATTTTTTATTTTTCTTCTGTATTTTCGCTCTCGCTTTCTTATACTTTTCCCCTTTCTATTTTATCATGCCACTCTTCTTCTCTTTGATTCTTCATTCGCTTTCTTTTAGCGTTTTCATTCTTTCTTTATTTAGTTGCTTTACTTCTTCTTTCTCATTGCTTCCTCGTCTTCATTGTTTATATTTTCTTGTATTTTACTTCAGTTTTTTAATTTCGTGCCTGGTATCATCGCTTCTTCTTCGTCTTCTTCGTCTTCTTCTTCTTCTTCTTCTTCTTCTTCTTCTTCTTCTTCTTCTTCTTCTTCTTCTACATTTTGACATCTCTCCTCATTTAGTCATTAACCTCATTTTTTTTCATTTTTTTTCATATTCTTATTATTTTTCAACGAATGCGATATATTGTAAATTTTCTTCAAAGTTTGAATATGCAACAGGCACCAAATGTTGGTGGACAGATAGAATTGGCTGAGATGTTGTTAACAAAATATCTAAGATCTCAACACCAATCCAAATAATCAATGCACACACACACACACACACACACACATACATACATACATACATACATACATATATATATATATATATATATACATATATATATATATATATATATATATATATATATATATGAAAGTGGACGCTGAGATAAACACCGAGAGAGACAGTTTCATGCATACTTTACGATAATAAGTTAACCCATAGCCCGAAGATTACGTTCAATCATGAAACAAACTGTCGCCACAGGGTGTTGACCACAGTGTCCAATTTTATATTTGCATACTCTCTATCCCTGATATTGAACATTTTAACTATACATATAGTATACCTGAAAACATATCTATCTATCTATCTATCTATATATATATATATATATATATATATATATATATATATATATATGTATATATATATATGAAATAAATTCTAAAGACCTCTTAGAATTTATTTTATTTATTCCCGCTCTACTTAGCGTATTGAGCACTCTACGTTTTAGGCTTATTACTCGCTTGGCTTTTTTTCTTTGGACTAAAGACTTAAGGCATTGTAGAATTTGTTTCGCCTTGTTCAAATGTTTTAGTTCTTTCTTTTTTTCCCAATTTTTTTCTGAGTACCGATTTGTTTTGAAATATCTAGAAATTGTGCTATCCAAGATTTTTTTAGAACCGAATATTACTATTGATATATATATATATATATATATATATATATATATATATATATATATATATATATGTGTGTAGAAATATAGTTTTAAGGTGCTATATTTATGAGATGAAGTGTTCAATATCAGACATAGGGCGTATGTAAATATGAATATAAAAGTGAACATTGAGGTCCATACTCAAAGGCGACAGGCCTGACGATTGCGTCTAGCATGCGACAGCCTGTCTCGTCTGAGTGTTGACTTCAGTGTTTACTTTTAGAAAAATAAAGAAAGACCTTATACAGCTTATAATTTTAAAAAACTAGGATTATAACATTCAGAGAGTGATTTGTAAAATTTTGTTTGCGAAGGGATTTCGCCATGTTAGACCATTAACTTTACTAATCTACCTTTTGTATGAATGATTCATTGTAATATAAATTGAACTTCACCACATATTTGATACATATATATATATATATATATATATATATATATATATATATATATATATATATATGTGTGTGTGTGTGTGTGTGTGTGTGTGTGCGTGAGTGTTTGTGAGTGTATGTGTGTAAAGTGTCTTATGAGTATCTGAATGACAATAACAAATTATCAATTAGCAATTTACCGAGACCAAAAATAAATTCCCAATATCGTAATTGCAAAACTAGAACTAATTGAATTAAACCTCAACACTAAAGATGTTTACATAATTTGCAGATTATTATATTTGACACAAATATATATATATATATATATATATGTGTGTGTGTGTGTGTGTGCGTGCGTGTGTGTGTGTATGTGTGTATATATGTGTGTGTTTCTGTGTTTCTGTGTGTGTAAAATTATATATATATATATATATATATATATATATATATATATATATATATCCGTATATATTGGATGTATTTATTCATTTATATATGTTTGATAAAAAAATAATAAATGTTCCTTTTTATTGATATTTACTTTTTCAATATTTCTAATAATTTTTCTGATTACCGTCTTGTATTTGTAAATATACGTCATGGGAAAATATATTGACAGATAATAACCGGAAATCAGAAAAATATTTAGATAGATCGAAAAAGCAAATTAAAAATAATCGACAAGGGACTTTCGTTTGTTATTCATAAGACGTGCCTACATATATATTTTTTTCTTTTCAATATTTCAAATTATATTTTGTAAACATGCATATCCATATTTAAGCACTTTCGGCTAACATTATATATGTATATATATATATATATATATATATATATATATGTATGTATGTATGTATGTATGTGTGTGTGTGTGTGTGTGTGTGTGTGTGTAAATTAGACGTATTATGTCTATTTATTTTAGTTTTATTTTAGTCCGTTAAAGTCTACGAATGAATTTCTTGGTGGCTGTAGAAAATTGATCCAGAAAAATTCCCAAATTTTCTTTCAAATAATTATTATTTATTTTATTTTCCCAAGTACTTTCAGTCGCATCTGAGACTATCTTCAGGTGTTGCATATCTATGGATGTGTTATCCGTTAACACCGTAAATTCAAAATATTTTTTCACCGCTATGCAAAGGGAGGAAACTAAAGTGAGTTTTTATAAAGAATTTTTAATTGTAGCATTTTAATTTAGCATTTTATATATAAAACCTTGCTGCTACACACTTAAGAACTTTGTTACTATACTCGTAGTTGACTTTATTTAGTTTTGTCCGCAATTCTCTTATATAAAGGACTTCCAGAAGTTTCTTCCTCTGACAGACTTTATAATCAATTCATTTTGTTCCTTCACAGATACACTCTATCTGAAAATAATTTACACATATACATACACCTACATACATACATACACACACATATATATATATATATATATATATATATATACATAGATATAGATATAGATATATAATTTTAAGGTATGCTATATTTATGGGTTGAAGTACTCAATATCAGGGATAGAGCGAATGTAAATATAAAAGTGACATTGAAGTAAACACCCGGCGGTGACTGTTTCATGCTTAAATGTAATCGTCAGGCCATGAAACAGACTGTGTGGGGGCGCGTACGATAGGCCACTGAAAATATCTTATTTTCTACGTTTCATTTCTGTGCGTCATAGCTGGTAATATATCTACGAATTATATTTTGAATTGCCTTTTATCTTGTTTATATTTAGGATGCATTTTTATTTTTATCAACGACATGTTTATTATGTGTGCAGAAGAAATTAGTTTAGCACTGTTGATCGTCTTCATAATGGCTGTTTTGGGTCTGTGGGGACCTTTACTTAGATAATTAAGAAGACGAAAACTTGCGGTTGTCGGGATCTTTTTGTAGTGAAGTTGCAAAATTCTGACTATTTTGTAATAGAGCAAGGAAATTGACTCTGACGCTAGCATAAAGTTCATTGGAATCCTATAAAATGTTTTTCTTCAACAGTTTTCTTTAATTTTGTTTTTAATTTTTATTTATAGAATACCTAGTTCTCACGTTCTAAAACCAACAATTCAACGGAAACTTTTTATATCCTATACTACTCAGATACATATGGCCATTAGGTCTGGTTGATTTCGGGGCCGTGGTATTGCACACAATTTGAAAGTTGGGGTTTGACATGATAAATAACGAAACAATTTTCTTTTTTTCCAAATTTATACCTGTTTTTGAGGAAATGAGTTTGAAGATTAAGTTTAGGTCGAAAATCGTAGCGTTGGAATTTAATTATAAGCCTTATAAAATTTATAATTTTCTAGAGCATTACAAATTGTATCTGGACAAGACGCATGGCGCAAGCATATTATTACTAAATCATTTTGCCAACAAATAAAACCTTCATTTACTTCAACGGGAAATTATGTTGAACAATTTAGCTATATTATGATATAATATGTTATGTAGTTTTAGCACGATTTTCAATAAACAATACAAATTAAAAATATTTGTCTTATAATTTGTGCCCTGTAGCATTATGGTGTTATATACACTAATATATACATTTTTTTTTATTATGATCTAACAAAGGATATAACAAATATTATTCACTGAGTAGGAGTTTTTGTAATCTTTTACAATTTTTTACAGAGTTTTTACTTATAGAATACAATAAAAATAGCATATTTTTCTTGTGATGATTCATAATTAGAATTCTGGTTTTAATATATTTCCATTCAAAGTGTCTAATACAAAAGATGTCAACTTTATTTGGATTTATTATTGAAATAGTAAAATTTTGAAGTAAGTTTGTACGCAAAACCCTGCTGGAAATTAGTATTTCTGTACATTTTTCAGACAATCTTTGAAACTAATTGCTCAAAAATTGCTAAAAGCTATGACTCTTATATTCGGTGGCTTAGTTAGTATATCAAATCCCAGCTTTCACACTGACTGCAATGTTAATTTTCTAAAACACATGAGAACTCAATCTGCCTTAATAATCATCATGATATCACTAACCCACAGAAAATGTAAATAGATGTAGATCGGTTCTCACATTGTCCGGTTCACACCCTCCCCGGTCTTTTGAACAGGAGTAAAGGTTTATGCCTTGTGAAAATTCACGGAGCATATTTAAGGCAAAAGCGACAGGGGGAAAACAGCGAGTAACCTCTTTACCATACTTGTGTAAATGTGTGACAAAACAGGGTGTGGGACGGATGGCAAAAAGATGAAACTTACCAAGATCTACAAAGGATAGGATATTATGGAGAGCCATGATCTATTGAAGGAACATGGCACGTAAAAGAATATATAATCATAAAAAAAACGTATAAAAGATAATAGAAATAATAAAATAATGTCCTTCACATCTACCATTTTAGACCATTTGCTGAAAAATTACCCTTTGAGGTTTTGTTCTATTACAGTACAAAATGGGGTACTCCGATGTGATGTAATGGCTAGCAAGCTTGTCTCTCTTGAACAATTACCACTGAGTAGAGAGTTCGATCCTCACCGAGTGCCCCATACTTTCGACTTTGTTCAACGTCTAAGCCACACTTAAGAAATCACCTATTACAGTACAGGTTTGGTCATCAGCGACTAAACCGGTTTTCTTCACGAGGCTTTTCTAGAGGGCAGTTGGATAGACACATAACAGGATTTAAAATAAGATCTCAGCGCCGTAATCTTCTTTTAGGATCATCGGCTCTCTTTCAGAAAGGGTTCTCCTGGGTTCATAGCTATGTATGCAACCAGTTCGATGTTGTCACGTAACCGTTGGGCGGAGGGCTTCCTATGGTGAATGATTCCTTAGATGGAATTGAAATCCATATGTCCGTGACCAATGCGAGCCTTCAGGTTGGAGGACATCGGATGTGCCTTCACCTGGAGAGAGATGGGCTCCGCTAGGTCTACTTGGCCAAAGTAGGCTATGCATGAATACCCCTCTGGCTTCCAGTCACGATATGTGGAGGGAAGTGGTCAGATGTTCAGTTACGCAGCAATCTTGTAACTATACAAGGTCATAATGATGATGACGACGATAATGATGAACACTAACATTGAATACGCCAGAAAATCAGCAGCTTTTTCAGTAAATATATTTGTTATTTTAAGCGAACTAAAAATACGGCTCAATTGCAAAAACACGAATCTGCGAAATTTATAGAGAAGGTACTAACTTATATGCGGAGAGAAACAGAATGAAGATTTCTGCACAAGTTTTTTTTTAACCTGTATAGTGAAAGATTTCTAAGAGAAGTCTTAGAGTTTATTATCGGCAAATATATTGCTACCAGGACATTTTTTACACTATAACACGCTAGACAATTTTTTTCTCGTCAGAATATATCTTACACTATATATCTATCATTCGTCCTTGTACTGGATATTGTTGTCACATTTGGTTCGGAGCTGCTTCTACAGGGTGATTGAAAAGTAACTCCTACCTGCTTTTCTGTTCAACATTTTAAATTCAGTATCAGTCTTGAATTCAATATATCAATATCAATTTAAATTCAGTATCAATCTTGAATTCGGTATATCAATTAATTCAATATATAAATATAAATTTAAGTTCAGTATCAATCTTGAATTTAGTATATCAATTAATTCAGTATATCAATATCATTTTAAATTAAGTATCAATCTTGAATTTAGTATATCAATTAATTCAGTATATTAATATCAATTAAATTCAGTATCAATCTTGAATTCCGTATATCAATTAATTCAATATATCAATATCAATTTAAATTCAGTATCAATCTTGAATTTAGTATAGCAATTAATTCAATATATCAATATCATTTTAAATTAAGTATCAATCTTGAGTTCAATATATCTATTAATTTAATATATCAATATCAATTAAATTCAGTATGAATCTTGAATTCAGTATATAAATTAATTCAATATATCAATATCAATTAAATTCAGTATGAATCTTGAATTCAATATATCAATTAATTCAATATATCAATATCAATTTAAATTCAGTATCAATGTTGAATCTTGTTCTTTTATTGTCGTCTCTCCTAACTAACGTTTTCTCAATTTCATTCCACTCTCAGTAACATTGAAGAAACTTTATCCTCTTTCTTGTGATGAAATTATTAAAAAAAGGATATAGCCTGAACAACATACGCTTCGCAGATAACCCTCTGCTCATGGTAGATTCAGAAAGAAAACTGGCAGAACTATTAAACAAGTTCGTTGAGGTGTGCAAGAGGAAACGATTAACCATTAAGTGCAAGACGACAAAATTCTTGCTTGTCAGCAAAGGACACAGCCTAATTTGGACGATCCGTAGTGTGACGTAAAAATCAAGCAATGTAGGAATTTATTTAGTACAGTAACAGAGGACGAACGTGTGACACAGAAATCGGAAGGCAAATAGGAATAACGAAATAAACTTTTCAGAAAGTAAGCAAAGTAAACGGGAAAAATATCCTTAGAAACAAAGAAAATGTGTTGAATTGCTGCGTAATATATATGCTAGTTAATCCATATGATAGTGAACATTGGACAATGTTCTCACAGATAAGGAAATTTGCTTTGGTTGTTTATGTTTAACGGCATCTCGATACATAGGTTCTTTAATGCTGAAATCTAAATATGAAAATTTAAACGTTATAATTAATTCAAGAGAATGATATTATTTTATGATTAAATTATAATTAGTTAGCATTTCACCTTTTTTAAATCTTAGGATATTTAATAACAAGATTGATTTTTAAAAAAGAGTTGGTCAACTAAATGAAATCGGCTGAACGCTTATGTCTGGACACGTCGATAGCCTAAAAATTATCAATTATCATTCCGCCATATTTATCGCAACGTTTCAGCCGCTGTACGCTCCGGCCTTCTTCAGGCGGTTGGAATGTCGAAATGAAACCTTTATTTCGTTCATTGGGGAAGACTGTTCTAGTTCCACGTGCCATGTTTAATGGATGCTAGTTATCTCCTGTTAATTACCCTCTTCAAGTACTCCAAGGACTTAACCGGGTATTGAACTCACACTCTATGGGTCCTGTCACTGGATCTAACCAATCCACTTTATCCACTGTGCCATGTGTCCTTGAGGACATCTGTGTATGAATTTCTGGGCATTATAAACCTAATGTCATCAGCTTCATTTTTTACCAGTGCTCATATTGCAATTTTTGATGTTATATCATATTTTTACCAGAGCTCATATTTCAATTTTTGTTGTTATTATCGTTTTTTCTGGCACTCCTTATTACTGGTTCCCATATTGCATTCATTTCTATGTTTGGTCGACTCAGGAGGTTTTTGTGGCCTAGCATATGTGCTGATTCCACCTGAAGAAGGTCGGAGCGTACAACGGCCGAAACGTTGTGATAAATATGGTGACAAAGATGCGTACAATAGTCCGAATAATATAAATAGTGTACATAATACTTCATCTCAGAAATATAGACAAAAACTATCAAATTTAGCGTGTCATGTTCAACGTTTCCTCTCAGTTATGATGAAGAAGAAGGATTATCATCATCATCAATATTATTATTATTATTATTATTATTATTATTATTATTATTATTATTATTATTATTAACAACTACCTGCCCCTTACATCTATATTTTTACAATAAGAACATTATTTTAAATTAGTGGGGCTCATTTCAAAGACGAGGTGCGTTACATGTTTTTCCCTCATTTTCTCATTCTATTAACCTAGTACCAGTTATTCAAGGCTAGGGAGCCCAGTATAAATTGCTATTTAACCTATAGCTTCGGAGATGGTAAAAGTATACGATTCATGCATTTTTCAGTGGCGTATGTGAAGAAAATAGACTAGCGATCCCACTTTCCTTGCCGATAAAACGTTACACGATTCACACTTATTTGAGCGCATGACGAGATTGGGGTAAGTTACTTGGCTTAATAGTTTACTTTCTCACTTGTGGAATTCCCTTCCGGCTTCCTACTTCCCTGTCAACTACGATCAGCAAACATTTAAATTCAAAGACAATCGTCATCTTTTGACTCCTTGTATTATGTTCTTTTATTGCTTTTCTTGAGATGAAAAAGTAACAATCTATAGAGACGGAAAAAATGAGCATTCTCTCTTAACAACAAATACTTGGCTAATTATAACGTTGATTAAGAGCGTATAAATATCACTTGTATTGCCCCAATAATCGTAACTGGTTCGTATTAAATTCGTTACCGTCAATGACATTAACTGTTTCAAAAAAATAATGTAAAAATAACTAGAAGGCCAACGTCTGGTTGTATAAACCACACAACTATTTATCTCGTGTGCTTACATCATATATTACGAAACGCGGTGAAACAAAGCATGCCACTTGATTCAGTGGAATAAACGGAAGTCTTATCACAAGAACGAATTAACTAATAATAATAAGTTATGGAATGAAGAAATGTGGAAAATTAATGTCAAAAAGAAAGACGTAGTCTGAATTTTTGCAAATATTTAAATAATTTCTTAATGGTACCGAATTAAATATAACATGAAGATGAGACATGTTTAAAATTACCGTCAAAAATTACCGTCATGTAGTTTTTTCTTTTCTCTTTTTTTTTCACAGTATAGTTCACCAAAAACAAGACCTATGAGTCACTGAGAGTAGATGCTTACTGATGTAATGGAATAACCTGTCACCACCACCCAGAGTGACTACACTATAGGTAGTAAATCAACGGACAACAGAGACCAGGTGCGACCTGTTCCAGCTGGACAGTCGAACTCTCCGCCTCTGAGCAGAGAGGAATCCGGACAAGGCTACGCCGAAGTGGGGGAGGTGGTCTGTTAAATATACCAGCTGGAATCTGTTCCAGCTGCGCTGTCGAACTATCTGCCTTCGCGCAGAGACGAACCCGGACGATGCTATGTCGAAGGTCAGAGTCTCGTCGGGGAGGTAGACTGACCCTGAACCCCTTTATACGCATTCGAATAAGGAATATTTTTGGCTGAGCATACGGGCTCGGAGATCCTACGTTAAACCAGGCCTTGTGCCACATGTAACCCTCGTGGGGATGTAGCTAAATATACCAGCTGCGACCTGTTCTAGCTGGACAGTCGATTCCTCTCTGCATCTGAGCAGAGAGGAATCCGGACGAGGTTCCACCGCAGGGCAGAGTCTCATTCGAGGAGGTAGACCTACCCTGAACCCGTTTATACGGGTTCGAAGGGAATATTTTTGGCCAAGCCTACGGGCTCAGAGAACCCACGATAAACTCGGCCTTGTTCTACCTACGACCCTCGTGCGGGGGAAGTGGTCTGTTAAATATACCAGCTGGAATCTGTTCCAGCTGCGCTGTCGAACTATCTGCTTTCGGGCAGAGACGAATCCCGGACGAGGCTATGTCGAAGGTCAGAGTCTCGTTCAGGGAGGTAAACTGACCCTGAACCCCTTTATACGCATTCAAATAGGGAATATTTTTGTCCGAGCCTACGGGCTCGGATTTCCAACGTTAAACTCGGCATTGTGCCACATGTAACTCTCGTGCGGGCGTAGCTAAATATACCAGCTGCGACCTGTTCCAGCAGGACAGTCGAACTCTCTGCCTCTGAGCAGAGTGGAACCCGGATGAAGCTCCGCCGACGGGCAGAGTTTCGTTCGGAGAGGTAGACCTACCCTGAACCCGTTTATACGCGTTCGAATAGGGAATATTTTTTACCGAGTCTACGATAAACTCGGCTTTGTGCCACCTACGACCCTCGTGCGGGGGAGGGGGACTGTTAAATATACCAGCTGGAATCTGTTCCAGCTGTGCTGTCGAACTCTTTGCCATGACGAGGCTATGCCGAAGGGCAGAGTGTTGTCCGGGGAGGTAGAGAGACCCGATCCCGTTTATGCTGAATTTACGGGAAATTTTTGGCCGAGACTACGGGCTCGGATGACTCACGTTAAACTCGGCCTTGTGCCGCATCTACCCTTGTGGGTGGGCTAGTAAATATTGACTAGCTGGGTTCTGTTACTCAGCTCTTAACTGCTGTCAAACTCTCTGCCTTCGGGCAGAGAGGAACCCAGTCGAGGCTATGCCGAAGGGCAGACTCTCGTCCGACGAGGTAGACAAACTCGAACCCTTATTTGAGGGGTTTACTGGGAATGTTTGGCCGAGTCTACGGGCTCTGATTTCCCCACATTAAATTCGGCCTTGTGCCACATCCTACCCCGTGGGAAGGTTGGTAAATATTACCAGCTGGAATCTGTTACTTAGCTATCGAACCCTCTTTGAGCAGAGAGGATACCCAGACGTGTCTATGTCGAAGTGCATAGTCTCGTCTCGGGAAAAAGCTACCTAACCCCGTTTTATACGGGGTCTATGGGAAATTTTTGGCCGAGCCTACGGGCTTGAAATAACCGACATTAATTTCGGCCTTGTGCCACATACTACCCCGTGGGGAGGTTGGTAAATATTACTAGCTGGGATCTGTTGAGTACGACTCAGACTTACGCGAGAACTACCGGCCTTCCAATAGTAGCACTCACTACTGGATTGACTTGCAACGACTTTGGGCCCTGTTACCTTTATTCTTATTGTACAGGTTTTGTACTTATTTTATTCACCTTGTTTTTCAAGTATATATTCTTATTAGCATTGAATATAACACTTACTGAATGATGTTGTTGTAAAAGCGGCAAGAGAGGATATCAGAGGTGCGTATTATATGTTGAATAGATAACGGTTGACTTGAACAGATTGAGATCGTAATGTGTCGCGAACGTGCATCAGTACAGACGCAAAAAAGGGTCCCGGGTAGGAATGTGGATATGTTTGTCAACATCAGTTCCACCCGTGTTTTCCTTATTAGCAGCTGGGCATGTCTAGATACGGGTCTCTCCACGACTGGTCAACATCCGGGTTTTCGTAAGATGCATCATGCTAACAGAAGCAACGAGAAAACCAGCAGCCAGCAAGAAACGGTGTCTTGTGAAGTCAGTCCCGTAGGCACTTTGTTCCTAAAGTTGGTGTGGTTTCTGAGGCAGTGTCATTTTTGTTACTTCCCGTCTCTTTCCCCTCTCTGCCTCTTATTCCCGAAGTTGGTGGGAGAGCAATCGATTAAGTATTTCTCCTAATCTCAACACACTCTTTGCTTACATTACAACATAATAATCGGGGAAACATCCTCTCGGGAGTCCCTTCTATAGAATAACAGTTCTTGGGACAAATCTATTTTAGTGGAACTCCCCTTTCCGTTATCAAAGCGATATTAAAAGAAGGAGGATGTGCTGACCCTGTGTACTTGATATGGCAGGTATTAGACGTGAGAGTCAGAACTGGTGGAGGTAAGGAATGAATCTCGGCAGAAAATTTACCATGAAAATGGCGATAGTGCAGAATGTGGATAGTAACGTTACGACTGTGGGAAAAAACAGCAGGGTGGAAAATAATGCAATACCTACAATTCTCTACCGTCGATTTTAAACCTTTTCATGAGGTTTCTGGTTCTTTATGTTATATTTAAGTTTCGACACTTAAAACATTATTTAATAAGAATTTAACAAATACGAACTCTCCCCCAGTTTGAGAACAATTTAGCTCCATTAATTAAATATAGTCTCTTCACTAAATACGAACTCTTCCCTAGTTCGAGATCAATCTATCCCCGTAAATTGACCGTAGTGTCTTCAAAATCCCGAAGATAGTAAATACGAACTCTCCCCTAGCTTGAGGTCAATCTATCCCCGTAATTTGACTGTAGTGACTTAAAAATCCCAAAGTTAGTAAATACGAACTCTTCCCTAGCTTGAGGTCAATATATCCCCGTAAATTGACTGCAGTGTCTTCAAATTCCCAAAGTACACACGTAAAAAAGCAAAACTAAATCTGGAAGTTGCAACAGCTGATATTTTGTGAGGACAATAACTAACTTGATGAGAACAATATTACGAATAAATCAATGTATAATAACTCAATGCATAACTCCAGAGAATCAAGAAAAAATGCCAAATTTTATTCGGCATAAGATTACAAGGGGAGAACAGAATGAAAAATGAGTGTTGATAAATAGGGCTAAGGGTATTTGTGCAAAAGTGAACTTTATTATGTAAGAAATAAGGGACAAAATCAAACATATCGTACATCAAGATATAGCTATACATCACAGATTCACATCCCTACTTCTCAACAGAATCACCATTTTTTTCAATGGTAGTGTTCCACCACTAATGACGGCATGTATTCCAACTTTATAAAGCTCAGCTGGCTACTGATCTAGCCAATTCCTTACAGTAGTTTTCACTTCTTCATCACCACCTGGCTTAACGACTTATTTCCATCGCTTTGGTCCAATTATGGTGGCGATGAGGAACTGTTGTAAGGAACTGGCTACATCAGCAGCCTGCCCAGAGAGTGTCCCACGTGGCATATCGTTTCATGAACCTCCCCACCCACAAATTAGTTGTTCTTTATTATCAGTAATTTGCCATGATTTAAGGGAAATATAGTGGAGTGCTTTTCCGTCGAATTCAGGCCGGCTGACAACCAAGACTAGAGAGCCTAGTCTATCCTACTATTTAATCCATAACTGGATGTGGGAGAAGAGATAGAGTTATGCCTCTCCCATTGGCATTAATGCAAAAGTGAAATTCAACAGACAGGACATTGAACACGTTTCACTTATTTCCTCTTTATCCGCCGGTAACCGTAACGCTAACAAGATCATTCAGGTCTTCAGTAATGGCTTCCATCTTCAAAGTCCCTCCAAGAACCATCAAGAGAACGGTGAATAAGTTGAAAAAGGAGGGAAAAGTAGAGAGGAAAACTGGATCAAGTGGTCACAACAGGGAGAGGTATCATCATTTCAACTTAGAGCTAAAGAGATCAATTACAAAAGATCCAACTCAATTCATAAGACATTTGGCACGTGAAAGAGGTGTTGAAGCTATGACAGTCGAAAGAGCAATGAAAATATACTTGAAAATGAAATCGTACGTGAAATGTGTAAGGCACCTTGTTATCAAAGGGCAGAAAGTTAGAAGGTTAGAGAGGGCGGAGATCATCTAGAATAAGTTGGAAAATGATCCTGGAATAATATATATATATATATATATATATATATATATATATATATATATATATATTGTCATCCACAGACAGATTGTTTCGCTGTATCACAGCTCATCAGTGTGGCTAGACGTCCGGTTGCCTCTGGCTTGAATCGAAAACCGGCTGAATTCGCGTCAGTCGGAAATTCTACCCTGAAGCCGTTGGCGCACGGCAGAGAAGAAGGTGAATTTCAGCGTATTTATTTTTAGATAAACACACAGTGACTGAGAGAACTCGATTCGATTTACTGAAGAGTCTTGCATTATTAGCCGTAATAGTCACTGTTTACAAATCCACACATCCTCATATATATATATATATATATATATATATATATATATATATAGTCACTGTTTACAAATCGACACATCCTCATATATATTATATATTCACTTACAACTCGGCCAGTGTGCGTTTACGTGTGTGCGTCTTCGAGGTTACTCCGTCAAGACATCGCATTCTCGTCTGCGGCATCTAAGATCTCTCTAACTTTTCTCTGGGGTGAATGTTTATTTATATGTCTGTCTCGTTCGTCTGCTTGCATGGGCTGTGCTGCTCCCACCATAGATAACATTGAACGCAAGGGAACATTACCTTTATGAGTTTTTGATAAGCCACACTATCATGAGCGCCTGGAACTCATCGGCCTAATAACATCATAAAAGTCCACCGGAAAAAGTTTTTCAACTGCGTAACCGCTTTTGGTTTGGTTTAGTTTGCTTTGCTTTGTTTTACGGCATATCAACCTCAATGCGTTATTTAAGATTTTTATTGCTGCTAATTTTTTTTTTTTTTAATATATTGCTCGTAATAATTTCTTCTAAAAAGTATTGCTGGTATCAAAATCTATTTTTATACGTTCATTATATTTTGAACCCTTTTTTGGGTAACTATTTACCCATAACTGAGGCCCTAACAGGTGCTACCACCCCGGGTCTGGGTGGACCTGGGAACACCAGCAATTAAGAGTTGGTTCCGCACTTCTCAAAACCTTATGAAAGGCCTTGCTACTGGATGTAGTTTATCATCTTACCCAGGACGCAAACGAGTTTATTATACTTGAGTCCAAAAGTAAACTTTGATCGGGTTTATACTTGAGCCTATGGCTAAATAACAGTAGAGTTATTCTGATTCAGTTTAAGAAAAGATCACAAAATAATAAAAATATACACATTTTTTACCTTTTGCTGTAATTCAAAAATACCGACAAAATTAGTGAATTTGGCATGTAAAGTAATAAGTTAGTGTTATTTAAGTGTTTTAAGACAACTAATTTTTCAACAAGGCATAAATTACATCTATCGCCTTTCCTATTGTTAGATTTGGCTTTAATATCCCATGTAATAATGGGTGTATTACCACTATTCTTTAATTGCCAGAAATGTTTGGAGAGAGCAGTGCTGTTTATATATCTTACATTGCCTAAATTAATTCGCTGATGGTATAAACGAAATTTCCAACGATTTTCAATGGAACCAAAATAAAATTTGACATCGTTACCGGAATGTATGTTAGCTCTGTATACAATATTATCAGTCATACATTGGACGTCTAAGGGGCAGATCATATTTTTTCGGCAGTTGCATTTATTTTATTTTAATTAATTTTTTTGGTTTTGTTGGACATAAATCTGTTTAATATAGTATTGTTATGTCGGAATATTGATTTATTGATGTTATAACCGCAACTATAGCTGATCTTAACATTATTTTTGTTCATAATTTGTTTTAATATTGGTGAATGATTAAAGTGTTTATGAATTAAATTTAGGAAAATTCTTCCAATATTCGACTGAACGTTACAATTTAAAGATGGGGGGGGGTAAACGATATTATATTAGGCCTACGGCGTTTCTGTTCATTTTTACTTTTTCACCAGTATTTTTCGAAAACTCACGTTCACAGGCTTATATACGAAGTGGAACTCTTTCGTTTCTAAACCGCGCAAAAATGGTTTTGTTTCCGCCTTGGTCCATCGTTCTTAGCATGTTAAATGAAAAACTTGTAAGGATCCAAGGAATCTTTAAAGAAGTATCATTAAGCGCAATATTGAAGGTAAAATCAGACAGTTTAAAGAGCCAGTGGTTTTAAAACCTACCCGGTTCCCAATTTACCTGAAATTGCCATGGCAAGGAAATTCCAGTTGATTGCTGGCAGAGTTTCGGCGTGCATTACTTAAGTTACGTGCGGTCTTTCAAACTAGATCGGTGTTTCCAGTCTTTAGCAAAGATCGGTTGTCCTATCTTCAGATTAGTTCTGTTATATATAAATTTAAATGCTGTTGTATATAGGACGGACCAATCAAAGGCCGGAAACTCGCATTACGCAGCATGTGCCTACCTATTTGGTCTCTAGTGGTTAGAGTCATATGAAAAAGACTACTCAATCTACGTACGACACTTCGACTGGGCAATATTTATTGGACAATCCTGACTGTGCCGTCGATTACAACTTTTTTCAATCTTACATAGAGCTCACTCGGTCCACTATATTCAAGTTCTTGATGCTGTGTATATTAAATTCCATCAGCCAAGCCTATGTAAGCAAAAAGAACACTCCAGTCGTTCCTTACGTTTGATCGACTGAATATGAGTAAAATATTTATCTTAGACATTTTTTGGAAACTTTTATTTTGATTATAGTCTTCAATTTGTTAACAATTAAAATCTATTTTACTCGTGTTCCAATTCTCCCTCTTCATTCGCTATTTACAAATGTGTCATTGAGTATTTTGTTCTACGCGACAACGGTCTCCTTTTGATAAAGTTTTGGCCGAAAGGGTCTCCTAAAGGTAAAATGACGTCCTCTCTATTTAAGTCTCTCTCTCTCTCTCTTTATATATATATATATATATATATATATATATATATATATATATATATATAAGTCTTTTATGGTTCAAAATTTAACGATAGCTAGGAATAAGCAGAATTTATATGCCATTTTAAAAAAGCTAAAAAAGAACAACCTGTTGGTTTCGTCCCAGCCTTATCAAGTTTATTTTCTGGGATATAAAAAATATATAAGCGTGTAAATTAAATTAATATAACGAATGGAAGGGAAAAAAATATGAATTTCTAGAGTCCAATAGCATTCAGACCCAGTAAGCATTCCCTCTGTTTACAAAGGGAAGACACACGGGATCTGATATACATGGACTCTAGAACCTTGAGGTGATAAGAGGAGTGGGACCTAGATAAAATCGAAAAACGGTCCGCACTAAATTCAAACACAATTTCTGCTATTTAGTACATGGTCTGATATATATATATATATATATATATATATACATATATATATATATATATATATATATATATATATATATATATATATATATATATATATTTATTAACTGATTTAAAATATGGTTTCTTCGCTACACAGGAATTACCATGTTTCACAAACTGAAGCTAAAAACTTCAAATTTAATTATATAATTAAATTAAAATCATTAGTTCTGTTTCATCTTCAAGCGAATTTTGGAATAACTTATTTTAAAATTTACTGAGTTTTAAACGCACATACAATTCATAATTCTTAGTTTCCAAGGATACAGAGAAATCCAATCATTCAGACAGGGGCGGTAGCGTGTTTATTTTTATTAGCAATTATTGTATCAATTATGAGTTACGTTCGAAAAAGAGGTTAAGATTACGGAGGGTAGGGGTGCATTTATCAACGAATTTTGACATCCGTTCAACGTATATTGTCTGTTTTTTTTATCAACGACAAAAGGTTTTCGGCATTTTTTCCATTAAATTCGTACTTGTATACTTAAAGATACTTTCTAAAAGGGGTGTTTGGGTTAGAATACGTTACATTGAACTACAATTTTAAAATATTATTATTACTCTTAATTACTGATAGACTATATTTCTTTTTAAATCATTTAAATGTAATAGAATTACTTAAATTATTAGAAAAATAAAACACCTAAAGTAAAATGGAAATTAATAAGAAAAGCTGGATATGTAAGTCATTAAATGAGAAACTATATATTACTAAGTTTATAAAAAATAAAAATTTACTGAACCAAAGAAATGAAATAGCTATTCTTTGCCGACATTGTCAAAAATTTTCCTTAAATAATATTTAAAAATAAAAAAAGGGATCTGATAATATACATACTTATATTTGATATGTAATAATAATGTATGCTACTGTTCTTTCTTTTTAATATATATATATATATATATATATATATATATATATATATATATGTGTGTGTGTGTGTGTGTGTGTGTGTGTGTTAAAAAGAAAGAACAGTAGCATATTATATATATATATATATATAAAATTTTGTGCTACAAGCAGAAACAAAACATAGATGGAGAAAGATTAGTCAGATGTAAAGATTGACAGAATCCTGTCACATATCCAGCTTCCTATGTGTCAGTGAGTGCTCAAAAAATTGCTTACAGATGAATGGCTAGAACATACGGAGATGTTGTTCCACGAGCGGGTGTTGAGAACATCATGGACTGAATATGTGAACTAAGAGGGAATTCTAAGGACATTTATAATCACAAATAACCAGTTGAATTTTCCGGACATAATATTGAGGAAATAGGACTTGGAGAATTTACCACTCATGTGACCTACTGAAGGCAAGAAAGAGAGGGAGGGAAACAGCGAGTAACTTTGTGTGAATGAATGGCAGAGCCGGGATAAAATGGTGGGGGGGGGTGTAAAGAATCAAAAGTTGATTAAAGTTACAGAGGACAGAGCCAGTGGTGAACTGGGATCCACCCCCATCCCGGGGCCTGAATGGATACGGTACATAAAATAAGATGAATGAAAGCATTTTATCTATAGTTCGAAATTATTTGCACGACACCCGGCGAAAACAATAGCGTAAACTTATAGAAATGCGAAGGTTTTTTGTTAAGGGTTTTTTTTTAACGTTTTTGTGCTCTTCGTAAGAAAGAATAGAGAAAATTATGTTATAAAATTTATTTGCTTATGTTCAATACAAAAGGTGGTAAGTGCCCAAAACTTGGACAAAAGCCCCTGAAGGTTTCGTTCCTATTATCCACCTCATACAAATGTGAAGCAAGGATTCTCAATATGCAACATAATAAAAAAAAAATACAGTCCTTGTCTACATGAAAAATCCATGAAGTGTGACTGATTTTGTTGTTGTTATTTCTTTTAATAATTTCATCCCGAAAGAGGCAATAAAATCACTACGACGCAATGAACTACTGTGAAAGAATAGGAGAAAAAGAAAAAGAAATTATTAATGGGAGTGGACAGTAAAAGGGCAGGAATTAAGAAGACAGAAGATAACGATTTATTTTTTTAAGATCAAAGTTGATTGGGAAGCAAGAAGCCAGAAGAAAATTCTACAAAGATTAGTGTGAGAGAAGACATTGTTAGCATAGAACATACGGTTACATTTAGAGATTTCAGCTTTAAAATCATAAGACCATGCTGCCAATCTGGTACTGCGCTTAAATTCATAAAGTTTATTTACTAAAGAGTAAACAAATGTCATGAAAATACTGAAAAATTACCATGAAAGTATTTATAGAGAAGATTGGTGTACAAAACAAAATACCCAAGCTTCTCATTAGTTTGATGGTCAAAAGATATTCAATTAGTATTCTACCTTCTAATTATTACTAATATATATATATATATATATATATATATATATATATATATATATATATATATATATATATATATATATATATATATACGTGTGTGTGTGTGTGTGTAAATTTATATTTGGGGAACAATTTCTCCTTTATACAAGATTCATTGAAAACGATCCAAAATTTAATGAAAAGCTTAATCGCAGTACCTTGTCAGTCGTCTTCATAGAAACTTGTATAAACAGATGATTGTATTATATATATATATATATATATATATATATATATATATATATATATATATATATATATATATATATATATATAAGTGTGTGTGTGTGTGTGTGTGTTATTGAACCTAGCGGAATGACTTTATTACATTAAGAACGGAATAGGATAGCTTGATCTATTTTTTATACCCCGGATCTATAGTCTAAAGTAAAAGAATAAAAACGGTTTGAGAAATGCTGAGATACATAGACAGACAGATAGATAGATAGATAGATAGATAGATAGATAGATAGATAGATAGATAGAGTTAAACATACTGAGATAGATAGATAGATAGATAGATAGATAGATAGATAGATAGATAGATAGATAGATAGATGCCTTTATGAAAGCTTGCTGATATTTTATGAATACATAGAAACATTCGAAATAACAGGTACTTGCATTGGCATACATGAACATACACACATACATAATTTGCATTACAGTAAATATAAAAATGCAAACGCATACGCACACCTTGTTTGGTTTGTTTTACGGCATACCAACTTTAATGGGTCATTTAATGCCGACAAATTTTATTGCTGGTAATGTTTTTCTTCAAAAATCTATTTCTGGGAATATTTTTAATTGAAGAAATCTATTTCTGGTCATATATTTTCCAAAGAATGTATCGCTGTTTGCATTGCTGATATTTTTTTTAAGTATTGCTGATAATAATTTTTCCTTCAAAAATCATTACTGGTAATAATTTTTCTATTACAATAAATTAAAAACTATTTTTACACAGGTTTGGGTATCAACTATTTGCCCATATCTGGGACCCTAACAGGTGCTACCACCCCGAGTGAGGGTGGACCTGGGAACACCAGCAATTTAGAGGTGGTTCCACGCTTCTCAAAACCTCCTGATCAGAGGCCTTGCTGATAGATGTAATTTATCGTCTTACCCAGGACGTGGATGTAGTTTATCGTCATACCCAGGACGGCATACGCACACCTGGATACATGCACACGTACATAAATATGACAATGTGGAAAAGGTTTTAGTGTAACGCATTTCATCCTTTAGGACTTCATCAGACTAATGTATAGGTTAGTGCGACTACGCATGCGTAGTAAGGCGAGTAGACGCTGAGAATTTTAATTTTAAACTTAATTTTTATAAATATATTTCTTGTATATATAGTCTAGCCGATTTTTATTTAGTTTTGTTTCCTTTTGTTCATGATTCCATCACTTTTTTTAAATTACATATTCCGTATAGTGAAAATAGAAGATCTACCAAAAAAGATGAAATGTTGTATGAACCTAACCTGAGCGTAAATTTAATATGGGGTATCCTAGCCCGTAGGCTCGGCCCAAAATTCCTCGTAGAACCCGTAAAAAACGGACTTGGGTAGTTCTCTCCCGAGACAAGACTCTACCCTTATAGAGACATAGCCTCGTCTGGGGATCCTCTCTGCTAGGAGGCAGAGAGTTTGACCATCACAGCTGGAGACGAATATCTAACTGCAGGATATCTACCTACCACCCCACGCGGTCAGATGTAGCACAAGTCCGAATTAGATGTGGGGTATCCGAACCCGTATGCCAAGCCAAAATTCCTCGTATACACCGTATGAAATGGGGTCGGGTAGCTGTTTCCCGAGACGAGACTCTGCCCTTCGACATAGCCTCGTCTAGAGATCCCCTCTGCCCAGAGGCAGAGAGTTTTACCAGCACACTCTGAAGTAATCCGTATAGTGATCAAAGATTTACTGTGGATGACCTAGCGATTAGTGAATTTTCTATACATTTTCGTCATAGTAAATTGCATTCCCTTTTAAATATCTGTTTGTTTTTGGGTTTTTTTTAATCAAAATCATGATCAGACTCATTACGATGAGCAACACATGCACTGAGGGTGTTGATTTGTTAAAGATCTATCTTGTATTGATATATTTTATTTAAATTCCTTGAGGTTTCTCCGATGCATTTCTCCTGTCAATTATTACAGGTAATAGAATAAATTCTCCCTTTAGCAATTTTATTTTGTATTAATTAAGTCTTTTATTGTTTTACAGGTAGTTTTAACAACTTTTACGTTTAGCTTAGTTACATTGTATTCAATTGTATCTGTGATAGAATTAGTGGGTAGAACAATATATTTAGATCCGTTAGTTCTTTCAGGAAGGTTCATATGCTATTTTAAAATATTTTACGGGCTTTTGTGTCGATTTAAATATGAAATAATTAGTTTAGGAGCTAGATATTTCTATTCTTCATATAAATATTCTAGGCAACAGAGTGCTCTTAAATAGAATCCGATTATTGTTCCAGATTTTATTTTGTTAAGATGTGAATAGAAATTTATGAGATCATTTTTATTAGTTGATTTTTCACGTCTACTTAGTTTTAGGCTTTTGTCAGTGCAGTGCAACCTGATATCTAGGAAATGTAAAGTATTGCGTGTTTCCAATATTATAAGTAAAGTCTTTCTTTTGTTCGACTTTGTTTAGTATATCTACAAAGTCAGCTAAAGTAGTTTTGCAAGGATATATTACAAGAGCGACATCAACATGTCGGAAATAAGTTGATTATTTAAAAATTGACACTTCATTTACGCTTAGCTTTTCTTTTGTAATTGGATTTTTATTGCTAAACCCGGATAAGGATAGATAAAATAATATGTCAAACGAATGAAAATATAGAAAAATCAGTTAGACATATATATAGATAAATAGATAGATATTAAAAAAATGAAATATGAGACACCATTATCACTTTCTCTTTCTCCAATGCGCGAACGCCCCCCCCCCACACACACATAAATATATATATATATAGATATAGATAGATAGATAGTTATGTTTACAGGGTGCGATGGGTAAATTGTCGCCATTTTATATTTCTAATTTCGGGCTAGCGTCTGTGAGAAATAGAGCACCATGACGCAATTCACTTCGTCATAATATATATATATATTCACTATTATTAGTGTCTATCAGTACATCAAGAAACGGGATTTTATTGTCTTTGTTAAGTTCATATGTGAACTTAAGTACGGAGATTTTTTTACGTTTTCTTGTAGTTCATCTATTTCTTCTATGTCTTTGACTAAAATAAAATGTATAGGTAAATGGAGGTTTTTTGTGGTATTAAGTATATTATCTTCTAAATTAGTCATGTAGAAATTACTAAATGTTGGTCTCAGAACGGAACCCATAGAGACACCATCGCATTGCTTGTATGTTATCATGATGGACATAGAAAGGAAATTCTGTGTATTTTCTTTTAAAATATTAGTACGAATTTTTATTAGAGGGAGAGATGGAATTTTGTAGGTATTCTTTATGATTATACCTATCGTTTCCCTGACTGGGTCATTGGTGAATAAATTTTCAACGTCAAGTGAATCTAAAATTTCATTATTGTTTTATTTTTGATTTTAAAATTTGGAGTAGTTCGTGTGTTGATTTTATGCTGTATTTATTTGAAATGTATGATGTTGTTAGTTAATTAAGAACTTTGGTTAGTTTGCGAACAGGATGAGGATTGGTGATATGATAGGACGGAGAGGGAAGTTATATTTATGTATTTTAATTGTTTGATACATGTACCCCGTTTGTAGTCGCCAAATATTTTGTGAAGTTTTTAGCTATTTTATTACTGTTTATAGCAATAAAGTTATATATCTATATATATATATATATATATATATATATATATATATATATATATATACATATATATATATATATATATATACATATATATATATATATATATATATATATATATATATGTATAATACATAATTTACCTCCCTTGCACAGGAAAAAAAACTTTAATTTGATTTTGACCATAGAACGTTGCAAAACACAATAGAATGAAGAGTGAAAAAATATTTTGAATTTACGGAACTACGTATACAAATCCACAGACAATATAAGCCCCTGAAGATGGTCATAGATGAGACTGAAAGTACGTGAGCAACTAAAAATTATTTGAAAGAAAATTCCGGTATTTTTCTAAATCAATTTCCTACGACCATCAAGAAAATGCTTCGTGGACTCGAATGGATTAAAATTTAAGTGGATAGACACGTTGCGTCTAGATGGTTCGACCAAACCTGTTTAAATAAATGTATGTTGCCTATATATATATATATATATAAGTAGGAGGAGAAAATTATATATATATATATATATATATATATATATATATATATATATATATATATATATATATATATATATATACATATATATATATGTTGGTGGGGAGAGAGAGAGACAGATGTTTATTGGAATGACAAACAATGATTGATTTTGGTACTAACAACGAAACTTAACCCACCTTTGAAAATGGATACTGAATTTTTCAAAAGCGCCCGTGGCAATAATCAATACAGGTAAATTCGACACACACTTCGTCCTCATAAAAATCATAAAAGAAAAACTGTAAAGTCATAAAAAAGTGAATTTAAAACAATATTTTCCTTGCCCTCACATTCAGTGCAACACATAATAGATGGATTCACATATATATATATATATATATATATATATATATATATATATATATATATATATATATATATATATATATACATATATATATATATAGATAAATATGTATACATATATATATATATATACACACAAACATATATATATCTATATATATATTGTGAGAAAGAGCGATAGAGCGACAGTAAAATCGAATCATAAAAATGTGTCCAGATAGGCTTATCGATAATGTTATCAATTATTAAATTTGTTAGTGAAATACATCCATTTGAAGATAAACACGAATTCAAATAGATAGATAGATAGATAGATAGATAGATAGATAGATAGATATGAACAAGAAAGATAGATAGATAGATATGAACAAGTTCAGACAGAGAGAAAGATACATGTGAACAAACTAAGATAGATAGATATAAACAAGCTAATATAGATAGAGAGAAAGAGAAAGAGAGATTAAACTGAAATGGTTTTCCAAATTTAGTGATCTTCCGCCGAGTATCAGTTTTCTTGTTTTTTACAGTTCGTCACCTTCGCCTTTGTTTAAAAATGCCGATGACAACCCATAGTGTAAATTCCGAACGTTTTCATTCCTATTTTTGTATTTCCACGACCCACATCCATTCAAACTAGGCAATACTTCACCGAAATAATCTACCCGTCTATCCATACACCGAATATACCAATATATCGAATGATCATTCGGTAATTGGGGCATATACTTTTTATATATAGGTATAGTAGGCCGATGAAAGAAATTCGAGAGATAAAAACACAACCGTAATAATAATATTGATAATATGACTAAAAAATATTTTTAGTATATTAGTATTGTATATTATATCTGCACCCATATAAGCAGGTCCGCTAGGATAGCTAGTTAATCGCTGTTGCAGATGATAGGTAAGTTACATTTTATATGTCTTCCTTCAATACACACAGAGCCAACCTATGGTCTATGCTACAACTGTACTGGACAGATTTCAGTCACAATTTCTGAGAGAGAGAGAGAGAGAGAGAGAGAAAGAGAGAGAGAGAAAAAGAGAGAAAAAGAGAGAAAAAGAGAGAAAGAGAGAGAAAGAGAGAGAGAGAAAAAGAGAGAAAAAGAGAGAAAGAGAGAGAAAGAGAGAGAGAGAAAAAGAGAGAAAAAGAGAGAAAGAGAGAGAGAGAGCGTATAATGAAGCTATTACAATTTTCTTGAAATCTTTTTTGTTCCTATTCTGCTTAAAAATTCTTTGCCATTCAAATTCTTCCTAAAATTTCTTTTTTGTACTTTTTCTTTAAAACTTATTTTTAGTCTTTATTCTCCCTAAAACTTCTCTGCAGTTCTTTTTCTACTTAAAACTTCTTTGCAGTTCTTTTTCTACTTAAATTTTCTTTGCAGTTCATATTTCCCTTAAAACCTGTTTTTAATTCTTAATTCCTCTTCATGTTAAAATGTATTTTCGGTGCCTGTTCTCTCTAAAACTTCTTGTTTTGTTCATATTCTCCTTAAAACGTCTTTGCAGTTCTTTTTCTACGTAAAACTTCTTTACGCTTCATATATCCCTTAAAACTTCGTTTTAATTCCTCCTCTCGTTAAAATTTCTTTTCAGTGCCTGTTCTATCTAAAACTTATTTTTTGTTCGTATTCTCCTTAAAACTTCTTTACAGTTCATATTCTCTCTAAAACGTATGTGCAGTTCTTTTTCTAATTAAAACTTCTTTGCAGTTCATATTCTCCTTAAAACCTTTTTTAAATTCCTATTGTCACTAAAACTTCTTTTTAGTTCTTATTCTTCTTAAAACTTCTTAGCAGTTCCTATTCTTCTTAAAAGCTCTTTGCAGTTCCTATTCTTCTTGAAACTCATTTTTAGTTACCATTCTCCTTAACTCTTCTTTTCTCTTGCTACTTTCCTTAAAACCTCTTTGTCTTTCCTATTTATGTTCTTATAATGTTAGATCGCCGTGATTCATATTTCCCAAAGAATTAGGTGAAGCCACAAAGGAGAAAGTTTTTTTTTTAAAAAGAAGTGGAAATCAAAATGACAAATGGAAGAATTCATAGTCAAGACAAGGATCGATAAAAGAGAGAACATTGATTAAAAATGATAAAAATGAAAATGCAGAGTATTGCTAACATATCTAATATAGAGCTGTCTATTTCTCACCCTCCAGTCTTGATAGAGTTCTAAAGCGTGGGTGATGAATTATTTCCCAACTTTCATCCCTTTTCCCACAGACGAAACATCGCAAGCTGCTCATTATTCAATTGCTGTTTACATGGCAAATGTTCAGACGAACTACATTGATTCGATATCTGTCTATATGTCTGAGATGAGGTATTATGTACATTATTTACATTATTCGGACTATTGTCCTCATCTTTGTCGCCATATTTATTACAACGTTTCGGCCTTGTACGCTCCAGCCTTCTTCAGGTGGTTGGAATGTCGAACTGAACCCTTTATTTCGTTAACTGGGGTAGACTGTTCTAGTTCCACGTACCATCTTTAATGGATGTCACTTATCAGTTATCTCCTGTTAATTTTTCCCTCTAACCGGGTATTGAACTCACACTCTTTGGGTCCTGTCACTGGATCGAACTAAGACTTTTATCCACTGTGCCATGTGTCCTTGAGGACATCTGTGTATGAATTTCTGGGTATTATAAACTTAATGTCTTCAGCAACCATTTTACCAGTGCTCATATTGAAATTTTTGCTGTTATCTTCTCATGTTTTTACCAGAGCTCATATTGAAACTTTGTTGTTATTATCGCTTTTCTCTGGGACTCCTTATTACTGGTTCCCATATTGTATTCATTTCTATGCTTGGTCGGCTCAGGGGATTTTTGTGGCCTAGCATATGGGCTAATTCCTTAAGTTTACGAATTTTCCAATTGTGCTCCTTGTCTATGGTCTCAACCTGATTCCACAGAGGGCGGTGATCTCCCTTCTCTCTCAATATGTGGTCAGCCACGCCAGATTTTTCCACTTCCTCTCGTGTTACAGATTTCTGGTGTTCTTGAAGCCTCACGTTAAGGGGGCGGCCTGTCTCTCCTTTATATTTTTTTCCGCAGCTGCACGGGATAGCGTACACACAGTCTTTAGTCATGTTCTCTACATGGCATCAGCCAAAGAAAACTGGGATAGGCGGGTACAAGAGGAGGAGGAGGACAACAACACTCAGAAAACAGTCTGCCTGCCTTATGTGAAAGGGTTATCAGAGAAAATACGAAGGATCTGTGGTCCATATAACGTCAGGACAACCTTCAAAAGCTTGGCGACATTTCGCAGATATCTCTCCCGAGTAAGACCCCCCATAGAGGAGAACATGACTGCACTTATTACTTCCTCCGTTACCTGCATTCATACAAAAACCTCATTCATTACACCTCTACATTGTGTTGCTTTTGAGCTTTGTGATAAAGTAGCAAAAATAATAATAAGTGACAAAATGAATGATGAACTTCGAAAGGACAGAATCAGTTGTCAAAAAGAAGAGCTTGAAATATGCTCAATCCACCACCCACATATATAAACAGCAATTACCAGCATTGAAAGACAGAAACGGGGAAATTCATAAATGTACCATGATATTAAGAATAATTCTGGATTAAGATACAATCCTAAATATATCGAAAGAAAAATTACCACTTAATACTCACTCTGGCAGATGACAGTTATGTCCCAATGTGTGAAATTCAAAATGCACTTGGTGAAGATGGCACAGCAACAGGCCTTTTGAGGGATGCGAGAGAAGAATTTAAAAAAGGATTAGAACCATTAATTATCCGGTGTATAGCGAAAATTAAGTCTTGGAAGATTTTGTGATGTCAACGAAGACGCGTTGCCACTTTTGTAATGCCAACGAATACTCTAATCACTTTCGTAATGATCGATGTAGTAGAGACTTTGTAATCGCAGATACAACTATAGTACACTGTTGAACAATTCTGCTGACAGACGCCTTCAAATATCACTCACACTAATAGTACTTGTTCGATAATACTCACCCGTGTATTGATATGAATAGAGAAATAGGATAGTGAATAGAGTAAAGAATAACTGTCCGTATAGTAATAGAAGATTGTGGAGAAATAGCGATCCGAATAGTAATAGAGGATAGACTAGAAATGTAGATCCGAATAGTAATAGATGATAGACTAGAAATAGCGATCGTCAGTCGTCACGATGCGTCCCATATATGCGTTTCCTCTGTGGTCACGTGATCCACTTAATTCAATAATGCGATCGCCTGTGTTAGCTCATTGGCGATCTATGTTCAAACTCGAGTGTAGGCAACGACACTTTATTCCTGTATAACAGAAGAATAATACTACTTTAAAAAAATTAAATATCCAACATATACAATTTACACCCATAATTACTAGATTATAACAAAAGTCCGTTAAAAATTTTAGGAATGGCTGTTTTACAAATATAGATTAATAGATCACAAAAATCAAGAAGGGATAACAAACCACATTTTTTAATAACTGTTGTCTATGAAACGGCATTTGACTCGACAGAAGATTCGGCAGGCTTTCACTTACTACGAGAGCAGGGCATAAACAAGTACGATATTAAGTTGCTGAGAATATATATAAGTATACAGCAATAACTCCACAATGACACAGATCAATTAAAGATTTGAAAAGGATTGAGGCAAGTTGATACGATTTCGCCTGAACGATTTAAAGCATGCTTTGAAAATATATTCCGGAAAATGAACTGGAAAATGATGAGAGTAAACCTAAGCACGGGATATTTAAACTATGTCTTATTTATAGGGTGTATTTTCTTAATATGAGAATCATTGGATGAATTACAAGAAATACGATGTAATTCAGGAAAAAATGAAGAAAAATATGAAATGGCGAAAAGAAAAACTATTCTTACCCCACACTAATACAGACCAACCTCTCATCAACGGACTAATAGTAGGGGGTCCGTTAAAAGCGATTGACAGTAGATGGGAAGGGATTATTTTTGAGTTATAAAACCTCTATAGTAACTACCAGTAGCTATGATCATAATGTAAACACTATAAACATGTATATATGGCATAAATAAAGATATACTTAATATAGATATATTAAGCAAAATAAGGAAAATAATAGATTTGTCACAGCTACTTTCTCACGCACGCGCTAATGTATCGTGCGTTATATGCTTTACACCCATCTTTGTTTACAACTGAAAGGCCCACCACCGCCGCCAAGCGGTCACTTTGAGAACTAATACAACGCGTTTCGCTAAGCCTACAAATTTTGAAATACATCGCTAACGATATAGAAGTTTGTTGTTTTGGGGTTTTTTTCCTGAAGATTTTGTTTTTATTTTGCCTGCAGATTTTGTTCATTGCATCCGAAGTCCTTTGATGCGGGGGTCCGTATATGAGAGGTGTGTCTGTACTAGCAGGCTAGCTCATTATCCTCGGCCAGTGAAACTCCCCTACTCCTCCTCCCACGAAAACGCCCGAGATATTCTGCCTGCCTCACATTTAGTCAGAATGTCAATCACAAAATTCTTCACCTGTCCGGCCGTATGTTTTCAACAATGACTTTCTGTTTAACTTTTCTTATTGTTTGAACTGTTTCCTTTTTTGCATTTTTATTTAATTTGTCTTTAAAATTCTGTGCTACAGTGGCGCCTATCCACTCCCATTGCACAAAAAAAAATTGCATACTGGGAGTTATACTTAGTTATAATTTTAAAACTCTATTTGCGTTTCACACTCTGGAATAAATTATGACCATGGAATATTAGTGTTTAAGTCTTTTTATTATATCCTTACTCTGTCCTGGACATCGAGTTCTACCTGGATCATATCCTCTTGGAATTATCTTTATACATATATGTATGTGTATATATAATTGCATATGTATGTGTATATTCACCACTAATATTGTTTATATATACATATATATATATATATATATATATATATATATATATATATATATATATATATATATATATATGCCCCCTTACGAGGGTTACTCTATTTTTTTTTTTGCTTTTATACAGGGGTTGGACAAAATAATTGAAACACTTGTTAAATTCAAAGAAAATTTATTTAATATGGAGTTAGCCCCACTATAGCCTCACATACGGATTTAATACATCTAGGAATGGAATCATACAGCTTCCAGACTTCATCCAGAAGAATGTTTAGCCATTCTTCCATTAACACCTGCTCCAGCTCTTTAAGACACGATGGTAGAGGATAGCGGCTCCTAACTTGTTGCTCCAAAATGCACCACAAATGTTCAATAATATTGATATCTGGAGATTGGGGAGGCCACTCCATGTGTTCTAGCTCACTTTCATGCTCTTCATACCAATTCTTGACCACTCGAGCGGTATGTATTAGAACATTATCTTCTTGGAAGATGCAGTCACCATCAGGGAATAAAGTCTGGGCCATTGGAAGATCATGATCTCCCAAAATGTTTAGGTAATCTTTGCTGTTGATTCTACCATGCAGGGCAACTATTGGACCGAGACATTTCCATGATATTACCGCCCAAACTATCATTAATCCACCTCCATGCTTTACTGTTGGGAGAAGGCAGTCAGGGTCGTAAACTTCTTTGTGCTGCCTACACGCATAAACTCGCCCTGAAGATGGGAAAAGAGAAAAACTGAACACGTCTGAGAATATGAGTTGCTTCCATTGGTCTGCAGACCAGACATTGTGATCTCTGCACCACTTCAACCTCTTCTGAATGTTGCGAGTAGAGAGAAGAGGTTTTCTTACGGGAGCTCTTCCACGATATCCAGCCTTATGGAGCTGATAACGAACAGTTTTAGTAGAAACTGGACTATTCAGATGATTATTCAACTCAGCAGTCACTTTGGCCGCAGTAGTCCGATGATGTTTTGTGACTTTGCGTTTAAATGCACGTCGATCCCTGTCAGTACGTTTGCAAGTCCGGCCCGAATTGCTACGGTTGCTAGAAGTTTTGCCCTGTTTCTCAAATTGCGTCATAGTTCTTGATATGGTATAAACGTATTTACAATAGATATAATCTGCAATTACGAAGTTTTAGTTAAAGATCTCAATATAATAGGTCTTTGAAATATAGGAGTGGAATTTGCATCTGTTCCAATTATTTTATCCAATCCCTGTATATACACAATGGCCCCAGGGAGAGGGACTTACATTTTATTATATTTTTGTGTGAAGTGTGCCAAAGCATCAAACAGATATATTTGACAATATATATATATATATATATATATATATATATATATATATATATATATATATATATATATATAGTGTTATAATACTGTTTTTAATAAGAAGAGTTGAAATTAATGCATGAAACATTTCACAGATCTAGCATTGGTCCTTCATGGTCAACCTATGAACTTTTCAGGCTCCCACATCGTATATATATATATATATATATATATATATATATATATATATATATATATATATATACACACATTTATAACAAAAATATGTTATAAAATCACTACAAAAGTAGCCATTTTATTTAAACACTTCTGGTGTCTTATCAAGTGATGGTGTCGAATTCGATTTGAATTCAACACCATCACTTGATAAGACACTAGAAGTGCTTAGACAAAATGGCTATTTTTGTAGTGACTTTATATTATATTTCGTTATAATTTTCGAATAAATTATATATATATATATATATATATATAAATATAAAAGTGAACATAGAAGTCAACACTTAGAGGCGACAGTCTGTTTCATGCTACATGCAAACGTCAGGCATATAAGTTGCCTGACGATTGCATCTAGCATGAAACAGACTGTCGCCTCTAAGTGTTGACTTCTATGTTCACTTTTATATTTACACACGTTCTATCTCTGATATTGAGAACTTTATACCATAAATATAGCACACTTTAAAACTATATTTCTTGATATATATATATATATATATGTGTGTGTGTGTGTGTGTGTGTGTCTGTATGTATGCCTGCATCTCCAGATGTGTGCGTATGTTTTTTGCTTTTATAATTATGTTTATGCTTGGGTGTGTACATGAACGTAACGTAATCACAAATAAACAATTTTGAACAGATATATGTTGATCGAGATATGTACACATACATACACATGCGCGCGCACACACACACACATAGAGGCAGAGATAATGCCTCTCTCTTTCTTTATATGTATATATATATGTACACACACACTCACACACTCACACACATATATATATGTCTATGATGTTCAGTAGTCTTCAAAAATTAAATGTGTTCTATTAAGATAAATGTCATCTATATGATATGGTCTCGTTTTTTCTACTCAAACACATTTATTCCAATCTGCACACGCAAATTTACGCAATCTTAGATGAATTCACACACTTATACGAACGTAAACATTCATATACAATTTTCTGTGGTTGGATAATTATATATATTTATGTGAATATACATATATACATATATATACATACATATACATACATATATATATATATATATATATATATATATATATATATATATATGTTCATTGCAATCCACATTTTTATACTCATATTCATATATATATATATATACATATATATATATATATATATATATATATATATATATATATATATATATATACACCGAAATAAAAGAATGGTTTAAAGCTTATATGGTAGTACCCAGGGGAAATCACAAAGATTCTTCATGAACTGTATTCAATGTCTTTTTTGACAATTCAATTACGATACTTTTTTGGAATTCTATTATAAAAAATCCGGGTTCTGGTACGTTTACTCGGACCACTTATCGCATGTAAAAAAAGCAAACAAATAACAACCATCTATTTGAAGGCAAAGTGAAGAACAATATAAAAAGGATTAAATAATGACAAAATGCTGTCAAAGTAATCCATTGCGAATAAAAGAAATTCGTTTCGAAAGGAAAAAAAGAGAAGGAAAGATGAAAATAATGGAAGAATGAAACAAGGGAAAGAAGTAAGTCTGCACGAAAGATAGCCAAGAATAAAATAGATAGATAGATAGATAGATAGATAGATAGATATGAAAAGACACACAGATATACATATATATATATATATATATATATATATATATATATATATATACATACACGCAGATATATATATATATACACACAGATATATATATATATATATGTATATATATATATATATATATATATACATATATATATACAATCAGATAAGATATGAACAGATTATAATAGATAGATAGACATGAACACACACAGGCACACACACACACACACACATATATATATATATATATATATATATATATATATATATATATATATATATATGGGGGGAGAGAAAGCGAAAGAGAGAGTCTCCTGACAGATCGATAGATATAAAAAAAACGGATTGGTTGTTCAGCAGTCAGATAGATAATGCTCACTCAGGCACATTTGTGTTTCTACAACACGCACAAAGCCAAACTGTGGTTTATACTGCAACTATGCTGAGCAGACCTTAGTTACAGTTTCTGAGAGAGCATGTTACGATGAATTGTGCCTTTGTGCTAGCACAGGTATTAACGGCCCCAAGAATTCCGTCAACCTGTGGTATGGTTTTCAGGCACTTTCCAAAGGTGCCGCACGCTGGGATCGTCCCCCTCCGATAACATAAAGTCTCCTGGCAAAGCAACCGTCGTGAGATTTGAACCCGGGTGTCATGGCCAGAAAGAGAACATTCTAACTACTTGATCACGCGCCCATATAAGATAGATAGATAGATAGATAGATAGATAGATAGATAGATAGATAGATAGATAGATAGATAGATAGATAGATTGTGATAGTATAGTTAGGTAGATGGAGAAAGAGATAATAGGTTTATTGTGACAGATTGATATAAATAATAAGATATGAACAGACTGAAATAGATAGCTAGATAGATATGGAATAATACTAACAGAGAGAGACAGTGACAGACTTAAATATATTCATGTAATAAACAGGTAACACAGTATTAAAGGTCGATTTAACTCATAAATGATATAGATAAATAAATTCTCATTACAGCAGAAAGATCGAGGTGCAGCAATTAGCTTCCTCTCTCTCTCTCTCTCTCTTTCTCTCTCTCTCTCTACATACATATATATATATATATATATATATATATATATATATATATATATATATATATATTAATGTATATTTGGGCAGCAACCTTTCTTTTAGACATATTTCTTTAAATATGGAGGACAAGGAAAGTTTTATAATTTTTTTTATTTAGTTTTTCCAGGGAGTTGTTTTTGGTGTTAGTTTATTATCATGTTTTGGCTGTGTGAGATGTATTATTTGTGAATTATAGTAGGAGCGTTAATTCCGAGACGTCCTGTGTTTGTCATGGCTGGAATTCAAGTGTAAAATGGTTAAAAAAATGCCTGAAAGCACTTGGTATAATGGACGACATAGAAAGTTTTATTATTTATTTTCGCCCACCAAACGGAAAAAAAGAACGTTGGAAAAACTAATCATTTTCTTTGTTAAGTTTTCCGGAATACGCGGTCAGGTAGACAAAATAAACACTGTTTAATAAAATGGAGCGTCTACTCAAATTGGGTATCTATATAATATATATATATATATATATATATATATGATTTCAAACAATATTTAAGTAGACGTTCCACTTTTGTAAACACAGTTTATTTCTGAAAATACATCATATATATATATATATATATATATATATATATATATATATATATATATATATATAGTCAAAACTCTTTGTTTTAGACATCTTTCATTAAGGTGGGTGTGTTTCTAGTTTATTTTCTTGTTTTGGCTGTGTGAGATGTACTTTTTTGAATTATAGACTGAGCGTTAATTCAGAGACGTCTTGTGTTGGGCATGGCTGGAATTCGAGTGGGCGACATTCTATTTTTATAACACTTTCAGCACTCTATTATATCGACATAATGAGATAGCTCCATTTTGAGGCTCTCTACTTTACAATCATTTAATTTTGTTTATTTTTCGGAAGACGGTGGTGTTACATTTCAAAACTTCCGAAGGGAGAAAAAAAAACACATTCTAATATTAACAGGCTTCTTTGTCAAAAGTTATTCACTACAATTTATTAATGACGTTACTGTTTTTTTTTTAATATTCTTGCAATATTATTTTTTTTATTCTATCTATACATGGATGCATTTATTTACTCAGAAACACATATACATATGCATACATACTCAATGAGCGTATATTAATGTATATTTGGACCACATTTTATTTAAATACCTTGTGTTTAATATGGCGGACATGGAAAGATTTATGAATTTTTTATTTAGTTTTTCCAGCGTCCTTATATTTTTCTCTTTGGTGGGATTGAGCGAGTATAAAAAACTGTCCATATCGTCGATTGTCTCAAGCGCATTCGGACACTTATTTAGTCATTTCCATTTCTCTTCTTTTTCCCCCGCCATCTATGGACAAATAGCATGACGGACTGGGCTCTGGCAACCGGATTTAGGAGAAGGTAAATCTAAATTTAAAAACCGACCTGGCGAGGGTTCCCATCAGGCTATCTTGTCCAAAAAACACCACTTCTACTACTGTTGCTGTACATGTGGTGCCCTTAATCTAAAATAACGTATGGGCCGCAGTGGTGTTCAAAGTGGTGTGCATTCGAAATTACGCAAGTTCTCTCCTCGAAACTGTAATTTCTGATATATATATATATATATATATATATATATATATATATATATATATATATATATATATATATATTAGTGTTATATATGAATGGAAAATGTCACTGCTGACACGGAGTTTGATCGTGAATATCTATACAATTGAAATGTAGACCGCTATTTACTCTAAATAGAAATATCATGCCACCGACTGGGTGGTTACAATTTCGTGTTTGACTATTGTGTTAACCAGGAAGTTAAAGTCGCGTGTCACATGTTTCAAGACGAATTAGTATTTTACTTAAAAAAAAAGTTTACGTGTGGTGATGCGTTTCATCCTTCACGACTACACATGTGCACGAACGAGGGATGCTGGGAATTAAAAATAAATTATTATTATCATTATATATATATATATATATATATATATATATATATATATATATATATATATATATATATATAGCCGAAATCATTTACAGTCTTTTTCTTTCCATCACTTTTGTTAGTAGGTATCCACCTGTATATATTTAAAATAAGTTTCGACCCCTTCGGGAATTCATCAGGGTAAAAGTAATTGTGATGAAACGTGCCTGAAAAGAAAAAAATCCGTTTTGCCTTTATTCTTACTGACTTTTACAGATTTATTTTACAGATTTATTTTAGTTCTGTATCAATTTTTACACGCACACATACATACATATATATTCAAACAGGTTTGGTTGAATAGACATACCATGTCGATATATTTTGGTTGTGATCCTTACAAGTTCACGGATTAATTTCTTGGTAGCCGTAGAAAATTGATTAAAAATACCAAAAGAAAATACCAAAATTTTCTTCCAAATCCTGTTTATTTTCCCAAGTAGTTTCAATCTAATCCGAGGCCTTCTTCAGGAGTGTTAAATTGTCTGTGTATGTGTATATTTAATTGTGTAAATTCAAAACATTTCAACTGTTCGTTTGACTGCGTTATGCACCTTTCTAGATTTCAAAATTCAGGTGTTTTTTTTTTACATTATAATGGAGGTAACCTTTTTCATTTTTTATTTATTATTTCAAATATATATACATATATATATATATATATATATATATATATATATA
>OZ038480.1:59198397-59200897 GCA_964036315.1 Acanthosepion esculentum
GCACAATATATATATATATATATATATATATATATATATATATATATATATATATATATATATATATATATATATATATGTATATATAAATAAAAAGGAAAGAACAGTAAGATATAAAATCCGGTGTTCTTATAGATATTTTTATTTTTACACAATAGTGCTCTATGTAAATTTAAATTTACAGAGCATTAATATTATAAATTAATAGATTTAAAATATGGTTTTACCGCTACACAGTGATAACCATGTTTCAGAAATGGAAGCTAAAGGGGCTTTAGCTTCCATTTCTGAAACATGGTTATCCCTGTGTAGCGGTTAAACCATATTTTAAATCTATTAATTTATACTATATATATATATATATATATATATATATATATATATATATATATATATATATATATATATATATATTTCTGCATTCTGTTGAGGTTTCAGACTCGATGAATCACTTAAATATAATTATCAAATTCTCCTAATAATTTCAAAATGTATATCATTGCTTGAACCGGCTCTAATTCTCTGGAGTGAGCGGCTTGGTGATAGTAGTCGTGGCTCCAGGGTACACTGTCCGATGGTTAAAGAGAATCTCAGTAGAGTTCCACCACGGAATATGTGAGAGAGAGCCGCTATATTGAGTCTGATTTGCTGCCATTTCGTAACGTGGCCCGTTGGAACAGTTGGTATGGTTTTTGCTTGACAACGTAACTGTCAGGGTTTCAATTCTCGGTAGTGGATGCGCACTGCTGATGAGTCCCAAATATAGGACGAAACGACCGTCCAGTGCTTTCTGCATTCTGTTGACGTTTCAGACTCGATGAATCACTTAAAGATATATATATATATATAATTTCATTCATAATTTGGGACTCTTCAACAAGAAATAAAACGATTTTGCGATCGCTGATTTATGGATAGTGCAATAGTTATCAGCAACTAAAGTAGAATCAGCGAACTGAGTTCAAATTACAACCGAGACTGATACGTTCACTTTCGTGTTTGTGACTTTGATCGTTTTGTAAGGCAGTTCTTTTATAGAAACCGTTCAATCTCCTCTCGGTGCAAGTCTGGTTGAAAAATCTTTGCGAACGAACTATAGAAATAAGGCATCCCGATGGAGCACAAGCAATTAGCTCGTAAGGCACACGTGACGAAGCGCACAATGCTGATTGCATTAACAAACGTAACGAATGATCGCGTTAAAGAACAAATCCGTGAGCAAAGTTTCGTGGCATCACTTCTCCCATCCCAAAGTTATGGGTCAAATAGTAGAATAGACTGCTTCATCTACTCATGGGTCCAGCCATTTTTGGAGAAGGCGTATTCAAAATTCAAAGCATTGGAAAAGTCAACCGGAAAACAGCCATGAAGTCATGACAGTTCACAGATAAATAAAGAAAAGTATGCTGTGGAGAGCCATGAACGGTTGCTTTCTGAAAGGACATGTCATTTAGAAAATGTAATTTTGTTACATTTAAACGGATTTTTACACCGATTATTTTACACTCTCCAATCTCTCTCTCTCTCGCTCTCTCTCTCTCTCTCACACACAGACACACACACACACACAGAGAGGCGGGATGTGGCAAGCCACCTCATTTCTCTATCGTTACTTCAATAGAAAGTGCTCGGACGAGCTGCATTGCTTGATTCCGCCAGGTCTAACCTTCACGTCTAGGACCCGCCATATCATCCGCATTGTAGTAAACCACCCACATTCGCTCCGTATTCCACTGGTGAGAAGTAAGTTCCACTCAAACAGTTTCTTCTCGCGATAAGGGTCGCTACGAGAGCATTGTGTATTGGTTAACGATCAAAAGCAAACTCTTTTGTTGAAAATCTGACTTGCAGTTACAAAAAAAAAATCGCAAGAGACCGACACGTCCACACAAAAAATAATAACCTGTCCGGTGGTAAACGCTGCTGATAGCACCAGGGGTGGCAGTACACACACCTGACCTCAAGGGCAACTCATACATACAATCTATCGATTAAGATGCAGGTAAAATGATCGGCTCCATGTACCACTCTAGTAAGTACCTGGCCCACCCCGTGCTATCCTCTACCTTTACAAGAGCAAGATCAGGTTTAAAATGGAGTACTGTCAGGTATTCCCACCTCATTTTCAATCTCGATATAATCTAAAAGCGTCTCCAAGTCATTGTGGGTGACAAATTATTTTTTGACCCTTCAACTTCTCTGTAAGAGGCGGGATGTAGTAAGCCCGTCACAGCTATATCGCTACTATCATGAAAAGTTCTCAAACTAAATACATTCCGCTAGGTCTAACCTTCATGTCTAGGATCCACCATGTCATCCACATTGTAGTAAACCACCCACATCCGCTCCGTATTCCACTGGTGAGAAGTAAATTTCACTCGAACAGTTGCTTCCCGTGAACCACTGCTCTGCGGAACCGGCTCCAAAGAGAATGTTTCAAAACACAGCCGTCTCAACTGGCTGAGTTTCATTTCTTACGTGTAATAAAAAGTTTTAATTT
>OZ038480.1:59205897-59298397 GCA_964036315.1 Acanthosepion esculentum
CTGTTCCGTTGTCCACTTGCTTAACCCAGCTAGATATGTCACGCGCTGCTTTCCCTTGTCTCTCTTTCCCCCTATCAGCCCTGTGAGTATCAAATTCTCCAATCCCTCCTTTCTCATTACGTGTCCCAGAAATTTCAGCTGCCTCTTCTTGCTCGCATGTTCGGTCACTTGTATCCTTAGCAACCTTCTGTACTTCCGTTACCTCGAGTATCTTCTTCGTCTTTGAGGAGACCTTTCAACATTCGCTACCGTAAAGAAGGATAGATAACACGTAGCAGTTCGGTGCTCTTTTCTTTGTTACCAACGAAATCCTCCTGTCTCGTAATATTCTGTCTAGCTTTTGGAATGCCTCTTTGGCCATCCGAATACGTCTTCGGGGCTCAGCATCGCGCTTCAAGACCGAAATCCCTGCTTGGATGCGGGCAAGCCTAATTGGCGATCCGGGCATTGTTTTGTGACTCTCGCTATCTTATCCACGTTTGCTTTTTCCTATCTACATTTACAAAGGTTACAAATTAAACGCAACTATGAAAAGATGAAGCGGATTTGGATGTCATTAGAAGTTCTGTTGTTGACCAAATCCATGTATTTATTTTATTCATGTTAAGTCTCGGAAAAACACTACATAAATCTAGTATTTTTTTTCATCTATAATGTTGAATGTGTAAAATTATTCAACTTTTTGACAAGAAAAATCACAAGCTGATGTTAAAAATTGCCGCAAAATATTGTTTATTTGTTTGAGATGATCTCTTATGACATGTATTTCACTTGTATTTAGATGAATTGTATTTATTTTCAATTTTGCTAGTTGAATTGTCCCCCTATATTGCATATGATCATTATTGTTCATAATTAGGTTACGATAAAGTTTGTATTTTCTATGGATACTATGTATGTAAAAATTGCGATATAGGTGGAGCGTATCATAGATTCGATAGGGTACCACGTGACCCTTGTACCGGCCCTGGTTACAAATGTGAAGGCTATTGTAAGCCTCTAGGTTGGTTGGAGACATAAGAATTAATTTATTCTTGATGCACGTCTCAACTCCTCTGTTAGAAGTCGGTTTGTGATTTGAGAATAAGTATCGGAACGCTAATGGTTGAGCTGAGTAGACACGGTGGAGTAATGGGTAGCGGCTCGGATTGAAGAATCGGAGCGCCGAATTCGAATTCCAGTCGAATCCATTACGTGCCAATACCTTTGGGAACTGTATGAATCCTTTTCTTCTTTCCCCAGCTATGGGTAAATAGCAGGACCGATGGGATTCTATAGCCTTGAATGGCCATTGGTCTACCGCAGAAAAAAATGGCAGTGTATCGTCAGTCACGTATCGAAAGTTACATGATCGTCTCAGCGTGTAACAGCCAAAAATAAACCATAGAATAATGTGTTGTTTTTTTAATCTCAAGGTAATAATTTTTTGAATTTCACTCGTATCAAGGTGATAAAGTCACGTAAGTGCAAGGGATTACTGAGAGTAAAAGAAAACGCCGAGAAAAGGTAATTGAGGAAAGACAACAGTTAAAGAACAGGTTTCAAAGAAATATGAAATGATGATTAATAATACATTTACATTTTCGAAGATCGTAGTTGAGAGAAAAGCAAGAAACAGCAAAAAAAGTTCTAAAAGCTTCTAAAAAGAAACACGAGAAAAAAAACATTTAACATAGAACTTACGGTCCCATCTTCAATAAAATAATCTGATCTAGCTCTCAACTAAGTACTATGCTTAAATTCGTTAAGTCATGGTATCGGAGAGGATCTGATCAGATTATCTTGCAAGCCTTTGCTCGCGAGTTTATTGCTTAAAGTTGGGCATGTGTAATTGTATTCATTTCAAAGTTTTTTTCACTTTCAGTAGAGAGCTTATCCAGTCGAATGAGTAATCTCTCTGTCCCAAAAGGCAATAAGTTTATAACCATTACACATTTACATGCCAATAGAAGATATATATATATATATATATATATATATATATATATATATATGTGTGTGTGTGTGTGTGTGTGTGTGTGTGTGTATGTGTGTGTGTGTTAAAAAGAAGAGAGAAACCGCAAAATGTTTGGGATGTAATGTTGATTTTTATTAAAAAATATATTAGAATATTTAACATTGAAAAACATAAGAAAAATTAATTCCTTTTAATAATATGTGGAAATATCCATTCTTTGCCTGATGAAGGGCGCGGAATCGGAAACTCGTGTAGCAAAATTATGGAAAATAAAGCATAATATATATTTTTTTTAAATCCACATTACAGCCAAAAGCGTTTGCAGTTTCTCGCTTCTTTTTAATATACCCACTTTTCCTCTCGTTGGAACTACTATAACGTCTTCCCTTTATATATATATATATATATATATATATATATATATATATATAGATATAGATAACAATCCCCCTAAGACTTTACATAATTCAGGGCTTTGAGTTCTACTTTCAATGGTCTCTCTGGAAATTTGTAGATTAGTGGTTTTTGTTTCTCACCACAGAATTGCTTCGGAGTAGGACAAGGTTGGTGCACTACTTCAATTTTCTTTATGCTAAGTATAATACCAAAGGCTTTACATGCAGCAGAGAAAGGATTTATTAGATGTTGGGCCTCCTCAAAGGATGTCGCAACAAGGGCATCATCATCAGCAAACAACGTCACGAATAATTTGTGTACGAAGGTGGGTCTTGGCTTTGAAGCGCTAATGATTGAAGAGACCACCAGTTGTTCGAAACTGAAACTTGACGCCGCTCTCTGTGTCTGCGAATGCATATTTCAGCATCACCGAGAACAAAAGGGCAAAAAGGACAGGGGCCATCACACACCCTTGCTTGGTGCCGTTTGTGACATCAAAGGATTCTGACATCATACCATGATGATGACCTTTAGCATGTTTTCTGGGATGCCAAATTTCCTCAAGACTTGCCAAAGATATATATATATATATATATATATATATATAACTTTTAAAACCCTTTATTCTACATTCAACATCATCACTTGATAAGACACCAGAGGTGTTGAAACAAAATGGCTATTTTTATAGTGATTTTATAACATATTTATGTTATAATTTTTAAATAAACAATTATATACATATATATATATATATATATATGTGTGTGTGTGTGTGCGTGTGTGTGTGTGTGTGTGTGTATTCTAAAATGCTAAGAGAAAGATATGTAAAATCTACAACAAAAAGATATAATAATAATAATAATAATAATAATAATAATAATAATAATAATAATAATAATAATAATAATAATAATAATGAGAACAACAATAAGCTAGATGAAATAGACATGTAATATTACCTACCGGCTCCTTAACATCTACTATTAAAAACAATATATTCAGTCTTTATATCAAAATAATTTCAATCACATCCAAACCTGTTATGGATATGAACAGAGGGCCCATAATAATTCTGAAGAAGGCATATATAAAATAAACTGTCATAGAGCTATCTAACTTATTGGTGTAACTTGCAAAAATCTATAAAAACGTATTTATGAATATAAGAAAGATCTCCTCCTTAACAATTTATCCAATGCATTAGTGATACACGGAAATAATTTCAATTAAACGTTAACTTCAAGAATGCTATAATTATTAGAATAGAAAACGACTTATCTAAGTAATGAAAAGCTATTAAGAGTGAAATTACCAATTCTTGCCAAAATATTAACTTACGAACAGAAAATAACTTCGTTGATAAATAATTCATGTTAAATTTGCGTCCAATGTCTTACAACATTCTCCATTTCTTGATAAGTGTGCTATTTAAAAACAAAAGTGAAAAAACAAACACAAAAGCGCGGTGAAAATAATGAGATTACCTTCACTATAGGTCTAGTTAAATCTAAACAAAAACAATAAAATTTCACCGTTCCTGCATCTTCAATGTTTCCCCCTCGATACACAATTATAACCGACGCTCGCGTTCTTGCAATCCCATATATATATACATATATATATATATATATATATATATATATATATATATAAAGTCCCATTAGTAAAAATAATAGTTTAATATGAAGTAATCTTTCTGAAGGACGAAGCGAGTTACTCAAACGTTTTCCACTTTTGCCTAACACACACACACACACACACATACATATATATATATATATTAGGTCATCCCATAAGTTCTGTCCGAATTTTAACTTTTTGTTAAAATGAACGAAATTTAAAGAGTATTTTATAATGTCTAATGGAGCTGAACATTATTTTTATGTTTAGATGCATTTAAACTGATCAAATTTTATTTCAGAGAACAATAAAATTAAATTTTGTTTGATTAAAACCCTGCTAACATGGAAGTATCCAAGAATCATTTGAGGCACATAATGCTTTATGAGTTCAAGAAAGGAAACTCAGCAGCCGAAGCGGCTAGAAACATTCACTCAGTTTATGGAGAGGGATGTGTGAATGAAAGAACTTGCAGAAGATGGTTTGCAAAATTCAGAGGTGGAGATTTCACCCTTGAAGATGAAGATCGAACCGGACGTCCAGTTGAGTTTGATGAAAAGCTTCTTGAAGCAGCCCTTGAAGAAAATCCTGCTTTATCAGTTGAGGAATTGGCAATGGTTCTCCGTTCAAACCATACAACTGTTCATCGTCATCTTCAACAACTTGGAAATGTTTCTAAACTTGGAAAATGGGTGCCTCATGAATTGTCTGTAAACAACCTCAAATCCCGAGTTGACATCTAATCTTCTCTCCATTCTCGCCAACTTGTTTCACCTTTTTTGGATAGAATTGTGACTGGCGACGAAAAATGGATCTTTTATCGAAATGTTAAGCGTCGTAGACAGTGGCTTGGTAAAGGGGAAGGACGCCACCCACAGCCGAGAAGGAAACTTCATGTGCAAATGTTCTTTTTTCAATCTGGTTGGTTTGCCAAGGAATAATCCACTTTGAATTCTTACCACCTAATGCAACAATTAATGCTCAAATATACTGTCAGCAATTAGAGCGTTTGAACCAAGCATTGAGGATAAAAAGACCTGCTCTAGTGAATCGAAAACGGGTGATGTTTCATCAGGACAATGCGCAACCACACACAGCAAGAATCACGCCACAAAAGATCGAAGAACTTGGTTTTGAGAAAATTCCTCATCCACCTTATTCCCCCGACCTTGCTACTTCAGACTACCATTTGTTTCGTAGCTTACAGAATAATTTGGAAGAAACAGCTTTTGTAACACCGGAAGAGTTTAAAACTGAAATTTGTGAGTTCTTCGAATCAAAGCCAAAAGAATTTTACAGTAATGGAATTAGTAAGCTTGTTAATAGATGGAAGGAAGTCATAGATAATCAGGGAAAATACATTGTTGATTGAATCTGTAATTAAGTGTAACATTTGGTCACTTATTTTGTTTATTCAAAATTCGGACAGAACTTATGGGATGACCTGATATATATATATATATATATATATATATATATATATATATATATATATATATATATATATATATATATATGAATTTAAAATATGGATGAAAGGGATAATATCAAAACTTTATAAATATCATGTTTTTTGTTTTTTTTAACTTAGTTTCAAAATTATTGTAATGCAGTAGATAGGTAGAATGTTTCATTACAGCTAACCAGCAAAAACATTGGAGGAAGCCAAAATGAAATTAGCAAATCACGTCAAATTTTCCTATTTGTTCCTTATTTAATCATTCATATATATATATATATATATATATATATATATATATATATATATATATATATATATATATATATATATATATATATATATGTATTAGTGGCGACTCTAGGTCATTAATGTTTGTCGGAGTCATTACAATCTATAATATATATAAAAATATATAACAAAATAATTTTTAAATATCACTATTTAAAAATGCACGTTTTGTTATTTTAATATTTAGTGTAATTCTATAAAAATAAAGATTTATTTTTTAAAATTACAGATATGTAAAAAAAAAGAGTGAGGACAAATCTTTTATATGTTTGTTTATTACCAGCTTTCCATTATTTCTTTTAGTGTTTTATAGCCTGGTAATCATGTCACTGACAGTAGAGTGTGTGTTTGTATATATGTCTATGCTTTTGTGTGCTTATGTATCTCTCTGTCTGTGAATTTTCAGTTTGTTGTATGCTTATGATCAGTTCAATTGATACATTTAACTAAAATAGCTTATACTGTACGGAATTTATTTAATGCATAAATAAGTTTATCAAAGGTAGCTCTTACTTTGAACTAGTTTGTATAGCCCAGTGGCGATACTAGGTCACCAATGTTTGTTGGGCTTATTACAAGCTTTAACAAAATATACTATTGGAATAACTTAGATGCTAAAATGATTCCTTTACTATCACTAAAATAAATCATTTTTAAAAATTTCTGTGCATGAAATTAAAAAAAACATTTAGGTATTTTAATATTAATTGTAATAATGCTACAAACTAAGTATTTTTTAAAAATTCCAGACATGTAAGAAAAAAGAGTGAAGACAAAACCAGATATTTTTTTAAATAACGTGCGTATCTATTTCGAGCGTTTATATGTTTATGCCTAAGTATGTTTATGTATCTCTATATCTGTGTGCCTATGTATCTCTCTGTCTGTGAATTTTATTGTATGTTTATGATCAGTACCGCTGACTGATATCATATTTCCTCAACATTACTCCAGTAACACTCCTCACCCCAACCTTCTAGTCGACGAGTTAACGCTCCCTCTTTATTTGATATTTGCAGAATTTAAGGTCGGGTTCAATTTAATTTACGATTTTCTTAAACGAAACATTCCGCTAAAAACCCTTAGAATGAACGGAATAAATGATTTAAAATGGACATTTGAAATAAATAAGTTGGAACAAAAAAATGTTCTTTGAAAAATAGGGCATACATATCATTAGAGATTCTTTAAAGATTATTTATAAAATTAAAGCAAGGAATACATTGCCTATTAAGTAAGTGTCCGGCTTCGATCAAGCCACTAAATTCCTTTCTTTATTTTTTTTTCTTTCTTCTTTATTATGAATAATATCAACGAAATGTATGTTGGTAAATATTTTGAGGGACAGAGTTAAAACAATTATGAATCCAGCTGAAGTAAAGAATGAAAACTACGCACTACAAAAAAAAATTTGTTACCTTGAAATAGATATACTTGAATGCTGACTCACTCGGGTTAAGCCCGAACCATGAGGTCGCCACTGGTACATATATATATATATATATATATATATATATATGTGTGTGTGTGTGTGTGTATGTGTGTGTGTGTGTGTAATTATTATTATTATTATTATTATTAATTTATGTGTATATATATATAATATTAATGCATTATTAATTCAAATGCATTAGTTATACAGAGAAATATATTTAACCAGAACTTTGATCTAAAGAATGTCGCTCTTATTAAAAGAGAAAGTAACTTAGAAGGAAAATTCTCGAGAGTGCAGCTATCGAATCCTATCAAAATATAAATCTACGTCCTGGATATCTCCATTCTTGAAAGAATAATATCTATCCGAAGCCAATATATATATATATATATATATATATATATATATATATATATATATATATATATATATATATATATATATATTGGAGGAAAGATGTATGACAAAGTATGAAAAAAGTTTTCATGTGATATGTTTCGTCTTTTAGTCCGATGAAATCTTAAAGGATGTTTCATCCTTTAAGATTTCATCGGACTAAAGTCGCAGGAAAAATCTTTGCGCTTTGTCATTTTGTCATTGACGTAGGGTGGCCGTTAAATGATTAAGTATAACTCAAGACTTCTATGTTAAAATGAATCACTATAAAATTACAACCGCAAATAAATACTTAACAAGAAGAAAGAAGTAAAAGTCAAGCAAAGATAACCATTTCAATGAATACCTTCTTAGTATAGTGGCTCGGCTTAAAGTCCGGTAAATCCTTAATCAAAACCCAAATCATCGATGCACAATAATTCACACTAATTCGACTGGATAGTTCTATTTAATAGTCCCTTAATAATCACTCAATAATCACAGCAGTGTCATTGTTTACTGGTGTCATTCATATGTTTTTCACTTAAAAGTTGACAGACAATATTAATTACCAATAGTATATAAAGTTTAAGATTAATCTGAGATATATTATAGCTTCTTAGAACTTTTTTCTCAGGCATATTTTACTTCATCTTATATGGGCTTCAGATATGAGAGGCTGAGTGATTTTGGTAATCCTGTTAAATTTATTTGTCATCCACGTGAATAAATGATAATAAGCCATTAGATAGTTCATTTGCATTTCCTTTTAATGTGTCAAAGAATGCCAAGCAGAATAGGTGGCCCTCAAGCATATTTACCTCATCAAATATGGCCCCTTTTGAAAAACGTTTAGATATTTCTGAACGCGCTTTGCACCATGCATGGTGCCGTCATGAAAGTCTCGCTCTAACTAGGCAATGTTTTCGGTTTGATGTTTGATCCTAGCAATTTGCGGTGTTGAGCAAAACTATTTCTGACCAGCCAGTTCTGTTCAATTTCTTTTTCTCCTATAATTTGTTATAGCTGATCCTGACGCTGAGGTATCTGAAGTGCTGGTATTTACCAATTCCATACGCTTAACTTTTATGATGGATGCAATTCAGATGACCTCACTGCTTTCGTTCGAATTTCAAATCATAGTTTCTGATTTGGAAAAGTTTATCTTGAGACCCATTTTTTGGTACGCTTGGTAGAGAATGCTAATTTTCTATTCAAGATCATTCTTATGCCTACTATGAGTACCTAGGTCATCAGTATAATCCCCCTTATCATCAGTACATTGGCCGCAGAAGTGAAAGCAGGATCATTGTTTTCTATTGGTAGACTCGTTTGGAATGCTCTATGGATTGTTTAAATAGTCAGAATACATCTTATCACATCTGTGTTTGTAAATGCACAGAACACAGTCTAGGAATAGAATAAATAGACTGGGACTCTCATTTTCTCCTTGTACTTCCGATGAGGGCATAAATGTTTCTATATTGGAGTCCTCGCCAAACATGTAAGATTCTGTAGATCGATATAGTTTCTCTATTAGATCGATGCATTCAGTGGAGTTGGAGCTTGGAACGCGGTTTCTAATTGTTGAGAAGAGGAAGTCTCTATTGATGTGGCCATATGCTGCAGTGAGGTCTACAAAGCAGGTATACAGTTTCCTATTACTGAATTCGTGATAGTACAGCGATCAAGGGCTTTCGAACAGGTCGTCAACCAAATTGCACTCACAAGGCTTGAATCAAATTGTGGTACAGTTTTCAGCGAGACGGATATGCAATGTAATTGGCCCTGATCTGTCATCTCGTCTGCAGTCGCTCTCTCACAGACGCGACGTTGCTTCGCTCTGTCTTTTTTACAAATACTTTCACGATAATTGCTCCGATGAGCTGCTTTCGCTGGTTCCTAGGCCTCATGAATTTAAACGTCCTACGAGGCTGGCATCCCGTTCCCAACCCTTTACCGTTGAAACTGTTAGATGTAGACGTCTCTTCTACTCCAATAGCTTCATGTCTCGCACATCTCGCCTGTGGAACTCCCTTCCTTATTACTGTTTCCCTGACAAATACAATCTCCAACTATTTAAGTGTAACGCCAATCGACATCTCCAGTTGCCTTGATCTATCCACATCCCTTCTCCACATCCTTTCACCTTTCATTCCTATCTGCTCTCGCTCCAAATCTTCTGTAACCCCCTTGCCTTGATCGATCCACTATCTTTCTCCACATCCTCTCCTTTACCACTCCTATCTGCTCTTCCTCCAAACCTTCTGTAACCCCTTCCAGCCTTCTTGGGGTGATAAGCTTAAAAAGAAAAAAAATATCTAATAATGCCTTAAAACTGTAACACAGTTTGATTCAAGGCTTGTGAGTGAAATTTGGGATCGTTTCTCCAGACCGATTTTTGTCAAGATATTCCCTTCTTGAGTAATCACCTATGATGAGAGTCGAATTTTTGGTTTCATGCTCGGAATGCTAACTTTCTAATCATTCATTTAAGTTTTCTCTTTATGAAATATACACCCGATGAAGACCGAAGAAAAAATCAGCCGAAAAGTTTGGACAATTACTTCAGGAAAAGTTCCAGTTTCCGGAGAAAATATGGAATGCCAACGATGCCTCAATTTTATACACTTTGGAATTACTCTTCACAGAATTGCAGAATGAATTTCAACACAGATTCTCAGAGTCTGAAAATTATTTAAGACATGAATATCATTTGATGCCCAATTCGATAATCCTAAATGTCATTCCAAACCTCGTGAGATTCTAGCGTCAAGGACACATAAAGAGTAAACGATATGATATATTAAATAGCCCTGAACCAAAAATGAAACCCGGAAAGCGTTTGTATATGCAAATTATTGCCAGCAGTCGCTCGCAGCAGATGATACTGCGTTACATTTGACATATAGGGTTTCGTTAAAAATAGTTTGTAACCGGTATCTCACCGTGGAACAGCAACGAGAATGCTCGTCTCGCAGATTAACACAGCTGTAGCTATATTCACTCATCGCATTCGAAATATGTAGCATTTTGCAAGACTAATTTAAACTTAGTAATTACCTATAAGGCACGGTGGTGTAATGGATAGTGGCTCGGATCAAGCAATCGGAGAGCCGAGTTCGAATCCCAGTCAAATCCATTACATTCACTTATGTGCTAATACACATGGGAAAGGTATGAATGCTCTTCTTCTTCCCACAGCTATAGGTAAAAAGGCAGGACAGACTGGGTTCTATAGCCTTAGATGGAAACTGGTCTGCCGCAGAAATGGCAACCTTCTGCAGGAAAAAATCTGCCTCGTCATTCATTTATGGAAAGATACAAGAATGTAACACGCATAGCACATAACTGACTGACTGAATTAACTATATTAATGCTATGTTATAATACTTAGGAAGTTATTCTACAATTGTTTTTTTAATTGAGTTCACCTCAAGCACGGCAGTAAAGTCACAGAGACACAAAGGGGTTACTGGGTGCTGAAGAGTTAGAGACAGGTACAATTACCAGGGAGCGAGAACAATGTGTAATCAGGTGGGCAGTAGATAGCGAATGACATTGCGTTTAATTGATCGCAGATTAAAGTTGGCTGGAAAGCATGGAGCCGGAATGGTGTTTCAAGAGTTATAAGTGTGAGAAAAGAAACTGTTAGTATAGAATTAATGGTTACATCTCGCCAGCTCAACTGTAAATTGGTGATACCTCGTCGCCAGTATAGTACTGCGCTGAAATTCAATGAGTTTAGACACCATAGCGAACAGATCATCGAAACCATTAAAGTATTTATAGGAAAGGCAAATAGGGAATTACGGCAGTGAGAAATTGATTGAAGTCGAAACGCCAGATCGGGGTCACTAATATTGCTGATTCTTCTTTGGGTTTTATCAAGAAACACTAGATAGATAACGGGATCACAGGAACAGACCTGGCAGCAATATTCTGAGTATAGTACATTTATAAATATGAAAGATAGACTGTGGAGAGAAAAATCATTTAGCACAACCAACCTTCCTGGCGGTTGATGTAGCAATGGATTCAATATAGTCATTCCACTTCATGTCAGTCGAGAACATTAGCCCAAGAAGGTCGTTTTGGATATCAACTGCCACACTGCAGCTTTTTTTCTCCATCAATTCGCCCTAAGCAAGAGGATAATGCCACTAAGACGCAAGGGACTACTGGGAGTAAAAGAGAATGCGAAGACTTTAGAAGGAACCAGAAACCCAATCCTAAACATGAAACAAGGAATAAACCTCTACTCTTGACCTAGAGTGGAGTGTTTATATTGAATAAAGTCTACTGCAAGGAAAGTTGGTTCACTGTGTCGTGTCAGACATTTTTCTCGTCAGAATCCATATGGTACATTTATAAATCTAGTATTCATCTATGCTACCATATCTGTTCTGGTGCTCCTACGATATATATCGATATTCTTGGGAAAATGAAAAGAAATCTCTGTAACGTAATCGATCCTGACACAGAATCTCGACTTCAGTCATTTTCTCACCGACGTGACGTGCTTCCCTGTCTTTTCTACAACTTCCTTTCTTGGTGCCGCGACTGCATGAATTTAAACGTGCTACTAGATTGGCAACTGGTTTAACTGTTGAACTAGCTAGATTCAACCGTATATTCTATTTACTAGTTACTTTTTCCCATTTCTTGCTTCCCTGCCATGTATAATCTTAAAAAATTGAAATGCAACATCAATCGCCATTTTTGTTTTCCTGAATCCTGTTATTTTATTATACATATCCTCATTTCTCACTAAAGTCTCTCACTCTCTTTTATTCCCAGTAAACCCTTGAGTTTTGGTGGCATTATTACTTTGCTTGGAGTGAAATGATTTTTTAAAAATAATTTGTGTGTATTCCTGTAGTAAAGCATTGCTCCAAAGGGTAAATTATACATCTTATTTTTTATTATTATTATTTTTTTTAGTCACGCTTGCTAAGCTTTCTTTTTACGAAAAATCCATTTCTTGCTGAAACAGATTTTAGGGAGCAATTTCAAATGTCGCTGTTTCATTTATCAAATAATGTTCATTACGGTCAGACATATTTATCAAAACTTTCCCACTAGTTCAGTTTGAATAGTATTAGGGATATCTTAGAAGCATCTTCGAAAACTTACTCATTTTTATTAAATTGTAACCGAATACAAGGCATAAGAACAACTCAATGTAGAGAGTTAATAAATAAGGGTGTTATATGGACGTATAAAGGGAAAGTGTTGAGTAAGTGCTGATTATAAGGAATCGTACGGTATGTAATGGTTGGCCCTCGGGGAAACATCCTTTCGAAATTAGTGGCTATTTGGACAAAGCACTCCGAATTGACCCCCCCTTCATAGTAATTAAATACGGAAGAAATGTCGATCGTTCGCACTCTACCCTCTTTATATTGCATGGTGGGTCTTGGAGGTAAAGGTCTGAACTAGTGGAAATAGGAGAATTCGGCACGCTAGAACATTTTCCACGGAAATACCGATAAAGTAGCAAGAGTCTAGTGACGTTGCGTCTGTCTGAAAAGGGTTGTATGGTTGAAAATAATTCATCGCTTACAGGACTGCGCAGACGCTTTTGGACACTTTGAAATGCAGGCGAGCAGGGATTGGGTACTTGCAGTCCATAATATGTTGCAGCATTTTGGGTCTGATCTGACTCTTCCAAAGATAGAGCTTAGCAGATGGAGTTTGATAATGCAGGAGAAAAGCAAGGAACCAACAATTTACCATCTTCTTTAACAATTGATCGTAGATATGAGTTCCACTTGAGGCCTGAGTTTCAATTGAGTTAGGTTGATTAAAGTTGATTTTGTTTAGCGACAAATCAATCTCAATGAGTTATATCCGAGATGTTAAATGACGAAATCTAAATTTTTTGAACACAATTTTATGGCTTCAACTGTGAAACACAAATAACGGTTTCATAATCAGAGGAATGTCTTAACAAAAAAGATACTGTTTAGAAGCGGCGTATGTAACAATGGCAGTAAAATAAGAAGCCTGCAATTCCAAAGAAAAGAAGAAATAAACAAAACCTAATATAAACAAATATCTCTAATTAGCTAGAGACAATTACCTTGTTGTCTGTGGTACAAGCTAAAAAAAAACCTGAGGTATTGGTAAATAAAAATATTAAAATGTTATGAAAATTACGCTAATATTTGTAATGTTCTGTCCTTGTTCATTGCTTGGTTGATTTGGTTCAGCGGCATATCAACACCTCTATGGGTTAGTTAATGCCGAAATCACCTAATTTGAACATAATTTTATAGCTTCAACTAAATATATTTTGCGCGCAATTGTATGCCCTCAATTGCAGAAAAATATATTGCTGGTTTTTTTGCTGTAAAATGTATTGTTGTTAATTCAACTATAAAATGAACTGCTGGTCATTTTGCTATGAAATAAATTGTTTCTAATTCTACTATAAAATGAACTGCTGGTCATTTTGCTATAAAATAAATTGTTGCTAATTCTACTATAAAATGTACTGCTGGTTATTTTACTATAAAAATATATTATTGGTAATTCTACTATAGATAGGTATTGTTGGCAATTTTACTATATAAAAATATATTGCTGGTATTTTTAGTATAAAAATATATTTTTATACTTTCATCGTGTTTTGTTTTGTTTTTCTTTGAGGGTTCACTATTTGCCATAGCGAGGAACCTAACAGGTGCCAACAGCCGGGCCTGGTTGAACCTGGGAACAACAGCAATTAAGAGGTGATTCTACACTCCTCAAACCTCCAATCTCGCGATCAGAAGCTTTGCTGCCGGGTGTATTTTATCATCGTACCCAGGACTACTCCTTTTTGTTTTTGCATTCTGTAGTAAAAGGATTTTCAACATTTTTCACCTACAAAGTAACCCTTATGCATCGCTTATGATACGTTCACACTCCTCTCCGGTCTTTTGAACATGCTGCCGGATGTATTTTATCGTCATAATATTTGTAATTGTCTGTCCTTGTTCATTGCTTGGTTGATTTTGTTCAGCGGCATATCAACACCTCTATGCCGAAATCACCTAATTTGAACATAATTTTATGGCTTCAACTAAATATATTTTGAACGCAATTGCATGCCGTCAACTAAAAATAAAATGTATCGTTGGTATTTTTACTATATAAATGTGTTTTTATACTTTCATTGGTTTTGTTTAGAGGCTTACTATTTTCCCGTAGCTGGGACCCTAAAAGGTGTTACGATCCAGGGTCTGCGTGGACCTGGGAATAACAGCAATTAATAGGTGGTTCCACGATCCTCAAACTCTCCGATATCTCGCTCAGAGACATTGTTGCCGGGTGTAATGTTCTCATACCCACGACTCTGAACTTGAATCTTAAAAGACGCTCAATATTTTGGGTTTATTTAAGGATCCTCTCTGAGAGTGCAACCATGCACCCTAACTTTTCGGTATTTAGGTTCAGGTCGCCTGGTTTTTGAAGTATTGAAAATTAAAAGGTTATTTTTATACATTTTGCTGTCTGAGAGAAGTCAAAAATGAGATCGGTTTCCAGGCTCTGTTTATCTTGATTTTCCGGGGTTCGCCCCTTCAATATGGCATCCTACACACAGATATTTACTGACGATCTGAGAACGAGAGTAGAATCTACTAGTGACCCTTATGGGACGCCTTCATGGGCTTAAGAAGCCTGGACCTCGACAACCACCTTCAAGTATCTACTTGATATGAAGGCTTTAATGGTTGTAAGTAGGCTTCCAGTGATTCCATCAATCGAGAGTGTATGTAGCAATCCCCACCCACTATGCCACATTTCTTTATTACATCTACAACCAGGATTAAGGAAATCCACAAGCTTAGGAAAGCGAACTTTGGTTCATGTTTAATCCCTTAATATTCAAGCTAACATCCGCTTTCCTTATCCCTGACTTCCTTCGGCGGTTCGGCGCAAAATAGGGGACCAAGCCTACTCCGGTACAATACCAAGCTGCAAACGATTGTGTGGCTGCAATTTTATAATTCTTTATATACACTGACGAGCCAAAAGTTAAAGGATGGCAGTATATAAAGTTAATGGTAGGTGGTGCCACTCTAGCTTGACGTCGTGGAAATGCTCAGCCCTGCTTCAACTTCTGGCGAGTTATTGTGAATACTGGCTGGACTATTTATGGCGAGACGAAGTAAATTATCCAAGTTTGAAGGAAGCCTTATAGTTGGTGCAAGATGAATGACACATAAGTCAGTCAGTTATGTGCCATGCATGATACACGCTATTTGCCCATACCTGGGGGAGAAGAAGAGAATCCATACCTTTCCCAAGGATATTAGCACGTAAATAAATTAAATGGATTTGTCTGGCTTTCGAACTCGGCTCTCCTATTCTTCAATCCGAGCCGCTATCCATTACTCCACATGCCATTTCCAAAATTGATAGACATTTGATGTTCACTAACCTACAGGGTCATATATGCAGACAGAATGCCAACGACAGCGCAATGGCCGACCACAGCCGACCACAGCACCTTAAGGGCCATGAGAAAACGCCGTCGGTTAGAACTGTCTGTGATAACAAACAAGTGATACTATTTTAAACACCGGAGGTAACGGTTACTTAGTAAAAATTTATTTAAATTTTAAGTGATATAAGTTCCAACAGGGTGGCTTGTAACGGTACTATTTGGACCCTGCAGTACTGTCAACGTATGAGACATGATTCGAGTTATTTCAGGCTAATGGTAGTGTTCAGGTATAGTACACACAACATGAGGTATGGACCCTAGTTAACAAGAGCAGCTCAAATGCAAATATGTGATGAAAATATAGGAAGCCCATCATACCTATAATAGGAACCTAACTTTTAAGGTTATACCCCGTACATACATCGCAGTCAAGTGAGATAAATGAGAAAAACGCCGTCGGTTAGAACTGTCCGTGATAACAAACGAGTGATACTATTTTAAACACCGTAGGTAACGGTTACTTAGTAAAAAATTATTTAAATTTTAAGTGATATAAGTTCCAACAGGGGGGCTTGTAACGGTACTATTTGGACCCTGCAGTACTGTCAACGTATGAGACATGATTCGAGTTATTTCAGGCTAATGGTAGGGTTCAGGTATAGTACACACAACATGAGGTATGGACCCTAGTTAACAAGAGCAGCTCAAATGCAAATATGTGATGAAAATATAGGAAGCCCATCATACCTATAATAGGAACATAACTTTTAAGGTTATACCCCGTACATACATCGCAGTCAAGTGTATCCGATATGATGCGAGCTTTTGATAAAAACGGTGCGACTTAGAAATAACTTCAGGTCGGGTAATTCAATATGCTTAGACGGTCTGCGATTGATTATTGTGAAATTTTATTTCTGTGATATCAATTATTGTTCGTTCCTGCTCAATCATAGGAAGAAAATGTTACAATAATCAACAGATATCTCATATCATCCCATTAATGGATACCTGATGATTACCAGAGTGTTATTGATCGAAACGTTGTGCCTATAATAACATCTATGTAACGAAGATGAGAACAGCAGTTTGAAATAATGCAAGAATATTGACAGTTGCTCATCTCCGAAATGAATTACAGTGTAACCCGGATATAAGAGAGTTGCCGGGACCGGAGAAGAAATCTCTTATATCCGGGTTTCTCTTATATCCGGGTTTGTTCTATTATATATACATTAACACAGGCTCTAATTTGGGACCAGATAAAATCTCTTTTATATCCGGGTCTCATATCCGGGTTACACTGTAATAAATTGTGGTTTGAAATCAATGAAATTAATGCACAGGGTACGTTCGCCGGAAATGCTCAGAATTGTTGAAGCAGATTTTTATTTTTATTTTAATAAGCAAAACAGTAATACCACTAAAACACAAGGGGTTTCAGGGTGTGGAAGAATTAAAAAACAGAAACGATAATGAGGAGCAGAAAGAGAAGAGAGCAATATGGAGGAGAATAGATAGCGATGGACATTGCATTTAAATTTTTACAGATCAAAGTTGGCTGGAAAGCATGGCGCCGGAGACAATCAAATTTAGAAAACCTTTGCTTTCTTCATTTTCCCGTGTATTTTTACGGCTTTAGATTAGTGATTTTTTTTTCGTTTTATTCATTCCAATCAATTTGTTTTTTAAATTTTCTTAGAATACGATTTTTTATACTATTTACATTATTCGGACTATTGTCCTCATCTTTGATGCCATATTTATCACAACGTTCCGGCCGTTGTACGTTCCGGCCGAAACGTGATAAATATGGCAACAAAGATGAGGACAATAGTCCGAATAATGTAAATAGTGTACATAATACCTCATCTCAGAAACATAGACAGATACGATTTTTTATCTTTTAATTTGGCGCCAATTTGGCCCCTATCCTAACATTAAATTTATTCGTTGTTCTTGTTAGGATAAATAAAAAGAAAGTTGTCTTTGCCAATGACTAAGCCCTGAAGAAGTGTTTTCCGAAAGGTTCCTTAGAGACATGTCTTTTTTAGCATTAAATTGCTTTCATCGGTACTATTCAAGGTTTTAATAAATGTTTATAGTTTCCAAGTCATTGTTCAAATATGTATTATTTTGTAACAGTAGATTAGTATGAAAGATTGTGTGTGAATAATTTTATAATAGAAATGCACTACAAGTGGGATGAGTTACGGTGGAGTAATGGTTAGCGGCTCGGATTGTGAAATCGAAGAGCCGAGTTCGAGTCCATTACATTCACTCACGCGCTAATACCCTTGAGAAAGAATGCATCGTCTTCTTCTCTCACCAAAATTGGGTAAATAGTAGAAAGATATGGCAACCTACTGCTGGGAAAAAATCTTCCTCGTCAGTCATATCGAAAGATACATGATCGCCTAAGCGTGTATCGCACATAACTGACTGCAATTAACGTATAATATAAATGCATTGGCAAATCTCACTATAGCGTCACAGTGAAAATAAGGTAAAAAGTGGGGACTATTATTTTGCAACAGTGTGTGTGTGTATATATATATATATATATATATATATATATATATATATATATATATATATATATATATATATATATATATATATATATATATATATATATATATATATATAAAACTCGAAATGTATTTTATTTTACCATTGTTCACCCAATATCACTCAAGGTAAAGGTTTACAGAGTGGTATTCTATGAGCATAAAAAAGAGAAAGAAGGGAAGTTCTTGGGGCAATACAGGAAAGATAACGGCCAATTCTAGTCTTGAAGAGGCCAAGATGTGAATAACATTTCAGCATTCTTTCGGAGACATTAGAAGTATAGAGCCGAAATAGACTTTACAAAAATCGGAAACCAAATCCTAAATCGGAAACAAGGGATAATCCTCTACTCCGACGGGGAGGAGTTTGAACCGGACGATTGGCGAACTTATCTACTCCTATTAGTAGAGAAAAGAAGAAAAATAATTAGTGAATAAAATTGCCGAGTTTATGCAGAAACATTAGAAATATAGTGTTGGAGCAGACTTTAGAAGTAACTGAAAATCCAATCCTAATCAGGAAACAAGGGATACTGTCATGTATTCCATTGGGTTTTCGATACGGCCGAGAGGTGGTTTATGTGGTCTAGGCAGCGTGCGATCTCCATATATTATCACCCAGACCTGCGCCTCGGTGAGGTCACTATAGTTTCCCATCAAAAGACTGAATTTTGCCCAAACAGGTTGCTAACTTTATTTCGTGTTATAAAGGATGACTTTATTCCTAAAAATGCATTTCAATTAATTTTATTGTTGCTGTTAAAGAAAACAAAACAGAACAGTGATATTAATTTTTTATTTTTTACTCAATTTGCCCCAAGAAAGGCAACAACGTCACTAAAACGCCAGGGGCTATTGAAAGTGAAGAAAAATTAAAAGGTTTTAAAAGGAATCGGAACACCAATCCTAAACAGGTAAACAAGGGATAAAACACTACTCCTGTTCAAAAGACCGGGGAGGAGTTTGAACCGGACGATAGGAAAATCTATCTACTCCTATTGAGAAGAAAGAAAAGATAGTAAATGAAAGTACAGACGGAAAAGTTAGAAGTAAGAGTTGAAGCAAACTTTAGTTTAAAGAACTGGAAACCAGTCCTAAACAGGAAACGAGGGAGAAACCTCTACTCCTGTTCAAAAGACAGGGGAGGAGTGTGAACCGTTCGATATGCGATGCATAATAGTTACTTTGTAGGTGAAAAAATTGTGAACCCCCAAATAAAAACAAAAACAAGATGAAAGTATATAAATACATTTTTATAATAAAAATACCAGCAATATATTTTTATACAGTAAAATTACCAACAATACATATTTATAGTAGAATTACCAATAATATATTTTGATAGTAAAATGACCAGCAGTACATTTTATAGTAGAATTAGCAACAATTTATTTTATAGCAAAATGACCAGAAGTTCATTTTATAGTAGAATTAGCAACAATTTATTTCATAGCAAAATGACCAGCAGTTCATTTTATAGTAGAATTAGAAACAATTTATTTTATAGCAAAATGACCAGCAGTTCATTTTATAGTAGAATTAGCAACAATTTATTTTATAGCAAAATGACCAGCAGTTCATTTTATAGTAGAATTAGAAACAATTTATTTTATAGCAAAATGACCAGCAGTTCATTTTATAGTAGAATTAGCAACAATTTATTTTATAGCAAAATGACCAGCAGTACATTTTATAGTAGAATTATCAACAATTTATTTTATAGCAAAATGACCAGCAGTTCATTTTATAGTTGTATTAGAAACAATTTATTTTATACCAAAGTGACCAGCAGTTCATTTTATAGTAGAATTAGAAACAATTTATTTCATAGCAAAATGACCAGCAGTTCATTTTATAGTAAAATTAGCAACAATTTATTTTATAGCAAAATGACCAGCAGTACATTTTATAGTAGAATTAGAAACAATTTATTTTATAGCAAAATGACCAGCTGTTCATTTTATAGTTGAATTAGAAACAATTTATTTTACACCAAAATGACCAGCAGTTCATTTTATAGTAGAATTAGAAACAATTTATTTTATAGCAAAATGACAAGCAGTACATTTTATAGTAGAATTAGAAACAATTTATTTTATAGGAAAATAACAAGCAGTTCACTTTATAGTAGAATTATCAACAATTTATTTTATAGCAAAATGACCAGCAGTTCATTTTATAGTTGAATTAGAAACAATTTATTTTATATCAAAATGACCAGCAGTTCATTTTATAGTAGAATTAGAAACAATTTATTTTATATCAAAATAACCAGCAGTACATTTTATAGTAGAATTAGAAACAATTTATTTTATAGGAAAATAACAAGCAGTTCACTTTATAGTAGAATTAGAAACAATTTATTTTATAGCAAAATGACCAGCAGTTCATTTTATAGTTGAATTAGATACAATTTATTTTATAGAAAAATGACCAGCAGTTCATTTTATAGTAGAATTAGAAACAATTTATTTTATAGCAAAATGACCAGCAGTTCATTTTATAGTAGAATTAGATACAATTTATTTTATAGAAAAATGACCAGCAGTTCATTTTATAGTAGAATTAGCAACAATTTATTTTATAGCAAAATGACCAGCAGTTCATTTTATAGTAGGATTAGAAACAATTTATTTTATAGCAAAATGACCAGCAGTTCATTTTATTGTTGAATTAGAAACAATTTATTTCATACCAAAATGACCAGTAGTTCATTTTATAGTAGAATTAGAAACAATTTATTTTATAGCAAAATGACAAGCAGTACATTTTATAGTAGAATTAGAAACAATTTATTTTATAGGAAAATAACAAGCAGTTCACTTTATAGTAGAATTATCAAAAATTTATTTTATAGCAAAATGACCAGCAGTTCATTTTATAGTAGAATTAGAAACAATTTATTTTATACCAAAATGACCAGCAGTACATTTTATAGTAGAACTAACAATACATTTTATCGCACAAAAACCAACAATATATTTTTTCTGCAATTGAAGGCATACAATTGCGCGCAAAATATATTTAGTTGAAGCTATAAAATTATGTTCAAATTAGGTGATTTCGGCATTAACTAACCCATAGAGATGTTGATATGCCGCTGAACCAAATCAACCAAGCAATGAACAAGGACAGAACATTACAAATATTAGCGTAATTTTCATAACATTTTAATATTTTTATTTACCAATACCTCAGATTTATTTTAGCTTGTACCACAGACAACAAGGTAATTGTCTCTAGCTAATTAGAGATATCTTTGTTTATATTAGGTTTCGTTTATTTCTTCTTTTCTTTGGAATTGCAGGCTTCTTATTTTACTGCCATTGTTACACACGCCGCTTCTAAACAGTATCTTTTTTGTTAAGACATTCCTCTGATTATGAAACCCTTATTTGTGTTTCACAGTTTATTAACTTTTCGCTTTTGTCATGCAATTTTTTTCGCGCTGTCATTTTCGTCTGCAACCTTAATCATCATTATTATTATTATTATTATTATTAGCATCTTCTAACGTTTCGACTTGTGTCTTTGTTTTGAACATTTGTTTACATAAAATACTGCTAGCTTTGTAATTTGTTTTATTTCTGCTTATTTATTTATTTTTTCTATGTGAACGTCTGACTCAGGGGCGACAAGAAGAAGAGAGGCTAGAAAGCGCGTGGTGACAACTCTCCATTTACGTCGACGATGAACTTCTTTGTCAGCTGAAAGTTCAAAGCCAGTTCGTCAGTCAGATTTCATGATAAACGCAGGTTTTTGTTTTCTTTTAGAAAATATTCACTCAATACAAGGCCGAAAAGCCACTCAAGGTAAAGGGATACTAAATGATGTCCTTGTATGGACGTAAGACGAGAAATTAAGTGCATATTATGAGGATACGTGCGATGAGTAACAGTTAAACCTAGATTTGAGGAGGTGAAGACTGTCGTATTCGGGGAAGCATCCGCTCGGGAGTATGTTCCACAATGTAGGGGCTACTGGAAAGAAGCTACCAGAATTTATCTTCTTACCAATGGATTTCGAAGAGAATGAGGATTGTTTTGCCCCTGTCTATATTGCATGGCGAGATTTGCAATATAATAACTTTTAAGAAATAAAATCTGTCGGAATAATGAATATAAAAAAATGTCAATTACGTCTTTTAAATACATACATACATACATACATATATATATATATATATATATATATATATATATATATATATATATACATATATATATATATATATATGAATATATAAAGCTCTTGTATGAATTGAGGCCTCACGGTCACTGACGTATTTATTACAAGAATAAGTACGTAAAAACCCGCCTTCCTCTTTTATCGGGCGCTGATAGATCAGGGTTAGAATCTCCGACTGATGCCATATGTGATACAGCGAAACAGTCTGTTTGTGGATGACAATTATATATATATATATTACTTGAACGTTATTTTTAGTGGATACTCGTATTTGAGTAGACGCTCCACTCAAAATAACGTATAAGTAATATATATATATATATATATATATTTCAGACATTTTTATGTTTATACATTCTTTTTTATAGATAAATAAATATGTCTTAAAAAATAATTGTCGTACTTTGACCATTTCATAATACATACATATATATATATATATATATATATATGTATATATATATATATATATATATGTATATATATATATATATATATATATATATATATATATATGTATATATATATATATATATATATATATATATATATATGTATATATATATATACATATATATATATATATATATATATATATATATGTATATATATATATATATATATATATATATATATATATATATATATATATATATATATGCACAGGGTGCGATGGGTAAATTGTTGCCATCTTATATTTTTTTTAATTTGATGACTGCACAGTATAGCAGGATCAGTTATGCAATGTCGGTCAGAAAGAGTGCACCACCAAGACGCAATTCATTCCGCCAGAAATTTGAAACGTATGCTATACTACTTGGCATTCGCACCGGCATCTGCAATACGGATATTTCAGAGTGTTTAGATGACAATCTGTGGACAGTGCAGTGGGTTCAGAAACAGTTGGATGAGTCTAATAGCGATTACGAAGGGGTTTGGAGTGATCACTAGGGATGGCGACATTATGCCTCCATTCCCACATATTTTCAGACTCATCACAGAGACCTACATCAAGTGACTTGAGGAGGTAGTGCTGCCCTGGGTCAAGACAGTGGCTACTGGAAGACCCTGTGTCTGGCAGTAGGACTCTGCACCGTGCCACCCAAACAGGAGAATCCAGTCATGGCGTTAGACAATTTCTGCAACCACATCACCCCTTACATCTGGCCACCTAACTCCCCAGACTGCAACCTCCTTGCTTATTATGTTTACCAACAAGTTTACCAACAAAATTCTTTGTCACACCAAAGATGAACTGAAGACAAGAATTATGGCAGCATCCACCAACTTAAACAAGGAGAACGCCAGAACAGTTGTAGGAGATTGCAAAGTCGCCTGGAGGCGGTGGTTGAAGCAAATCATGATTTTGTTGAATAAATTTAAACTTTGTTATATAAATATATATTTGTGTAATTTTGGTAAATATATCTGTTAAAATGAGATGTCAGTGTTATTTGTATTTTTGCGTAATTTACACGACAATTTATCCATCGTAGCCCATTGGGCAGCAGCATTTCTTTCAAACATTGTCCGTTAAATATGACAGAAAGGGAATTTTGATTAAATTTTATTGAGTTTTTCTAGTATTCTTAAATTTTTCCATAGTGTCTATTGTCATTTTCAAGGGATTTTAGCTACTTATTACTAATTTCTTTTCACAGTTGTCTTTTATGCAACTGTGTGAAGCGTATTATTTAATTATTTATTAATTATACATATATATATATATATATATATATATATATATATATATATATATATATATATATATATATATATATATATATATAGCCTGTGTTCATTTAAAGATTTATCTGTTATAAAATCTCGTACATTATTCAGAATTTGATTTCTTTTTAATTTGGGTTTATGTTGATACTTTGTTTTACATTTTTATGTATTTTTCTACATACATTTCTGAATTATCGGCCTGGTTATACTTTTCACTTGCACACGCACACACATACATACATACATACATACATACATACATACATACATACATACATACATATATATACATATATATATATATATATATGTACATATATATATATACACATATAAATATATGTATGTATATATGTATGTATATATATATATCTATATATATATATGTATGTATATATATATATATATATATGTATATATATACATACATACATATATTTTTGAATTGGACATAGCCCGACAATTTATTTAAATATAAATGTCTTTAAATAAATTGTCGGGCTATGTCCAATTCAAAAATATATGACGTCATTTGTTTACATTTGATACGCTAGAGCAGATATGAATAGAAGAGATTCATGGAAGATTTAAGTTTAAAGATAGTAAAATCGACCTTGCTAACCAGACGCTAACCAGACGCTCTGTGGCCGAAAGGTTAAGGCACATCACGCGAAATGATGGTTCCGTATAGGATACAGGTTCGATTCCTGTCGGCGAGCGAAAATTTTCTATGTTATTTAATACTGTTTATTATAAAACAGAGCATTTGCTTAAATACATGTATCTATAAAAAGAACGTTAAACATTATATATATATATATATATAACCGCAGTGTACGTGTCGTCCGTTTTTCGATCTCTGGATTTACACAGTGGCGCATGCGCAATATGCCTTCCCGCTCACTAGCCCATTCGTATTCATTCAAACGCTAATCAAGAGAACAATAAAAGTATTAATACTCATCAATTATTATTTTTTACTAGTCAGACCGAAGGCTTTTTCTCCAAATTAATCTTATTCTACAACAATAAAGTACAGTGCTTATGTGTCCATCCGTCATCCGTTTTTCAATCTCGCCGAATCATAAACAACCTGAGGTAACAGTTAGTAACTATTATAGTTACACGCGATTAAAAATTAAATAACTCATTTACAGTTAGATTTAAATATAGAACAGAGTCAACGTTTTACAAAAAAAAAAAACAATTCTTTATTAAAGGTTTAATTTTAATTTCGCTTTTCGATGCAATTGATATCGTCTAATTAAACCGTAATTAAAATTTAAGCGTGGCACGGTACTTTTTTCTAGCACGCGTACTGTGTTGTATTCATAATATTTAATAGTTCTGGTTCCTTAATGTCTTTTAAGAGTGACTTTATGTGAAAGGATCATAAAGAATGATGATTTTAAGAGGAAATTAAAAATTGCACACAAAATATATGTAAACAAATTACTGAGATCGGTATTGCGTATACGAAGAAAGATTATGCCGAATTAAGGTACCAAAAAAAGATAAAATAATTTTATTATTTCTAAATTCTTATAACGTTTACGTACATAGGACGCTGAAGGTAAAAGGCCGGAGACCCAAAATCTCTCCGCAGGAGTTAATCTAAAGTCCTCCGGAAGGTTTAATAATAAATGTATATTTTTCCACAACGCAGTCGTCAAGCGCTGATTGAAAACTGACCGTTGCAAAATTTACTTATTGATATACAGGGTGATTAGAAAGTAACACACTATTTTATGTATGATGGACTTGTAAAAATGTCTTGTAAAAATTATACTTAGACTGGAGTGTCGATTGTACATAAAATAAAGAGTTATTTTCAGTCACCCTGTATTTAGTATAATGATAGCAGAACAGTCCTTTTTATTTACGACTAGGCAAGTAACTAACTAAACAAATATGTAAATAAATAAAAAATAAAAGCAATATAAAAAGTAATTTCTACACATATACAAAAAATATAATTTAAATACAATTAGACACATCAAATAAGTCATTATAAATATAATACAACTGTACATACAAATATGATATTATCATTTATTATTAGCACAAGCAATATGCAATATTATATATATATATATATATATATATATATATATATATATATATATAAGGCATGGTGGAGTAGTGTATATACGCTCGGATTGAGAAATCGGAGAGCCGCTCGAATTCCAGTCGAATCCATTACATTCATTTACATGCTAATAACCTCGGGAACCTCCTCTCCCCCCCCCAGCTATGCGTAAATTGCGGGACAGTTGCCTAGGAGAAATCTAACTCTGAATTCTAAACCTGTGGAGGGTTGTTTGGGGATCTTGTGGCACGTAGTGCACCAGTTCTCTTTATTCGGCACTTCAGAAAGTGAGGCTGGTTCTGCACAAAGCCTTCACCACTATAATGTGCTGGTATCTGGCTGTCGAATCCACCATATACATACATACATACAATCATATACACACACACACACACACACTCACACACACACACACACAAACACACACATACACACACACACACACACACACACACACACACACATATATATATATATATGTGTGTGTGTGTATATTAAGGTTTCCTTTTTATTCCTCTATTACTTTCAAATGACCATTGCATTCTTCATATAACATATAACCTCAAATGTATGTCATAAGGTTAATATCCGGGTTTAATTTTATAAAATCTCTTCCCTTTAATACAAATACCTTCCACTCTCTCCTGACTACTGTCTCGTACCTTTCGTATGAATGAAACATTGACAATCAAATTCTGTATTAGTTTTCGACGTTGTTTTTTCTTTTTTTTTCTAGCTTTCACATATAATTATGTTATTTCAACACGAACTCAGTCTATACCGGGGTGGAATAAGACTGACGATTTTTTTGATTTTTTTTCGTCGGTTAAAATAAGCTTATTCACCATATGAGGTAATTTTGGATTTTATCTTGTATTAATTGTTTGCACTGTAATAATAAATAAATTGAGCTCTTTCTGTGAATCAGTTTTAATATTTAATATTATTAGGATCCACTTGGATTATATACCAGCCGATTTATTCCGTTTAATATATATATATATATATATATATATATATATATATATATATATATATATATATATATATACAGAAAAATCTGATACACAAAACTTGTTATAGTTTAAAAAAAAAATTAAAAAAATTGTATTACTTTAAGGTAATCTTTTCGGCCAACACTTCATCAGAAGAAACGTTAGCAACTTACATATAATAGTAACGAAATTCGCAGAGAATTCGAAATTCTAGGAAGAAACTAGGAACTGCGACTAAAAGCGATTTATTATTAAAATGGGAGAGAAGTAAAAAAAGCGGGTGGAAAGAAAATTGGCAAAAATCAGAATAAATAGTTCCAGTGAGTATAAAAATGAACGCTCAGCAATCACAAACCTCATATTATATATATATATATATATATATATATATATATATATATATATATATATATATATATATAGTAGGATAATATATAATTTATAATAAATAATTTGTATGTGTGTATATATATATATATATATATATATATATATATATATATATATATATATTGATATGTAATCTTTTGGTCTTTTTCGGTTGATACTATTTTTCCAAACAAAAGCGTTATATATTTCATTGGATTCCGGCACCTGCTGCCGGTAAATTCAGAGCAAAAGATTACTAGAACTATCAATTGCCTTCTCTTTCCGCTAGTTCGGCTTGAATAATTTCTACTGACACGAGACCTCTCCATTCCCGCCAGAACTGCATCTTGGGGGCAGGCAAGAGAGTGGCGTGATGTCGAAAGATCTCAAGGGTCAGCAGATCATGAAATCTGTGACCAGTGTCGCGTCACATAATGTACGAGACCTGGTCACTGCGAAGAGTGTTCGTGCGAGAGATCGATGGCTAACGTGAAGCAGAGGACACACGGCGCTGGTCGCTTTTACGACGTTTTAATAAGATGGCCGATCAGCCGGAGTGAAAGACCGTTGGCTTGAAAATGGCGTTTATGTGTGAAGCATACAGGGTATGGTCACGGGCAATGGACGATGCAGGTCGAAAAAGTTAGTAACACTAGCATGCATGTCTTATACGCGGTTCGTTTCATCTTCACCCGCCATGGCCAAATGAAATACCGATCAGATATAACTTCCCATTTAATGTCTGACTTCTATCGGCTTTGGCAAAAAATCACAGCGTCAGAAATTCTTAAGACATTCAACTTGGCGTAAATATTATTTTCTAGCAGCAATGAAATGTTTAACAAAAATGTCAGTGTTCATCAAAAATTTTATACAGAACAAAGCTTATTCTGAATGCACATCATAATCTATCTCCGACTCCCTTATATTATTATTATTATTATCATTATCATTATTATTATTATTATTATTATTATTATTATTATTTTATTTCCTTTAATTTCTGGCGTGTACACATTTCTTTTCGAGGCCCTCCCAGAGACCTAAGTTTAGAAATGGCATCATGACATTTTCCACTGACAAAAAAAATAACGTATTTTACATAGATAAATCCCTTCATAAGGTGTGGACTGTACTCGTGAGAACAATTTTTTGTATTTCTTTAAGGCATGGGCTTCCAAGAATCCCTTCAATTAGTTTATTGGAATCTTTTACAACCAATCCGAGGGCTCCAACTATAACAGGGATTGTTGATGTTCCCATGTGCCACATTTTTGAGATTTCGATTTCAAGGTCCTTGTATTTTGATAGCTTTTTGAAAATCTTCAAAGATACATTACGGTTCACTGGGACTTCCATATCAAAAAGGAGGCACTTTGTTTTGTTTGCGGTCTCTAATAACAATGTCTGGGTGGTTAAGCTTTGATTGTTCTGTCTTGTGTATTGTGCAGTCCCTAAATTTGTAACAGGTCCTATCTCCGTAACCGGGTCTGGGTGGTGTTCATACCAATTTCTTACAGTTTTTTCCCGTAGAATATGCAGAATTTCCAGTGCAGATATTGGCCAACACTGTCATGCCGATTTTTATATTTATTTGCTGCTAACACTGTGCAACCTGATACAAGATGGTCTATTGTTTCTGGATATTTATCACAGAATCTACATTTGCGGTTAGCACAATTTTCCATATGTCTGCTTGATACTTTCTAATTAGTAGCATTTATCCGGTCCATCAAGAATAAAGCCTTCGATTTCAGCTTTCAACCCTGTACTAGATAACCACTGATGGGTGCGGGGTTTGTCAACTAGGGCTTGCTTTTTTTTAAGGGGCAGAGTATTGACTATGAAGAAGCTTATCTTGCCATCGTTTCTGCATTTGGTACATTGCATTTGCTCTCTTTTTTAGGTTCTTTGCCGCTGCAGTAGATGTATTATGGTTTATTTGCATTTCCTTACTCATTTGAAATTCACTTTTGAATTTCTTGATTCCCTTTATTACTTAATAAAGTTTCTTATTTCTTTCATGTTCTTCATATAACTTCACATTTATGTCATAAGGTTAATATCCGGGTTTAATCAGATCATCATCCAGTCTTCTGTAGTTTACAGCTATCTTTGAAGACCAATTTTTGTAGTCTTGTAAGACAGTTCCATTTGAACTAATACTCTGTCAGTTGAACTAATCCTCTGTAGTTGAACTAATCCTCTGTTATTATTATTATTATTATTATTATTATTATTATTATTATTATTGCGTGAGAAATCAGTAATAATAAAGCGACACCGGATACAAATATGTGGATCGCATCTTCAGAATCCCTAAGAGTCATGGCCGGTGCATGTGTTTCGTGCCCAACCCCCGAATCTATGATACGGGGGCGCCTCCACTCTACTACATCTCAATTTCCATACGGTAGTATTCATATAAAATACAAATTTTATTGTAACATAATTAAGTACAATAATGAATCATATGTAATATAGGGAAATAATTCAACTAGAAATATTGAAAATAAATACAATGTATCTAAATACAAATTAGAGACATGTCATAATAGATCATTCCATCTATATCTATAAAACAGAAGATTTTCCTGTATGTTTGTCTGTGTTTCTATCTCTGTGTGTCTTTCTGTGTATGTGTATGTGTATAGTATTTATGCACGTCCACATTTCTCGACCGATTTCGATGAAATTGTACACACATATTGCAAATTTACTTTACTAGGTCAAGACAATCGTTTCAGTCTCCAGGCCCCTACAAGTTTAGCAGAAAAAAAATCGATAAAACTCAAGCTTGGTACGACTTTTATGAAAAAACCAAGACAAAGTTACAGGCGAACATAAAATTCTACTAGATGAGCTGATGTTCTTTGCACTTAAGGCAAAAAAATAGCTCATGTTACGAGGTTTATGTAAAGTGCTTGATAGTTTTCCTGCAACATAAGCTTCACACAAAACACTGCAAAAAAACTAAAAAAAAAATCGGGGTTTTCATACTACTTAAAATAAAAACTTGAATAACTTCATCATTTTTTAACCGATTTTGTTCAAACATGTCGCAAAAAATTGCCATCATGCAAGAAATAAGATAGAGACGTTTTATTCCCGCGCGTTTCACCGGGTCTAACAAAAACCACGAAAAACTGTTCAAAAAGCCTGTTTTTCGGCCATAACTCCCCGGTTTTTCATCCGATGCTTTCCAAATTTGCCATGTAAATTACATATGACACACAAATTGACTTGCGTGAATATTTGGTTTAGATTATTTCAATTAAGTGGACGAAATCCGCGGCAAACTAGCCAATAGTTTCTTCATATGATTCCATCCTAAGTTGGCATTCGAATAACCTTTGATGCAAATGATTATTGAAGCGTTAAAAGGGGAAAATCCCCGAAGAACCTCGTATTAACTCTAGCCTTAAAATAAACGTGCGAAGAAGGAGGGGGCCTTTATGCGTTTTCACTTGCAGTTGAATCAAGCTTTGGCGTTTCATCCCAGTTTTTGTTTGATTATTAGATTTGTGAACAATGCCATACTATTTGAAAGTTATTACGGCCATAGGAAATTTACTGAATATCTAAAACATTGAAACAATTTAACCCCGAGCAACGATCACACAATAAGGTTTTATTGATGGAATTCCTTTATTATGAAAAAATATTTTCGTATCTTATTATAAAATATAAACGTAGCGAATATACCTCTTTTCCATTATTTTCGTTTATAAGATGTTTAAGTGTTTCTCGTTCGGTTGTTTATGGCTGTACGCGTTTACGCAACGAGTAGAGCGTTACTAACGACACTTTTATCGTTGTCTTTTACTTTTTTAACTTATTTAACTAGGAGATAGGATAAAGAGATAGAGGCAAAGAGGTTAGTCTATTACAATTTGGTCTCCCAAAAAAAGGAACTCGCATGATACACGAGGTACATGATAAAATTATTTTTATAAGTGAAAATTCGGGGGTCGCACGAGTATATACAGTTTATAAGTATAAACGCGTATTTGGATGGATAGCAAGTATTGTTCTGACTTATGAAACTCGCTTTGTTGTTTTGCCGTTATTTTTCGGCCGATGCATTCCACGTATATCGCCGTGTGTATAAAACTTAGAGTATCTATAAAACTTATCGTGTGTATAAAACTTAGAGTGGAAACTGCTTTCTTTTCTCCCGATTAAATACAGTAGCAAGCAGAAAATGAGTTTGCATAATGAGGTGAACCAGACGGTATATTTCTTCTATTTTTTTAGCATTGTCATTATTTCTTAAACGTAATAGATATCTGGGAAGTATTTTAACAGAGAACGTAATATACGACACTGTTATCCGAAGGTGTATTCGGATAGCGAATGATGCCTTCCAAAAGCGTGGCAAAGTATTAACCCTTTGAGCCCTGACCACCGCTTTACAGAAAAATGACGTAATGCCCAGCCACCGTTTGAACAGTGGTAGAGAAAATGACTTAATGTCCAACCACTTGTAACTATTTTTATATTTATCGGGCAACATTACATTACAATTATTTGCGAATTTTGATCCAGAAAAGTTAAAATTGTTCAGGAACGCAGCACTGAAAAGTTTATGAAGCAGAAAAAAATAATTAAAAAAATCGAAAAGAGTTCTGAAATGTTATGTAATACCAGTCCTCCTATATAGCAGTGAATTCTGGGTAATCATGACACATACCTGACAAATCGACCATGGTGAAATTTAAACACGTTTGTCATGATCAGAAAGTGATTTTTATTATCAAAATTGAAGCCATAATAATAATAAAAAGAAACAAAACTCTGAATAATATTAATTGTGAACACAATGTTCTAACTGTGTTCGGGAAATAACACTTTTCTATTACTAGAAAAAAATTACCATCACAATGAGAAACAAAAACACCCTTGATAATGGTTGATAATGGTTGGACGACATGGCACGGATCCAAAGATCATTTAGACATTTCTTGTATTCTCGATGTCCAATTCGAAATCTCTTGTACGCATGCAAAAATGAATATGATGAAAAACTTAATCGAAATAATTCAACTAGAAATATTGAAAATAAATACAATGTATCTAAATACAAATTAGAGACATGTCATAATAGATCATTATCGGTCATCTCTAATGAAACCTGTATAAAAGTGTGATTGCTGCACAAATGCACACACACATATATATATAAATATATATAAATATATATATATATGTGTGTGTGTGTGTTTCATATATATATTTATATATAAATATATATATATGTGTGTGTGTGTGTGTTTCATATATATATATGTGTGTGTGTGTGTGTGTGTGTAATTATATATTTGTTTTTGTGCGTATGTTTGCGTGTGTGTTTCATATATCTATATCTATCTTTCAATCTATATATCTATCTATCTCTCTCTCTCTCTCTCAATATATATATATATATATATATATATATATATATTTGTATACATATTTCATTGAAGATGAGTGATATGTCAGAGCGATTAATTTTTTATTATATTTTTCGTGCATGCTCATAAAAGGTTTCTTCTTCGGAGTGTGTAAGTACGATACTATTCAAATGATCTGTGGGTTCGAGCGCTTATCAAGAATGGTTTTGTTTGTCTTAATATGTAGATTATGAAGGAATTATTTTAGCAATAGAAATGTTTTAATTCTCGAATTCAGTCAGCACATTGCAGGCGTCTTCCTAATTAAAGAAACACATCATTGTTAATGGTTGATGGATCCAAACATCATTTGGACATTTCTTACATTCTCAATATCAAATAATAAAATCTCTTGTACGTATGCAAGAAAAATATGATGAACAAAACTTAATGGCAGTTCCTTGTCGGTCTTTTTCAATGAAACCTGTATAAAAGTGGGATTTCTGCACAAATGCACGCGCGCGCGCACACACACACACATATATATACATACACACACACACAGACACACACACATATCAGTATAGGATACAGGTTCGAATCCTGCCGGGGGACGAATATTTTCTATGAAAATTTCTCGGACATTCAGGCCGGTAAATGTTATTTAATACTGTTTATTATAAACAGACCATTTACTTAATTACTTGTATCTATAAAAAGAATGTTAAACATAAAAATGTATTTAAATAATTGTCGGACTTTGTCCATTTCATAATATATATATATATACATATATATATATATATATATATATATACATATATATATATATATATATATACATATATATATATATATATATATATACATATATATATATATATATATATATATATATATATATATATATATATATGTATGTATGAGAATGCGAGTTCTTAAATTATATATTTTATTTTATTTTTAGATGGTTGTGTTTGTTGTATGAATACGAAGAATTATATCTGAAGAATCCGCGTCCTCTAATTTATATATATCCATATAAATAAACACGCAGACACGTCACACCTCACCTACGCCACAGCACTCATTGCCCACGCCACTACACTCACCAGTTCTACGAAAACAAAACAATTTCTGACGGAGCTTCCTCCTTATCCGAGAAGGATTATTCTTAACTTGGAAAAGTCGATCAATAAAATTAATTGACACAAAATATCTGTTGTCCTTAATAACATTTGCCTTAAAGCACATTTGCTGCCTAAATACATAGATAATACATACACATATATGTGTGTGTGTGCGTGCGTGTGCGTGTAGTTAATCAATATATCTTCACTCAAACATTTTCATTGAATAATATAGACATATTATGTCTAATTTTATACTTATCTTTTCCATTCTCTAATAAGTTTCTTAATGTTAAGATGAAATTCATCAAGGAAGGATCCATAGTTTTTTCCTACCCAAGTGCTTTCAATCTCATCCAAGTTCATCCTCGAGGTAAATCACATAGACAAACTTATTGTTACTTCGATAAAATCTGCATTTCGGCGATTTTTTTAAAAAGATGCGTGAGCGCGCTATGTTATAATTATTTTAAAATTATATTAAATTTATATATAATTTATATATATATATATATATATATATATATATATATATATATAATTATATATATATATATGTACATATATATATATATATATATTAATATTAATATTTTTGTTTTATTTATTAAGTGAAATTGTATGGGCTACAAATTTGAAAATGTTTGTTTTTATCTATCAGAAATGCTGGTAGATATAAATCACCAACAACAGATTTGTCCACGCATATCTGCTGAGGACACGTTGAAACCCTATCATGCCAGAAATATCACTTTCTAGAAACTGTATACTAAATTAGAATTTTGACGCTCAAGGTCAGGGAAATAGTTTTTGATATTTTTTTTTCTTTTTTAGTCTGGTGTGGGTAAATTGTAATTTTTTGCTTCAAGCGCACAGAAGTATCGTTATCGTTAAGAGGTCAGCGAAGGGAAGATTAATGTTTCTTTCCCAAAGTCATTAACAGCAAAGCGAATACTTCTTTGGGACAATTACCTGAGTCCATGAATTTTTTTATTCGGAACAGTAAACCACAAGAGTATTCCCAGGTTTTTTGGTAAAAGTCATTGTTAAATAAGTATGTCTTCAGAACACACACACACACACACACACACACACACACACACGCACGCACGCATATATATATATATATATATATATATATATATATATATGTTTTTTATGGTACAAATATATATATATATATATTTAAATAAGTTTGTTTATGGTACAAAATTTAACGATAGCTAGGAATAACCAACATTTATATGGCATTTTAGAAAGCTAAAAATGAACAACCGGTTTTCTTCCCAGCTTTATCAAGTTTATTTTCTGGGATATAAAAATATATAAGCGTGTAAAGTAAATTAATATAACGAATGGAAGGAACAAAAAAAAATATGAATTTCAAGAAAACTAGAGTCTAATAACATTCAGACCCAGTAAGAATTCCCTCTGTTTACAAAGGGAAGGCCCACAGGATCTGATATACAAGAACTCTAGAACCTTGAGGTGATATGCGGAGTGGGACCTAGATAACATCGAGAAACGGTTCGCACTAAAATCAAACACACAATTCCTGCTATTTATTACATACTCTGTAATAGCAGAGCCATAAGTATTGGTTACTTGGCTTTTCCTTGCATCCGGATTCAAAATCCTGGGGAGTATGTGTTGTTTTATTCTCAGATTCATACGTTGTGACGTCCTCCCTATGCAGTCGAGTCCAGAACTACACTTATAAATCACTGAATTAACATCATGGGGGGATATATACGTATGCATGTGTGTGAGTATGTGTGTGTGTGTTCTGCAAACATAACTATTTAACAATGCCTTTTGACAAGACTTGGGAATATACACACACACACACATATATATATATATATATATATATATATATATATATATAAAAGTGAACATGGAAGTCAGCACTTAGAGGCGACAGTCTGTTTCATGCTAGTGCAATCGTCAGGCGACTCTATACTACTATACTCTGGGTCTGAATATATATATATATATATATATATATATATATATATATATATATATATATATATATATATATATATATATGTGTGTGTGTGTGTGTCTGTCTGTCTGTCTGTGTCTGTCTGTGTGTGTTTGTGTTTGTATTTGTGTGTGTTTTAATTTATATGATAAATTCCAATGTATATATTAAGCAAAATAAAAAGTTACTAATAACTAATGGTCAGCGATTGCTCGTTTCCATTTAAGGGGATGTGTAAGATAAATAACAGTTGACCCTGGACGTGAAGAATATAAGATTGTTGCTATCGGGAATCATCGACTCAAGAGTCTGTTCTAAAAAGGAATCGGTTCTTGCGAAGAAGCTGTCCGAACGGGACTTCCTTCTTATAAATGGTATAAAAAGGGAATGACAATGATTCGACTCTGTGTAAGTGGCCTAACGAGTCCTAGCTGTAAAGGTCTGAACTGCTAGAACTAAGGATTGTCAGAACCATTTCTAAGTATAACAGCGATATAATAGCGAGAGTCTTTCGAAGTTTCATCTGTAAAAAAGAGGTTGTACACTGGAAAATAATTCATTACACAGCGTAGATGTGTTTGAATGTTATTCAAGGCTGAAAAGTGAGGGTTGGGCAGATCCAACCCGGATATGCCATCCTGGATAAGACGATAAACTACATCCGCGTTCTGGGTATGACGATAAACTACATCCGCGTCATGGGTAAGACGTAAACTCCGTCCAACACAAGACCTCTGATCAGGAGGTTTTGAGAAGCGTGGGACCACCTCTTAACTGTTAGGGTCCCAACTATGAGTAAATAGTTAGCCCCGAAACTGGGGTCAAAACACTATGTAATTGTAAAAATAGGTTTCAATACCAGAAATACTTTGTAAAAAAACATTACCAGCAATACATTTTTTAAAAAAAGATATTCCAGCAATACATTTTCAAAAAAAAAGAAATTACCAGCAATACATTTTTGAAAAAAAGATATTATCGGCTATACATTTTTGAAAAAAAGATATTACCAGCAATACATTTTTGAAAAAATAGATATTACCAGCTATCCATTTTTGATTAAAAAAAAGATATTACCAGCTATACATTGTTGAAGAAAAATATTACCAGGAAAAAATTTTCTCTCGTCATTAAGTAACCCATTGAGGTTGATATGCCGTAAAACAAATCAAACCAAATCAAACCAACCCAACTAGGATATGGCAGCAATACTCCGTTTTCTGTCTGATTTGACTCTTGTAAACAGGCAGGAGAAGTCAGGTACTTTATGGAGCAAGGAACGACCATTTTACCAGCATCTTTAGCGACGGATCGTATATGTGAGTTCCACCTGGCATTTGGGGTGAAATTTGTGCCCAAGTAGACGTTCAAAGCAAGGAGCTTCTTTGCGTGTAGAACGTTTTATCATGATAGGAGAAAATCCACAAGTTTAATTAGGTTGAATTAGTTTTTTTCTTCGACCCAAGTATAACAAAATTGAAGTACAAATATATTTAAAAAAAACTGAAGTACAAATTCTTGCATGGAGATTATACAATCCGAGTACTGGTCAAAATCCTAAGTTGCTTAGAAAAAATGGTAATAACTATAAGAATAAAGATTCATTCTTACCGGAGATCTTAATTTCAGCATCGAGGTTCTCGACAAGTCCCAAAGAAATATCTGTAATGTAATCGGTCCTGAATTGGATTCTCGACTTCAGGCACTCTCTCACAGACGTGAAGTGCTTTCTCTCTGTCTTTTCTACAAATATATTTTCATGGGTACTGCTCTAAGAAACTTGTTTTTTCCTGGTGCCACGACTACATGAATTTAAGCGTGCTACTAGATTGGCATTTTAGTCCCATCCATTTCCTACTGAAATAATATAATATAACGGCCACTTCTACTCCAACAGTTTCTTTCCTCGTACTTCCCGACATTGGAACTCTCTTCCTCTTATATGCTTCCCTGATGACTACAATCTTCAAAAATTTAAATACGACGTCAATCGCCATCTTCTTTTGCCGTGTTTTTTTTTTAATTTCCCCAATGACCCCTACACCCACTCTTTTCTCTCACTTTCACTCTCTTAAAGCGTGCTAGTGGCATTCCAGCCTTGCTTGGGGTGAAATGCTTAAAAAAATATGATTTTTCGCTGAAGTTTAACAAACATAACAGAAAGAAAAAAAACAGGATATCAAATTTGCTGTTTCCCTTTATAAAGATATTACTTATTACTCTGGCGGAAATTTTGATTCTCTAAAAAGCTATTTTTACATTTTAATAACACCGAAACACATGAAACTGGAATTATACATATTTTTTCTCAAGACATTTTGACAAAAAAAATGTTAAACATTCTTTAATTATTAGATTGTTTATTTGCAAGAATTATTTCATATTTACAGGATTGTAAAAATATGTAAACCAACTACAATGTAATATTTATTATTTACCATATTATAAAGAAATAACTGTGGGAAAAACTTCATAAATTTATAAAAAATGATTGTGAATTTTAGAATGTCAATAAATGCATTAACTGTAATTATATATTATGTAAAAATGCATTTTCCGAACACATCTTTCATTTGCTCTCACTCCATAAATTCACTAAAATAGGGAGAGTGCATCTGGATTTATGCGTTCTTGTCCTAAAGAAGTGATAACAAAAATGTCAATTTATTTATTTTGATTGTTTATTTAAAAGAAATTGGCAAAGGTTAATGAACGCACTGGCAACAAGAGAAGTGTATACAATAATAGCGGCGTCAAGAGAAAAGCCGTCTTTTCGATATTGCGTTCTTTTGCAGGTACAGTTCTTGAACATTGCCGATTTTTCTTTGGTTATTGAGATTGTGCGCGTGGCCGCCTAGTTAGAACGTTTGCATTCTCATTTGGGAAAGCGAGCAGAGATAGTTGGAAAGTGCCTGAAAAGCGTAGCATGTGTTAATCCAAGCTTTTTGAGTGGGCAAATGATATCGTTCGTCATTGGTTGTACTAGCACGCAGTTACAAATCATCGTGACCGAAAATTTGAGCGAACTCGCCTGTTTCAAACCGTTCATCACGCCAGTCACAGACCATCCTGGCCGAGGTTTTTCAGCACAATGCCTTTGTTGATCTCACCTCCCAGAAACTGCAATTAAGGCCCGCTCTGCATAGTTGCAGTAGAAACCACAAGTGGGCATTGTGGGTGTTAAGCAAACAGAGAATTGGCTAACTAATTTCGCCGATTGACATACTTGAATGCAGAGTGGTCAGCCTTGATTGAGCTGAATACTTTCATCTTTTCGATTAAAAGATACATTTTAAAGCTTCTCTTTAGTATAAGTGAATTGTCAGTAACATTATTCTTGTACTTGGAGGGCCATTATTAAATAAAAATAATTCCAATTGATATGTAAGATGGATAATGGTTGACCCTGGACGTTAAGCGTTTTAGATTGTAGCTTTCAGGAGTTCTATAAAGGAATCGGTTCTTGCGAAGAATCTGTCCGAGTGTAATTTTCTTCTTACCAGTGGAATAAGTAGGGAATGAGAATGATTCGAACATGTATACGTGATGTAGCGAGCCTAGCCGTGAAGATCTGATCTGATGCATTTAAGGAATGCAGATTACCAGAATATTCTTGTCAGCCATGATCGCGTTGATGACTTTCATCTAAAGCTTTAATTTTAAAGCTTCACATTAGTATAGTTACATCCACTTTTTCACGGAAAAAACAGCATAGCGTGATGAAAAAAGGCCCCAAACACAATAAAACAAAGTTTTGTCATCAAAATATTTGTTGTTATTAAGAGGAAAGACCAAAGAATTTTTCTATTATTTCATGAAATTTCAAGAAATTCAATTTTTAGGACGGGTATTTATTTATTAGTTAAAAGTAGGACTCCTTGGAGAAAGTAAATCATCATTTTTTTTTTTTGTAAAACAGTTACCCCTTTCGCCGAAAATCTGCTCTGAACTGTAAAATAATAAATGCAATAAAACTATGACGTTATTAATTATAAAAAAACCTTTGAATTGCTTTGATAAATAAGATTTATTAAGGACACTATTGTCTTAAGAAGAATTTTTTTTTCGATGAATAATTAATTTTTGCAAGAATTGTTTTCATTTTTAAAAAATAATTTTAAAACTTAGGCATCAAAAATTCAGTGGACATACCTACTTTTGTATAACCGAATTGTCAACAACAATATTCTTATTAAGATTTGTCTAATTTTGTGAGTTAACCGTGGATAAATAAAACCGCGGATAGAGTAGAAGTGTGTACATTTTTTAAAATTCTCTATTTTTACTCCCTTTCGTTAGTTCTACAAACTTCCATGTTTACCATTTTTCTTTCGTTTCATTCTCTTACTCAGTGTCACTCCAAAAACTATACCCATCACCCATAAAAGCCATGAAAACTTCTATTCTCCTGACACGACTCTCCTATTTTCTAATGAGAGTTTTTTTTCTTTCCCTCTTCGTAGTGGCGCCTCTCGACTTCGCAGCCGTCCAAGTCAATACGCCGGAGTTGATCTGAATTTTATAGTCAAAACAATGTCAAAACGTTGCTATATATTCTACCTAACTAATGACTGATTAGCCGCCATTGCCGACAAAAACTCATTTTTTAAACTTCATGACTGACGTTCCTGAAATTAACAAGCGTAGTGAAACATAAAAAAAGCACACAGGAAGAAAGAAAGAGAAAAAGAGGAAATGTTTTTTCGCCTCATTCCTCATCAGTTCAAGTGGTATTTCGACAAAATATAATATTAATCGTAACTGAAAAAGTGATAACATCCGGAGAACTTGGCTTCAATTCTTCTTCTTCTTCTTCTTCTTCTTCTTCTTCTTCTTCTTATTATTATTATTATTATTATTATTATTATTATTATTCCGCACTATTTTTTGTTTTCAACCGGAGATCTTACATGATGGGTGTTCTCCATCATGTCTTACGACCTCAAGCAGATAACACCTTTCGCTGAATATTTATAATGCCAAGCACCACAAACTTCTGGAACGATGGGATATTAGGGTTTATTTCGATTTTCTTAAATATTTATTATTATTGTTTTTATTTTCTTTGATATCTGGCGTTTACACATTTCTTTCCGGGTCCCGCCAAGGGACCTAATGTTAAAAATGGTATCATGACACTTTCCACTGAAAAAAAAAATTACATAGATAAAGCCCTTCGTAAAGTGTGGGCTGTACTTGTCAGAATAATTTTTTGTATCTCTTTGAGGCATGGACTTCCAGGGATCCCTTCAATTAGTCTACTGGAATCTTTTCCAACCAATCCTAAGGCTCCAACTACAACATGGATTGTTGATGTTCCCATGTGCCACATTTTTGAGATTTCTATTTCAAGGTCCTTGTATTTTAACAGCTTTTTGAATATCTTCAAAGATACATTGCAGTCTGCAGGGACTGCCATATCAATAAGGAGGCATTTTTTTTTTGTTTGTGATTTTTAATAACAATGTCTGGGCGGTTGGCTTTGATTGTTCTGTCAGTGTGTATTGTGTAGTCCCATAGAATTGTAACAGGTCCTATCTCCGTATTATTATTATTATTATTATTATTATTATTATTATTATTATTATTATTATTATTCGTGTATGTAATGTTTCCTGCTTTGTATCGTGTAGAACCGTATCCAAACTATGGTTCTTAGGCCCAAGAGAAGAATTGTTATTTAATTGATAACACTTTTCTTAGTATATGGAATGTTCCTAATTGGGCGATCTATTGGGCAACTTGTATGTTGATGTTACCGAGGACGCTGTTCGTATAATTGCCCATTCCTTTTCGCACGAGGCCCAGGGCTACAATTACTACTGGCACAGTCTCAGTCCTTATTCCCCACACCCTGTTAATCTCGATCTCCATGCCCTTGTATTTGGACAATTTCTCGATAATTTTCATGGAGTTGTTTCTCTCAGATGTCAATAAGCATACACTTCCTGAATTTCTTGTCTTTTATGATAATATCAGGTCTGCTGGCTTTTATTTCTCCGTCAGTTTGAATTGGCATGTCTCAGAGGATATAGTTTGTTCTAGATGCAGAATTCTTGACCCAGTCTGGTTCTTACTGGAGATCACGGCCTTTGTTGACCCGCGTGACGACTATACGGTTTAGCAATATTTTTTGTTATGTCAGCATTATACTTAGTTTGTATTTACCCATACTTGCGAACTGGTTCATGTGTACCAGATGCCATGATGGGTCATCAGTTCAGGGAACCAGGCCTCCTCCGGCTATCTATTTTTTTTTACTTTTTTTGTTCTTGCTCTTGTTCTTCTTCTTGTTCTTCTTCTTCTTTTGCATGTTTTTTTTTATTTCAACCGTAGATCTTACATGATGGCTCTTCTTCTTCTTTTTCTTCTTCTTCTTCTTCTTCTTCTTCTTCTTCTTCTTATTATTATTATTATTATTATTATTATTATTATTATTATTATTATTAAATGCAAATTTAGTGTTTTCAAACCACTTGCAACCCTGAAAACTCAAGTGACAGCATGTATTATCAATTCACCAACCACTCCTTAATAGTTTGGGCGATTTTAGAAATAATCTCGTTTGACTCTTTTTTTATTATTATTTTTTCCTTTGATTTCTGATGTGTACAAATTTCCCTCCGGTCCCCAACCAGTGACCTAAAGTCAGAAACGGCTTCATGACATCTTCCACTGTTGAAAATAAAAACAACAAAAAAACACCCTAAGATCCCACACATTTTACATAGATAAAGCTCTTCGTAATGTGTGAGCTGTACAATTTAATGTGTGAGGGCAATTTATTTTGTATTTCCTTAAGGCATGATCTACAAGGAATCTTTTCAATGAGTCTATCGGAACTTTTCCCAGTCAAACGGAGAGCTCCAACTACAACTGGAATTATTAATGTCCTTATGTGCCACATTTTTGAGATTTCCACGCCAAGATCCTTGTATTTTGATAGTGTTTTTGAAGATCGACAAATTACAATCTGTAGGGACTGGCATGTCAATAAGAAAGCGCATTTTGTTCTTGTGGTCTTTGATCACGATGTCTGGGCGATTAGTTTTGATTTTTCTGCCTGTGTTTATTTTAAAATCACATAAAATTCTGATAGGCTCTGTAACCGAGTCTGAGTGATAGCAGTTTCTTACATTTTAATTCCCTTATTATTATTATTATTATTATTATTATTATTATTATTATTATTATTATTATTATATACCAGGTGATATCAAGTCGACTGAGTACTCTAGCAATTTCCACGGTATTTTGACTGACGTTTAGTAAGACATTAATCTGCATTGTTAATATATGGTTTATACTAGCAGAATGGCCCGGCGTTGCCCGTGCTTGATTCAAAAATCGTACGACTCATACAGCAATCGCTATCACTTGACTTAAAATATTTTTGCCCTTCCTTGCCTTTAAAGGAGTTCCCTTTGCCGTGCTGATGTTGCTACATGCCTTACTTCTTGCCTATCTCACACTGCGAACTTTTTCTGAGCTCTATACTAAACATTAAATCTGTTACGAAAAAAGAACTAAACAAAATGAACACAAAACGCTTTAAAAAAGGACTCGTAACTGGAAAAAACGAATGAAAAAAGAATGTTAACAAATATTTTTTCACACCCAACCCAGTTCTGCGAAATCAGAATCAACGTTGAGTTTAAGCAAGCGAATGAGCCAATTGGAGTAAAGTGCCATGCAGATTTAAATTTTTCCCACTTGTGACGAATGCAGCTATTTATTTTTTTGCATGCTAGCATGTTAATTAACATTCGTGTCAGTCAGCTGTTGGCTCGCACGCTGGCCAATAGAATCTTCCTGCCTATTCGTGGCAGCCAGCTATAGGCTCTCACTCTGGCCAGTAGAAAATGGCCGCAAACTACATGAAAACTGCCGTAGAAGCAAGAGAAATTCGATTATTTCCACTATCGATGGGAGTTGGGAAATGCAAAGTCGGTCTTGGCTAACTTGGAGCATGTGCATGTAAATTTTGGTGCAAATCCGTCGAAAATTGCGACCGTGCATTCGTTACACATATACACACATCCTGCCTTTTATAGATAGAGATAACCAGGTACCTTCCGTACGACTTTCTTTCACATCTATCTATCTATCTCTATAACGCAATCTGTTCATATTTCTCACAATTTACTCATTATCACTTTCTCTCTCTACCTATCTTATCACAATGTTTTTATTATTTATCTGACTTTCTATCACAATTTCTTTCTATCTATCTCTCTCTCTCTATATATATATATATATATAGAGAGAGAGAGAGAGAGAGAGATCATTCTGTTCATATCTATCTGTCTATCTAGCTGTCTGTTAATAAATATCTAGCTCAGTCTGTTCATATCTCTATCTCTCTATCTCTCTCTCTCTATCTCTCTCTCTATCTCTCTCTCTCTATCTCTTTATATATATATATATATATATATATATATATATATATATATACATATATATATATATAAGGTCATCCCATAAGTTCTGTCCGAATTTTGACTTTTGAAACAAGTGACTAAATGTTACATTTAATTACAGATTCAATCAACAATGTATTTTCCCTGATTATCTATGACTTCCTTCCATCTATTAACAAGCTTACTAATTCTATTACTGTAAAATTCTTTTGGCTTTGATTCGAAGAAATGTCAGTTTTAACCTCTTCCTGTGTTACAAAAACCGTTTCTTCAAAATGATTCTGTATGCTATGAAACAAATGGTAGTCTGAAGGAGCAAGGTCGGGAGAATAAGGTGGATGAGGAATTTTCTCCCAACCAAGTTCTTCGATCTTTTTGTAACGTGATTCTTGCTGTGTGTGGTCTCGCATCGTCCTGATGTAACATCACCCATTTTCGATTCACTAGAGCAGGTCTTGTTTTCCTCAAAGCTTGGTTCAAACACTCTAATTGCTGACAGTATATTTGAGCATTAATTGTTGCATTAGGTGGTAAGAATTCAAAGTGGATTATTCCTTGGCAATCCCACCAGATTGAAAGAAGAACCTTTTGCCTATGAAGTTCCCTTCTCGGCTGTGGTTGGGGTCCTTCCCCTTTACCAAGCCACTGTCTACGACGCTTAACATTTCGATAAAAGATCCATTGTTCGTCGCCAGTCACATATCTATTCAAAAAAGGTAAAACAAGTTGGCGAGAATGGAGAGAAGAGCAGATGTCAACTCGGGATTTGAGGTTGTTTTCAGACAATTCATGAGGCACCCATTTTCCAAGTTTAGGAACTTTTCCAAGTTGTTGAAGATGACGGTGAAAAGTTGTATGGTTTGAACTGAGAACCACTGCCAATTCCTCAACTGATAAAGCCGGATTTTCTTCAAGGTCTGCTTCAAGAAGCTTTTCATCAAACTCAACTGGACGTCCGGTTCGATCAACATCTTCAAGGGTGAAATCTCCACCTCTGAATTTTGCAAACCATCTTCTGCAATTTCTTTTATTCACACATTCCTCTCCATAAACTGAGTGAATGTTTCTAGCCGCTTCGGCTGCTGAGTTTCCTTTCTTGAACTCATAAAGCATTATGTGCCTCAAATGATTCTTGGGTACTTCCATATTAGCAGGGTTTTAATCAAACAAAATTTTATTTTATTGTTCTCTGAAATAAAATTTGATCAGTTTAAATGCATCCAAACATAAAAAATAATGTTCAGCTCCATTAGACATTATAAAATACTCTTTATATTTCGTTCATTTTAACAAAAAGTTAAAATTCGGACAGAATTTATGGGATGACCTAATATATATGTGTGTGTATATATCAGTCAGTCTATTCATAACTTTCTTTCTATCTATCTATCTATCTATCTATCTATCTATCTATCTATCTATCACAATCTGTTCATATCTCTCACAAACTACTCATTATCTCTTCCTCGCTCTACCTATCTATATTATCACACACAAATCTATTCATTATTTACCTTACTTTTTATTAATGTTTCTTCTTATTTATCTATCTATCTATCTATCTATCTATCTATCTGTCCATTTATGTCACTATCTATGCATTATCTATCTATTTGACGATCTACCAATCTCTTTTTCTTCATCAGATCATACAGAGACTGTTACCAACACGTGTAAATACACGACTGTCGCTATACGTGTTTGTCTCTGTGTTTCCATATGAAAATACAATGAAAACAATCGGTTAAATAACTGTAACACTGCTTTGTTTCGTGATGTCAGTCGAGTCGGCGGCAGATTGATAGTGTGTTTCCTTTATACATCGATTAATGAAAACATTTGATCCCGATTTTATGCAATACCATTTGCCATACATCCCCACACATAATAATAAATACCAAACACGGCTCTCGTGGTTTCTGATCTAACTGATTGAAAGAGTAAACAAGTTTCTTTTTTCTTTCTGAATTAAAACAGACAGCAAAAAGTATCCTATTTAGTACCGCAGATATGCACGCCAATTGCCCGACCTTATCCTGTTGTGTATATCCGCTTGAGGCTGACGCACTATACACTATGAGCGGGCGTAGTGGAGAAGCTTATCATGACCGTGTGCTGAAAGGGCAGCTTATTTTTCTAAGATGAGGCAGTCACATCTAGATACTTGGGACTATTGAGAGCGATTGGGTTATCCGACGGTTATCGGAGGTATTTCTAACTTGGCCCCACCTGAAAGGTTATACTCTGCTTTTATCGAAATTTCTCACCGTACAATGAATGTGCATGGTATACTCTTATCAGACGAGGTGTCATGATGGATTCAGGTACAACAACAGATCACCTTTCTTTACTAGTCTTCTTCTGTAACAACATGGGATATTAAAAAACAACAGCGATATAAACAAAAGTAAAAGGATTCAGAAACGGAATGAGATCGGCTGAGCTGTACGTTTAGACTCGTCGGACGCCAAAAATTTGAGTATGTAAAAAGATCAAAGTGAAAGTTTAGCGTTTCTACATCTTCAGCGTCTTTCCTCGGCGCATAATTATAGGCGCCGCTCATAGTTATATCTCCCCTTCTTCTACATATACATAATTTCATAAATAAGAACATTACGCTAGTGCGATAGAGTCCTTTTACATAGAAATTTCAACTTGACTGACGAGGTTAGAGGTGAGCAATCCTCGGACCCTGAGTCACATCCTTCCACGGCCCACATCCGTCCTGCAGAGGATAATTGTCCGGCCCGCCAAACTAACCGTAGTAAGAAATTTGCATTTTTTTGGTGATTGTGTTAGTTATTGTCCTGTTATTCCAGCAGTTAAAGGACAGTTTTATGGTTTTAGTGCCGTGGACAGCTGTTCCCTGAGACAGGGCACCTCTCAAAAATGTTTAAGTTGCGCTCTGTCCACAGACAGAGACAAAACTGGGAGATAAAATGTAGGGTGATATTACTCTTTGAACCTAGTCCGATGACCAAGGGTTTAAGGAAACCGTAACTCGAGTAACGCTGATTGTTTGGTCAATGGATACCGAAAGTTTCCCTATAAGGAAACGGCTAATATAACCCTTCCTAGTAATAATAATAATAATAATAATAATAATAATGTTATGGGAACTTACCTATAACGAGAATGGACTCTTCCCGACTCTATAAATACTGCGCCTCTCTGAGAGAGAGAGGGAAGAGGAATGTGTTGAGACCTAACGAGTCAAGACATATTAGGTCACTCTGAACCAGACTGGCAGTTAATACTAACACCTTCAACTTCTTGTATTATATTTCTGTTGTAATATATCTTTGTTATTTACTACTCTTGTGTTCGTGCTGTTCATCCTTGGTTCTACCTTGGACCATAACCGTGGTGCGAGGATATTGGACCATAACAAATAATAATAATAAAATAATTTTAAAATAACATGAACATATAAAATTATTTTTTACCTCGACATTCAAAGTGTTGGACTTTTAGCTTATTTAAGTGAATGCTGGACAATCTCTTGACGCGACAGAAATGTAGTTCTACAGAAGGATGCTGAGAACACCATGGGCAACAACGTATCTTGAAAGAAAATTAAAGCAAAAAGAACATCAAGAAGCGAGAGTTGAAAATTCTAGAGCACATAATGAGGAAAGAGGGTGTGAAATATTCGATACTCACAGGACAGGTGAAAGGCAAGACGGACAGAGGAAAACAGAGCAGAACCTACCAAGCGAGCTTGAGTAAATGGGTAGCGGAAGGTTAAGGAAAGATAACAAAAAGACAAAATTTATTAAGATCTACAAACGATAGGAAGTTGTACAGAGACACGATCGCTAACCCCCTGAAGGGAGACGGCACCAAGAAGAAGAAGAAGAAGAAGAAGAAGAAGAAGAAGAAGAAGAAGAAGAAGGTGTAAGTGCTATCGTCTCGGCAACTCTGCTAAGGAGGTAAATATATAGATGGATTGCTTCCATACATATTTTGACAATAGATTAATGACACGTAAACGGCTTACTCGCCCAATCTCGCAATTGTCCAGCATTGAATTTTGGCGAAACTGATTTCTTTTGAAGTGGTCACTGGGTCCTGAACAAAGCGGAAATAATCATTTTAAGTCTCTGGCCATCGATGGGAGCGGAGGGAATGACCGCTCGCACATACGAAGAAGCCCTGCGGAACAAACAGACAAAAAAATTCTGCTAACAAATTCGATCCCTGGCTACGGACACCTCCCCTCGTCAATAGATTGCAAGGCCACGCTAGAAGTTCGGGACCCACGCTAAGAGTGGAAGAAAGGATCGCTTTGCATGAAATGGCTGGCTGGAACACTTCAAAGTAGTGAGGCGAAAGGACTGCCTGTATGACGATCGTGTTCTGATAAACAAACATCAAAATCATATTAACGCACTTTTTCATCTATTTCTCAAATGTATGTCTACCTGATCGAGTTAATGCCTGATATAATTTGGAAGCGCGTTCAAAACACAGGTCTTTATCTTCATATGGTACTTTGTTTGGATTCTTCTACGTCAAGTAACATTGTTCCGAATTTCAGCATGTCAGGTCGGTGAGGTTCTGTATTAAGAACTGGAGTTTTGGGTTCAATTCAGTATTGTGTGATGGCCGTTTACATTTCAGGATATTCCTTTGATGGCCAAATATTCCATGTTCTGTAAAATTTAAATTTGACATTTGCTACGCTAAGCTAAGTAAGATTCGTGGAGAAATTAATGTGTAATGATTGTGTTAAGCCATTCTCCCAAAGAGGTTATCCATCATTGCGAACCAAAAATTGGAATTAAAACTTTTGGGGGCATTCATTATTTGGATCTGTGGTAACAATCTCCGCATCAAGACAGACATATTTTGAAAACCAACGTGCAGGTTGTTGTGTAATGTACATCAGCTCGGAATGAAAAAATCAAGTCGGGCTCGTTACAATCACTGACGCATAAATACACCAGGGAAAGGTATGAATCTAACTGTTCTCCGCCGACACCTTCAGCTATGGTTTGAATAGCAGGACAGACTGTGCCATGGTTGGCAATCAGTCTATCACAGAAAGAAACGGCAACCTCCTGCGGGAATATCTTCTGTCTAGTCAGTCATGAAACGAAAGAGACATGATCGCCCAAGCGTGTGTCACGTATGCGGCTTCACTAACTGAACACCTTATAAGATTTGAATTTTCATTTTTATTAGTGTTCACCAATTACAAGGATCAAGAGCTACTCACGGTAGAGGCTTACTGAATGGAGTTGTTTTTGGACGTCTTTTATGCGTATGTGGTTCGTTGATCTGAATCTACTCCTAAGCCGTTGGCCGTTGGCGTACGGCAAGGATGAAGGTGAATTTAAGCGTATTTATTTTTAGATAAACACGCCAGTGACTGAGAGAACTCCATTCGTTTTATCGAAGAGTATTGCATTAGTAGCAGCAATACTCACTGTTTACAAACTCACACCATGGGAACCATTTGTATTTAATAATTAGTAAATTAGTATTTACTTAGTTTTAATTAAGTCCTACTAAAACATAATACTGAAACTATTTAGGCCATTAGTTACGTGCCGTCCAAATATTTACAATTTTCTAAATTTTTAAACCCTTCAGACCTAATATGACCATTAGACACCAAAATAGATTAGATTAAACCAGCAAAAACTTTATGGAAACCTTATGCAGCGATGGTTTTATTATTATTATTATTATTATTATTATTATTATTATTTCCTTTGATATCTGGTGTTTACACATTTCTTTCCGGGTCCCGCCCAGGGACCTAAGGTTAGAAATGGTATCATGACACTGCAAAAAAAAAAATAATTACATAGATAAATCCCTTTGTAAAGTGTGGGCTGTACTTGTCAGAACAATTTTTTGTATCTCTTTGAGGCATGGATTTCCAGGGATCCCTTCAATTAGTCTACTGGAATCTTTTCCAACCAGTCCAAGGGCTCCAACTACAACATGGATTGTTGATGTTCCCATGTGCCACATTTTTGAGATTTCTATTTCAAGGCCCTTGTATTTTGACAGTTTTTCGAATATCTTCAAAGATACATTGCAGTCTGCAGGGACTGTCATATCAATAAGGAGGCACTTATTTTGTTTGTGGTCTTTAATAACAATGTCTGGGCGGTTGGCTTTGATTGTTCTGTCAGTGTGTATTGTGTAGTCCCATAGAATTGTAACAGGTCCTATCTCCGTAACCGGGTCTGGGTGGTGATCGTACCAGTTTCTTTCAGTTTCCTTCCCGTATGAGTTGCATATTTTCCACTGCAGATATTGGCCCACTCTGTCATGCCGGGTTTTATATTCAGTGGGTGCCAATATCGTGCAACCTGATACAAGATGATCAATGGTTTCTGGATATTTATCACAGAATCTGCATTTTGGGCTAACACAGTATTTTAGTATATGTGCTTGATAATTCCTAGTTAACAAGCATTCATCCTGTGCAGCAATAAATAAAACCTTCAGTTTCAGCTTTCAACCCTGCACGACGTAGCCATTGATAGGTGCGGTTTTTGTCTACGTCAGCTTGTTTGATACGGGCAGAGTTTATTATTATTATTATCATTATTATTATTATCATTATTATTATTATTATTATTATTGACTCTTAGAGAAAGGTGTGATTTAAGAAAAGAAAAAGAAGACATAGTGTTTGACAATGTTCAAGAATATTTAGACAATATGCGTGACTTAAATTTATTTTTAAAATTTCATAGAAGTACAGCAAAAGGATGAGCTCAAAATGTAAATTACAGGTCGGGAATACTAAAATCAAACCGGTACAGAGATGTAAATACGTGGGAAGAGTTCTAACAGGGAACTGAAAGTGCGACACTGAGATCCGAAGACATATTGGCATGGCCAAAGATGCATTCCAAAAGCTAGGCAGATTATTAACAGAAAAGCTTCGTTGGAAAATAAGAATAAAAAGCACGTGATATCTGTCCTCCTGTATGACAGGAAAAAATGAAGAAGAGACTTGAAACAACAGAAATGTGGTTCTATACAAAAATACAGAGGCCACCATGGACCGAACATGCGAGCAACGACGAGGGATTGGAGAGAATGGAAACAAAAAGGAAAATCATGATTATCACCAGGAAGAGGCAGTTGAAATGTCTGGGACACGTAATGAGGAAAGCGGGCTTAGAAAACTTGATACTCACAGGACAGATTGAGGGAAAGAAGGACAGACGAAAGCAGATCGTAGCATATTTGATGGACTTGAGCAATGTATGGCAGAACAGAGTTTGGGAGAAATAACAAAAAAAAAACTTATTAAGATCTATGAGAAACTGGAAGAGGTAGATAGTCATGATCGCCTACGCCCCGAAGGGACATGGCACATAAAAGAAGAAGATAAAAATATAAAAAAATCTACAAGAGCTTATAAATCTTTGCAGGAACGAAGCTTCTCTTGAGAAAAACCGTTTTACTGGTAATCAGCGCGTCAAAATGAATAAAATGCCGCCAGCGTGAATGACATGCAAGTGAAACGCGAGTAATATGATGGTGATCTGGCTTATCGTGTAATTTTCCGTTAGTTGATTAGCTACTAAGAGAAGTTAATCAAAAAGTTTAGTATAAATCCTATGGGACTCTGCTGTCATTCCCCCGGGAAGTTAGCAATTTGCATATGTAATTATCTCCATGCGTTTTAAGGGCCGCAAGGCCGGTGGAATGGGGATAGTTTTTTTTTTTTAATATGATAAGATTATTGAATATATTATAAATCACTTCAGGAAATTAATAGTAAGCTAGTTAATTACTTTTGAAAAAGGCACACAAACTTCAATTTTCAAGCGAGTTTTCGAAATCCAGAGTCTAGATCGGCCCTAATTCAGTGATTTACCAATACTAGTGTAGTTGTGGACACGAATACATAGGGAGGACGTCCCAACGTTTGGATTCGAAAATAAAACAGCATTTACCCCCCAGGATTTTGAATCCGTCCTCCAGGAATCGCCAACTGACCAAAAATTCTTGTTCTGCTATTGTTGAACATTTAATAAATAGAAGGAAATGTGTGGAAAATTTTAGTGGTGACCGATTTATAATTTTATCTAGTTCCCACTCCACATTTCACCTCAACGTTCTAGAGTCCTTGTATATCAGATCCCGTGAACCTTCCTTTTGTAAACAGAGGGAATGCTTGCTGGGTCTGAATATTATTGGACTCTAGTTTCTTGAAATTCATAATTTTTTTTCTTCTTCTTCCATTCCATTCCATTCGTTAATTTAAAATTAATTTACACGCTTTTTAAATTCCCAGAATAAATAAACTTGATAAATCCGGGGACGAAACCGGTTGTTTTTCTTTTAGCTTTTTCTTTTTAAAAAAATGTCTTATAAATATTGTCTTTTCCTATCTATTATTAAATTCTGTACCACAAAAAACTTATTTAATATATATATATATATATATATATATATATATATATATATGAAGAAATATAGTCTTAAAGTGTGCTATATTTATGGGATAAAGTGCTTAATATCAGAGACAGAGCGTGTGTAAATATAAAAGTGGACATGGAAGTCAGCACTTAGAGGCAACAGTCTGTTTCATGCTAGTGCAATCGTCAGGCACTATATATATATATATATATATATATAGGCACTATATATATATATATATATATATATATATATATATATATATATATATATATATATATATCAGGCACTATATATATATATATATATATATATATATATATATATATATATATATATATATATGCTCAAACATAAATATTGCATGGTTATAATTTATTACATTGGAATCGTAATCACGATCCAATTCATCAGACATACAATTTAAAAAAAAACTAACATTATATACCAATTTAAATGTCCCTTGGGAGAATGTATCTCCGACAAAAAAAAAAACAAATATATATGTTGAGTATACGCCAAATACACTAACAAGAAGGCTTATACTCCACATATCTGATCATTCGTCAATTGCGAGATATCTACAACAACATTCCTGTCCGCATTCACAGTATAAAAAATCGACAATACATCTATCCTACACCATGATAACAACAAATCTAGATTACAAATAATTGAAGCAATTTATATTAAAAAAATTAAAACCGGCACTGAACAGAATCAACTATGAATACTGCAGTAATGTTCTGAAATGCCTGTAAAGGAACAGTTTTTTCATGCTTTAATGCGCGCATGAATATGACATTATAACAAAGAAAAAATTTCATTATGTATAATTTTTTACGTTCTAATGAACGCTCGCTCAGCACATTGTCAACCGTTTTGCATTCAAAAGCATAATGGAAAATTACGGTAATTGAAAACAACCTACATCTTTATATAAATACTTATATTAATGAACAACATATAGTTTTGTACCACTTCGACCCCTGAAGATGATCTTAGAAGATAATCTAAAGTACTTGGGAAATGAAAATAAAAGAAATTTAAACTCCTATAGCACATTTCTCTCATCCTTTAACATCAATAGACGGAAGGTTATTCGTGAGTTTTGAACGGATTTTATTAAAAATGAGCAGACATAATGTATGTAATTTATTCAATCGGATATGTCTAATTGAGAATTTGCTGCCAAAATGCACAAATATATATATATATATATATATATATATATATATATATATATATATATATATATATATATATATAAGAAAAGGCTAAAATGCCAACCAACATCGAAACCCTGGTTTCGAGGGTGAAGTTTCCTCAGGCAAGTGGAAAGTTACTTAAATGTCTTTGCTCTACATATTCGATTTTCAATTTTGTATTGAGCGCTTTTTTGTTGTCTATACCTGTTTTCAGGCTTCCTTTTACATTCCCATCTATATATATATATATATATATATATGTGTGTGTGTGTGTGTGTGTGTATGCGTGTGTGTGTGTGTGTGTATTGTTTTCTTCTGTGTGTATATTGGTGTTTATCTAAATGTTTGTTCTTCATCAAAAGGGTCACCTACATATGCAAAATGCACTTTGAGCTTTTCTGATGGCGTTGATAAGTAATATAATGATATAGATAAATAAACTTTTAAAATAAGATTTTATTAAATATATGCATATATTCAAAACTAGTTTCCTTTATAACAGCCTGAAAAGACAAAGGATCACTTATTGCCATAATTTTAACTTCAGTGATTTGTTTATTATTAAACAAATGTTAGTCCTGGGTATGCGGATAAACTACATTCAGGAACAAGACTTCTGATCGGAAGATTGGAGCTTTTGAGGAGGGTGAAATCACCTCTTAATTGCTGTGGTTCCTGACCCGGCGTAGTAGAACCTGTTAGGGCCCCAGATTTGAGCAAATAGCTAAAACACTATGAAAATATAAAAAATACATTTTTTACAATAAAAATACTATCAATATATATTTTAGATAAAATATTACCGACAATACCTATTTATATTAAAATTACCATCAATACTTCTTTATAGTAAATTACCAACACTACTTATTTATAGTAAAATTGCCAACAATACTTATTTATAGTAATATTACCAGTAATACCTTTTTATATTAAAATTACCAACAATTATTATTTATAGTAACATTACCAACAATACATTTACGAGCCGAATTACCAATACATTTTCTTACAGAATTACTAACAAAACACTTTATCTGTAGTTGAAGGCATCCAGTTGCGTTCAAAATATTTAGATTTCGATATAAAATAACCCATTGTGATGCCGCTAAACAAAATCAACCAAATCAGCCAACTACACAAAATGTATTGAAGACTTTGATATTTTGGAAGTAGAGTACCCTGTGAAAATAACTCTTCTACTTTATTCATGAAGGGGTTTTCATTTTATTTAACTGGAGAAGAAACTGGTCTTAACGTCAGTTAAATAAACGCAAGAAAATAACAAATTTCGACGCTACAAAAGAAAAATACATAACATATTAAAGATAAGTAATAAGATTGGATAGGCTTTCAAAGAAAAAGCTGAAAAGGTGTCCTATAGACTGGATTGTGAGCAGAGTCTGATTATTCTTTAGGCTAGTATAGACTGCATCTTACGGCCCCATCAGCTTTCATAAATCAATTATTTTTATATTCTAAATATTATAACTTCTAACTTGTTTCATGAATTGTCTGAAAACAACCGCAAATCCCGAGTTGACATCTGATCTTCTCTCCATTCTTACCAACTTGTTTTACCTTTTTTGGATTGACTTGTGACTGGCGATGAAAAATGGATTTTTTATCGAAATGTTAAGCGTCGTAGACAGTGGCTTGATAAAGGGGAAGGACCCCAACCACAGCCGAGAAGGGAACTTCATGGGCAAAAGGTTCTTCTTTCAATCTGATGGGACTGCCAAGGAATAATCCACTTTGAATTCTTACCACCTAATGCAACAATTAATGCTCAAATATACTGTCAGCAATTAAAGTGTTTGAACCAAGCTTTGAGGAAAACAAGACCTGCTCTAGTGAATGGAAAACGGGTGATGTTTCATCAGGACAATGCGCGACCACACACAGCAAGAATCACGTTACAAAAGATCGAAGAACTTGGTTGGGAGAAGATTCCTCATCCACCTTATTCTCCCAACCTTGCTCCTTCAGACTACCAATTGTTTCGTAGCTTACAGAATCATTTGGAAGAAACAACTTTTGTAACACAGGAAGAGGTTAAAACTGACATTTGTGAGTTCTTCGAATGAAAGCCAAAAGAATTTTGCAGTAATTGAATTAGTAAGCTTGTTAATAGATGGAAGGAAGTCATAGATAATCAGGGAAAATACATTGTTGATTGAATCTGTAATTAAATGTAACATTCTTTATTCAAAATTCGGACAGAACTTATGGGATGACCTGATATATACATAGTTGTATTTCTTAAAGGATATTTTTTATTGCCAAACAAAAAATACCTATTTTAATATATTTAAAGAATTTGCAATAAGTTTACTCGAAGCTGTGTAAATGTCGCTAAAACATGGCGAGTAAAAAAATATCCATGTCGGATGAAGGCCAGTTAGAGGGTGGCTCGATCTGAGAGGGGTGCATAATTTCATTAGACTAGGGGCCCCAAAAGTTCAACACGAGGCCCTGACTCGGTGCTAGTTCATGTGAAATGCCGAAATGAGACATTTAACTAATACTACGATATGATATAGATTTGTACTATATATTTCTTAAATCATAAATGTATTTATGGTATTGAGTTTTATTTAAAAGTAATCGTTATCGCATAGTGTTTTTATCCAGATAACAAGCCGATTTCAAGTAGGCATATTTTGTGGGAAAAGGGTTAGAATTTTTTTACTGGATTTTAATTGCAGTAATAAACAGAAGCGTAACAGCAGAAGAATTATAATAAATATGCTCAAGAGATTAAACTTTACGCCTCCTGTGTGGTTCATTCTTCGTACTGCAAATGCATACGAAACAGTATGTTACTATTTTAAAGTCTTCATGTACTGGTGACAGGAAAAATAATTTAATCGAAAGAAAAACGTCACATCTCGGGCTCCTGATCAGGAATTAACCAGCCCCAAGACTACGTTGTATCAGTCGGTCAGTTAACAGCCATACGCGATACATGCTTGGGCAATCATGTCTCTTTCGATTCCTGACTGACTAGGTGGTGTATTTCCCGCAGTAGGTTGCTTATTCTTTCTGCAGTAGACTGTTCGCCACTCAGTGATATAGGATCAAGCCTGTTCTGATAGTTGGCTACTCATCGTCGTAAGGTCATTCAATTAACTACCATACGCGATACATGCTTGGGCAATCATGTCTCTTTCGATTTTTGACCGACTAGGCAAATATTTTCCCGCTCTACGTTGGCGTTTATTTCAAGCATGGCCATAGGACCCACTTTCTCCTGCTATTCGACCCATAGCTGTGGTAATAGTTGGATTAATACCTTTGCCAAGGATAATTGGACGGAAGGTGTATAACTAAACAATAATGTCAACACTCTTTGAACTAAGCTGGTGACCACAAATGGAATTGAACTCCTAATTAATAATAATTTAGAATTTTCAAATATTAATATGCTCCGTAGTTCTATTTAATGACCATAGTTCTAGCTATCTTGACAGATAGACAGACAGACAGACAGACAAATATTTGGGTAATTATATTATACAGTCATCGAACACTTCCGTTATCATACAATTCGGTTACCGTTCTTTTTACGGCGAAGATGTGGCTTGGAAATTGTACATCTGTGGAGGTTAACAGGTTGCGTGTTAGTGTGCATTTTAGTTGAAGGTGTGTGTTCACATAGGATAAACAAAGAAGAAACTTACAAAAACGTGGATCTCCACCACGGACATTTATTCTTTATATAGCGACGGTAGTGAAAGAAAGAAATATTTTTGTGTCTCTTTGATATGTTCGTTCTCTTTCTGGCCGAGGAGTTAGGGTAGGTAAGCATAAGTATCGTATTTACTGTCGAGCTTTGCACTGAGTTGGAACAAACCAAAGGAAAACTTCTACGTACTTTATTACTGGGAGATTTAAACATAGTTATGAGATCCCTGTTTTCTTTTTCTTGGCCCAGAAGTATGGTTAAGTTACTATAAGCTTCGTTACTATGATCGCGCACGTCGCGGTTAGTTGCAACAACCAAAGACAAAGCTTGACTTACTTCACAGGTTGAGGTTTTAGAAAAACGTGCGAACGATATGCGTTGTAAAGTGTGAAAACATTTCAGTGGTCAGTCGACTTGAAAACTAACATTCTTATGAAATCTTATTAGATTAAATTCGTGACCTTCGGCAGGAAGGGCGCAAATTTCTCTAATAAGTTGTTTCGAACATTCAGGCCGGTAGGTGAAAAACAATAAATAAACGCAAAAAACACAAAAAATAACGTTTAAAGAGATTCAGACCTTTTGGATTTATAAAAATCCATTCTTTCTCTCTTTCTTTCTCTCTTTCTCTCTCTCTCTCTATCTCTCTCTCTCTAACAATATATATATATATATATATATATATATATATATATATATATATATATATATATATATATATTGTGTATTTAGGCAGCAATCCTTCTTTCAAGCACATTTCATTAAAAACGACTGACAAGGTGCTTTTATTTAGTTTTTTATATAATTTCTCGTGCGATCTAATAAAGTTTTTCTTTTCAGAGGATAAATTATACAAAAATTGTCCGAATTCTAACAGTTGAAATATAATCCTTGATAATGGCTAAAAGTATAGCCGAAAGCGCTCGGAAAAGAACATTCTGACAATTTTTGTATAATTTATCCTCTGAAAAGAAAAACTTTATTAGATCGCACGAGAAATTATATAAAAAACTAAATAAAAGCACCTTGTCAGTCGTTTTTAATGAAATATATATATATATATATATATATATATATATATATATATATATATATATATATATATATAAAGATCGATAGATAGATACTACATAGCATTTCTTTTTGTCTCCTAACAACATACATTTTTACTGTCTCTTTCCACTTTTCTTCGTTTGTGGAAAATATATATCTGTAGCGTTGCTTCTTAGACCAAACACCAGCAGCTTCTTCCTGTCAAATGCTTGTGCTTTAAAAATAACTCTTTGGTCAAATCATCATCCACAATATAAAACAATGAACCTACTGTAGCATTAAACGAATTTTATTCTGGTGTGTAAACTTCTACTGTAGACGATCGAGGCAGGCATAAAGCGAGGTGAGGAGAGATGGACAGTCTAATTGCCCTCTCTTCCGTTTCGCGTCGCGGCGTTCTTTTCTCTGGGTTTCTCTGTTTTAGGGGCTAATGGACACTGTCTTATAGAAAACAGCTTTTTGTTGTTTTATCACATTTGACTAAAAAAGTAATTTATCAACAACCCGACTTCTGGCGTCACTCAGTGACCTACTTTGTTAGGATCCTTCGACTGGAATTCTTGTAAGGTCCAATTCACTTGGTTGATACTCAAGAGGACTGTCTAGAACTGTTTCAGTAACATCTTTCAGATGTTGCCATTCAACAATATATCGGCTGACACTGATATCGCTACATATCGCCATTCAGATATGCCTTCGAATTTATGCATCACATTTTCAGTCATCTGTGACAACATTAAATTTCTGTAACTGTTTGTTTTTGGCGTCCCCAATACATAGCTCACAGCTTGGGTCGTCTTTTTTTGCTAGCAACCACCTATTCTGTTTTATTATAGTTAATAGTTATCCCTTTACTCTTCCTTTTCTTTTTTATTTAAGATTTGTTTCAGTTTCTTTTCTGTGTCTACCATCAACACCGCGTCATCCGTGCCTCTTATGTCGTTAAAATTATATCCGCTGATTAATCCCACAAGCTTTCTAGATCAGACCGTCTCACTGTAAAGGGTTAATAAAAATGTTCAGAAAACGCATCCATGTATTGATTTAGATTTAGATTAAATTATTAAATACGATCGTGTCGGTTGGATTGAGTGGTCGATCTAAGTCTCAGATTCCTAGAATTGCTTATTCTCTTTTAGGACAGTCTTTGCTAAGAATTAAATCTCAAGTGGAACTCATATATACGATCCATCGTAGTTTTGTTGGAGAAACTATTTTTTTCGCATTAAATCCAAACAAAAATTAGGTCTCACTGTCAGCTGTCCGTTTCCTTCTGAAACATTTTAATCCCGTTATATCAACATCAGTCCGCCTCTTGTTCGCTTGACTACCCTTGGTTTCTCGCCACTGATCGCACTTGTCCGTAACCAGTACCTGCCTCCGCTATGACCCCCAACTATCTAACTCTATTTTCTCCGATTTTACGTCCATTCTGAATCAGCGTTGCGAAATAAGTCATGTATGGGAAGTGATTGTCGATCAATGTTCGGCCTGACTTCATTGGGCCTGGATCAAATTTCCAAGTGCTACGTAATTGGCAGATGAGTGGCGGTATGGGGCTTAAGTGTAGAAGGGTTGGTACACGGGCGAAAACTGATCGCACTGGTTATTGGTAAGATATACAGAATAAGACAAGCTTTGCTTTTAAGGATGATTGCCCAATATCTTTTCGTAATTGACAGAATTTCGATCTTACAGTTGGTTTCATATGCCATAAAGTGATTTAGAAACCCCGTGCTGGAATCTGAATTTGGCTCTAATTGTTCTTGTTTAAAATTCGACTGTTTCTGAGACAGATGTGACAGCTCGCTTGTTCATCGTACGTTATACGAATTCGAAATTAGATATAAAACAACGTAGATCACCAAGGATTTGGGTGTGAATGTGGTCTAGTGCAGTGAATCTCCACGTGAGATCATAAGCCCACAGGTGAGCCTGAGAAATTTTAAAAATGAACCTGGGGTTGTCCTTATTGAACCGAGAGAAAACAAAGTATTGATGGGGATATTTGAAAGGAAATGATTGATTGCAAGGCAAAATCTACCCATCGCTTGTTCTTCAAAAAGGTTGTTCCAATATTAGTTTTCCCACTACCTGTTTGGTGCAGGCGGTTAGTTGATTGCTTGGTTGATTTGTTTCCTACAGCTTATCAACACTTTGCAGGTTATTTAAAGCCAGAAAATATTTTTAGACTATAAAGTTATCATATAGGAAGAAAATGAGTAACTACCGACACCGATGTTCGATCGTGACACTCTGGACGTATGAATATATGCTTTCCCCCCGGTGTATAAATAGCAGTGTCAGGCTACTGACTGCAGTGATTATTGACTGACTATTGAGTGGAACTATCCAGTCGAATTAGTGTGAATCATTTTGCGTCGATGTTTTGGGTTTTTGTTTTACGATTTACCGGATGTTAAGCCGAGCCGCGCTACTAACAAAGTATTCACTGAAATAGTAAATTATCTTTGGTTGACTTTTACTTGCTTGTTCTTGTTAAGTATTTATTTGTTGTTGTAATTAAACACTGTTTTATCTTAACATTGACGTTTTGAGTTATACTTAATTATTAACGGCCACCGTACGTCACAAAAAATCTTATTTTTAGATAATAATGATTTAGTGATAAAAGTCTTACTAACTAAATCATAGCTGGGATGGGCTAGGAAAGACGGATTCATGCCTTTCCCAAGTGAATATAACGGAGACAACTGGAATTCAATCTTGGCTTTCCGATTAACATTATTCATTACACCACACGCACATCCAGATTTACAGCACTTGGTATTCCCATCGGTCACCCATCTAGGTACTAACCAAGCTCGACGTTGCTTGACAATATAGGGGTTGTTGTTTCAACGTTATGTGGCAATTAGCCTTGGTTGAGACAGGATCTTCTGCAGAAATGATGTATTCATAAAGAAACGTAACTTATTACAGATCTATACAAATAAAGAGCAATGTCCGTTTGTCCGTCTGTCCGTTTTTCAATCTTGTTGAATCATAAACAACCTAATGTAATAATTAGTAACTACTGTAGTTACATGCGATTAAAAATTAAATAAATAACTCATTTAAAGTTAAATTTAAATCTCGAATACAGTGAAGCGTTTAAAAAACAATTCTTTATTAAAGATTTTTCGCTTTTCGTCGCAATTGCAATCGATATAGTCTAAACCTTAATTAAAACTTAAGAGAGTCATGGTACTTATTTTTTTCATTGGCTCATAATTTTTTGTCTAGAACATGTACTGTGACATATTCAAACTATTACATAGTTCGGGCTCCCTAATATCGTTTAAGATTTACTTTATGTGACGGGATCATAAAGAATGGTGATTTTAAAAGAAAATAAAAATTGCACGCAAAATAATTGTAAACAAACTACGGAGATCGGTTACGTATACGAAGAAAGATTATGTCGAATTAAGGTGTCGAACAAAAGATAAATTAATTTTACCATTTCTAAATTCTTATAACTTTTACGTACTTGGGACGCTGAATGTAAAAGCCCGAAGGCCCAAAAGCCCTCCGCTGAAACTAGCCTAAAGTCCGCCCGAAGCTAGTTAAAACTAAAGGAGAGTTAAGCTCAAGCCAAGGTTTCGAAGTTCAACCTGACATGCTGATAGATAGACGCCAGGAGGAGTGTAATCATTAGTCAGGATTTCATAATATCTATTAGATTTTGCTTTTATAAATAAAATGTAACATGGAATTTCTCTTTATGCTTATATGGGCCTGAAATACGAGGTCTCTCTGAAAAGATAAGGGACAGATGTCGCAAATAATTTATTTCAATTCCAAACAACAAATATATGGTTTCCCCTGCAGAGTAAGCAACCTCGAGTCTAATGCAATTTTCCACCCTTCTCTGTCACACTTCTATGCACTTCTGGAAGGATTCTTCTCTTTGCCTCTCCGGCCCTCTTGATGTCTTCCATGCCTTCAAAACGGGTCCCCTTGATGATCCCCTTGAACTTGGGGAAAAGAAACATGTTACACGGATCAAGGTCGGGTGAATAGGGAGGTTGTTTCAGTACAGCGTTGATCTTCTCGACCAGGAACTGCCGGATGCTCAAGGCGTTGTGAGAAGCTGCATTGTCGTGGGGCAGCAGCCACGATTTTTCCTGCCACAACTATCATGTGAAAAAAATGCAATGGTTGCAGAAGGCTAAGATTACAGTTATATATTCCTAAGATATCGTGTTAGATGATAACACAATCCGCTTATCCTCATTTCGCCTAGAGCACCCACAACACACCCAGTCCCATTACTTTTCAGACAGACCTCGTATTGTGTGACACCAAAAATGGGTCACGAAGAAGAAAAGTTTGAGAAAAACTGGTCTAGTGCTAAGCGGCTTGGAATGAGAAATCGACGAACTGAATTCGAATTCCACACGAGTACGTTGCATTCACTTTCACACAAATAAAATTGGGAAAGTTATGTATAAATAATAGGTCAAATTATGCTCTTCAGCCTTGGTAGACAACCAGTCTAGAAGAAAGAATTCAACCTCAACTGGAGGTACCATCTCCGTAAAAAAAATATTTGATATTGAAACGACAGCAGAAACGCCGAGCATGTTACGACTGTGGCTTTATACTCCACAGGGGAATTACGGGACTTGGAGCGTTCAAAGGTTTACGCCCAAAATAAGTTGCAATTTACATCAGTACCCATATATTGGCCACTTCTAATGGACTAATGGTAATTGCCTTTTTAAACTTGTTATATAGGAATAAAGTGTCTCTGCCGATACTTGAGTTTGAAAATAGATTGCCAGTGAGCAAAAACAGGCGATCCCATTATTGAATTAAGTAGACCACGTGAACATATATGAAACGCGTTAGTAGGAATTAGCTTGACGACTAACGATCGCCAATTCTAGTGTATCCTATATTACTAACAGATCGCCATTTTTGCTCTATCCTCTATTACTATACGGACCGTTATTCTGTACTCTATTCAGTATACTATTTCTCTATTTGGATCACTATACGGATTACTATACGAGCGAGTATTATCGAGCAAGTACTATTAGGGATATTCGAAGGCGTATGACACCAGTATTGTTACTATAATTGTATCTGCGATTACAAAGTCTCTACTACAACGAGCATTACGGAAGTGATAACGAGTATTTGTTGGCACCACAAAAAACTTGACAAATAAAATACTATAATTTATTCATTTTCAGTTCTTTATTATTTATCAGTCAATTCAGTTAAGTGCCATACGCGATGCACACTTGTGCGATCATGTCTCTCTCTCTTTATGACTGATTAGGCAGAAGGTTGCCGTATCTTTCTATGTAGACTGGTTACCACCAGAGGCTATAAGACGCAGTCTGTCTTTCTATTCAACCTGAGTGAGAAGAGATGAATCCATACCATTTCCAAGAGATATTTGCTCGTAAGTAAATGTAACGAACCCAACTGGTTATTCGAACTCGGCTTTCCGAATTCGAATTCCGAGCCGATACCAATTACACCACAACTTTGTTGATAAAAATATTTTTTCCGTTATGGAGATCACCTCCTACCTTGTCAGCCAAGACGGCCATTAATTAGTGCTGTTTCATGACTCTAAAAGGACGGGAGATTAAGCATTCTTCTCTTTTGGTCTGGAATATCGTTACAAAAACAATAGGACTTTCTTCTCCACTTGTAGCAATACTGAAGCTATAGTTTGTAACGGACGATGTTGAGTTTGAGAACGTTCGAAGAAATTGAATTCAACCTTTTAAAAATGAATGAATTTCAACGCTTGAAGTAATTTTGCATATACATTTTTATATAAAGAATGACAATTCAAGAAGAGAAAATATACAGATGAAGAAAAATGAAGAAGATCATTTATAGACTACGCTGACAGAAACTGTGTGTCTGGCTGCAATTAAGAAAACAGTTGCAGGTGTAAAGAAGTCCTATTGTTTTCACTACTACCTTCCAGTCCAGAGGAGAGAAACAGTGTTTATTATCCCGTTTCTTTATAGTTCTGAAACAGCGCCACTTAGCGGGCATCTTTGTAGACAAGGTAGGGATAATCTACACACCTTTGTTTCGGAATGAATACGATCTTCCATCTTTTAAATTTAACCTGAGTCTTGGGTCTCTGCCTATAAATTTGCTTAGATCGCCAGATGTTCTTGGAATAGACTGCCGCAATTTGTGTGCTAAGTAGAGTGAGACACTGTATTTTCAAGTGCAGGCGATGGTTTTCTTAATTTGTTTTAAAAAAGTTAAACTTGTATTCCATACCACCAATTGACAGGTTCAATGTGAAAGAAGAGAACAATTTGGGGGGCGTAATCCTCGTTCCAAGCAAAGAACTTTTGGCTTAAACGAATACCATTCTTGTTAGTAAATTCCTGTTTTTGTAATAATCACGAAATTCTTCGAGCAAGTCCTGTTTCGGGATATAATCCGTTATAATCCTCGTCTTCTAGCCTGTCCGCCAGCGCTACTAATGTCAGTGCTAAGACTGCTGCTGAAAGGCGAAACGAACAAACAAAACCTGGCGAAAGTTTGGATTATGTTTTTTTTAACACGTGTTCGAGAATGTGTTCGAAGATATGAACGAATTCATGAGATCAAATCTTTATTTTCATGATTATTTTTCCTATACAGAGACTTTTAAAAATTTTATTTCCTTGATAGACATTTAAAAAAAAAAAAAAAATTTTGATTTTACGAAAATATTTTCGTTCGGCATATATCTTGTTTTGCCCTGTCTATCCAGCAGTCTGCAAACACATACTCACACATGAACTGGTATCAAATACAGATCAAATATGGATTGGAATCCGATAGAATGATAGGATAAGGAAAAAATCGGAAAACGTTTATAAATTTAGAATGTTTCGCTTTTATTAAAGCTTCATTACAAAAAGCTCCATGTGTCATTTTCTAATGTAGCTTTTCTGAATAAATTTTTAATGAAAACGAAATGTTAAATTTATAAACGTTTGTTGCTTTTCCTATCACAGACACACACACACACACACACACACACACACACACACGCGCGCGCGCGCGCGCGCGTGCGCGCGCACACACACACATATATACATGTACATATATGTGTTTTTGTGTGTATTATACGAATCGTTCGCACAATACAAGGCATGAAAGCCACTCAAGAAGGTTAGTGTTAACATGGTTATAATGGATGAGGTGTGTTATACGAGTGAAATACAATGCGATATGAAGTACAGTTTACGAGGATAAAGGGAATAGATAAAAATTGACACTTAGCTTGAAGATGTTCAGACTGTAGCGCGCCCAGGGAATCATCCACGCGGGATTCTGTTTCATGAAGTAGCATTTCTTGGGGTAAAGCTCTCTGGGTGGGACGTTCTCCTTACATTTGGAATACGGACGAAATGAGTATGATTTGACTCCCTGGAAGTATCGCGTATCCTAATTGTAAAAGACTCGACTGGTGTAATTAAGAAATAGAGCTTATCTGAACATTTGCCATGAAAATTGCCATCGACTAACAATTGTCTAGCAACATTGTGCTTAATGGAGAAATAGATTGCAGAGTGGAGAATAAGTTTTCCCTCAGAAGAGCGCATAAACTATTTTGAACACTGTCAAACGTGGAAAGTGGCGATGGTGAAGCTCCAGCCCAGATAAGTCTGCACTACTCCATTTTTGGTCTAATCTAATCAGACTCGTGTCGAAATATAATATCAGAAGGATTTCTACAGCAATTCGAATGAACCGCGATACTTTTCCCAACATCTTCAGTATTGGATCGTATGTATGAGTTCCGTTTGAAGTCTGGAGTGAACTTGAGACGAATAGACGATCAAAGCATGGAGAGTACAGCAATTCAACGTGAGTGGAGAAAAGTCAGGAATGAACAGTGATGCTAAAGCTGATTCTATCCTCATTGGACTCTTAGGACGAAGAATGGATCATCCTCAAAACTCTGATCGGGGTGCAAATGTTTTGATCATCCACAGTAAATTTGCGCTCAGGCTCAAAGCATGGAGGGTAGAAACGTTTACGTTAGTGGAGGGAAGCCAGGGATGAACAGTGATGCTGCAGCTGTCTCTATCTTCATTGGACTCTTAAACTTAGGTCAAAGAAGGGATCATCTACAAAGCTCTGATCTAGGCGCAAGTTTTTATCATCCACAGTAAATTTGAGCCCTGATAAAAAGCATGGAGGGTACAAACGTTCGCGTGAGTGGAGGAAAGTCAGGAATGAACAGTGATGGTGAAGCTGTCTCTGTTCTCATTGGACTCTTAAACTTAGACCAACGAAGGGATCATCTACAAAGCGCTGATCTGGGCGCAATTTTTTAGATTTTCCACAGTAACGCTGAGCCCTGATAAAAAGCATGGAGGGTACAAACGTTCACGTAAGTGGGGGAAAGTCAAGGATGAACGGTGATGGTGAAGCTGTCTCTGTTCTCATTGGACTCTTAAACTTAGGCCAAAGAATGGATCATCTACAAACCTCTGATCTGGGCGCAAATTTTCATCCCGGCGTTTACAATCTATACATTTCAATGGATGGTCTTGCCTCAAATTAGTCTTGAAATAGGTTTTGCGTTCGCCGTTTTTGTCGTTGCTTTGCTAATTTATTTCCTCCGTGAGATATTTCCATTTCATATTTAAACACATAAAAGTTTTAATATGAAAAGATATTTAGTAAAAAGGGATTTACATATCAGTATTCACAATGAAACATTGAACGTGTAAAAATATAAACGGAATGGATTAATTATACGGTTCGTTTTATTAATTATACGGTCTCTATTTTAGTTGTGGATTCTTTATCTCTGCTTTATAAAATCTCAATATATTGTTTCAGAACTTTTGTTTCATTGCATCTCACTATTAAAACTTTCTAAGAATTACCGTCATTGTTGACAGCACGGATACACTAGTTATTATATAATGACTATATCAGCCAGCTGTTCATTTCAGTATGCAACTTTCTGCTAGGGTAGCGAGCCAATCCCCGTTGCAGACATCCACATCTACACCTACAAAGCCAACGCGTGGTTTATACGCAGAGCAGATCTTACAGTTTCCGAGAGAGCGAACGCACAATACGGCGCGATTGACACTTGAACAAGGCCAGCACTCTCAGTTCTTCGGTCACGCTGATTAGTAGCGACTTCTGAACACTTTCGTCTACCAAATTTGAGTCGTTGTAGTTTGACACATAGAATCACATTTCTTGGAATTGTTTAGAATTTTTGGGGATTATCATAAAATGTTCACCTAATCACGTTCTGGTCGTTTTATATTTCATTTGATTTTACTGAAGTGTTTTATTTCATTTAATTTTTTTACTCTTTAGAAAATCTAAAATGTATTTTTGCTTCCTTTATATCTATCTATCTATGTATCTATTTATCTGTTTATCGATACACACACACACACACACACACACACACACACACACACACACACATACATATATATATATATATATATATATATATATATAGTCAAACCTAATGAGCCAGACAAACCTACCAAGGTTTCACTTAGGCAGATCGTCAGGGTCGGCTGGATGTTAGTGGGTCCTACCCGTGAAGGTTAGACCTGACGGAATCAAGAAATGCAGTTCCTCCGAGCACTTTTCCAGCCGACCCTGACGATCTGCCTAAGTGAAACCTTGGTAGGTGTGTCTGGCTCATTAGGTTTGACTAGGTTTGCTCTACGCTTGTATTGAGCTCTTTAGTTAGTTGTTTACTCGTATCGGGGTTTTTTCTTTGGGCCTTGAACCTGTATCTGTGCGATTATTTTCGACAGACTTCCATGTTCCTGGCTCTTTCTTTTTTAAAACCTTTTTTTCCCTTCGTGATTGATTTGGCTATTGTTAAATCAAGAGTTCGAAGGTTTTTCGACACGAGTATAGTTACCTATATATATATACATACATATATATATATATATATATATATATATATATATATATATATATATATATATATATATATATCAGTCTGTTCACATCTATCTATTTTTTTTAATTATTTTACTCTTTAGAAAATCCAAAATATATTTTTGCTTCCTTTCTTCCTTTCTATCTATCTATCTATCTATCTATCTATCTCTGTTCATTTTTTATAGTTAGATTCATCCTATACCAGACCCGGGGGTCATTCGAAATAGAGGGTTAGAGAGTGAGAGACATAGATTATGCGGATAGGAGGGAAGATAACGGTTAACCCTAGACGTGAACAGGTTAAGATGGTAGTGATTGTGGAAACATCCTCTTGGAGTCGGTTCCACAGGGCACCGTCCTGGGTATGACGATAAACTACCTCCAACAGCAAGGCCTCTGATCAGGAGGTTTTGAGGAGCGTGGAACCACAACTTAGATCCTCGTGTTCCCAGGTTCACCCTGTCCCGCGGTGGTACTACCTGTTTGTGTCCCAACTATGGGTAAATAGTTAACCCCCAAACTGGGGTCAAAACACTATGTAAGTGTAAAAATAGGTTTTAATACCATAAATACTTTGTAAAAAAGTTTTATTGCCAGAAGTACATTTTTGAAACAAAAGATATTACCAGCTATACATTTTTGAAGGAACAATATTACAGAAATAAAAATTTTGTCGGTATTAAATAACCTATTGAGGTTGATATGCCGTAAAACAAACCAAGCCAAACCAATCCACAGTGCAGTAGTCTGCAGAGAGTAGCTGCTGGAGGGGAACTTACTTCTCACCAATGGAATACGGAGGCAATGAGGGCGGTTTGCTACAATGTGAGTGGCATAGTGGGTCCTACCCGTGAAGGTTAGACCTGACGGAACCAAGAAATGCAGTTCCTCCGAGCACTTTCCATGGAAGTAGAGAAAGAGTAATGAGAATCTTGTCACATCCCGCCTGTGGGAGAGAGGTTGGAGGGTGGAAAATAATTTGTCACCCACAAGGACTCGGAGACGCTTTTAGACTTAATGTAGCGATTGCAGTTTATTATAGGACAATATGAATAGGACATACAAGCAGCACACGTCCAAATGGCAACCCGTTCAAGCCAAAAAGTCTCCAAGTCCACACAAAGACTACATTAGTCATGGTAAGCGAACGTCTCTTCAAAAACTATGTAACTCTAGTCGCCATCAGTCAGCCATACAAGTTGATTATTTAACGGTATATCAACACCTTATGGGTCGTTCAATTCTGAAATTTAATTTTCTTTGAAGCAATAAAAATATGATATATATCATTCTGCTTTCACAATTGAAACAATGGTAGATGTTATTCAACATTTGTGCATATACATGTTTGTGTGGACATAATTACTAGAGGCGTTCATGTGTGTTTTATTTTTAAGTCATATTTTGGAATACAGTTTGATTTAAGAAATTGCAATATATTATATGGATTAATGCCATGAAAGAGTAATTTTGTGTTGATATATTGTTGGTAATTTCGCTATGAATAAGTTTGTTGGTAATTTTTTTTATATAAAAATGTATTACCAGCTATAGATTTCTTCAAGGAAAAATATTCCCTGAAATAGATTTTTGAAGAAAAACATATTACCGGCAATAGAAATTTTGTCGGCATTAAATAAGCCATTGAGGTTGATATGCCATAAAACAAACAAAACCAAACCAATCCACAGTGCAGTATTCCGCAGAGAGTAGCTGCTGGAGTTGAACTTCTCACCAATGGGATATGGAGGGAATGAGGATTATTTGTTACAATGTTAATGGCATAGTGGGTGCTAGCCGTGAAGGTAATCTGGCAGTACCAAAGGATGCATTTCGTCCGAAATGAAAAATCCCGTCTGTGAAAGAGGTGTTGCAAAGTGGTAATAATTTGTCGCCTACAAGGACGCGGAGACGCTTTTAGACTCTATCGAGATTGGAAGTGAGGACTGGGCAGTTCTTGCCTAAATATCATAGCAATACTCCATTTTAGTCCTGATCTGGCTCTTGTAACGGTATAGGATAGCATCAGGAGTGAGTTACGTACAGGGGTGGTATAGGAAGCATACCTTTAGCGAGGTATAGTATGTACAAGCTCCACTTGAGGCCTGGCGTTGGTTTAAGTCCGAATAGTCTCCCAAGGCACGACGCCTCCCTGTGGCTGATGGAAGTCCGGGGTCCGATCGGCGATGATGGAATGTAACTAGTTTGGCTTTCGAAGCATTAAATTTAACCAGCTATTTCCCCCCACTGAGATGTTAGAGCAAGATCGGGTGAGAGACCAGCTGCCAATCTCTGGTCACCACGAGTTTTGGAGGTGCACTCATATATCGACGTATCATCGGTATAGATAATCAAAAATGATCTTAGACATTTATGTAAAGTAAAAAGTGTGTTAGTCCGATAACTGACCTCAGGGGGACGCCTGCGTTGATTGCAAGGGCACCGGAGGGCTGTCCTTTAACAACTAGCTTCAGGGACATACTGTTAGTATTGAGAAAACTCTTCCAATGATTCCTTAGCTAGAGAGCTTCAACAGCAATCCTTTGTGCAGCACCTTGTCGTAGGTCCTCCAAATGCTATGGTCCTTGGGATGTATTTGTTTTCTAATGCCTCACTGATTCTAAATATATATTGGTAGTTCGGACATCAGCAGTGGATCGTGCTGATCGAGACTCGTACTGCTTATTGCTCAAGAGTCTGTTCACATTTAGGTGCTCAACAACCTTCTTGGTGGGATCTACGATGATCTAGGTTAGTTTATAGACGATGGAGAGCTCTCTGAAATATCTGTCTCATTCATCTGTTTTGTTTCAGTGGACTGACAACTCTTTGTCGTGGATATCGAAACCATCAGAGATATGAAAGCTAGACGAGGCAGTGACCGTGTCGATTTTGGTGGTCGTGTTTGGCAGTTGATTAGTCCGGATTGCGAACACCTTCAAAGTTGTTGAGGCATTTACTCCTGTTTCAGACAGAAACTGAGGGTGAGGCTTGGATTCCGGTTCTGGAAAGTTGGTGTAGGAGATGGTATATCTGGGTTTTTACAATGTTTCAGTTTGGGTTTGCTAATTTTAATCGGTTTCACTATCTCAAGTTGGCTTCCTGTGCCGAGCCAGGAAATTTTTCTCCCCTGAATCGATCCTCCAAGTCTATAAATCGACCATTCACCCTTGCATGGAGTATTGCTGCCATATATGGTCTGGAGCCGCTGCTGTTTGCCTCAGGGTTCTTGATAAGATCCAGAGACGGATATGCAATGTAATTGGCCCTGATCTGTCATCTCGTCTGCAGTCGCTCTCTCACAGACGCGACGTTGCCTCGCTCTGTCTTTTTTACAAATACTTTCACGGTAATTGCTCCGAGGAGCTGCTTTCGCTGGTTCCTAGGCCTCATGAATTTAAACGTTCTACGAGGCTGGCATCCCTTTCCCACCCCGTCACCGTTGAAACTGTTAGATGTAGACGTCTCTTCTACTCCAATAGCTTCATGTCTCGCACATCTCGCCTGTGGAACTCACTTCCTTATTCCTGTTTCCCAGACAAATACAATCTCCAATTATTTAAGTGTAACGTCAATCGACATCTCCAGTTGCCTTGATCTATCCACTTCCCTTCTCCACATCCTTTCACCTTTCATTCCTATCGGATCTAGCTCCAAATCTTCTGTAACCCCCTTGCCTTGATCGATCCACTATCTTTCTCCACATCCTCTCCTTTACCACTCCTACCTGCTCTTCCTCCAAACCTTCTGTAACCCCTTGCGTGCTAGTGGCTTCCAGCCTTGCTTGGGGTAATAAGCTTAAAATATATATATATATATATATATATATATATATATATATATATATATATATATATATATATATATATATATCTGCAGTATGTCAGTCTGTTCATATCTAACTATTTCGGTCAGTTCACATCTATCTATCTATCTATCTATCTATCTATCTATCTATCTATCTATCTAAATCTGCCCATACATATCTATATATGGATCGCTCTATCTGTGATAGTCTGTTCATATCTATTTTAGTCCCTTCGCATTTATCTATATAGCAATAAACCCCATGACAACCCACTGTCTACCTCAATCTTTATATATATATATATATATATATATATATATATATATATATATATATATATATATATATATATATATATATAACAAGCGTGCTAATATGAGTAATAGCTGCGTGATGTTATTACTGCCTGTATAAACAAGGTGTTTATAAAAAGAGATTTGCTGACGTGATCGCGTACCCACTCTGCCAGAGAATGACATTTATTTGGGTATGCATAGAATTCTCCTAATTTCCAGTTTAAATCTTCACCTGCCTTTTTTGTTTTGTTTTTCTTTTTGTAATATGTCTTCTTTTTTCTTTTGTCTTTCACTCATTTTAAGCATTCCCTCTTAAGCCTAAATGAATTCACTAATTTCGTTCAACGGATATATTTGCATGCCCTGTGCTTCTCTGTCTCCTTACTCCTCCCTCTTTTACTGTTTCTCTCTCTCTCTCTTTCTCTCTGTCTCTCTCTCTCTCTCTACATATATATATATATATATATATATATATATATATATATAGAGAGAGAGAGAGAGAGAGAGAGAGAGAGAGATATCTTTAAACGTTATTTTTATTGGCTACTTGTATTTGATTATACGCTCCGTTTATTTATTAAAAAGTTCATTTATTTATTTTCGTCTATTGGCCTGAATATTTGAAAAATCTTATTAAAAGAAAATATGCCCTCTCTGGCAAATTCGAAATTCTAGATAGAGTGAAAGTCGTCAGATAAGATGTGCTGTGGACAGACTGAGCTAGAAATTTAAATAAGAATATTTCGGAAAATAAATCTCACTAAAGATAATTTTGGAGAGCAATTTTTCATTCAATAAGATTTCTCGAAATTTCAGGCTAGCAAGTGAACATAAATAAATATACTGTTTAATATATAGAGAGCCTATTCAAATACGAGTATACACTAGTCATGTCGTTTGAATTACTGCATATATATATATATATATATATATATATATATATATATATATATATATATATATATATATATATATATATATATATATATATTGAATTGGACAGAGTCCGACAATTTATTTAAAGACATTTTTGATATGTTTAACGTTCTTTTTTTATAGATACAACTATTTAAGTAAATGGTCTGTTTTATAATAAACAGTATTAAAACTGCATATATATATATATATATATATATATATATATATATATATATATATATATATTGAATTGGACAGAGTCCGACAATTTATTTAAAGACATTTTTGATATGTTTAACGTTCTTTTTTTATAGATACAACTATTTAAGTAAATGCTCTGTTTTATAATAAACAGTATTAAATAACATTTCAGGCCGGTAAATGTTATTTAATACTGTTTATTATAAAACAGAGCATTTGCTTAAATACTTGTATCTATAAAAAAAAACGTTAAACATATCAAAAAAGAACGTTAAACATATCAAAAATGTCTTTAAATATATATATATATATATATATATATATATATATATATATATATATATATATATTATTGTGCCTAATGTCACCACAAATGTATCCACACGTTTCCAGTGTCTGTTCTTTTTTAATTTTAGGTCAGCGAATCGGTAGTCATTTATGAATCTGAAAATAATTCATATTTATCTGTATTTCATTCCTTTAAACCGTTATTTAACTTCTTTTTTTAAAACTTCTCTCTTTTAAATTTTAGTCCTCACCTTTACCTTTAGGCCTTTCCTATACCTCTTTCTTTCATTACACCGTTCTCTGGAGCTTTCATACATTTCCCTCTCACCCTTGTTTCCCACTCCCACACATACACTCTCACAGTAATTTTGTTTTTTATACCCGGAGTTATATTTTCCGATTTCTTTTTAAATCTGTAGGTCTGATGAATTGGATCGTGATTACGATTCCAATGTAATAAATTATAACTCTGGAATATTAGTGTTTGAGCCTTTTATATTGTATTCTTGCTCTGTCCTGGACATTGAGCTCTAACTGTATTTTATCTTCTTGGAAATTTATATATATATATATATATATATATATATATATATAGATATATATAGATATATATAGATATATATATTATATTATAGTATATTTATCATTTCAAATGTTATTATAGTAGATAATTGTATTCGAAATAGCTAGCCAGCTACAATGGCAGATAGATAGATAGATAGATAGATAGATAGATAGATAGATAGATAGATAGATAGATAGATAGATAGATAGATAGATTACAGCCTCGGATAGATAGATAGATAGATAGATAGATAGATAGATAGATAGATAGATAGATAGATAGATAGATAGTCATGTAGATAATGAAAATACTGAGATAGATAGACAGACAGACAGATAGATAATGAAAATACTGAGATAGATAGATAGATAGATAGATAGATAGATAGATAGATAGATAGATAGATAGATAGATAGATTGTTATATAATCAAATCTATTTAAATAACACATAAATGTAATATGGTTAAATCATTTTGTCAGGATTAATTCAATCATTTTTGGTCTTGAACAGATAGAAAGTGAAAACTTCAATTGAACGTGACATCTTTGGTCAACTGAAATGGTCGCATTTTTGAAACAGAAAGAGAGGAAGATAGATAAATGCAAAAGACTAGGTAAAGAAAAGCGAAATCTGTACAATGAAGAAACGAACGACACGCGTGAGTTTAATTAGGATGACTGGAAATAAAGGAAGAAAGGTATTTTAAAAGTGAATGATGAAAGAATCAATTAATAAGATGGGGCTTACGACAAAAGCATGTGCCAGAGGAATGGAAAGAATGAACTCGTGAAATGAAAAGTGAAAGAAAGAAAGCATCATTAATGAATGAAATAAAGAAAAAAGAAGATAAAATGAAAGAAAGAGATGTACAAGCGGAATCCAAGGAAAGCCCCCGTGCAATGGAAAGAAAGAAAGAAAGAAAGAAAGAAAGAAAGAAAGAAAGAAAGAAAGAAAGAAGAAAGATAAAAAAAAGGAAAATAGACAGAAAGAAAAAAAGAAAGACGTAGGCATATACAAAGAAATTCCTTACAAACAGAAAGAAAGAAAGAAAGATAAATAAATAAATAAATAACTGCACAAGAGGAATACAAAGAAAGTTCTTGCGAGATGGAAAGAAAGAAAATAGGAAAGACAGACAGAAATAAAAAGAAAGAGGTGTATAAGAAGAAAGAAATAAAGAAAGAAATAAAGAAAGAAAGAAATTAAGCGGGAAATAAAAACAGAAAGATGATAAAGAATGATAAGGATGGAATGGAGATAGAAAGAGACGCGACGCCGGAAAAGAGGAAAATAAAGAAGAAAAGAAAAAACGATCAGTTTAATAAAAAGAAATCAATAGAAAAGGAAATAAACAGGGGAAGGAAAAAGAAAGAATCGATCAGAGATATTAGATGAAAAAAAAACAATCAAATAAATTGAAAGAAATAAGGCCAAGTTATAAATGAAACTACAACAACAACAGGAAAACAGATCTAATGGAAAGAAAGTTACTTTTTCCTTGCATTTCCCGAACGTGTGTCTGCATATGGATAAAGAAGGAGCCAATTTGAGATGCTAAAGCATTTTCCAAGGAAAGACTACACCTTAGTCAACCGTGAAGGACGTTAGTGAACTGCCATTCTTCCGAAACATATACATAGCTTGAAAGACACGCATATATTTATATATAAGCATTTATGCACACACACACATATACACACGCACAGACACTAACACACACGCGTGTGTGTGTGTGTGTGTGTGTGTGTGCATATGTGGGTTCATCAGTAAGTCCGTAACCGCACGTAATTATCCATCGAATTTTCACTGTATAATGCGCAAGTCATAAGATTACCAGAGAAACATTTAATAACAAAGAAAGCAATGATATTGACAAACAAACTTGAATTTTATAAAATAAACGACATTTTCAACGACGGGCTACATTTTTATTTATTTTTATTTTATATATATATATATATGGACAATAACATTCAGACGAAAAAGAAAAATTCCATAATGGATAAATATTCACGTTTTAATGAACGCTAAAGCATAACGGTCAGCCATAGAGTTTAAACATTAAAAAATTCATAGATTTTGCCTTACCAATTACGCCACTGATGTTGATCTCAGAAAGAAATGGAAAGTACTTGGGTCATAAAACCCATTCTCATTGTTACAGTATATTTCTTGCCTCAATTAATTGCGATATACGGAAAAATATTCGGGAATATGAAAGGATTATGATCAAAATAAGCAAACATAACGTTTGTAACTTATTCAATCAAACATTATAGTTTTGAGCTATGCTATATTCATGGTTAACGGTACTCAGTATCAAGGATAGAGCGTACGTATATAATAGATACTGAGGTCACCACCGAGAGGTCACAGTCTGAACTTGAATGCAATCTTCTGAATGTCCACTTTCATATATATATATACATATGAATTGAAAAGAAACAGATACAAATAAGAACATTGCATTATTGATAGAATATATATTTATAAATATAAGATTTAGTCAGTTGTCAATAAGTATTATGAACTTTTGTTTATTAATAACTAGACCACCCATAAAGCCGTTGGGTTCCTTTTAAAAGAAATTCATATAAAATGTGATAACATTATCAATTTTATTATTTATTACAAATATTTTAATTTATATTTGCTGTACAAGTTATCGTAATAATTATTATTACTCACATTATACAATATTACTTAAATCAAACGCAATAATAAATTAATAAATGGAATGGGTTTTTGTGAAGAAATGCTGTCCCTCATACATAGAAGAATAGAAAAAAAACGATAACCCATTCAACATATTTAAATTATTAATATGATATTGAAATAAATTTAATAGTTTTAATAATTCATATATTGATTCCACGAATAACACTTAATTTGTCAGAAGGTGAAGATATTTCACTTAAATGTATTTAATTACCATGAACTGATTTCGTATTATTCAATAACTTATCCAATCGACAACTGTTAAGATGACCACGCAAGAAATAAGCACATAAAATCATCGTTATTAGTAATCGACTGTGTATGGAATCTGCCTTCAAACTGAATGTAATATTATTAATATTAACCGATAAAAGTGTATAATACTTACCATATATGACTTAAAAGTTTACACATATGTATGTTTCTAATTTTTAGTTATATATAATATTCTATAGTTCATTATAAACAGTATTTATTCGCATGTTAATCAAATTATACGTTTAATGACGAAATTTTTTGTTCACAGTGCTTTTTTCATGAAAACTTTAACATTTTCCTTCCTACTGAGATCCACATAATTTTCAAAGGTGAAGATAATTCCCAATATACAAGCAAAGAGTATCGACTGCTTAGGTAGATTCATATCTATTGAAATAACATAAAGTATAGATACCTCCTTTTTGTGCACTAAGTTTCATCAAAATAAATATTTTTCTCAAAATAATATTTTTTTATTGTGCATACGTGTTTCTTCCTCACATTTATCACAAAATACTTAAGGATGGCAAACAAGCGTGCATCTATTTGTATATTTGCCATCAAGTCACGTGACACAATTATCCAGTCATACAGATTACGTTTTACGATGACACACCTACATAATGTCTTCACCTATCAAGTACTTGCCAAACATCCGAAATCATATTTTATTACAAATAAGTTCTAATGTAGTGGAGGGAATTGTATAACTCTTAAATGTTTGTATTGGAGCTTCCGGCGCAAGTACCAAGCAGTACAGCAAGCCGTTTCTACATTTCTGGCCCAGTGAATTGCGTCATGGTGCTATTTTTCTCGCAGACGGTGCCTAACTGACCCTACTATACTGTCCAGTAGACAAAATCAAAATCAAACATACGCATGCGCGAAGTTAAAAATATAAAATGGCGACACACCGCACCATGTAAATATAAAATAGATTACAGTGAAAGCTGGTTGTAATAAAATATTACCCGATGTATAATAATAGGCTGAAAATCTATACTAATAATACACAAATACATTTCGTTTCTCAGCGTTTTGTACAGGTCTGAGTAACATGCACGTGGCAATCGTCAGACATATATATATATATATATATATATATATATATATGTATATATATATATATATATATATATATATATAGTCTATTAAAAATTAAAAAATTTTAGAATTGTAGTTAAACAAAACATATTCTAGCCTAAAAAGCCCCCGAAAACTTTAAGTATACAAATAGAAAAAATGCCGTAAGTATTTTTGTCGTTAACAATAAAATTTTATTAAAAAATCCAGACGACATGCATTTAGCGGATGTCAGAATTTGTTGAAAAACACATCCCTACCCATAACCCTGCTTTCGAATGTAACTATTAACTGATACAACTTAAATTGAAATTGAATAAGCTACCACACCTTGTCTAGATGAGTAGGTTTCTCTGTATCCTTGGAAACACTCAATTATGAATCTTTGCCGTGCCTTTAAAACTGTAAATTTAAAAAATAAGTTACTCCAAAATAGGAAACAGAACTAATGTCTTTAATTTAATAACAAAATTAAATTCGAAGCTTTTAGTTTCCATTTTTGAAACATGGTTATTACTGTGTAGCGAAAAAAAATCAGATAATTTATAATATTAATGGTCTGTAAATTTACATTGAGCACTATTGTGTAAAAAAATAAAATTATCTATAAGAATACCGGATTATATATCTTACTGTTCTTTCTTAATATATATATATATATATATATATATATATATATATATATATATATGCAATTTTTTATATATATTATTTATATATTATATATGCGCGGTACTTATTTACTTAGTTCGCCACACAATCCAACATTGACTACAGCGACCAATTCCGTACGTATGTACGTAACGACACATGGACGCGCATATACGCCCAGTCCCACACTGTTAATATATGTTTATGCTTGTGTGAGCTACAATGCGGGAACGTGTTTACATGTATGTCTGCGTACATTATGAGTGGCGTTCCGACGACAATTTTTCATCCCATTACCATAAAAACACCAATATATGCAACCATATATAAATCTAAAATTTTAAAAATTAATCAGTTTGTCTGACGATCGCAAGTAGCGTTAAACCCAGGGTCACAAACTCACATCAATCTAACTATATATATATATATATATATATATATATATATATATATATATATATATATATATATATAAAAGTGGACATGGAAGTCAGCTTCTTAGAGGCGACAGTCTGTTTCATGCTAGTGCAATCGTCAGGCGACTCTCTATATATATATATATATTAGATTATCGTTCTACTTATTGTATTGTGCACTTTACGTCGTTGTCTTTTTTCTCTTTTTACTCGACTTGTTTTTTTTCCTTTGGACTTGACGATTGTTTTCGCCTTGTTTTAATGTTCTTGGTTCTTTCTTTTTTATTTCCCATTTTTCCTCGGGTACCGATTTGTTCTACTGCAATTTGAGCTATGCAAGATTTTCCAAACGTGTACCCCCATTTATATATATATATATATATATATATATATATATATATATATATATATATATATATATATATGTATATATATATATATATATGTATATATATATATATATATATATATATATATATATATATGTATATATATATATATATATGTATATATATATATATATATATATATATATATATATATATATATATATATATATATATATATATATAACGTAAATCATTCATACGAAAAACAAATAATGAACACGCACTACATAATTGATATATATATATATATATATATACGTATTGTTGTGTTGTGGTTTTCACTTGGTCTGTATGGATGTCAACTCGAAAGGATGTTATACCTCACACCATATTAATAATGTGATTTACGAGTTTAAATGTATTTGCGGAGCTGACTACATAGAACTACCCTACGGCTAGACATAGCACTACCTAAGAAAATTAGGAATGGTATTTTCCAATTGAGTAACGTTGTCAACAATACTTTTGATTCTACCATTACGGAGCACTTCATAAAAAGTCTAAATTGTACCATCAACTTTAGCACAGGCTCTTTCACCATCGAGTCGTGCTCGCTCACTTTTACATTTGAAGGCATTTGAAACAATTTATGTCAAGTCCAGACAGCCGTCCCTATATAAACAGTGGGAGTGTCTGTTAGGACTTGACGTTGTTTCAATGTAAATAGTTCCACCTTTAATATTGCACATTATATGCCTTTTATATTTTATATTGGGATATTTATTCCCTTGATTCCAACTCTGTTGAGTGAGGGCGAAACCGGTCAGCTGGTTGATTTTTTTCCTTTTTTATCATGAAGGGTAACATTGGTATTACCTTTTTTATTTCCATAATATATATATATATAAATATATATATATATATATATATATATATATATATATATATATATGCAATGTTATCCTAATTTAAAAGAACAAGATTATTTACGAAAAAATACTTCGTGGACCTACTAAAACTGTCAAAACATAATATTACAATATCAACCTTCATTGAATCCATTCTTAAAGAATCTAACGTATGTTTATCTAAAACAAACAGTATGTATCTGTCAATATTTCTGAGATGAGTTATTATGTACACTATTTACATTATTCGGACTATTGTCCTCATCTTTGTTGCCATATTTATTACAAAGTTTCGGCCGTTGTATGCCCCAGCCTTCTTCAGGAAGTTGGAATGTCGAAAGGCGTTAGTTAGATTCAGTGACAGGACCCAAAGAGTGTGATTTCAATACCTGGTTATGGCAGTGGATAACTTGGAGAGGGGAATTAACAGGATATAACTGATAACTGACATCCATTAAACATGGCACGTGGAACTAGAACAGTCTACCCCAGTGAGCGTAATAAAGGGTTCTGTTCGACATTCCAACTGCCTGAAGAAGGTCAGAGCATACGAAAGTTTGTAATAAATATGGCGACAAAGATGAGGACAATAGTCCGAATAATCTAAATATTAAACAGTATGTACGTAAAAAGGTTCCCAAATCAACATGCGAAAAACCAACAAATACACACACTTAAGAATTTACAGGGTAACCCGAAATTCTTGTCACTCTCCCCCATCAAAAAGTAACGAGAACAATAGAAGAACAAGTAATCTAGTTATACAAAGCACTTGTACTGGATTCTGTTTATTCAATTTCATTGACGTTGTCACACATCTAGAAGGTCTGTATGAAGACAATCATTTCCGTATCCGCCATTTGAAATAGAAAATTATATTATGTCGGGGTGACAAGTCTCTCAGTCTACACTGTACATTATCATCTGAATACCACATAGACAAATTAGAATTATTATACACTTACATGCATTAAGCAATATTTATGGTTTTTTACGTAGGCTTGAAGTCTGCTAATTTCTTGAAATTTCGGATGGACGCGCATCTCAACTTGAATTCGGAACGCCATAAAAAAAAGTCGATTGCACGATTCACCAATGAAATTTGAACAAGACAAAAGTAAAAATGTTTTTCTTATTTCATTCTCTGATGTAGCTTTAAAAAAGTGAGATATGTTAGATTGATAAACGTTTCCAACCATTACAGTTTCATACTGCTCTATCATGATTTTGCAGGCACAAACAGAAGCACATACTCCCCACCACACACACTTACATATATATTTTTTTATCATTGATATATGACAACGTATAGTTCTCAATGAAGAATAACAGCGCTAAGTTTTATACTAATACAATTTTCTTCATCGTTTGGTACAACTCTGAGTTACAGACCAGTGGCAATCGTCAGACACGGATATATATATATATATATATATATATATATATATATATATATATATATATATATATGAAGAAATATAGTTTTAAGGTGCGCTATATTTATGGGATAAAGTGCTCAATATCAGATATACAGTGTAAGTAAATATAAATATAAAAGTGAACATTGAAGTCAACACTCAGAGGCGACAGGCTGGTTCATGCTAGACGCAATCCTCGTCTATAGAGATGTTTGCAGTATTTAACTTATACTTGAGCTTGTCTTTGAAGCGTAACCAAGGACCGCCTATGTTACTGTTGTGGGACCTTACCTATAACGACAGAGTGAGCACTTCCTGACACTATGAATACTGCGCCTCTCAAGAGAGAGGGACGAGACTGAATCGAGTCGAGCCAATAGTAGTTCACTCCAAATCAGACTGACAGTCATACTAACACCTTCAACATCTTGTATTATTATTCTGTGTAATATATCTTTGTTATTTTTACTCTTGTGTTCGTGTTGTTCTTCCTTGGTCCTAACCTTGGACCATAACAGTGGCGAGACGAGGATATTGGACCATTGCAATTACGCTTACCATGAAAAAGTTGGATATTCATGAAGATTTTCGGCATCCGATTATCACTCATTCTTATGACATGACCAGCCCACCTGAACTGTGATTTCATCAGAAAGGATTCGATACCACCGATATATTAGGATATTACACCGAAAACGTATCAAAAGCGCTACACAATTGCAGTCCTGTTTCGATGCGTATCACTGCATATCATCAGGTGATTGTAAATTACTCATATCATATATCATTACCTTGGCTTATGTCGACTTTGATCTAAACATATCTCTCTCTATAAGACAAGTTGCACATTTCGCTGATATAACGACGTCTTCAGAAAAACTCAGGAGACCAGTTCATCATTGGAACATGTGAAAGTAGATTTTTCCCAAATTGTCTTATATATTTAAATGTCTCTCTTGATATCATCATACAACTAACCATACACCATTAAAGCTTTTATTAGGCTATATTAAACAAAAATTTTGTCTTTGTATAGCATCTCGAAGTAGCTGAAACGATGCGCTGAATCTAGAGATTAGGATTGAGGAATCGGAGAGCCGAGTTCGAATTCCAGTCGAATCTATTAAAATTCACTTACGTGCTAATACCTTTTGGAAATGTATGAATTCTCTACCCACCACTCAGCTATGGGTAAATAACAGGACAGACTGGGTTCTATAGCCTTGGATGGCAAGTGGTCTACCGCAGAAAGTGGCAACCTACTGCGGGAAAAAATGCCTCGTTAGTCATGTATCGAAAGATTCATGATCGCCTAAGAGTATATCACGCATAACTGACTGATCCATTAAATGCGTTAACAATGTAAGAAAGATTCGGGTGGTTTGCATCTGAATAATAAACATTCGAGTTACGAGTTCACGCTGAAATGGGGGTAACAAGATTTTTTTTCTAGGGAGATATCTATTGAATAATCATAAATAATTTTTGTGTTTTTATCAAATTTATTCTTCAAAAAATAAACTAGAATTATATTTTCGTCATTCATATATTCACCATTATTTGCAGTGACGTATTGTCATTTTTCAGACAGCTCATCTATACATCTTGAGTAAAATTTCAAAAGTTTTCTTGCGGAAAAGTTTACGTGGAACATTTGAATCTAGTATTCATTGGAGACAGCTTTCCTCATCAAAACGTTTAGCTTTTCTTTCTTTTTATGTGCTGTGACATTTCAGGTTGTAGGCGATCATGGCTCTCCACTTCCCCCTATTCCTTGTGACTCTCAATAAGTTTCATGCCTCTGCCAACTCCCCAAACCTCGTTCTGCCATCCACTTGCTTCAGCCCGCCACGTATGTCATGCGTTGCTTTCCCTTCTCTCTTTTCCCTTTATTCGACCTCTGAGTATCAGATTCTGTAGGCCCTCCTTTCTCATTACGTGTCCCAGAATTTTCATCTGCCTCTTCCTTATGTTAAGTATAAACTTCCTCCTTGTTTGCATCATTTCCAAGACCCCATCGTTGCTCACACGCTCGCTCAATGATATCTTTTGCATCCTTCTATAGAACGACATCTCCGCTGCCACGAATCTCTTCTTCATCTTTGGGGAGACCGTCCAACAATCGTTGTCGTATAGGAAGACAGATGTCGCATAGCAGCTCAGTACTCTTTTCTTTGTCACCAAAGAAATCCTCCTGTCTCGCAGTACTCTCCTCAGTTTTTGGAATGCATCTTTGGTGATCCCAATCAGTCTTCGAATCTCAGCGTCGCACCTACCGTCCTCCGTCAAAACACTTCCCAGATATTTAAACTTCCTTAGCAGTGATAGAAAAATGTCGAAATTACATGATGGGAGATCAGGTGAAGATGGTAAGCAGTATAGTGTTGGTTCCAAAAGGCATTCCCCTGGCCAAATTTATAGACAATACTTCTAGATACATGCTGGGACTTCTTTCTAACCAATAAGAGAGACTACTTCACAGTCTCATCCGCCATATTCTGTTTTTTTCTTGTCTTGATGTCAGAACGTTACAAATTATTGTTTGATTAGTATTATCTTTGTCCTGCTCTTACCTTTCGAATTTTATTGTTTGTCAATACTTTTTCTTGGGCAGGTCTTCCAATTACATTTAACTATGGCCAATTACTCTGCAGGTAGAACAGACCAACCGAGTTGAAAAAAATTTTCCTGTGTTATTCTGTGTTGTGTAAGGCTACGCTTAGTGATGGAGAACACCAACATTTTGCTTTTATCCACCGTGTACGCTGCTACTGCCGTGCAAGTCTATGGTATGTTACTGTACTCCCAAATATAATCTTAGCTGTCACGTATGATTAGTAGTTCAGTCAGTTGTGTCATGCGTGATATACGCTTAGGCGATGATGTATCTTTCGATATATGACTGAAGAAGCAGTTTTTTTTCCTGCAGAAATGTTGCCATTTCTTTCTGCGGTAGACCAGTTGCCATCCAAAGCTATAGAACCCGGTCTGTCCTGCTATTTGCCCATAGCTGGAGGGAGAAGCAGATGATTAGCACGTAAGTGAATCTGTTAGTAGTGATTCGTATTTAGAATGATGAATTCGTCATCACAATTGATTTCCCAAACTGAAAATTACTTCTATCTAATATTTCAATATTACTATCGTTTATCCATCTATGTACTTAAGAACCAAAAATATTTGTATAAAATTACTTAACTTTTTAATTATAAGGCACATAAGATAATGTATATTGCGAGGGAGCAAATTCAATGGCATTCTTTTTTCTTTTTTTTATATAATTTTATCTCGGAAGCGTAATCCAGCGGATCCCAGAGATGTTTTACATACACACAAAATGTTTGCCTTATTATGTACACTAGTAGATTTTAGATAAGTAATTTAATTAAAAAATAAAACTTGTTTACTGTAACACACGGCCACTCTAGACTCGTGCCAATGTGACTTAACTCCCTTCCTTGAAATTGGTCAACCAATTACATAGTACACACTATGATTCTAAGTCATACTAATATAGATATTTAACTTAGCACAAACCACAATCATAGGACACCTGATAAGGAACATGACTAGCTGTGTATACTCCCCCCATCTATCTATCTATCTATCTATCTATCGATGTAATCATTTTAAACATAATACCTTCGTTATTCAAGATAATTTATTCAGAATAATTTTTTATCGGTAAACTTATATTAACTATTGGTAAAATATTTCTCCATTTATAAGGCACACCTCTTCGGTGTTAGGAGGGGATGAATCTGCTAACTGCACCCACTAGAGGGGTATAAAGCATCCACCATACGATGAAATTTAATATGTAAATGTTTCTAAGCACAAACATGAACAACATTTTTTATCCATTTCCGAACAAATAAACATATATAGACTCAAATATAAACGATTAATATTTGCTTATTCCCGAATCAATTAAATGGTTACTTGCATATTTGAAAGGTCAATATCTACTTCCACCTAGATTAAGTAAATACTTAGAGACTCAAATATAAACGATTAATATTTGCTTATTCCCGAATCAATTAAATGCTTAATTGCATATTTGAAAGGTCAATATCTACTTCCACCTAGATTAAGTAAATACTTAGAGACTCAAATATAAACGATTAATATTTGCTTATTCCCGAATCAATTAAATGCTTAATTGCATATTTGAAAGGTCAATATCTACTTCCACCTAGATTAAGTAAATACTTAGCGACTCAAATATAAACGATTAATATTTGCTTATTCCCGAATCAATTAAATGCTTACTTGCATATTTGAAAGGTCAATATCTACTTCCACCTAGATTAAGTAAATACTTAGGACTCAAATATAAACGATTAATATTTGCTTATTCCCGAATCAATTAAATGCTTAATTGCATATTTGAAAGGTCAATATCTACTTCCACCTAGATTAAGTAAATACTTAGAGACTCAAATATAAACGATTAATATTTGCTTATTCCCGAATCAATTAAATGCTTAATTGCATATTTGAAAGGTCAATATCTACTTCCACCTAGATTAAGTAAATACTTAGCGACTCAAATATAAACGATTAATATTTGCTTATTCCCAAATCAATTAAATGCTTACTTGCATATTTGAAAGGTCAATATCTACTTCCACCTAGATTAAGTAAATACTTAGAGACTCAAATATAAACGATTAATATTTGCTTATTCCCGAATCAATTAAATGCTTAATTGCATATTTGAAAGGTCAATATCTACTTCCACCTAGATTAAGTAAATACTTAGAGACTCAAATATAAACGATTAATATTTGCTTATTCCCGAATCAATTAAATGCTTAATTGCATATTTGAAAGGTCAATATCTACTTCCACCTAGATTAAGTAAATACTTAGCGACTCAAATATAAACGATTAATATTTGCTTATTCCCGAATCAATTAAATGCTTACTTGCATATTTGAAAGGTCAATATCTACTTCCACCTAGATTAAGTAAATACTTAGGACTCAAATATAAACGATTAATATTTGCTTATTCCCGAATCAATTAAATGCTTAATTGCATATTTGAAAGGTCAATATCTACTTCCACCTAGATTAAGTAAATACTTAGAGACTCAAATATAAACGATTAATATTTGCTTATTCCCGAATCAATTAAATGCTTAATTGCATATTTGAAAGGTCAATATCTACTTCCACCTAGATTAAGTAAATACTTAGAGACTCAAATATAAACGATTAATAGTTGCTTATTCCCGAATCAATTAAATGCTTAATTGCATATTTGAAAGGTCAATATCTACTTCCACCTAGATTAAGTAAATACTTAGGACTCAAATATAAATAACTAATATTTATCTATTTCCGAAGTAAGTAAATGCTTGTACAGTCAAATATAAATGACCTATATTTACCAGTTTTTGAACCAAGTAAATTGTTGTAGATAGAAATATAAACGACCTATATTTACCAGTTTTTGAACCAAGTAAATTGTTGTAGATAGAAATATAAACGACCTACATATACCAGTTTTTGAAGCAAGTAAATTGTTGTAGATACATATATAAACTACCTATATTTGCCAGTTTTTGAACCAAGTAAATTGTTGTAGATGCAAATATAAACGACTTATATTTACTTATCCCCCAATCCAAATAAATGCTGGTAGCCTCATATAAGGATTAGTTATAGAACTACCAATATAATGTCCTGAAACTAAACAACAGCCTTTTCTGTGGTGAATGTCCAATGGCATTTGACCATATATCCCATGGTGCCACGACTACATGAATTTAAGCGTGCTACTAGATCGACACGTGACTGAGTGGTTAGAAAGTTCGCTTTCTGACCATGAGACTCGAGTTCGAATCTCATCGTGATCGATTTGTCACGAAGGACACTTCCTGATGTTATCGGACTGGAGATCGATCCCAACGTGCTGAAAGTGCCTGAAAACCATACCATGGATTGACCTAAGCCTTGTGAGAGAAATGTGGTCGTTGGGCTAGCACGAAGTCACAAATCATCGAAGTCACGCTTGAGCGTGCTGACCTTATTCAAATTGTTGATCACATTAGATAACACGCTCTTTCCAAGAAACTGTAACTAAGGTCTGCTCAGCATGGTTGCATTATACATGTGGGCTCTGTAGGTGTTGAAGAAACACAAGTAGGTATTGGCTAGTAGATTGGAATACGATTGGCCAGCTATACTAGATCGACAAGTAGGTCTCATCGTTTACTGTTGAAATAGCTAGATAAATTTCTTTTCTCGCACCTCCCACCTGTGGTTTGGTTTAGCTTATTTTGTTTTAAGGCATATCAATCTCAATTGGTTATTTAATACCGATAAGATTTTTCAGGATAGGTTCGTATGAATAGAATATATATTCTTTGTAATAAATCGGGTTTCTTTGACTTATTTTATAAAGAGGGTTTTTGTCGAGAGTCAAATGTATTGCTGGTAATATTTTTTTTTCAAAAATGTTTTGCTGGCATTTTTACACTACAAATGTATTTTGACTCCTGAGGTTTTTGTAACACATCTGTTTATCATCTCTCAGTTGCGTCTCTGTCTTTGAGCAGAGTGCACCCAGGGGCGACTCCGCCAAAGGACAGAGTCGCAACTAAGGAAAATTATACTGAGAGGTGCCCAGCACTGGGGAACAGCTGCCCGAGATCGAGTCCGCTCATTGTACCAGAGAGAGGAAACGGTGCTCGTACCGAGGGCAGCGCAACCGATGGTTACGGGGGCTTCGGGCAATTTTTGTTCCTTGCCTGGATGTACGCGCTCGGGTTCTCACCTTAAAAAAAAACTTGTCTCACAACTCGTCTTAGTGAGGTGACAGAGTAAATACCTAGTGTTTTGACCCTAGCTTTGGGATTAACTATTTTCCCAAAGCTGAGACCCTAACAAGTGCCATCGGGTCAGGGTGGATCTGGAAAAAACAGCAATTAAGAGGTAGTTTCACGCTCCGCAAAACCACCCGATTAGAAGCCTTGACGTAGTTTATTGTCACGCTCAGGATGCCAACATGTTTCCGAATCTTGCTTCCCTGATAACTACAATATTCAAAAATTTAAATGCAACGTCAATCGCCATCTTCTGTCTTCCTGAATCCTGTGCTTTTTTGGTCTTTTCCTCACCATTCTCAGATTTCTCATTGTAATACCCTGCGTTCTAGTGGCATTGTCGCCTTGCATGAGGTGAAACGATTTTAAAAAGATATTTGGGTGTAACAGGACTAGCACTAACACAGTACTTGCAGCGATATATTAGGGCTGCACAGTACATATATTGGTCAAAATGTCGTGCATTCAACCTCCCTCGCAAAGGAAACCGGTGGCAGCATATGCCAGCACAACTTGTACAAATTGATGGGTTTATTATCTTATAGAATTTCAGTGCCCAGAATGATCGGGAAACCCAGGTATAACGATCAGAAATAATTGTAAACATCAGGTTGAAATCTATCTGATGGTTGTTGCAGCCCCAGCCGACAAAAGTACAGCTTTGTAAATGTTTGTGAAACAAAATAAATATATCTAATGCTTTTCCAAGCGTAGCTTAGATGTGACACAAGGCCGAAAGAAGGGGCACCCATTGACGATCGAACTCTCTTCTAAGTCGTAATTGTTCTAGCGAGACAAGCTTGCTAACCATTGTACCACCTCTAGGTGCCCAATAGTGATTTTCCAATCGTAGCTTAGATGTGACACAAGGCCTACAGAAGGGGCACCCATTGACGATCGGACTCCCTTCTCAGACGTAATTGTTCTAGCGAGACAAGCTTACGAACCATTACACCCCCTCGAGGTTCCCAATAGTGATTTTCCAAGCGTAGCTTAGATGTGGCACAAGGCCGAAAAAAGGGGCACCCATTGAGGATCGGACTCACTACTCAGTCGTAATTGTTCTAGCGAGACAAGCTTGCTAACCATTGCACGACCTCGAGGTGCCCTAATTATATTTAACCAGAAACAGAAATTAACATCACAAGACAACAAGTTTAGCTGTTATTATTGGATTTTGGGGAATAATATCAAGAGAAGTAATAGGATATGGATATCAAATTCCTGATAGCTCTATAATATTCGAATTGCAAAAAAAAATATATACTCACGTGCACTTTTCACAAATTAAGTGAGTTTCACTCTATGCAGTTACCATGATAGTTTTAATCAATTCCACCCCGAGCAAAGTAGTAAAGCCAAGAATACGTTGTGATTTACTGAGTATTAAAAAATATTAGAAAATAAATATAATTATTAAGTAGCGATAGTCTAAATGAAAGTGTAACATTTTTGTCTTCAAGCATTGATTACGTAATGTTCAGACAGAGATAAGAGGCTGAAATTTTAATTTCTAGAAATTTTATAAAATTAACTAAAAATGTTCAAAAATAATTACATTCAGTTGTGAATAAGTTCTGATAACTTCATTAAAATTCGATAATTATTTTATTTTTGCGGGAATTTAAAAAATAATGTCTTTTTAACGCAAAAAAAAAGACGCTAAAATTTCTTATACTAATCTTTCACTGACGCAAGAAAAGCAAGATTTTGAACCAAAATTTCGAATGTACTAGAAAGTATTAAAAAATTTAATAAAATAATTAAAATACTTTGGTCTTTTCTCTTAATGATAACAAGCATTTTGAAGAGAAAACTTTGTTTTTATCAAGCTTAGGGTTTTTTCATCATGGTATGCTCTCTTTTAGAAAGATTTTCGTATGAAAGAAAATTCTTCTTTGTTGTAAACTCACTTGATTATTTTAAATCATGCTGATCTCTTATCAATTATTTTCTATTCAGAGTTTTAAAATCACTTTCTTTCTTCCGTTCTTTCTTTCTCTCTCTCTCTCTCTCTCTCTCTCTTTCTCTCTCTCTCTCTCTCTTATCATTTTCTTTTTGTTCTTTCTTTCTCTCTTATCATTTTTTTTTCGTTCTTTCTTTCTCTCTTATTTTTTCTTTTTGGTCTTTCTTTATCTCTCTCTCTCTTGTCTTTTTTCGTTCTTTCTTTATTTCTCTCTCTTATCTTTTTCTTTTCGTTCTTTCTTTCTCCCTCTCTTATCTTTTTTTTCTCCTATCTTTTTTCTTTTCGTTTTTCTTTCTCTCTCTCTCTCTCTTTCTCTCTTTCTGTCTGTCTCTCTCTTTCTCTCTTTCTGTCTCTCTCTCTCTTATCTTTTTATCTCGGCTTAAAAATATCACAACTATAGGGCACCAATATTTTTTCTTTATTTCCAATTTAAATGTTGAACTGTTTGAAAAAGAAAAAAAGGAACATGTAACACACATTTTTTATTTGCCATCATTTTCACTTTCTGTTAGGATCAGTTTTGCGCTTTTCGCTTCCATTCTTGTAATCTTCATGTTCTAATAAAAATCAGCCGGGCATCTTCTGCTGTCATGTGATATCCCCTTCCCCCATCTTTGACCCGTTTACCGCCCAAAACCACTTCACTTCGATTATTGGATTCCTGTGTTCGTCAGACAGATCAAAAGAGGCATGCCCAACGCAGAATGGTAATAGAACCAGTCAAGTGTCTCACATATTCA
>OZ038480.1:59303397-59308397 GCA_964036315.1 Acanthosepion esculentum
CGAACAAAATTTCGGTTCACAAAAAACATTGCCGAACCGAATTAACTTGAACGTAATCAGAGTCGACCGCCATGTTGTATACATTCGTGTGTTGTGCATGCTTTTCTTTTCCAGTTTTTTTGTACTATGCCTTTTTTTCCTCTCTTCATTAGCCCTTAGTCATGGATCCAAAGAAAGCTAGCAGTAATACTGGTAAAGGAAAAAGTTAAGAGAAAAACAATTGTTGATGATATTGTCTCTTCCTACTCAGTTTCATATGGCAAAATCAACGATCTATAATATTCTTATAAATAAAGAGTCGATCATGTCTTTCCTTCCCTTTTCCAAACAATAACATCTCTTTCATTCCCCTTCCATTTACACCATCAACTCTCCTACTTACAGGTATGGTAAAATTAAAATGTTTGTCTATATTTGATCAATTTAATATTGAGTTTATTTTTTTTTTTAGATTTAATGATTTTCATTAGTTTTGTGTATAAACTTGTGCACACACACACACACACACACACACACACATATATATATATATATATATATATATATATATATATATATATGCACATTTCAATAAAAACGACTGACAAGGTGCTTTTATTTAGTTTTATAGACAATTTCTCATGCAATATAATAATGTTTTTCTTTTCAGATGATAAATTATATAAAAACTGTCCGAATGTTCTTTTTATCCGAGAGCTTTCGGCTATACATTTAGGCATTTTCAAGGATTATATTTCAACTGTTAGAATTAGAAATAGTTTGTTATATGTATGTTTTATAAAATGTTTCATTTTTTGTTTCAAAACACGGTCAAGATATTATGTCCATGTTCAAATTTAATATTATTAAGTGTTGGTTTATTTGTTTTTATTAATAAGGCTTCCATTATGTTTAGCCTTTTTTGCATGTGGATGATGCTATTATATTAGTGTTGTCGACAAGCATGTTCCGAATAGTGTCCGGTAGGTCTCCATGAATATAAAAATAAATATGAATATAAAAATATAAAACATTTTATAAAACATACATATAACAAACTATTTCTAATTCTAACAGTTAAAATATAATCCTTGAAAATGGCTAAATGTATAGCCGAAAGCGCTCGGATAAAAAGAACATTCGGACAGTTTTTATATAATTTACCATTTAAGAAACAATGATAGAATTTTCACTTTTTCAAAATTACGTCCTGTAGATGGCGTCCTCCTGTACGAATGCATTCTTGAAATCTGCTGTTGAGATTCCTCATTGACTGCTGCAACATCTCAGCTGGGATACTGTGAATTTCATTCTCGTTACTAAAATGGCGAAATGTTTACTTACTCAAGGTCACTGTCTCGCAGTTTTGCCACTTGCTCATGTCTGGCAATACGCACTTCAAAAATTCCCGTTTTTTGGGGTCACCCTGTATATATATAATGCAAGCATTATTAATAAAAAAGAAAAGAAAAGGCCAACACTCAATAACATCAACTATGAACACGACCACAATGTGCTGATCATGTTTGGGAAATAAAACATTCTTACAATTCTAGATGCACACATAAAAATTCATACATTCAGTTAAAATTAAAAATAAAATCATTCTTGATAATATCTAAAAGAATAGCGGAAAACGCCCATTAGGACAATTTCTATATACTTTATGTCCAGAAAATAAGAGAATTAAAAGATTAAAAGAAAACTTAAATAAAATGTCGTTTTTAATAAAACTTGTATCAAAGAGGGATTGCAACCAAAAGACAAAATTACACCAGACACACACACACACACACACACACACATATATATATATATATATATATATATATATATATATATATATATATATATATATTGTGTGCACTTGGAAAATAAAAGAAAACATTCCTATAACTCTAAATACATATATAAAAACGCATACATTCGGTTAAAAATAAAAGTAAATATCTTCCTTCATTATGGCTAAAAGAATAGCGGAAAGAGCTCGGATATTCAGAACATACACAATTAAACACACACACACACACACACACACATATATATATATATATATATATATATATATATATGTATTGGCTATTGGGACAGTAGATCATTATTCAAACATATATTGTTAAATATAACAGACAAAGAATGTGTATTATGCTTGATCATGAGCCATTCTAAGCTTCGTATAGTGGCTTTATAACTAAACTAAAACTAAATTAAATCCACTATACGAAGCTTAGAACGGTTCATGATCAAACATAATAGACATTCTTTGTCTGCTATATTTAACAATATATATATATATATATATATATATATATATATATATATATATATATATATTGTATTTGGCCAGCAATCACTCTCTTATAAAAGTTTCATTGAAGACGACTCACAACAAGGTACTGCGATTAAGCTTTTTTATTTTTATTTTTTTGTGCACGGATTTGCAGAAGATTTGGACAGCTTTTGCATTTTATGTCCAGAAAAAAAACTATACAAACAGAAGAAAGATTAAATAAAAAGCTTACTCTCGGTATCTTGTCAGTCGTCTTTAATGAAACTTGTATACATATATATGCGATTTTAAGAAAAGTGTGGATTCTGCCGGGGTTTATATTGATGGGGACAACCTTAAAATATACAGGTGATTACGTATTGTTGGCAAATGCAGAAAGAAAACTGCAATTACAATCCTGCTATGACTATTATTTGAAAGGTCAAGGTAATATAAATAATATAGAAAAATGTCAGAAATTTCAAAAGACGTATCTTAAAGAAATTAACGTATCTTATATATTAGCTGACTTTAAGAAGTTTTCCATTCTGTTTTTAATTTAATTTAATATGCTATTAGAAAATGACTTCAGCATATATATATAAAAACATTTAAATGAGTGTAAGACAAGAATGTGTTTTCTCGCCGGACTTATTCAACCAATACAACGAGGCGATTCTAAGAGAACTAGAAGTCCTATCAGGATTCATTAATGGCGGCCAACAACATATGATATGCAGATGACACGGTTTTGATAGCAGACACGGAAAGGAAACTACAAAAGCTCCTACAGAAGGTAGCGAAGCGAAACGAGGACTAGATATAAAATACAAGAGGACTTAATGTATGGTTGCCAGCAAATTGCAAAATCGGATATATCAAAATCAAACAAGTTCGGAAATTCAAACATTTGGAAAATGTTTTAAAAGAGGGTAAAAGGTGTGACACTGAAATCCGAAGGCGTATTCAGATAGCCAAGGAAGCATTCCAAAAGCTAAGCAGAGTACTAAGAAATAGGGAAATTTCGCTAGGAACAAGAAAAAGAGTACTAAACCTCTGCGTGATAACAGACAGTGAGTGCTGCACGATCTCCTCAAAGATGAAGATGAGACTGGAAGCAACAGAATTATGTTTCTACAGAAGGATGATGAGGATACCTGGAGCGAACATATGACTAACGACGAAGTTTTGAATAAAATGGAAGCAAAAAGGAAACTAACACATAACACCAAGAAGAGACAGTTGAGAATTCTGGGTTACATAAAGAGGAAGGGGGGCTTGGAGAATCCAATACTCACAGGACAGAGGGCAAGAGGATTAGAGGAAAAACAACTCATAACGTACATAGTGAGTTTGAGTAAATGGATGGCAGAAAGGGCTTTGGAGAAATAACAGAAAGACAATGTTTATTAAGAGTTACAAGGGAGAGGAAGTTTTGGAGAGCCATGATCGCCTACGTCTTGCGGCGACACGGCACATAAGGAAAAAGAATATTTATATATTCCTCATTAAGATTGAAAAGAGCATCACTTTTTTTCTATTGGGGTGGCCAAAATGTTCGATATATTAAATTTACACTTATTAAGCGAGCAAGTCTTTGGCTAAGCCAGAGATGGGCAAACTTTTTAGTACAAGGGCCGCATTCTAAAAAATTATAGTTTTACTGGGCCGCATAGTATATAAACCAAAATAATTGATATTTAAAATTGGCAAAATAAAGGGCTTTTAAAGGAAAAATATAGTTTTAATAAATAACATTTTAAAGCGGGCCGCACGAACTCGTTTGGCGGGCCGCATGTAGTTTGCCCACCACTAGGCTAAGCCAATAATTCCTTTAAAAAAAAAGCAGCAACTGAAATCTGATCTGCTGTTGGTTGGATGTGAAGAAACAACGCAAAAAGTTGAATTTGCTTAAAAAAATAAATAAACATTTTTTGCCATTATCCTAATCTCTCTTGTATTGATCAGTGTGTTTCCACTGATGCAAAGTATGGTTTTCATCAAGTATCATTTCCAGTAACAAATTGGGAATTTATTTATAAAAACAAAATCCGTATTTCAGCGTAGCTTAGATGTGGTATAAGGTCGAAAGTACGGAGCACCTAGTCAAGATCGAACTCGCTACTCGTTTTAGAAAGAGAGACGAGCTTGTTAACCATTTCACCAAGACGAGGTGATCTTGCTATGACTTGCTTGTCAAATCCGAGCTTTTATCAAAGGAATGAATTTCTCTGATGAGAAGTTTTCTCTTATGAGAGATATTGAAGATGGTATTTGTCTTACCAATCTGCTTGCTCTCTCAATGTCCTCGGTAATGAAAGTCAAAAACTAACAATGAATTATGAAAGCAGCAAAGCAAGAAAATAAACTGCAAAAATGCTTTGTCGGAAAGTGCATGAATTGAAACATTACAAAGCAAGGGAGGGTTTGAATTTTCAAACTCAGAAGAATCAAAATTGTTATTTACTATCATTCGTTCGTTCGTTCAAGTAAACTTTCTTTTGAACCATGCTGTAAAACAAATGTTCCCCTTTGTTTCATGCGTTACTCCTTCCAGTCATTTACATGTCACTGTATAGTCGGGTTATGGCAGTAGTGTTATCGTATATATTTTCAGCAACTTTTATATCGTTTCCCTTAATACACAGCTTTCGTAACGAGATTCAAGCGGTCGAGAGTTCAACTGAGACAAATACTTTTTTCATTGTCAACAAATGTCAAAGTGTTTCGTTAGCTTTGGGCTGCTTTGCAA
>OZ038480.1:59310897-59328397 GCA_964036315.1 Acanthosepion esculentum
ATCACTTATATCTGAGCTATTATACTCCTATGAGCCCGTATATGAAGCTTAAGGCCAGCTTCACTTTTACAAACCACCCTTACACTTGTGACAGACACGGTTTGTCTGTGTTACCTATGCTGAAAGCTTGCCTGTCCCTGTGTACGATCATGTAACGTTTGATTCCCGCAACATAATTCCAAACCTTGTCACAAAAGTCACACACGTAACCTGCAGGTCTTTCTGGTATGTTGCATTCACAGGTGTTTGCACCTGACCTCACTGGTGTGATTTCATGTGATTGGATAAACCAGCCGCCGAGAGTTCGACTTTTCCACACATACTGCAAGTGTGTTGGTGTCTTAATACCTCCGGGACGGATTCTATTTCTTCTTTCCTAATGACGCTCTTTTTGCTGGAATTCTAACGTTATGTGATGTAACACTTAACAAAATTAACTAAGAACAAAGCCACAATGTGCTAACCATATTCGGAAATTAAAACATCCCTACTACACACTAAGACATACACATAACGCACACACTCAATTAAGCTGAAACAATCGAATCATCCTTGATAATGGCTAAAGGTATAGCCGAAAGCGCTCGGAAACATAAAACATTTGGACAGTTCCTACACACCCTTTGTCCTGTAAAGAAAGCTCTTGTTCGAACACAAGAAAAATTAAATAAAAAGCTTAACCGTAGTACCTTGTCTGTCGGTTTTAATGAAACATGCATATATATATATATATATATATATATATATATATATATATATATATATATATATATATATATATATATATACGTGTATGTGTGTGTATGTGTGTGTGTGTGTGTTATTTATATAAATGCATTTGGTATTTTCTTTGTCCTCTGACGAGTTTTTACAATCATTTCTTAAAGTGAATTCTACTTCTATTCTCTTAAATATCTCCATTTTCTCCAGGAAAATCGCTATTATACTTAATGTTAGTTTTATAACCTACAATTCTTATAGTCATGTTTCCAATTACGTATTTCATAGGGAACTGTAATTTCCATTTTTACGTGCTTATAAAGACTGAGGTTGACAGACAGATCGATAAAGAGGTGGATAGGAACAAACCGTGATAGATTTCAGTATAAATAGATATGGAGCTTGACATCAACAGACTGGGATATGAAAAGACTGATATAGATAGTAAGAGACTAAGATAGACATGAAGATAGATAGATAGATAGATAGATAGATAGATAGATAGATAGATAGATAGATAGATAGATAGATCCGTCTACAGGATTTGTATGATTAAAATGGATTTATAGGAACATAAGTAGTCAATTGAATACTCACACACTCACGCGTCCACACACTCACTCACACACACACGCACATACACACACACACATAGACATAATATACATTTTGACAAATTAATGACAATGTGTAAAAAAAAATCTGTGTAACTCCTTTCGCTCTCTCGGACTTCATCATATTAAAGTAATGTTTTATTCAATAGAATTATATATATACGTATATATTATACATACATACATACACACACATACACACGCACACACAAACAACACGCACACATATATATATATATATATATATATATATATATATATATATATATATATATATATATATATATATATATATATTCTTGCTACACATATATATTTCCATCAACACAGGGCAAAATGCGTTACACGGAATTTTTTCTACTTTGTCAAACATTTGCCTATATATAAATGTATGTATATGTGAACGGTATATAAGACCCCCAACTTAATAAAAAAACAAAGTTTTATCGCCAAAATGTTTATGTTATTATTAAGAGGAATGGCCAAATTATTTTTTATTATTTTATTACATCTTTTTAATACCTTCTCGCAATTTCAAATTTTTTGTTAAATATCTTGTTTGTTTTTTTTACGTCAGCCGTAATATTTTACGTCGACGTAATATTTACGATTAGTTATTTGCACCTTTTTTTCTGGTGAAAACACTTTGGGAAATTTTTGCAAAAATCCAATAATTGTCGGATTTTAATGAAAACTTTCAGGACTTATTCACAAATGAATGAAATTATTTTTGATTTTTTTTTTTTTTTACATATGTTATCCCCACCACTTACTTAATTTCATGAAATTTCGAGAAATTAAATTGTATTTTCAAAATTTATTTTATTACTTAAAAGCAGGAGTCCTTGGAGAACTTAAATCATCAGTTTTCTTTTGTAAAATAGAACGCCAGTTACCGAATCTGAATCTTAAAATAAAAAAATGCTTTAAAGCTATAACACTATTTAATTAGAAAACATTTAATTGCTTTAATAAATAATATTTATTAAGGTCATTAAGAAAATATTTCGATGAATAATGAATTTTTACAAGAATTGTTTTCATTTTTTTAAAATTCTAATTATAATGATTTATAATATTATAAATCGTTTATAATTCTGCATTACTTCAATCCGGTTAGGTGATATTGTTATTAAATGAAAACTATATTTACGAATCAAAAATTGAAAAGCTCAATAAAAGTTGTCTAGACTCAATATTTTTAAAAATTTTATTTTTTATTATGTGTATAAAATATTACATAACTTGCCCCTGTTTGAAAGTATAGTCGACCATACACGACATAATCAGAAAATAAGAGCGATGACTATTGCAAATTTAAATTTAACATTCCTAAAATTAGATTACGCAGAATATTTTAAATCGTTTTTAAGATTACTGAGTACTTAAAAAATATATAAAAGAAGGCGCTCACCTGTCATTTTCTTAAATTATGTTTTAACAGATAAAGTCTCAGGAGAACAACAGTAAATGTGTTGGCAGATTGTATCATCACTTGTTAAGTGATCTACGAATAACAAGCGACGTAATCACCGCTACTTTTTGTTTTAAAAATCCATTTCTCTGTTATTTTAAACTTAAAGTAAATCTTTTTTTTTTCAAATCAGATTAGTTATACTGATATTTAAACAGTTTGGCACAAGAGAGAATTTGCCTGGACGCGGAAGAAAACCCAAATTGTCACCGTAAACTGCACGAAAAATATGTCGCTCGGTTAATATAAACACAAGAGAAAATAGCTTTTAGGAACAAGTACTATGAAGTGATGAAACAAGAATTGAGCTTTTCGGACATAATGGTGTACTGAATATTTGGAGCAAGAATTGTGAAGCTTTCCTCCTCAAGAAAGCAATAGAAACATTAAAACACGGAGAAGGCTGAGTGATCTTTTGGGGTTGTTTGAGCTCAAAGCGGACTGGACAATTAATTGCAATATGAGGAATAATGAAATCTGCAGACTATATCAAATTTCTGGATGAAAATCTACAACTATTAGCGCAAAATCTTCAACTAGGTCGTCGATTTACTTTCCAGTAAGATAATGATCCCAAACATACGTCTAAATCAATGACTGGGTGGCTTCAGAAAAATGAGATTACAGTTCTGCCATGGTCTTCAGTGAGTCCTGACTTGAATCCTATTGAAAATCTATGGCAAGAATAGAAAGTTCAAATAAATCTTCGGTCACCAAAAAAACTCCATTTTTCAATGGTTACACGTATTAGAACGTGTAACCATTGAAAAATGGAAGAAAATTTCAGAAATGACTTGTTCAAATCTCATCAAAACTTTAAAAAATGAATTCAGCAAGTTATAAACATGAGAAGCTATTAATATTGTGAACATTGTGCAATTTTTTCTATTTTTCATACTGTACAAATAATTTTGTCTTTTCCTATTTTGCATAATTCGCCTGTCAAATATGTTGTATTTAACGTATTGTTCTGAAAATTGAGTTTAATATTACATTTTTGTGCTTATTAACATATAAAAAACCTTGGCATCATACGGGTATTAGATTCTGTGAAAAGGATAAAAATATTCAAAATTGATGGCTGTACGAATAATTTCGTCGTGGATTTTATATATCTGTAGGAGTGGGAGATGCAGCTATAAAATCGCGTACGTCGATTATCATTATATACCGAAACGTAACATCGAAGATTTGCGAAAGCTGAGATTTTAATTTTTTTTTTTCAAACTCCACTGGACATACCATGTTGCCGACATGCAGTCTCAGCTTCCCATTGTTTTGGAAGAAGTCCTTCTAGAGGACGAAACGCGTTGCACATAATTATTTCCCACTTTGTTGTCCATTTGCCTAACATTAAAATTTGTATATCTTATCGTTGATTTTGTTTAGCGGTATATCAATACCTCGTTGGGTTATTCAATGCCGAAATTTTGAATGCAATTTTATGGCTTCACCTGAATATATTTTGTACATCATTTTGAGTAATGGCCTTTATGTATATATATATATATATATATATATATATATATATATATATATATATATATATATATGTGTGTGTGTGTGTATGTGTGTGTGTGTGTGTGTGTGTGTGTGTGTGTGTGTGTGTGCAAATATATAAAAAAATAGGAAAGAACTCTTAGGTTAATAATCCGAAGTTCTTTGGTATTTTTGGTTTTATTTTTAAAAAAACACAAAAAAACAGTGCTCAATACACAAGTAGAGCCTATACGAATGTATATGCTTATAAAGCTCCGTAAATTTCAAAATTAGTTATTCCAAAATTCGTTTGAAGATGAAACAGAACTAGGTACTTTAATTTAATTTAATTTCTATAATTAAATTGAAGTTTTTAGTTTCTGTTTTTGAAACATGAAAACTCTTATGTAGCGATGGAATCATATTTTTTTTAAAATAATTATAACATATATATATATATATATATATATATATATATATATATATATATATATAGTTTGTAGATCATAAGATGTACTGTTGGTAATTTTATAGATATATTTTTTATAGTTTTTAGTTTTGCAGTGACTGTCATTTTTCAATATAAATCTGTTGTTACTTATTTTATTTTAAAAATGTACTTAATTTTGTTTACGATTTTACTATTTGCCCATAGCTGTGACCCTATTAGATGCTACCTCCTCGGGTCAGGGTTGGCATGGGAACAACAGCAATTACGGGATGGTTCCAAGCTCCTCAAAACCTCCAATCTTCTGAGCAAGGGTTTTGCTATAGGATGTAGTTTATAGACAATTAGATATATCATATTGTCCCGTGTCTGTCTCTCTTTCTCTCTCTCTCTCTCTCTCTCTCTCTCTCTCTCCTGTTACAATGGAACATGCAAGTTACTACCTTAATGTAACAGTATATAATAAAAATTTATTGCTCTACTCTTGTATTGAACCCTTTTTTTAAATTGATGATATGAGCGTTTGAATTTTATTCTTTTTGTTCTTTTATATATATATATATATATATATATATATATATATATATATATATATATATATATATATATATATATATACATATATATATATATATATTACAATAATTGATTTTCTACTCTTAACAACTGAAACTTTCGGATTATTAATACTATATAATAATATACAAAATATTAAAAAATATCTCAATTGCTAAAGTTTAAAGATAAAATTCAGCTGGCCTTACAATTATGCACCACACTGTGTATGTTAAAATGAGATATCAGTGTTATTTTCATTTTTGCGTAATTTAGACGACAATTTCGAACCCGGTATATATTTTAAACTGATTAAGTACATACGCCGTACATAGAATTTTTTACATTTTGTCATTCAATTAGCAAAAAATTATATTGTTGAAAAATGAAACTATTTTTTAGATTAAAACGAAAGTTAATTCTCTCTTTTTATACCATTTCTACAAAGAGTATAAAAGAAGGTTTTAATTAAAGACTGCGTTCTAGCGTTAGAGGATGAGGGTGTGGTGTGGATATCGCCTCGGAATAAGAATTCGAGAGAAAAGTTCGAATTCCACTCGAGTTCGTAACATTCACTAACGCACAAACACCCTTAAGTTAGGTAGGAATTCATTTCTTCTCCCCCAAATATGGGTTAAATAGTAGAACTTTTGTATCATTCTTATCTCCAAAAAAGTGTCTTAATGCAATTCAAGCTCGCCGAAAAAGTAATTTTTCATAAACTTCAAAAGATGCTTCGGTTTTAAATAACTCCAAACGGTTGATAACCCGTAAAAAGAAATCACTCAACCAATCTCTAACCTTGGCTGGGTAAACGCTGGATTCAAAAATTATGGATAAAGCAACGGTGAATTCCTCCACTATATTTCGAATGAAGTCATAGCAGTTCAGAGATATAAAGAAAATATTTTTTAGATCGCCTACGTCCATGAACGACATGGTTTTAAATAATATCTATAGTGATTTCTAAAGAATTCATGGATTTATTTTTTATTACTTCAAACTTTATTTTTAGTGGATACCTGTGTTTAAGATAGACACGCTGCTTTTTGTTTTATGTTATTTTAAACTGTGTCTATTACATCTATCTTCCTGCGCACCCGAGAAAACTTAATAAAAGAAAATGTGTGCAGGCAGATAGACGTAACACACACTGTTTTAAATCAAGTAAAATAAAACATGGTGTCCATTTTAAACACGTTTAACCACTAAGAATATATATATATTCTCAACTCTCCCGTCGAATTCGGCGTATGAGGGTCAAGTAGATCAGTTCCAAGGAACCGACAGCCCGACACCAGTATATGAGATTTGATGATAGTGGTGAAGGTTTGTGCAGAAACATCCACACTTTTTGAAGGGTCGAATACAGAGACCTGTTGCACTATATGCCACAAGGATCACAAACAACCATCCGCTGGTTTTGAATTCAGAGTTATCCTTCTCCTAGACCTGTTGCCAACCAAGGCTATAGAATCAAGTCTGCCCTGCTATTTATTCATAGCTGGAGGGAGAAGAGGAGGATTGCTATGTATTAGAGTATTAGCACGTAAGTGAATGTAATGGATTCGATTGTCCGATTCATCAATCCCTGCCGCTATCCCTTAGACCACACACACACACAAACACACACACTATATATATATATATATATATATATATATATAAATTGCGAGTCAAATAATTCGATTAACAGAACAAGACAATAGGATAAATGAGAACACACACACTATCTATCTATCTATCTATATATATATATATATATATATATATATATATAGTGTGTGTGTGTGTGTGGATATATATATATATATATATATATATATATATATATATATATATATATATATATGTATATATATATATAGTTATACTTTAAAAAATAGCAGAAATAGCAGAGAAGTAGGAACAAAAATTTAGACGGCTGACTACGTATGAACAAGTTCGAGACGAATAAGTATGGAACAATCAACATTGACCAGTAGATCGATTCATATGAATAATCAGAGGTCGAGCGAAGATCGATCGGAAGATTGAAAGATATGAATGGACTCAGATCGATAGATGGGTACATATGAACACACGAAAATCGATAAACACTTATAGGGAATCAGAAAGAAAAAAATTGCGAGTCAAATAATTCGATTAACAGAAGCAGACGATAGGATAAATGAGAATTAACACAGCTTAGATAAAATAATCGAGTTCCATCATTTTTCGTTGTACTTTGTTTGGGAGGAATATTGTTACTTGTTTCTTCCAAATTTAAAGAAGACCAAAGATTACTTTTATACTCATTTGAGGACCTGCGTTTGAGGAGGATTTCTTTTCTTCGCATGTCACTGACTTTTCCCTCTGCTCAATGGTAGTGTGTATCCAACATGATGGAAAACTCTGATTTAACATCTGCGACTTGACAGCATCCAGTGATGTTGAATTTTATTTTTATCTTTCATTTTATTGATTTTTTTTGCATATATGCTGTGCTTGATGAAAGCCTTGGGCTGATACAGTGCAACATTTTCTTCCACACTCGAAACGTCAGTCATGATATTGTAAATCACTATAGAGTTTTATATTGATATCTTGCAATGGTCATTCTTGTGGCAGTCATCATATATATATATATATATATATATATATATATATATATATATATATATATATATATATATATATATAAGTGATACAAATTGTTAGGAGGATTTGATATAATTATAATTAAGTAATTCATCGAGTGTAGAAGAAACCTGAATAGAATGCTGAAACCACTGGGCGGCCATTTCGTCCTATACTTGGGACTCATCTCAGTGCGCATCCACTACCGAGAATTGAAATTGAATGCTTTCTGCATTCTGTTGAGGTTTCTTCTAGACCTCGCTGAATTACTTCATTATAATTATCTCAAATCCTCGTAATATTTTCTATCACTTGTATATCCTTGCTTGAACCGGCTTCTAATGCTCAGAATGGAACGGCTTGGGGATAGTCGTCGTGGCTCGTGTGGGCACAGTCCTATGGGTAAGGGAAACTTGGATGAGTTCCACCACGGAATATGTGATTGAGTTGCGCTATATCGAGTCTAATTCGCTACCTCTTCGTCACTGAGGTATGTTGGTATGACGTTTGCCTGATAACGTAACTGTCCGGGTTTCAATTCTCGGTAGTAGATGCGCACTGCTGATGAGTCCCAAATATAGGACGAAACAGCCGTCCAGTGTATTCTGTTGAGGTGTGTGTGTATTATATATATATATATATATATATATATATATATATATATATAAACGTTATTTTTATAGATAAAATGATTTGTTTATAATAAACTGTATTAACTTTATTTACCTGCCTGAATGTCCGAGAAATTACATAGAAAATATGAGTCGTCTGACAGAAATCGAACTTGTATCCTACACGGAAACGTCATATAGCTTGACGTGCTATACTATTTAGCTACAGCGGCCATATAACGGTTCTCTGTAGTATACAGGTTAGATTCCTGTCGGAGAACACATATTTTCTATGAAATTTCTCGAACATTCAGTCCGGTAAATGTAATTAATACTGTTTATCATAAAGAGAGCATTTACTTAAATATTTGTATCTATAAAAATAACGGATAAACAGAAAATATATTAAGTAATTGTCGGGCTTAGTCCATTTCTACATATATATATATATATATATATATATATATATATATATATATATATATATATATATATATATATGTATAAGGGACTTTCCAGCTTAGTTCTGAGAACCGTATAACCAGACTAGTCGCACATATGATTTGATTATATGGTAAAGGCTTATGCGGAAACAACCCGATTTCTCATGAGAGCTGTTATCCATTATTCCACGCATCCATCATATATATATATGTATATATATATATATATATATATATATATATATATATATATATATATATATATATATATATATATATACCGGGTGTAAAAAGCAAAATTTTCCAAATCGTGTAACAGCATGGGATAATTGGCCATCCTACAAAATGTTTAATATCACAAAACTAACTGAGTTGCTATTTTACAGGTTTTCAGATAAGATATTTTGACATCTTCACATTATTTGTCGTAAGAATCACTGAAAATCCTTTGAGTTATACAGCTAGAAAGAAAACAGGTTAAAATCCTTTTTAAGTAAGTCCCACTATGTCTTCCTAACTGAGCAATGGTGAGAGGAAAACAGTCATTCAGGCCTTCAGGAATGGTACCAACATTTATACTCTAGGCTTCCATCTTCAATGTCGATTCAAGACCCATCAAGAAAACGATGAAGAATTTTAAAACTGAGGCAACAGTAGAGAGGAACAACATCATCGTTTCAGTTTAGAGCTAAATACATCATTTTGCTCAAAGCAGAGTCCAATAGTGGTATAAAAACTTCGGAGAATTCCAGTAAGATATATTTAATCATTTCTAAGATACAACGGTTCAAATCTTAATGTAACAATTGGAAAATTTCGTTTTTACACGATTTGGACAATTTGGCTGTTACACTCGATGCGCACGAGCGCGCGCACTCACACATATACACACAAACATATATATATATATATATATATATATATATATATATATATATATATATATATATATATATATATGCATAGATATGTGTGTGTGATCGCTTGTGTGTTTATTTATATATATATATATATATATATATATATATATATATATATTTATATTTATATATATATATATATATATAGATAGATAGATAGATAGATAGATAGATAGATAGATAGATAGATAGATAGATAGATATGTGAAAATGTACATACATAAATGTATATTAATGTTAATATATATTATATTAATAATAAATAGACATTTTCTATTAAAACTCTGTGTTTTATGTAAAAGTCCATTTTATTAACGGGGAGGGTAAAAATAAAAATAAATAAATAATATAATTATAGATCGTGCACTATTTTATTATCAACAGTTCTCAATGTCCCATATATATACATAAATATAATATATTTATATTTTTATACATACATATATATATATAGATATGTGTGTGTGTGTCTGTGTGTATGTATGTATATAATTCGAGGGAGAGAAGAAACGAATATACTCTATGAAACACTCAGTGTTGGGTGACGTTCTTAAAAGGTTGAAAAGAGTTGAAGTATTTCTAGTTCCATTTAGTTGTTTGTTTCATTGGCGATTTTCCACCATTCATGACTGCTTTATAGTGACGTGGGGTTTGGCGTTTTCATTCTGTTTATCTCTCCCTGTCAATTAATCAGACATTTTGACACATGTCACTTGTACAAATTCATTTATTTAATATACCTTTAAAAATTCAGAAAAAAATGTCTATTCTCCCCCTTTGACTGTATGCCTTTTCAAACTCTTCGCCTCTACTTCTTCATCGAAATAATATCTTCAGGGGGGGACAGATAAGCGCACACACATATAAATACATACATACACACACACACACATACACATGTATATATATATATATATATATATATATATATACACACATATATATATTTATATATATATATATATATATATATATATATATATATATATACACACACATATATATATATAAATTCAATTTAAATAGAAAACAGACAAACTTAAAGGTCCATAGGCTATAATTTATTTCCCCAGGTATGTGGTTTTTACCTGGTTCATCAGATCACACTTTCAAGGGTGAAAAAATGTTTTAAATTTAAATATAATTTTTATACACTTTTGAGGAGTAGTTTTAAATTGATGTAAGGTGATATACAGAGAGAGTGGGTGAGGAGTAAGATATATATCATCGAAGTTAGAGAGGGAAGGGAGAGATAGAAATAATTTTAAATCTATTTTTATTAAAATTAAAAGTGAAGGAGGAGAACCAGACATTGACTTATCAATACGTCATCTCACTATATATATATAGTGAAATATATATATATATATATATATATATATATATATATATATATATATATGATAAAATATATTTTTAAAGCATGCCATATTTATGGGTTATAGGGGTTAAATATCAGGAATAGAGTGTATGTAAAAAATAAAGAAGGAATTTGGACGTCAACTCGTAGCAGTGACAGTCTGTTTCATACATAAACACAATATTGCGTTTAAACATGAAACAAACTGTTGCCACTGGGTTTTGACATTAATATCCACTTTCATTCAGATAGATAGGTAGATAGATAGATAGATAGATAGATAGATAGATAGATAGATAGATAGATAGATAGATAGATAGACGTTTCGGGGGCTCCAATGTCTTTTTCGAATACATAAAAACTGAAGAAAATTAGAATTTTAGAGATACTATGTAAAACTTTCATACCCAATTTCATCTTCGAAAATTTATCGGTTAAATTTAACAAATCACGTACACGAAAACACGCAGACACACACACAGACACACACAGACACACACACCCCACACACAAACATACACACACACACACATATATATATATATATATATATATATATATATATATATATATATATATATATATATATGAATTATGATAAACACCACGCCAATTAGGTGCTTTTAAAAACAGACTGCATAAGCTAAAATTAAAATATATAATGAAAATAATATATAAAATATTAAACAGAGCTTCTCGATTGCGTTTAGCAAATCTTGTTTGAATTCATTCTTGTTGCCAAAATATAGCTTAAATAACACACACAGTCATTCTCTGTTTAACTTACAGGCTTGTAGGAAGAGTAGGGATATAGACCTGTCCTTTCACATAACCTCATAGAAAAATCACAGGGTGCCAAATCAGGTGACGTGTTGGCCATTTCAATACCAAATTGTCATTCTTACTGGCACGACCAATCAATTATTTTGGGAGATACTCATTGATACAATCCGGCACTCTGGCAATGGAGAATGTTAAGCAAGACATGCTACAACGTGTTTGCCTCGAGCTAGACTAGCGACGTGAGTCGTGTCACAGGTGGTGCGCATATTGAACATTTGTAACACTTATAAAATTTGCATCTCTTGAATATCTTGTTCAAATTTTGATATAAATATATATATATATATATATATATATATATATATGTATGTATATATTCCATCAACCAAAAGCACTATTCTTAAAACAGTGCTCAATACAAAGTAGAGCAAATAGTATTTATTCAAAAATTATAACATAAATATGTTATAACATCACTACAAAAATAGTCATTTTGTTTCAACACTTCTGTCTTATCAATGATGGTGTTGATTGCGAAATAAATCCACACACACATATATATATATATATATATATATATATAGATATATAGATATATATATATATATATATACACGAGAAATAATATATGGGAATTAATGCAAGAATAAAAATACACACACACATATGTATATATATATATATATATAGATATATATATATATATATATATATATATATATGTGTGTGTGTGTGTATGTATGTATGTATGTATATATATATAATTGTATCAGAAGTAATTTATCTTTGTATATGAGACGAAACGACGCAAGTTTCTCGTTCTTTTATTGCTTTTCTCTGTGGCAAATGCTCAGACGAGCTATATTCCTTTGTTACACTACTTCAGACTTTCACAGCTTTCACTTTCCGAGCCGATAACCGTTATCTTACCTATTCATCGATACCGTTGCTTGACGTTTTCTGTTCCTTCCCCGATGGTATCGGTATATCAACTACCGATTTTGGAAGCAGGAATGACCACTCTATTTTGGAAGAATGACGCAATACAGTATGACAATCCTGTTCACCTATTTTTTCTTCTGTCGAATTTATTTACGTCTAATAAATATATAAAAGTATATAAATTATTTTCCATCAGAACCAATTTAGGTACGATTTTTAAAAAAATGTTGGTACTATGTTGGGTACTATTAAGAAAAAATAGCAGGAAATCTCAGCACAATTAAAAACGTCTTTTTTATGGAGGTGAGCGGTTTATCAAACGTCTTTGCAAAGTCCAATTTATGAAGAAGAAAAAAATGTTATATTCTTAAAAAACAAAAAACAAAAGAAAATAATTTTAAGAAATATCGGCAAGAAAGAAGAAATAAAAGTTCTGTAATTTTAAACACTACTTCCGGCGTCATTAAAGAGAAATTATATATAATGAATGATGGTTTTCTGGAAATAAAAAGAAATAAAAAAATGTATTTATTTCTTCTTCTTCTTCTTCTTCTTCTTCTTCTTCTTCTTCTTCTTCTTCTTCTTCTTCTTCTTCCTCTTCTTCTTCTTCTTCTTCTTCTTCTTCTTTCACATTCATTTGTTTCTTCTTTTTCCATGTATATTCTTCGTTCTCCTCTTTTTCTTTTCATCTTTTTCGTCTCCTTATTCTTCACATTCATCCATTTCTTATTGTGTTGCGGTTACATCACATTGAAACACCGTACAGTCAGCGAAGTTACGCAACGTCGGTCATGGTCAGTACCTAGATGGGTGACCGCTAAGAAAACGGGATGCTGTAAACTTGGATATACTCATGGGGCAACGGATAATGGCTCGGAATTGTTAACTCGGTAGAGCCGAGTTCAAAATCCCGCTGAACTCGTTATATTCACTTACGCGTAAATACACTTGGCAAAGTCATGAATCCATCCACCTCTTCTTCAAACACCGAATCATTAAGATTTCTTTCACTTCACTATTATTATCTCAAAAAAATTATCGTACTCGAAAAATATTTCCTGGTTTAAATTAACCTGTAAATCAACCGTAGAAAACGAATCAGTCAAAATGTTTCTTCTTTTTTTTCCTTTGTTTTCTTCATTCTTCCTTCTTCATCTTCTTTAATTTTACATTCATGTCTCCTACATTTTTTCCTTTGTTATTTCATTCTTCTTTCTTCATCTTCACCTTTACTTTCACATTCATTTCTTCTATCTTTTTTCCTTTTTTTTCTCCCTTCTTCCTTCTTCATCTTCTCTTTTACTTTCACATTCATTTCTTCTAGCATTTACCCTTTGTTTTCTGCATTCTTTTTTTTTTCATAATCTCCTTTACTTTCACATTCATTCCTACTGCCTTTTTCCTTTGTTTTCTTCATTCTTCCTTCTTCATCTTCTCCTTTACTTTCACATTCATTCCTACTGCCTTTTTCCTTTGTTTTCTTCATTCTTCCTTCTTCATCTTCTCCTTTACTTTCACATTCATTTCTTCTATCTTTTTTCCTTTGTTTTCTTCATTCTTCCTTCTTCATCTTCTCCTTTACTTTCACATTCATTTCTTCTATCTTTTTTCCTTTGTTTTCTTCATTCTTCCTTCCTCATCTTCTCCTTTACTTTCACATTCATTTCTTCTATCTTTTTTCCTTTGTTTTCTTCATTCTTCCTTCTTCATCTTCTCCTTTACTTTCACATTCATCTCTTCTATCTTTTTTCCTTTGTTTTCTTCATTCTTCCTTCTTCGTCTTCTCGTTTACTTTGACATTCATTTCTTCTATCTTTTTCCTTTGTTTCTTCAATTTTCCTTCTTCATCTTCTCCTTTACTTTCACATTCTATTTTTCTGTCTTTTTTCCTTTGTTTTCTTCATTCTTTCTTCTTCATCTTCTTCTTTACTTTCACATTCATTTCCTCTATCTTTTTTCCTTTGTTTTCTTCATTTATTCTTCTTCATCTTCTCCTTTACTTTCACATTCATTTCCACTGAGTTTTTCCCTTGTTTTCTTCCTACTTCATCTTCTCCCTTGCTTTCACATTCATTTCTTCTATCTTTTATCTTTGTTTTCTTCATTTTTCCTTCTTCATCTTTTCCTTTACGTTCATATTCTATTTTTCTATCTTTTTCCTTTGTTTTCTTCATTCTTCTTTCTTCCTCTTCTCCTTTATTTTCACATTCATTTCGTCTAGCTTATTTCTTTGTTTTCTTCATTCTTCCTTCTTCGTCTTCTCCTTTACTGTCACATTTATTTCCTCTATATTTTTTCCTTTGTTTTCTTCATTCTTCATTCTTCATCTTCTTTACTTTCACATTGATTCTTCTGGCTTTTTTCTTTTGTCTTTTTCCTTCTTCTTCTTATCCTTTACTTTCGCATTCATTTCTTCTAGGTTTTTTTCCTTTGTTTTCTTCATTCCTCCTTCTTCATCTTCTCCTTTACTTTCACATTCATTTCTTCAAGCTTCTTCCTTTGTTTTCTACATTCTTCATCTTCTACTTTACTTTCACATTCATTTCTTCTATCTTTTTTCCTTTGTTGTCTTCATTCTAGTCTTCCTTTTCTTTTTCTCCCTTCCTATTTTCTTAACAATCACAAAGCGTAACCCCTACGGTACAAATTCAACCGTAAGCAAGCGTTGGAAAGGAGATAATCTTACTTCATTGCCTCGAAAACCAACATCCAAAATCCTGGTTCGATCACTGACCTCTAAGTCATATAGAAAATACGAGGATAAGCTGAAACGCTTTTGACTTCTCAAAGAAGTCTTTTTAAAAATAATCCAGGTGTTTGTTTGGTCATTTGTTCAGATTTTTAGGAACTGGTTACTGAACATTTCAGCATATCCCTATATATTAAGTTTTGAACCTCCTGACCAGTGGACTGAACAATTACAAAATGTTTCTTTTACGAAACTCTGGAGTCGAGGTGCTGAATTTAATATCAATCAGTTAAGTGACTAATTTTATTTGCATTGATCCTATATTAAAGTTTATATAGTTTGGCACAAGGCCAGATGTGTAGAAAGGAAAGATAAATATTTTCTCAAATTTAGGATGATATTACGTTCGTCCTTCATCTAAGAGCCTGCTTAAGTATTAGGTTGGAACAAAAGTTTTTTTTCAAGTAATGGCGTTTGAACACGTGATTTCGTTTAACACGCGGCTAGGTACCGCATATACACGGGTATCATGCGACTTTTGAAGATCTAATTTTGAAGCTAATTTTAAGAGGATCACATCATACCTGAGATACAAAATTAGCGTATGTACTGCTGACCCTGGCTACGCCGTAGACCATACTATATAACTAATCAACTGTTAACAAAATGTTCAGCTGTATTTAAAATAAACATGATTTTGATAAAAACACACTGATGTTTTACTTAACTGTATTCAATAATAATGCATATAATATTCACACATTAGTATCTTATAAAATATACACAGAACGAATATGTATCTTTTCCATAGTTTACGTTCATAAGATGTTTAAGTGTTTCTCGTTCGGTTGTTTATGGCTGTACGTATTTACACAACGAGTATAGCGTTATTAACGATACTTTTATCGTTGTCTTTTACTTTTTTAACTTATTTAACTAGAAATTGGGATAAAGAGATAGAGGAAAAGGGGTTGGTCTATTGCAATTTGGGATCTTAAAAAATGAACTTGCATGACACACGAGTACATGTTAAAATGAAGGAAAATGTGATGCATTTTTATTTGATGCTCTTTTAGGGCCAGAAAGGAAAAAATATGTGTGCTGTTGGGGGAGATGGTGCCATACAGTTCATAAATGATGGATGTTCCCTCAAAGAGTCACCGTGCCCTAAGGGAATATTGGGCCTTAAATTCACACCCGACCTCAGTTGCTAGTCTTAGATACGAGCCATCGCCAAAGATGCAGGTAAAATCATCGGCTCCCTGTACCGCTCTGGTAAGTACCTGACTCCTCATGCTATCCTCTCCCTTTATCAGGCCGAAATGGGATACTGTTGCCATATTTGGGCGGGAGCTACCAGTTAGTTACTTTTCAGTCTTGATAAAGTTCAAAAGCGTCTCCGAGTCCTTGTTGGAGAAGAATTATTTTCTACGCTCCAACCTCTCTCTCTCTCTTTCTCTTTCTCTCTCTCTCTCTCTCTCTCTCTCTCACTCTCTGTTGTGGTAGGATCCACCTAATTTGCATAGTGGAGTACCGACCATATAAATATGGTTGGTACCGGGAAGAGAGGGAACGAATCAAGAGATTCAACCAGAGACTCTGCCCGACTGCGACTCAGTCAACACATTCTCCAGGAACGGTCTTCCCAGGAATATACAAAAGACTATATGTAAATATTGTGTACACTTTCTTGCTTCAATACATTTTGTTTTTTGTGTTGCATTATTATTCCATGCATTAGTCAAGTTTCAACACTTTCTTTACAATTGTGTACAAAATATCTGTAGTTGAAAGCATATAATTACGTACAAAACATTTAGATTTCGGCATTAAATCACCCATA
>OZ038480.1:59333397-59418397 GCA_964036315.1 Acanthosepion esculentum
CACATATTAAAACTTAACATGTAGAGCTTTTAAGTATAAAAAATTAGAAGATAGCCGATATAATTATATATATATATATATATATATATATATATATATATATATATATATATATATATATATATATATAACGTAACTGTCCGAGTTTCAATTCTCGGTTTCTCGGTAGTGGATGCGCACTGCTGATGAGTCTCAAATATAGGACGAAACGGCTGTCCAGTGCTTTCTGCATTCAGTTGAGGTTTCTTCTAGACTCGATGAATTACTTAATTATAATTCTCTCAAATCCTTCTAATTTCTATCATTTGGGGGATAGTAGTCGTGGCTCGTGGGGGTACAGTCCTATGGGTTAAAGAGAAACTCGGATGAGTTCCACCACGGAATATATGATCGAGCGGCGCTATATAGAGTCTGATTCGCTACCTCTTCGTCACCGAGGCCCGTTGGAACAGTTGGTATGACGTTTGCCTGATAACGTAACTTTCCGCGTTTCAATTCTGGGTAGTGGATGCGCACTGCTGATAAGTCCCAAATATGGGACGAAGCGGCCGTCCAGTGCTTTCTACATTCTGTTGAGGTTTCTTCTAGACTCGATGAATTACTTAATTATAATTATCTCAAATCCTCCTAATTTCTATCGTATATGTATATATATATATAATATATATATGTATAAATTATATATTATATGTATAAATAAATGTGTATATATACAATTTTGTCTTAGAAAAAGCAACAATCTGATGATGACATTGTGATAATGTCGAAAGTACTCGGAATAAATGAATTAAAATCACTACCTTCAGAAAATTTCAAAGATTTAAACATTCAGAACTAAAATCAAACATGTTGTCGACATGAAATAAAATGACACGAACTAAAATATTCATTCCCTATCATTCTTGCTGAGTCAAATAAATATAAGTTTGTCATACTGGTATTATTTCATTTTATGAATCCATTTAGAGGTTATAACATCTAGAAACTTAAAATCACTGCTTTATAAAATCTTGAGAGTCCTTAAGCTGCAGTCTACACTAACCTAAGGGATAATCTGGCCATGGACAAGATGAACAGTAACAAAGTAGTAGGATCAGATGGGATTCTAATAGAAATGCTAGCAGCCTTAGACCATCTAGGCATTGAGAAAATTATGGAAATAACAAATAAAAAATACAACAATGGCGAAATACCGGAAGACCGTAGTATAACTATTCTCATAGCGCTGCCTAAGAAGCCAGTCGTAAATGAATGCAAACTCCTACGGACAATCCGCTACATAAGGAAACTTATACATATAAAGATCGATGCTTGTAACAAAAGTTGGATGGGATATAGAACAAGAACAATGCAATTTCTTTACAGACGCTGGAATAAAGACTGAAGCATTTCTGATACGAATGACATCAGAAAATGCTATAAAACTGCAGTAGAATGTAGACACATTTATAGATTATATAAAAGCATATCTTAATGTACAGCATAACGAACTGTTTGCAATGCAAGGGAAACTTGATTTATATTGAAAATATATTAGAAGAATTCACAATTTATAATGGGTGCAAACTGCGTGCATACCGACAGAAAATGAATTCACTTCTTCTTTATGTGCCGTGCTTCCTCAGGGCGTAGGAGATCATGGCAGCTTGCAGCTCTAAATAAACACTGTCTTTCCTTTTTTCTAAACTCTGTTCTGCATCCATTTTCTCAAGCTCATCAAGTATAGTATGATTTTGTTTCCTCTGTCTCTCTTGCCCCCGATCTGTCCCGTGAGTAACAGATTTTCCAGGCATTCCTTCCACATTATGTGCCCAAGAAATGTCAACTGCCTCTTACTGATGTTAATATAAGTTTCGTTTTTGTTTCTCTTTTCCTTCAAATTTGGTCGTTGCTCATATGTTCCGGCTAAGTTATTCTCAGCATCTTTCTGTAGAACCAGATTTCTGTTGCTTCAAGTCTGTTCTTCATCTTTGAGGTGATTGTTGAGCAGCATTCACTGTCATATAGGAGAACTTATATCACGTAACATTTAAGTACGTTTTTCTAACGAAGTTTTCTATCACTTAATACTTTGCTTAGCTTTGAAAATGCATCTTTGACCATACCTATGCGTCTTCGGATGTTAATGTCACAATTTTCGTCCTCTGTTAGAACATTTCCCGGGTATTTATATTTTGTGCTCGGATGATTTTTGTGACGGTGGAGTAATGGATAGCGGCTCGGATTGAGGAATCAAAGAGCCGAGTCCGAATTACGTGCTAATCCCCTTTGGGAAATGTATGAAACGTCTAATTCTCCCCCAGCTATGGGTAAATAGCAGGACAGACTGGGTTCTATAGCCTTGGATGGCAAATGGTCTTCTGCAGGAAGAAATAGCAACCAACTGCGAAAAAAAAATCTGCCTCGTCTGTCATGTATCGAAAGGTACATAATCGCCTAAACGTGTATCACGCATGGCATATAACTGACTGAATTTCTCGCCTTCACATTTTTATATCTATATCTATCTATCTATCTATATATATATATATATATATATATATATATATATATATATATATATATATATATATATATGTTTGAAGAAATGATGGATTTTTATTTATTAATCCGACAGATTTTATTATTTTTATTTGTCAAACAGTATACATAATTATTAATCCAGGCCGGTCGACAAAAATAAATAAATACACTATTTAATAAATAAAAGTAGCGTCTACTCAAATTTAGGTACCCACTAAAAGTAACGTCTCAGTAACAATATGTATGCGAGTATGTGGGGGATGCGTGTTTGTTCATATATATATATATATATATATATATATATATATAATAATAATAATAATAATAATAATAATAATAATAATAATAACCATCAAAGTGCAATAGATTAGGGGCAAATTGAGGCACATAAGGCAAATATATTTGCTGATCTATTTTATTGATATTAAGCTATGAATAATCAGATGGCATGTCACTGAAATATATATATATATATATATATATGTGTGTGTGTGTGTGTGTGTGTGTGTGTGAGTGTGTGTGTTTTTTTAGGCAGCAATCCTTCTTCCATGCACATTTCATTAAAAACGACTGACAAGGTGCTTTTATTTAGTTTTTTATACAATTTCTCATGCGATCTAATAACGTTTTTCTTTTCGGATGATAAATTATATCAAAACTGTCCGAATGTTCTTTTTGTCCGAGCGCTATATATGTATATATGTATATATATATAACGTCGAACGTTCTTTTTAGTGGATGATCTTGTTTGAAATAGAATCCGCGTGTATTTCGTGTACAGGTTTTTACAATAATAACAAAATAATATGGAAAATGTACCATTAAGCAGGATACAAATCTTCGTCCCTCTTTATAGGGGAAACCAGCGTTTTTCAGTTGTGCTTTAGACGGCTTGGCCACCGAGAGCGTGACAGCCCTGCACGGTTGTGTAAGAGAGCCTAGTTCTATTGATGCCTTTAAGGAATACAACTTTCCCCGTTCAGATTTTCTTTATTAATTTTTCTTGAGTACACAGTCCGGTAGACCTAATGTACGCTATTTAAAAAGAAAACACGTAAAAATTTTAAGTAATAAAAATGTAAGATTAAAACTAAATCCAGTAACTCTTTAGAAATATATATATATATATATATATATATATATATATATATATATATATACACACACACACATATATATATATATATATATATATATATATATATATATATATATATATTCAAAATTATGGACAAGTTTCTTAATATCCTCATTAAAGGAAGAATTAGAATTATTCGACATTTCAATATCTTAGTTACTCTCTTGATGTTTGCAAATGCGTTTACATCATGAAATTTAAAAATTCGTATAGCACATTTCACTTCACAAGTAAAAATTTAGTTTTTAGATGAACACAAGAGTTTATTCTTAGAAAAATGATGAATACAACATTTTTTGTCTTAGAAAAAAATGATGATGACGATATTGCGCTAATGTCGAAAGTACTCGGAAGAAAATGAACATGCATCAACATGGTAATTTTCTTTCTTCCTTTAATAAGGATACTCAGAAACTTGCCCGTAATTATGAGAGGGTCCTAGTAAATATGAGTAGACAAAGCTTCTCTAATTTATTTTATGAAACATTTCTTAATGAAAAAATGTTGCCAGGATATAAGCAATATCTATATCTATGTCTATCTATATCTATCTATCTATCTATCTATCTATCTATCTATCTATCTATATATATATATATATATATATATATATATATATATATATATATACATACGTGTGTATGTGTGTGTGTGTTTGCGAATGTTAATACTGAGTATTTTTATAACATATCCATCTATCCATCTAGCTATCTACCCCCGTCTCTTTATATATATCTCTGATATATCTCAGTTCTATCTATTTATCTATCTATCTATCTATCTATCTGTGTGAAGATGATGAAACAAAGTGGAAAATTTATTTACGACGCGTTTCACCAGAGCGGCTATTCTTTTTGAGTTTCTCTGAATGACATGAAAGAAAGATAAAACTGTGTGTGAGAAAAAATGAATTCTTCCTCTGTGGATGAGCAGCAATCATCAATCAAATTAAATTAGATATCTTATCAGCTCCAATGTGCAGAGACTCAAGAGACTCTGTGTCCTCCTCTTGTTTGTTTTATCTATATCAGGAGTGTTTGGTGTTTATGTATTTTAACTCAGTACACCGAAACTAAAGCGTGTCTATATATATATATACATATATATTTTTTTTTTAAACATGTAGTGTTGAATGTTAAATACAACATAGTCTTGCATATTTTCTTTTGAATTTTCTCATATTCTCTAATGAGACTTTTTATTTGAAAATGATTTCGAAATATGTATTGTCCATACGATGACCTAGCGCTTTCGAACATCATTGTTCATCTTCAGGGTCAATATTTTTAGTCAAAAATTTTTTTAAACAAACATTTGCCAATTATCTTGTAGCGTAATCATGTTGCTACTTTTTTACAAACTAAATAAACGTTAAAATCCTTTTAAATTCAAAAGACGCGATGATGATATATATATATATATATATATATATATATATATATATATATATATATATATATATATATATATATATATATACAGCCGGCCATACACGAACATATATTAGAAGCTTTTTGTATACTTGTACATGCATGTTCACCTATGCATACTCAAATATTCATACAAGACATGGAAATTATTTTGTTTTTGGTAAAATTTTGGTAATTTTGTTTTTGTATGAATGATTCATTGTAATATAAATTGAACTGCACCACATATTTGATTTAAAAGAACTGATCCGACGTGCAAATCTTCAACAACTGAGACATTACTCTACTTATTGAACTATTTAGTTCATGCCACATTGACTGATAAAATCCTACAATAAAAAAAATTCTCAAATTGCCATATTAGTAAAAAATGCATTCTCTTAAATTTTCAAAAAAAAATTCAACCATAGCGTTGCAACTGCACGCTCCAAAAGTTTGTATCCGTTATCAATAAACACATTTGAAAAAAAAACATATTTCGATTCGCATTATATTTTTCGTCTCGGATGCTACCTTTATTTTACCAAAAACAAATTAATTTCCATGCCTGAAGATGACTGAATGTACTGTCGAAAATACTGGCGTATTAAAGAAAGACCTTATAAAGCTCATAATTTTAAAAAACAAGGATCATAACTAAGCTAATACCCTTGGGAAAGGTATGAATCCTCATCTTCTCCCCCCAGCTATGGGTAAATATCTGGTCAAACCGGGTTCTATAGCCTTGGATGGCAACTGGTCTACCGCAGAAAGAAATAGCAACTTACTGCGGGGAAAAAAATCTGACTCGTCAGTCATGTATCGAAAGATACATGATCGCCTAAGCATGTATCACGCACGGCACATTGACTGACGATCAGTCGAAAACTACTTCACAACCTTCTTCGAAGGAAAAATCACGAAGCTTCTACGCTACAAGCTTTTAGAACGAAAAGAGGCAGTTGTCAAAAATAATGGAGAGAGTGTACTTGACTAAGAAATGTTTTTCGTGACTATGTAAAATTTTGTTTTTAATTTTGTCATAGGGCACGAACTCTTTTTCGATGATCCAATATAAAAAGGAAAAAAGTAAAGACTTGATTCGAGCAAATAAGAATTCCTACAGAAATATTGACTTTAGCAGTCGACGAAAACCATCCGTTCGGAAATATCAGGTTGATCATAATATTGTAAAACGACAACGGGAACTTCACCCAGCTTTCCACCGACCGGCCAATGACTACTCGATGTTGCGTCTTCGTTTTCAGTCGCATCGCTATGCACCAAAAATTCAAAAGAGCTGCCGCAAGTTCACAAAAGTCACAGCTAGAAATGAGAACTCGAACCTTGTTTCAAATATGCTAATTTTCTAAGCGTAGTTTAGATGTGGCACAAGGTTAAAAGTATGGGGCTCCCAGTGAAGATCGAACTCACTACCCAGTTGTAACGGGATAAGTTTTCTAACCGTTATATCACGCCGATCTGCCCAAACCTTGTTTCAAATATATGAGTAATCACGAGTTAATTTCGGTTATATTTTAACAATATGAAACTCTATCTCATTTCTGATATTTCTGTTTGGTTTTCTTCTACTCTCAATGAGCTTACAAAGAAACCTTATCAGGGGTAGATCAAGTAACTGAACATATCCTTGATTTTGTTTATATTGTGCCAAAAGATTTTACATCGATCTATTCTTTAATCGTATCAGCCCAAGCACGATGACAATGTCTCTAGATCGCAGGGGATTACAGGGAGTGAAAGTGGAAGAGAATGAAAAGACTAAGAATGGGGAGGACTGAGGAAAAGACCAAAAAGAAACAGGGTTCAAGAAAAACATAAGATAGCGATTGATGTTGCATTTAAATTTTTGAAGAGTGTAGTTATCAGGGAAGCAAGAAATCGGGAAGGAGTTTCAAAAGCGAGAAGTGAGAGAAAGGAAAACTGTTAGAGTAGAACTGGCCGTTGCATCTAGCGAATTCAACAGTAAAACGGTGAGACCTAATTGCCAATCTAGTTGCACGCTTAAATTAGCGTGGTGGAGGGACCAGGGAAAAATCTCATCAGAGCAGTTACCACAAAAATATTTTGTAGAAGTCCTTTCTACAAATATTTTCATGGCAATTACTCTGATGTGGGAAGCCACGTCACGTCCGTGAGAATGTGACTGAAGTCGAGATGACTGGTCAGGCTGGAATTGCTGTTAAAACAGGAGTAAATAGTTATGACATCTGCATAAATAACTATTGAACTGATAACATCGTGGAGGTCGTTGGACACAACGTATGTCCAAGGATAGCGCTCTGGCGGCCCCCGAATTAATGCGAAGCAGATTAGTTTTAGAGGCATTAAAATTAACAAGCCATCCTTTGCCCCATTTAACAATGGACTGAAGGTCCTTTTTTATATTAGTCGTCAATTTGACCTTATCACACTGATCAGACTTACTATTGAGATAAGGGTAAATGTTTGTGTTATCAGCATAGATACGAACTTGAGAGCTGATGCCATCGGGAAGGTCGTTAATGAAAATGAAAAATAAAGTAGGACCAGGGATACCTGCATTAGTATAAAATGTACAATATTTTATTTGTATAGTAATAAATGTTGGTTTGGTAAATTATTATACCCTAATTTTCTAGAAAAACTTTCATATAGACATAATACGAGGCGTTACAATTTAAATCTCGGGATGGTCCTGCGAACGCAATTTTTTCTTACCTGGTCAACATTCTCATTGTACAGTGTAACCCGGATATAAGAGAGTTGTCAGGACCGGAGACGAAGTCTCTTATATCCGGGCTTCTCTTATATCCGGGTTTGGTCTATTACATACATTATACACAGGCTCTAATTTGGGACCAGAGAAAATATCTCTTATATCCGGGTTTCTCTTATATCCGGGTTACATTGTACATTAACACAGGCTCTTTGGGACCAGATAAAATCTCTCTTATATTCGGTTTCTCTTATATCCGGGTCTCTTATATCCCGGTTACACTATATTATTTTTTTTTTTTTTTTTAGTTTCTGGAAGGTTAGTTTATTTGTTCCAATGTATCTTCCGGTTTCTGTGTCAGATTATCTCCAAGAATATTACCCAAACAGTTAAATTTCTGTACGTGTTTTGTTCTGCTGGTCACCAATCGAATGCTTCTGAACTTTGTTTCTTTTGCTGATATATTTTGCCAACCATATTCAGCCTTATTCTGCCAATCATATTCTGCCTTATTCTGGCAACCATATTCTAGCAACCATATTCTGACAACCACATTCTGCCTTATTGCAGCTTACGCTTTATTCTATTTTCATTTGCTATCATATCTAGTTTTTGCTGTTTTCCTGACCTGGCATCTAGACTTCAGCCACTTTCTCACCGCGAAAATAATTCCATTCATTTGTGAAGTCCTGAAAATTTTATTAAAATCCGACAATTATTTGATTTTTTAAAGAATTTCCAAACAATGGGTTTGTTTGTTTTTTGCCGCAAAAAAAAAAGACGCTAAAATTTCCAATAATAATCTTTGGATCATTCGCTGACGCAAGAAAAACAAGATTTAAAAATTTTGAACGTGCTAGAAATTATTAAAAGAAATTAATAAAGTAATCAAAAAATGACTTTGGTCTTTCCTCTTAATAATAACATAAATACTTTGACCATAAAACTGTTTTATCAAATTTGGGGCCTTTGTCATCTTCAACAAATTTTCCAGATACCAAATATGTTACTATTTCCCTATGTTAATATATTTGTTCATTTCTTGTTTGGGGCGGTTGTTTATTTTTCTTTTGTTTCCTTTGCTTTTTCCTTCTCCATCGTTCGCCATGTGTTCTTTAAGTTTTAGGCGCCGTCAAAGCCTAGCATTTAACAAATAAAATTCTAATGTCGCGTGATCGACCGACGTTAGGCGAACACAGATAAGTCTTTCCCAACGGCTGCCTTGTGGGAAACACAAAAAAGAATCTAATTGAATTTCGCCGTTCTGCCGAATTTGGAACACATTGCCACAACACTTGACCCCTTCTCATGATAATCACTGACCGTTCTTTGGGGGTTTATTATCTTATGCTTTTGTCTTTATTTTTTATATACATATATATTTTATTTTCTATACATTGCACGTGCTTTGAAAGTGATACTAAAATGCATCATTGCATTTTTAAATGAATATAGACTGTGCATATACTTCAGTAGTTAGGACGTTCGCTTTCTGACAATGAAACTCGGGTTCGTATCTCACCATAGTCAATTTGGCTTCCTGATGTTACCGGACTGAATAGGTCGATCCCAGCGTGCGGTACATTTGGAAAGTGCCTGAAAACCATACCACGGGTCGATCTAAGCATTGTGAGTGAAACTGGGTAGACGGAACCCTTGGGGCCGTCGATAGCTTTGCTAGCACGAAGTCACAAGTCACAAGTCATCGTGGCCGAGGTTTGTTCAAATTGTTGATCCCGCTAGATGACACGCTTTCTCAGAAACTGTAACTAATGCCTGCTCAGCATAGTTTCAGTCAGTATAAACCACAGGTGGTCTCTGTGGGTGTTGAATAAGCACAAATGCGCCTGAGCGAGCGTCTGTAATAGGAATTGGCTAGCCTCTCTAATAGACAGGTATCCTCGAATATGCGTGGCCAGCTATACACACTTCAATAAAAGAGTAACTTTTAACGCAGAAATGTTGGGTATACGAGGTCCTTCTGTAAAGTAACGGGACTGGGTGTGCTATGGGGGAAAAGAGAGATAAGCGATTGTGTTAGCATCTAAGTATATAACTGTAAGCTTTCTGCACCCACTGCTTTTTTTCACGTGCTTTTGTGGCAGGACAAATCGTGGCTGCTTCACTACGACAATGCACCTGATCACAACGTCCTGAACCTGGCCGAGAACATCGCTGTACTGTAACAGACTCCCTATTCACCTGATCTTGCTCCGTGTGACTTTTTTTCTTTTCCCCAAGCTCAAGTGGATCATCAAGGGGACCCGTTTTGAAGGGCGTGGTGCACACCAAGAGGGCCGTAACAACAAAGGTGACGGGCATCCAAGAAGAATTCTTCCAGTAGTGCATAGAAGCGTGGCAGAGAAGGATGGAAAAGTGCATTAGATTCGAGGACGGGGGTACTTTGAAGGGAAGCCCATGTAGTTTGTTGTTTGGAATAGAAATAATTTTGGGGGGACACCAATCCCCTTACTTTTCAGACAGACCTCGTGTATGGATAAAATCGATGTCGAGGTTTTAAGACTAAAATTATTATTATTTTCGTTATGCTTCCATTCGTATATGTTGAAACTTTTGGATTCAAACATTCTACTTCTTCTTCTCTGATATGTATCCCTTCAGGGCGTGAACGGTTATGACTCTCTACAATTTCTTTTCCTTTGTAGCTCTTAATAAATTTGCTCCGTTTTCTGTCTCTCCTAATCCCTGTCCTGCCAACCATTGACATCGTTAGGTAGGGTATTCACCGCTTTCCCCTCTCTTGCTTTCAATATGTCCTGCGAGTGTCAAATTCTCTAATCCCTATTTCCTTATCACACGTCCTAGAAATTTCAATTTGTTGCAGTGTTGTAAGATCCAGGCGTAAATTTACTGTAGATGACCTTGCAATCAGTCCTGCCCTGACATCTCGACTCCAGTCACTTTCCCAATACCCTAACATAGGTTCTCTGTGATTTTCGACAATTATTTTCATGGTTCTAATGAGCTTTCCTCTTTAGTACCTGGACTTCACGAATTTAAACTTAACACTAGATTGTTGGCTAGGTTCCACCATTTTACCATTGAAATGGTTAGATGTAAAGTTCTATGCTAATAGTTTCTTTTCTTTTACTTCTCGCTTCCAGCGTCTTGCTTTCCTGTCAAATACGATCCCCAAAAATTGAAATGCAACAGTAACCATCATCTTCTGTCGTCTTGAATCCTGTTCTTTCATTGTTCTCTCTCTTCAATGTTTTTTTCTCAGATTATTTCACTCCCAGAAATCCCTTGCATCTTAGAGGCTTTATCGCCTTCCTTTAGGTGAAATGATAATAAAAAAATACTTCGACGCGCGGAGTGACCAATTCCGATAAAAACTGATATATAGGTTTGCAAGTTACAGTTTAAAAAATCGTCGGCTGTTCTTGTCCGACATCCTTCGGGGCCACATCGAAAGCGTAACTATTTGTGTAATGATAAAACAGACAGACCTATCACGTTACACGATGACGGCAGCGTCAACGATTTAAAAGCCCGCCCATACCCAGGAGACAAAGCTCCTGACTAACGGAACAAAAAAACAGGAGAATGAATTCTCATAAAGAGAGTGTCATCGTCTCAGTCGCAATAAATTATATAACGGATATGGCTAAATGTGGCATTGACAGCGATTTTTTTTAAGCTGGTACCAATGGCGGCACACGATCAGCAGTTTGTCCGTTTTTGTCGAAAAATGAAGAGAGAGAGAGAGAGAGAGAGAGAGAGAGAGTGACAGTGTTGTTGTTGTTGTTGTTGTTGTTGTGGTGGTGGTGGTGGTGGTAGGGAAGGTGCGTAATTCGTGGCACTGGCAGACAAAGTGGAAAATACAAAATTATAGGCGGTTAGGTTGTTAAAGATTAAAAAGGGGCCATTATTTTTTTTTTGTCTACACTTATATGCTGTTTCCGTTCAGAACGTGGGCGAACATGGCTCTCCACAACTTTCTATACTTTTTTAAATATAAATAATATTTGTCTCCTTACTATCTCTCCCAGTCCGTATTCAGTCATCCATTTAGAATTCTTACTCACAGTTCCCCAATTCTTCTGTTGCTTTTAGTATGCGGATGTGCGAGTGGTGTTATGGATAGCGGGGTTCGAATTCAAGTCGAGTTTGATACATTCACTTACGCGTAAATAAGCTCGGAAAAGGTATGAATATATCTCACCCCGACGCTATGGGTTAAATGTTTATCTTTATGATTCCTAGTTGCATTATCATTTTCGACCCCCGTTTTCCTTAAAACTTCCTTGTTTCTTATATTTTCGATCTAGCGTATTCCCAGCATCCTTCTGTAGAACCATATCACTGATTCTTCAAATAACTTCATCTGTATGGCAATTGTCCGGCATTAACTATCATATTGGAGTATTATGAGTTCAGCAGCTATACAGAAATAAAAAGGGGTAACTCGGATATGCGATCCATCGCTAAGGATGCCTGAAAAATAGTCCGTTCCTTGTACCGCTCTAGTAAGTACCTGACTCCTTCTACTATCCTCTACCTTTACAAGAGTAAGATCAGATCTAAAATGGAGTACTGATGTCATATTTAAGCAGGAGCTACCAAGTCCTCACTTTCCAGTCTCGATAGAGTCCAAAAGCGTCTCTGAGCACTTGTGGTTGACAAATTATTTTCCACTCTGCAACCCCTCTCTTACAAAAGGGGTGAGGCAAGTCTTTCACTGTCCCGTCGCTACTTTCATGGAAAGTGCTCAGATTAACTGCATTCCTTGGTTCCGTTAGTTGAAACTTTCGTGGCTACGGCCCTCGATGCCGTTCACATTGTAACAAGCCACCCACATTCCCTCAGTATTACATTGATGAGAAGTAAGTTCCACACGAAAAGCTTCTTCCCGCGAACACTGCTCTGTGAAAGCGACTCCCAAGAGGATGTTTCCCCGATCACAATAATCTTAACCTGTTCAAGTTTAAGGTTGACCGTTATCTTCTCCTTCTATTCGCATAAATTGCCCCACACTGTAACCTTCTACCTTGAGTGACTCATGAGCCTTATACAAGGTGAACCACGCTATAAAAAACAAGTATGTGTCTTCTCACTTGACTTATTGAAGCTATACGACGGAAAGTGAGACGTTAAAATTCGAAGGCGTATTGGGATAGCCTAAGATGCATTCTAAAGCTAAGTACTAAGAAATAGAAAAACTTCAGCTTCAAGTTTTGTCGATTTATTTTAAGTAAATTCCTTTTATATTGTCGAATAAGCTTTTTAGAATTACACGAAAGAAAATCACTATGTTGATACATGTTTTTATTGTTAATCCTGTCTAAGCTTTCATACATAAGCCATCATCAGAGATTACATGTGTGACGTCATGAACCACAATGCGATATTTTGCTTCCTGCGTTTCATATGCACAATTTTATCCTTGCATAGCAATCTTCCATGCAAACAAAACAAACTATCATTGTTGCAATGTCCGCATAACCATTCTAAAACAAAAAGTACCATCTTTGTTATATAATGTATTATTTAACTTACTGTAATGTACTTGTAATCTCTGATGATGGCTTATGTAAGCCGAAAGCTTAGACAGTATTAACAATAAAAACATGTATCAACATAGTGATTTTCTTTCGTGTTTCAGTGATAATGCTAAAAAGCTTATTCGACAATATGAAAGGAATTTACTGAAATACATAAATAAACAAAACTTGTCTATATTATTTAATGAAACATGAATTAATGAAAAAAATCTGCCTAAATACACACAATTTTATATTTATACTAGATTACTCGTGGCCAGTTGGGTCATTGACGGTTCAGGTTATAAAATACTGAAGTTGATTTCAACGTTCCATTGAAATGAAAGTTAATTTTATTATGGTTTAGTTAAACATTTTAATTCGTCCGTAAAAAAAAAGTCATGGATGTGTCTTTTCACCTGACTTATTCAACCTGTACAGCGAGGTAGTTCTGAGAGAAGTAGACGTCTTGAGAGGATTCATTATTGGCGGCCCCAATCTTATTAGCATAAGATATGCAGATGACACAGTGCTGATAGCAGACACGGAAAGCGAACCACGGAAGCTCCTGGAGAATATAATGTAGGAAAGCGTGGAGAAAGAACTAAACATAAACAGCAAGAAGGCAGAATGCATGTTTGTTAACAAAAGAATGTGACCAAAAGACAAATTAGAAATCGGAGATAACAATATGAAACAAGTACAACAATTTTAATATCAGTCAAGGAAAGGGGAAGGAAAGTGCGACACTAAAATCGGAAGGTGTATTGTGATAGCAAAAGACACATTTCAAAAGCTAAGAGGAGTACTGAGAGACTAAAAAACCTTCGTTAGAAACAAACAAATGCGTACGTGATATCTGTCGTACTGACTGGCAGTGAATGCTGGACAATTTCCCCAAAGGTGAAGAGGATATATGAACCAACAGACATGTGGTTTTAAAGAAAGACTAAACTACCCGTGACCCTCTGGGTCACTGATATTTCTGGTTATAAAAATGAAAGTCAATTTTATTATGATTCAGTTAAATATTTCAATTCGTCTGTGTCATCATTGGTCTGGTTTAAAATTCATGTTTAATGTTTTACTGATTGCTTACAGCATTTAATAGGAATAGAATTTCCGGGATAAAATTGATCTTTAAATCAGATGAACTCAGAAATATTCTTTGAATTGCCAAATATATTTTAAAATCATATTCACATCAAAATATATTTTTAAATATGGCAAAAAACATTTCTAAATACTTAAAATATTGTTTGTTTAAAGAAAGCTTAAATATAAATAATTACTCTACAAACAACTGGACGAAACAGCAAAGCGGGATCTCTTTGTGTCTGTCTTTAACTGAAAAATATTTTAATTAAAAAAATTGTCTGTTTGAAGAAAGTTAAAATAAAAGTACTTACTGTAGAATCAACTTGTAAATCATTAAGCGCCGAACGGACACACCACAAAAGGACGCACGCAATCACAGTCTTTTATTATTATATAGACGTTGAGGATACCATGTATCGAACATGTGAGCAATGACGAGATTTTAGAGAAAATGAGAATAAAAAGGAAGCATACTTAACATCAGAAAAAGACTGGGGCATATAATGAGGAACGAGGGCTTGGAAAATCTAACACTCACAGGTGAGATTGAGGACAAGAGGGATAGGGAAAACAGTGCATAATATACTTGATGAACTTGAGTGAATGGATAGCTGTACAAGGTTTAGGAGAAATAACGAAAAGACAGAATTTATTAAGAGCTACAAAGGACAAGAAGATGTGGAGAGCCACGATCGCCTATATCGTGAGAGGAGACGTTACATAAAGAGGAAGATATTGGAACAATCTTTTCTTCATTTCCAACTAAATTTTCCTGTTTCTTAATACATTGTTTAGCATTTGGAAGGCACATTTCGCTATTTTAATACGCCTTCGAATTATCTGTCACATATTCCGTGGTATGAGGGCATCTGAACGTGGTGTAATTCTATCAAGATTATCTCGCGAGAACAATTACGACTGAGTAGTGAGTTCGATCCTCACAGGGTGTCTCATAATTCCGGCCTTCTGCCAAATCTAAGCTATGCTAAGAAAATCGCCATATTTGGTCGTATATCGAATAATCCCAACACATTTTTGAAGCCACTATTTCTGATTATACATAGTGCGTCACAAACAAGTGTGTCCGATTGCTTAATAGCAACTATCGCTATTACCGGGAAGTTAATTACAAATTTTCATAATGATGAATAAAAGTAAGAATAACGCTGACAAAGAAAAGTAACCGATGTTTACGCGTAAAAGTCGCACAATTAACATGGTTTAATTAAGCTAATTTTTATTTACAGATTGATTCTTTCAAAGTTCACATAAACTGTAACTGAAAAATATGTACATTTGCGCAGTTGACAGCGCTTTTACACAAAAGGGATAGATAGATAGATAGATAGATAGATAGATAGATAGATAGATAGATAGATAGATAGATAGGAACAGACTTTAGATAGATAGATAGATAGATAGATAGATAGATAGATAGATAGATAGATAGAAATATAAATCAACGTAGATAGATATATGTAAAGTGGGTAAGATAGAAAATAAAAATCAGCCAAGACAGATAAATAGATACACAAACACACGTATATATGTATGTGTATATTTGTATATATACATACACACACACACATATAAATACGTATATATGTATATATATATATATAGAGAGAGAGAGAAGGGGGGCCTAGATATATAGATAGACAGACAGATAGGCCGATTATATTTCTATCTCTCTTTACACACACACACATACATACATACATATATATATATATATATATATATATATATATACATATATATATATATATATATATATATATATATATATATATATATATATATATATATATAAAGATAGAGATAGAAATATAAATCGACCTAGATAGATAAATAAATAGATAGATAGAATCAGTGTGTAAATAAAAGGAAACGTAATTAAAATATCGTAATTGTCCGATATATATATATATATATATATATATATATATATATATATATATATATATATATATATATATATATATATATATATATATATATATGAGAAAGAGACTTTCTCCGAATGCTATATGCGCTTTTGTTTATTAATCGTATTTCAAATTGCGGCCTGAAAGTTAATTAAAAGCTTTTAGAAGAAAGAATTAATGTTAGAATCTCATTTTCATAAAGCAAGTCATGCCACAGTTGTATTTAAATAAGTATTTAACCCTTCTAAATATTCACAAAACGCAAAATTAAAAGTAAACATTCATTGCAGATATATTATATTTTTTACCTTTTAAAAAATAATCGTTCTGGCGTCATATTGCGCTCAACAATCTAATGGTAGGAGTTCATTCCAACTGGTAATCTAGTTATATGAGATCGATTCTAACTGAATACCCAGTTATATATAGATTTTATCTGGTAATCTAGGCATATGAGTTCGATTTTAACCGGGTGCGGCACATTTGTGACCTCGTGTCAAAATTTTATTCACTCAGTAAATAACCAAGATATTTGAGGCTTACGATGAAACTAGCCAGACAGGTTCTTTAAGAATGGCAACATAAAATCCCGCCCTTGTACACTTGTCAGTATATCAGTGGTTTTCATTTTAAAAATCCGACTTAATATACCAAAGTATTTATTGTATCTGATGAGATATAGGTCTCTCCTCTCCTCAGCCTTGATATGGCTCAAAAATATCTACCGGATCTACTGTGTAGCGACCAGTAATTTTACCTTGACTAAATCCCAAATATTGTGATATGAAGCGGAAATATAACGAGAATTGCACGATAAATGACATAATATAATTTTTTTTAATAATAATTTTCACCCAATACAAGGACCAAGCGTCACCCAAAGCTGAAGGTTGAGGTCATTGTATGAGCGTAAGAGGAGTCGGTGATTAGAAGTACAGCGTATGAGGATATGTGGGAAAATCTAACGGTTAACCCTAGTCCTGAACTATATTAACATTATAGTGATCGGGAACTGATTCACAAGATTAATTCGCTTGGAATAACCTCAGTTTTGTGTTGCCAGTCTTGGTTGCCATACCTGTTTACGTAATTATCAGGTAATAACGGTCCCCATCGAATTTTGTTTACGACCATATTTCTTTTGATCTAAATAGGCGACTCTCAAATGGAATGGTTTAGCTTCCAGAATAGATTCTTCTATATTTTACTAAAGTTTACCCTATACAAGACCCAAAAGCCTCTCTCTCGAGATGATTACTGAGGACGGTTGTTGTTAGAGGTAAGAGGCACAATTTATGTGGATATGTGGGTAAAATAACGGTTAACATTAGACTTGAAGAAATTAAGATTGTAGTGATTGTAAAAGCATCCTCTTGGGAGCCTGTTCCACAAAGTAGGGATTCTTGAGGACCTGTTGAGTGTAACTTCTATCTCACTAATGTAATATGAACGGAATTGTTCCTCCTAGTGTACGTGTCACGGTGGGTCCTAGCTGTGACGTTCAGAACTGGTAGACCTCACGAACGTAGCTCGCCAGAACATTTGCCATGGAAATAGAGATAGGGTAGCGAACGGATTGCAACGTTTCATCTGTGCGAAAGAGGATGTATGATTGAAAATAATTCATCACCCACAAGACCGCATGGACGCTTTTGTACATTGGGCAGCTCCAGCCCAGATATGCAGCAGGATACCGTTTGCGATTCTTGTAAAGTAAGAGAATAGCAGAAGGAATGTCTAATATTTTAGACGGAGGAGAAACTGGGGTAGAAATTGATTTGCTAAAGCCCAGCTTTATTTCTTATTACCGTAAACATTATATTTAATGTTTATAGCTTACGGACATATCACGTTGAAACACCGGTTCCCGTATGATAATTGAAGTTAAGCAATGTTGCGCCAGATTAGTACCTAGATGGGTGACCGCTTGGGAAAACCAGCTGCTGTAAGCTTGGATGTGCGGGTGGTCTAATGGATAATGGCTCGGAATTTTTAATCGGAATTATTTTCAATCATACATCCTCTTTCGCACAGACGAAATGTTGCAATCCGTTCGCTACCCTATCTCTATTTCCATGGCAAATGTTCTGGCGAGCTACGTTCGTGAGGTCTACCAGTTCTGAACGTCGCAGCTAGGGCCCACAGCGACACGTACACTAGGAGGGTCAATCCCAATTCCGTTCATATTCCAATAGTGAGATAAAAGTTACACTCAACAGATTCTCAAGAATCCTTACTTTGTAGAACAGGCTCCCAAGAGGATGCTTTTACAATGACTACAATCTTAACCTCTTCAAGTATAAAGTTAATATTATGCTCGAACCTCGGTGTCGGTAGTTACTCATTTTCTTGCTATATGACAAGTGTAAACATGGCCGCTTCGCTAGAAGTGTGCAACACGGAGGAACAAATAGCAGTGATCCGAATCTGCAGAGCAAATGCTACCTCATCGATGATAACCCGCCGGTTCCCCATTACCATCTCTCCAGCTTACTGAATCGCATTAATGGTGGAGGCTGCGGAGCGTTCTCCTCCATTGGGCATCACGCTTGTCCGGCCAGTTTTAAACTTCTCGAACCACTTCATCCCCACTTCTACACATTAGTTCACTGCCGTATTATGTTAAAAGCCTCCAATGGATTTCAGCCACTGATACACCTTCCATGGTGCACACTGCTAGTGGATCGGTCATGTTTATACTATAACAACAGTGATCAAGCTCATATCTGGTTCACGAGACCACAACAGTAACTACTATAAGTACGCATGCGCAGAAGGCAGTGTAACTAGAGATATTTTTTAAGCATTTCACCCCGAGCAAGTGCCACCAGCATGCAAGGGGTTACAGAGCGTGGGAGAAAGCGTAAAGAAGCGTGAAAAAGCAAAGGATGAAGAGAAGTAAGCTTAATAGATCAAGGCATCTGAAGATGTCGATTGACATTGCATTTGAATAATTAGAGATTATAGCTATCAGAAAAGCAAGTAAGAGGAAGGGAGTTCCACAGAAAGGAAATGCACGTCATGAAGCCATTGGAGTAGAAGAGACGGCTACATTTAACCGAAAATGCTGATAATTTTAGACTTACCCTCGTAGTTTGGCTAAGAAGTTTCGTAGTATTCTTTGGCTAAGAGGTTTCGTAGTATTCTTCTTCAGCCATCAACACAATGTCATCTGAGTATCTTATATGGTTAAGATTGTACCCACAGATACTAAATCCTGGTAGGATTTCTAGTTTTCGTAGGATTACTCGCTTGTAACGTTTTCGTAAATCCGGTTAGTTGACAAAGCCTCGTCTTAGGCCTCTTTCGATTTTAGTGTACTTAATTCATTTTCTTTTCGTATGCAGGTGCTTTAGCCCTAACTTAATACTGGCGTTAAAATGCAAGAAAGTCAATGAACACGCAAGTTGTGAAATGAAAAGAAAAAAATCGAAACAAGAAATGAAAGAAAAAAATATAATAAAAACAAAAAAGGTTTAAAAAAGATAAAAGAACAAACTTCTGTCGCTAAATAATGTCGATCATTTAATGGGAGGGACAATTGATCAAAACAACGATATTGTTGAAAAGAGATTAATTGTAACATGCAGACGATACGTCCCTAATGAAGCCTTTAACCAGACTCACGTCTGCAGACATGTCGTCATTCACACTAATTTGTAAGTTACAAAGACCAGATACTAAATGAAGCGCAAAAAAACGAAATATGATCTGAGAGTAAAAGTGAAATATTATTATTATTATTAGTAGTAGTAGTAGTAGTAGTTCATTTTTTCAAATGAAATAAAGTGGAGTGATTATATTGCTAGATCTGCTGCTAGGAATCTTGGTTTACTGTGTCTTGCCTGGCAATTTCTCTCCTCAAAATCCTTCTTGCACATTTATAAATCAACAATTTGTCCGTGTATTGAATATTGCTGCCATATCTAGTCTGGTGATCCAACTATATGTCTCGAGATTCTCCCATAAAATTCAAAGAACGGTCTGTCATGTAATCGATAAAACCATAAAATTATGTTTAAAATCTTTAGATTTTGACATAAAATAACCCACAGAGGATGTTGCTATGCCACTAAACAAAATCATCCACCCTCGCTGTAACAGAAATGAGAGAAATAACGGTTGTAACGGTCAATAGATCCAAAATCTAAGCTATTAACGTCTTATCATCACTGTGCTGAGTATGAACTCTTTTCAGTCATAATGGACGGTGGTACACCCAATGAAGCTGCTTACTTTGAACGTCTATTGCGACTCAAGCACAATCCAGATTCAAACTGATACACATAGGTACGGTCTAGCGCTAAGTGACTTGGTTTACTGTGTCGTACCTGGCGATTTATCTCCTCAGAATCCCTCTTACACATTTATAAATCAGCAATTCGTCCCTGCATTGAATAATGTTGTCATCTATAGTCTGGTGCTCCGACTATATATCTCGAGATTCTCCCATAAGATTCAAAGAAGGGTCTGTCATGTAATCGATCCTGAACTGGAATATCGGCTTCTGTCACTTTCTCGCCTAGTGGACGTGTCTTTTCGCTGTCTTTTCTACAAATATTTTCATGACAGTTGTTCTGATGATCTTTCCTCGTTAATACCTCGACTGAAGGAATTTAAGCATGCTGCTAGATTTGCGCCGTTTAAATGCTGAATTATCTAGATGCAACTGTCTTTTCTACTCTAAGGTTTTCTTTTCTGGCACTTCTCACTTACTTCCTCGTGGCCTACAATCTACAAACACTTAAATGCAACGCCAATCGTCCTCTTCTATCTCCCTGAGTCGACATCCCTTATTGACCTTTCTCCTCACTAAGGTTTTCTCATACTCATTCATTACCGGTAACGTCTTGCGTCCTAGTGGCATTATCGCATTATAATATAGTGTCTCCCCTATTCGATACTGTGAGACAGCAATTCAGATCAGCGTATCTCCAGATATGGCAAACGTAGTGGAAATGTTTTTGTAGACTTCAGGCAGCTTACTGAGGCCCTCTTCATGCTGAACTTTCTGGACTTAGACGACAACCAGTCCAGGAGGACAACTCTAAAACGGAAAATCACTCCACTATCTTTCGCAACAAGTTATGGGACTTCATCTATCCAACACCGAAGCACCCATAAAAACTTTTATTTTATTTTTATTTAATAAACTGAACAGACATTACCCTTTAATATTACAAAATATAAAAAAAATTTCGCTTCCACAAGATTAATATTTTCCTTGGTGTCTACAAGCCTCATCTGGTTGACCATTGCTACTGAGTAGTAAGTTCGATTCACTATGAATGCCCATACAAAATTCAACATTAAATAACCCAATATTGGTTGATATATAAAATCCATCTACCTCTCGCCCCGATGACAACAGGTTTAATATATATATATATATATATATATATATATATATATATATATATATATATATATATATCATTCATCGTTTTTTTTATGTACAACGCAATCTTCAGGTGCTGAGTATAAAGTGACCGTTACGTAATTTAAATCTTAATAAAAAAATATCTGATTACCGCAATGCTGGCACAGTCAAATATTATAGGGGGATTACAATTTATTATTTTTAAAAATATATTTGGCATCTAATATATGCATAAAGTTAAAGATAATAGGAAAACTGTATTATTAGCCTACGCGTTTCGTCCAATGTGGACTTTTTCAAGGCAAAAACGAAATGAATTTATTGAAAACAAAGCAACTATTAACAACAAACAAAATGTCCTTAACATCTAGAAGAATTTAGAAAACGCTTTTGTATTCATATTGTCAACTATTAATTACCTCAAGTACTGTCACGTGTGAAAATATTGTTTTTATTGTTGTGTTGACGCGTCGGCTAATAATACAGTTTTCCTATTGTCTTTTACCTTTATTCATATTGTCTTTTTCTACAGGCTAACTCTGAGAAATTTTGCATATATATATATATATATATATATATGTGTGTGTGTGTGTGTGTGTGTGTGTGTGTGTGTGTGTGTGTGTGTGTGTGTGTGTGTGTGTGTGTGTGTGTAAAATACTTGGGAATATTAATTCTTTTATATTAAGCATAAATGGACATTACTAGTTCTTTTTTAAAAATCAAAGCAAACCATAATTTACTTCAAAAATTAATCTGGATCAACGTATTTCAGCAGATATTTATTTTTAGGCCTACATGTAACCATCAATTTATTTCTCTTTAGTTTATAGTATTTAGAAAAAAACAAAAATGGTAAACAAAAACAGAAACACCGTAGGTATAACATTATATGGTTTAATCTACCTTCTAATCATAATGTTCAAACAAATATCGGAAGAATTTTCCTAAATTTAACTGATAAGCATTTTAATCATTCACCAACAGTAAAAAAAGATTTTTAACAAAAATAATGTTAAGATCAGGTATAGTTGCGTTAGCAACATCGATAAATTTATATATCAATATAACAATATTATATTAAACAGATTCATATCCAACAAAGTCAATAAAGATATTTAAAAAAAATAAATGCAATTGCTGAACAAATATGAGCTGTCCCTTAAACGGCCAATGTATGACTGATAATATTGTATATCAAGATAGCATAGGTTCCGGTAACGATGTCAAATTTTGGCTTGGTTCCACTAAAAATCCTTGGAAATTACGTTTCTGCCATCATCGATTGACTTTAAGCGATGGGTAATACATAAATACACTACTTTTTCCAAACATTTCTGGCAATTAAAGAATGGTGGTAATACACGGAATATTCCGTAGGATATTATAACTAGAGCCAAATCTTACAATGGGAAAGGCGATAGATGTAGTTTATACCTTGTTGAAAAATTAGTTGTTTTAAAACATTTAAATAACCCTATCAAAAGAAATAAATTGATGGTTACATGTAGGCGAAAGAGTAAAGTTAGATCGTCCTGATTGCAGCAAGGCGTCTGATCTGGAGATTTTGAGTAGCATGGAATCACCTCTTGTTGTTTCCTGGTCCACCCTAACCCGAGGTGGTAGCACCTGTTAGGGTCCAATTTATGGGCAAATAGTGAACCCCAAACTGGGGCCAAAACATTATGGAAGTATAAAAATACATTTTCATAGTAACCAAAAAAAAAATACCAGCAATAAACTTTCATAAAAATGTAAAAAGAAATAAAAATTATCAGCAATACATGTTTGGAAAAGAAATTACCAATGCTCCCAAGAAAATTAAATTTTGGCATTAAATGATCTATAAGGTGTTGATATGCCGCTAAACAAACAAACACAAACACAGTAAATTTGAGAAAAGATTAAAGTCAAATAGTACGCGTAGTATTGAGCAGTCTGTAGTGCCTCTCGTTAAATTAGTGAAATTTTTGCAGCAAAATTACTGATGATTATGCTCGTAAGCCATGAAGAATTCAATTGAACTATATTAAAAATGGTAACTTCAGATAATATTTCTAATGTCACGTTGTATTGCGTTGTTAAATTATGTGTTTTTTTATAAGATCATACATACGTTGTTTAATTAGCCTAGCATATTTTTCCGGATAAGCCTTAGAATAACCCTTTAATCTCCCTTAAATCACCAGCCTTGATACCTTAAACACCTATCACTGTGTACCTTCCGCTTTCCAAAACAGTCTGCAAAGTCTCATTTCATTTAATCTCGTCCATCGTCCGAGATCTCTTGGAGCCAAACTTTATTTGGACTGTCTGGTCCGTGTGATACGATGTTTTGCCAAAGAACACGACACGGGATATAAAGAATAAACAGTCGCATTTTCATTGAACGTAAAGGTCATGCACTACACAACATCACTCGATCATATCTCAATTGATGGTTGAGTCAGCCCAATAGTCTCTGTATGTGTCTGTGTGCGGGTCTACGCATGCGCAGTAACTTTCTCTTTGATTGCTTTCCAAGTTGCCAACATGTTCACAATTTATTCAACATGGCTGAATACGGACAGGCATAGTAGATTGTACAAGTTAATCTATGCTAAGAACTTCCTGATATTGAATGAACATAGTGCGCTAAATCAGTTACTACTAAAGTTACTGATCATTTGCTCGTAAGCTGAGAATTCAATTGAACTATCTTTACAATGGTAATCTCATGTAAGCGCTTTTATGGTACTGATTCTTACTTTATATAAAAGCTTTATCCGCTTCAATCCAGAGAATGGGCGAAGGCGATAAACTGGCGCCTCATAACCAGCTGCTTCGGGTAGATGGAGCTCGACAACCGAGGAAGGTAGTCCATCTAGAGGAAGGAAAACTCTGATTTTTAATCTCCGCTACCTTGCGGTCATATCCAAACAAGAGTCTATGGAAGTAAATCCAGACACAAAACCCGGAGTGGCTTTCAACATAGCAACTGTAGCCCCGCCGTCCGCAAAAGTAATGCTCTCTATTCCTTTGGATCTTGTCGGTACGGTCTATAGTGGGGGAGTATGTAGTTTGGGCAGCGCGCAGCCACCATATGCCATCGCCCAGGCCTGCGTCCTGGAGAGGTCAAACCAAAGTACTGCATTTTGACCAAAGAGGGCGCTACCTTTATCTTGCGAATTAAACGGATGCCTACTCTGCTTTCGGCAGAATGCGTAACTCACACAGCTACTGTTTCATAGGCCGATAGGAGATGGATGAGTGTATCGATTCACCATCTTTGGAATGGTTGACAGCCAAGCCTATAGAACCCAGTCTTTCCTTCTATTTGACCAAATATCTGCGACTTCTTACTATTTTGCTAAATTAATAAAAAAATGATTCGTTTTCCTATTCTATTGAGTTTCATCTGCAGAAATCCTTCGCAATTTTTTATTCATATTTCAAAACCATTTTACCTTTAATCGATTTTTATAGCAAATGAAAGTCTCTTTCTACTACGCATATGAATGACATCGATTGACAGAGAGCTCATTAATCGACGAATGAAAGTCAGAAAAGAAAAATATAACTGAATTCGCCGATAGATTTCAAGAGTATTTTCTCGTTATTGACAAAGACGTCTACATTTCATGATCGTTGGTTTGAATTTTGGTAATGGAACTTTTAGGCTTGGCAAACAAGTTGCTAATGATCGCTCATATGACTGCTAAGTTCGAACTCAAAGGAGTCGATTAGCAGAAACAATAAATTGAGAATCCTGCCCAAAATAAGACTTAGGATGCTGAGAGGATCCCAGACAACCGGTAGCTTTATCTTCAACGGAACAGTTTAGCACCAATGACATGGGTAGTCTGAGAATTCGAACTGTTGTTTCTATTGCAGCACCATGGAAGTCATGTGAGATAAGGTTTGCTTTCATGTAGTTTCAAAACGGATTTGTTTGGGGGTTATCTGCCTTGGTTTTTGGCTAGTCAAGTGCGCCCACAAGACAATGCGTCCACAAGGCAGTGTGCCAAGAAATTTGTGTGCTAAAAGGATGTTGATCCGGCAAGAGGGCTTATCCGCCTTTTTCATCATCTTCATCAACACCATTACTGGGTGTGGTCGTAGAGTCGCTGAGCATCCGACCACTTCCCTCCATATATTTCGAGGGAAAGTCGGAAAGGTATTGATTTATATGTAGCGTGTCTTCGCTAAGTAGATCGGGCGGAGTCTCCAAGGCAAACCACCACGACCTTGGTCAAGGAGACGTGGCCGTTGATTGCACAAGGGGAACTTTCTCCTCCCTGGTCACTGACTTCAGTCTAGGAAGCTCTTCACCATCTAATGCCATGTCACCACCGCACAGGCTTCATACTCAGCTACAGATCACAGTTTAATCCACAGTAATAGAAGAGCGGTGGCCCTACAAGCAGAATGATCAGCCCTTTTGTGAGACCTTGTTCTGTCTGGTGGTTTAGACATCGTTCTCATTAGAAAGGCCTAGTAGAGGAAACGGCAGGTGGTAAAAGGCTACCTGGTACTACTTACACCCGTAAAGTAACATGATAGAATGTGCTTATGTGCGTGATTTGACCAAAAGTTATCGGGACTGGTGGTATACAAAGAAGAATGCAATATATATCAATTCGGCATTTAATTTCCTTCGAGGGATCCGCTTCTGAAGCCACACACTTTATCCAGCGTCGTTTCCAAGGATGGAAGCATTTCTAGAACCTCTTTTTGGGTGTTAGCGAGCGGCTGCCACAAGCATACATTTGGATTTCCTCGACGTCTTATATCTCGTTCCTTTCAAGTGGAATTTGAAATTTTGATAGAGGAAAAAGTCGCATATGGGGAATATAATGGCTGTCGAACCCGGAGAAATTTGTTCTTGGCCAAAAACTGTTGCAAAAGGCATGATCACTGAAGGAATCTCTGTGGTGTGGTGAGACGACCACACTCTACACAATTTATTGCCGAGCACTGCTATAAACAAGAGAAGCGAGCGAGAACTTTAGTTCATTTACCATAGCGACAGTCTCGATTCTTTTTGATCATACCTCGTACACACACACACACACACATATATATATATATATATATATATATATATATATATATATATATATATATATATACACTAATGATAAGTATTACTATAACATCTTTCTACATAAATAAACTTAAATTCTAAGTAATAAATAATGAAATAAATAATTCAAAATAAACGTCACACGCGCTTACACACACACACACATATATATATATATATATATATATATATATATATATATATATATAGATAGACAGATATATGCTACAGTTCAAAAGTTTGAGGCAACCCCTCGTAAGTTTTTAAAATTGGCCCCCAAAGTAATTATTTTGTACATTTGATAAGAGAAAATTATTATGCCTGGTTAAAAAAAGGGACATGATTTTTATTAGAAATTGTATTGTGATATTAAGAAAAAAGCATTTTGTGATTAAATTTTGCTCTCGTCAAAATATCCTCCTTTAGTCGTGATTAATGAAGCACAAATTTTTCGCATTCATTACAAAAGTTTCTCAAAGTATAAGTTTGATAATTGATTCTATTCTTTTTTCAAATATTCTAAGAGCTCTTTTTCATTTTGAGGATGGAAATGATTCACTCTTCTGTCAAGTACATCCCATACTAATTTTAGGGGTGGTTTCAAACATTTGAACTGTAGTATATATATATATATATATATATATATATATATATATATATATTTATATATATATGTGTGTGTGTGTGTGTGTGTGTGTGTGTGTGTGTGTGTGTGTGTGTGTGTTTCATTAAAGACGACGGACAAGGTACTGCGATTAAAATTTTTATTTATTTTTCGGAAAATAAAACACCCCTATAACTTTAGATAAATACACACAACACATCCCTCCAGTTAAAAAGTAATGGAAAAAATAAACAAAAATAAAATCATCCTTGATAATGGCTAAAAGTACAGCCGAAAACGCTGGGCAGTTTCTACACACACTGTGTCCGGAAAAGAAAAGACTTTTTCGAACACAAGAAAAATTAAATAAAAAAAGCTTATGTATAAAGAGGGATGTCTGCCTAAATACGCAATACATACATATTTTGTTTTCCTATTATTGCTAAGCAATATTTTGACCCATATTATCCCTCCATAATATGCAGTTCTACACAAAGACACACGTATATATATATATATATATATATATATATATATATATATATATATATATATATATATATATATATATATATATATATATAATCATTTATTTAAATATTATAACATAAATATGTTATAAAATCACTACAAAAATAGCCATTTCGTTTCGACACTTCCAGTGTCTTATCAAGTGACACTGGAAGTGTCGAAACGAAATGGCTATTTTTGTAGTGATTTTATAACATATTTATGTTATAATATTTAAATAAATGATTATATCTGCTCTACTCTGTATTGAGCACTCTTTAAAGAATAATAATTGTTGGTTAGTGGAATTTACTCCGTATCTACCAATCCCACACTTGTATATATATATATATATATATATATATATATATATATATATATATATATATATATATATGTGTGTGTGTGTGCGTGTAATTTTTTTAACTGTTTTTGTTAAAGCCAGTTTTACAAGATTTATTTCTTTATTCTTTTATTCACTGACTTCACCAGAGAAATCTGATCTGATGGGCTTGGGGATCATTTTAGTCACCGATATACCCGACCATACGGTAGATATAGTATTTGGTTATGGTTTACCAGTAGGACTCTTTGAATAACCTGACAAACGGCAGCCCGATGTTCCAATAATGAATAGGCTCAATTTTGAGAAAGAAAGAAGCGGGAAAATAAATGAAAAAGCGATGAAGGAAGATAAATCATTCGACTCATATAATTAACTCGCTTCCGGAATCTAGCCACGTAAAACGACCCACATAGAAGAAATATTCTAATATTTCGCCAAGCGATATTTGTTTTTCACACTTTAGACTAATACACGAATGTATACGGTAAGGTCGAACTTTAAATCGTTAATATTAAATGGCTCGATACATTTTCGAAATGACTTGGATTAGTGAAGTAATGGTTATAATCAAGAAAAAGGATTTTGTAACATAATATTATTGGATGAAGTAAAAAGTGTTTTCTGTTTATGAAGTAAAACTATCTTTAAAATAAAAAGAAATAAAAAAAACTCATACAACATTAATGGGCATTTTTACTTTAGCCCTGTAGAGAAGAAATCAAATTTAGTGAGAATCAAAGACGTTTCTCAATTGAATCAAACAAACTGGAAACCAGTATGCTCGTCTGATAATCAAAGAAGTGTCGAACCAGTTTTCTTCTTCGCAAGTAGCCAAGTATTCAAAGGAAGAAAAAATGATATGAAAAGAACTGAGATAAATATGAACATAGATAGATAGATCGATAGATAGATATGAGCTGAGATAGATATCGGCAAACTGATAGACAGATAGATAGATAGATAGAAAGAAAGAAAGAAAGAAAGAAAGAAAGAAAGAATAAGAACAGAAGCAGATTTGAATAGACTTAGATAAGTATTAAGAGATATGAATAGACTAAGATTGATACATACATACATTTATACGAATAGGTTTAGGTAAATAAATCGCGTGATAGAAATATAGATATGAAAGGCTATTCAGAGAAACAGACATGAACAGACTGATACACACACACACACACACACATGCACACACACACGCAGATAGATAGATAGATAGATAGATAGATAGATAGATAGATAGATAGATAGATAGATAGATAGATATGAACAGAAGCGGATATCCATAGATTTAGATAATTATAAAGAGCGATATGAATAGATTGAAATAGACAGACAGATCGAAAGCAAGAAAGAAAACGTACATACAAACTCAATAGACATTTAGTGACTAACATAAGTCCAGAGACAAAAACAGTTTTAGATAAATCGGTAGATAGATACGCCAATAATGAAAGGCTCACATTGAGAACAGTAAGAAAAGGGAAAATAATGAATGAAAGCGAGCAATAGAGGAAGATAAATTACTTGACTCATATAATTAACTCACTTCCGGCATCTAGCCTCGTTTTCGAATTGGCAGTAGCCATTAAAGAATGCTGTTTATACTTTAGGTACGCCAAGTGGCGACACTGCAACTCGTTAATGTGTTCTCTGATCGACGTAACGACCGAACCGGACATAGAAATACGAACCTGCCAGTTTAGGTAATGAGTCAAATCAGTTTACGAAACTGTACCTATATCCATTCTTATCACTCAACCGACCTACATATATCCCGACGTAACAATATGTCAAGGCTAATAGTATATATGGAAACGCATATCTATGTATCTACGCACACGTATAAAGATATCTATATGAAAAAAAAAATATGCAGAGATGCATATATCCACATGATTCCGATTAATTAGGACTCAACCGAAATAAAGTAGTTGGATTCAAATTGGTGGTTGTCCTGTTTATGTGAAACAATAAATAACGTAGAAAAACAGTATTTTCAGTTTTAATATAAAGTCTAATTCCTAGAGAACAAAATCTTGCTATGTTATATACCGTTTCCTTTAAAGATGACGGCAGCTATGATTCTCCTCAACTTCCTAACCTTCGTAGTTCAAAGTAATGACTGTTTCCTTCTATCCATCCCAGTATTTGTTCTGTCACACATTTATGAAAGTTCGTTAGTCATGTTTCTTGCCCCTTCCTCTGCTCCTCTTACTTTCAATCTGTCTTGTCAGTGTCAAATTCTCCAAGTCCCCTTTCCTCAACATGTGCCAGCTGCCTCTCTCTGATTCTAAGTATGAGGGTATTTTTAGTCTCCATTTTCCTCAAAATTTTTTCGTTGCTAATAATCTTCAAGTCCATGCTAATCTCAACATCTTTGTCTAGAACAACGCTTCATTTGCCTCAGGTCTTCTCTTTACCTATGAGAGAAATATCCAGCATGCAATGCCATATAGGAGAGTTGATTTGTTTTTTTTTTCTTTTAATCAGAATATTTCCAACTTTTTCTCTCAAACAAAAATGTAAATAAGTTAGACAAAGCCGATCATGGATCTCCACCCTCCTCTATCCCTTGCAGCTCTCAACAAGTTCCTTCCCTCTGCTTTCTCCGCCAGACCACGTTCTGTCCCACGTTGCTTCCCCTTGTCTCCCTTCCCCTCTATTCGACCCGTGACTATCAGATTCTCCAGGCCCTCCTTCCTAATTATGTGTTCCAGAAACTCCATCTGCCTCTTCCTGATGTTAAGTATAAGCCTCCCCCTTGTTTGCAATCTCTCTAAGACCTCATCGTTGCTTACACGCTCGGTCGATGATATCCTTAGCATCCTTCTCTAGAACCACATTTCTGTCGCTTCGAGTATCTTCTTCCTATTTGAAGAAATCGTCCAACATTCGCTGCCATAAAGAAGGACAGATGTCATGTAACAGCTCAGTATACTTTCCTTTGTTACCAATAAATCTTCCTGTCTCGCAATACTCTGCCCAGCTTTTGGAATGTGTCATTGGCTATCCCAATACTTCTACGGATCTCATTGCCGCACTTACCGTAATCTCTCAAGACGCTTCCCAGGTATTTAAACTTCCTCGTCTACTTGATTCTAAGCTCTAGTGATAGATTTTAAGTGACTTATATAAGTCCAGAGACAAAGACAGTTCAAGATAAATCGGTAGATCGATACGCCAATAATGAAAGCACACATTGAGAGCAGCAAGAAAAGGAAAAATAATGAATGAAAGCGAAGGTCTGTCAACCAGAGTACGTTGTCACGTCTCTGTAGCTTTGGCTTCAATGTCTTCTTTTGTTTTAATCATTTCACCCCCAAAGAAAGGCAATAAAGTCATTAAGACGCAAAAGGATTACTGCATGCGAGAGAATATGGTAAAAAATATTAGGTTGGCCAAAAAGTCAGGATTCACTTAGAAAGCGGAATACCTAAGAAGTATTGCATTTCGAGCTTGTTCCACACGGTCGCACCGTCAATGCTAAAATGTATTGCCAGCAGAAGAAGGAATATCTTGCTTTGGTCAATCGAGGTCGGGCTTTGCTTCAGAAAGTCAATGCGGGTCCACATACTGCCATGTTGACATAGGAGATGTTCAAACATACGGACGGTGTTGAGACACTTCCACATCCACCATTCATTCGTGATGCTGCTCCGAGTGATACAACATATTCTGCTAAATGGCATACTTCCTCCGCCATCAGCGATTCAACGCTTTTGATGAAGTGAAGGAAGCTTGTTTACAGCTTTTTGATTCAAAGCCAACGGACAGGTATCTGGGACAGTTTCGGATGCTGGTTGATCGCTGGCAGAAGATCGCCGAGAATGATGGGCTTTATTTTGAAGAATAAATGTTGGTGTTGCTCCATGAAATTTCGTTGTTTTCTTTCCGCTTCCTAAGGGAGTCAGGACATTTTGGCCCACCTAATATATTATTAAGGAGAGGGGACAATAAAAGAACAAGAATTAAAATCTAGAAAACAGACGATAACGATTGACATTGCATTTAAATTTTAAAATTATTTTTTAATTATTTCATTAAAAAAAACTGATTATGCACCCCTCTCTATATAAATAATGTGGGCTACAAATTATGAGTGTTCTTAAATAGAGGCCTATGATTACTCCGAATTTTATCTTGTTGTTATGATGAGAATAAAAATTCATGAGATCATTTTTTATTAGTTCATTTACGATGGACACAAAATTTTAGGCTACTGTGTAACGCGATGTAACGTGGTATCAGAGCAAATGTAGAATATTGTTTGCTTTCATTTGACAAGTAATTCTATGATGAACAGACGGTAGGTTTCTATTATTTTGGCTGTCGGTAGGGAAACATTTATTTTTGATTGCGTTAGATGCTTTCTCAGAAGATTTAAGCATTTATTAACCGGTGTAAAAGGATTTAATATCTAAAATAGCTATGATTTTATCAGTCATATTTATTCTCCTTAGTTTTTCAACTGGGTTGCCTGAACTTTTTATATCTGATGAGCTGACTGTTCCGAGGAGAATGGATAAAATTTTCGTTATGGTCTTCGCCAGTTTGTGAGAAGCGTTACCTATACCTCAAGTAATGGGGCGCATTGGGATACATACTTCGTAGATTTTACAAAGACCATAAAGTATGGCTATTCTAAGATGATATTTTATTAGTCTATAACATGATTAGATTCCTCATGACTCTATTAATTTTTTATGTTTCAGTAATTATTTTGTGGTTATTTATTTTTAAATATGTTCAAACACGAAACAGACTGTCGCTGCTCGGTGTTGATCTTTGTGTCCACTTTTATATTTACATATTCTCATTCCTTGATATTAAGCACGTTTATCCATAAATATAGCATACATTAAAACTATATTTTGATCATATTTATGCACACACACACACATATATACACACACACATATATATATATATATATATATATATATATATATATATATATATATACATATATATATATATATATATATATATATATGTAAAGGATTAATGGATTTATTTTTAAAGTTTGATTGTCATCGAGGTCTCAAAGTTTTATTGTTGAAGTAGCTAGATGTAACTGCAATTTCTATTCTAATAGGTTTTTTATCCCTCAATTCTCGCCTGTGGAATACTCTTGCGGTTTCTTGCTTCCCAGCCACTTACGATATTCAAAAATTTAAATGCAATGCCAATCGTCATCTTCTATCATCCTGAACCCTGTTCTACTATTGCCCTTTCTACTCACTAAAGTCTTCCCATTCGTTTCCCTTCTAGTTTCCTCTTGTGTATTATTGGCATTATCGTCTTCGTTGGGATTAAATATAATAATAATAATAATAATAATAATAATAATAATAATAATAATAATAATAATAGTATTATTATTATATAGAGAGAGAAATAAAAAGATAAAGAGAGAAAGATAGATAGATAGATAGATAGATAGATAGATAGATAGATAGATAGTGGATTAAATCCAACCGGTTCGAATCCTGCTGGATGATGCATATTTTTCTCGAATATTCAGGACAGATGTAGTTGTACAAAAAAATATTATTTAAATAAAATAAAACAGAGCTTCCACTCGAATCCGAGTATCCATAAAAAATAACGTTTAAACAAAATAAATTTTAAAATAATACACAGACACAGACATATATATATATATACACAGACACACACACACACACATACACACACGCACACACACACACACACACACACACACACACACACACACACACACACATACATATATATATATATATATATATATATATATATATATATATATATATATATGCGAACAAGTTTGATTTAAAAGAACCGACAGTGTATTTTACGATAGAATAAGTTAATATCGCGTTTATCTTGTTTTTGTTTGGGATGGGCCAATTTATTTTTTCTTAATTTCACTAAGGCTAATTCTATTTATTCGTCGACGACGCAGTTAGAGAAATTATTATAGTGCCATGCGTGATACACACGTAAGCGATGATGCATCTTTCGATAAGTGACTGCTTTTCCCGCAGTAGGTTGCCATTTCTTCCAGCGGTAGACCAGTTGCCATCAAAGGCTATAGAACCCGATCTGTCCTTCGTTGGGGTGAAATAATAATAATATTATATAGAGAGAAAAAGAAGAAAATGCGTACCTTTCCCGAAGGTATTAGCACGTAATTGCTTCGACTGGAATTCGACTCTCCAATTCTTCAATCTGAGTTGCTACCCATTACTCCACAGTAGAGAATGTTCAATATTGCTAACTTCCTTATACAATAATATGCCAGAAGAAGAGGTTACTTTTGCCTCGGTAAATCATACTTGTTTTATAACTGCTATTTTGTATCTGTTGATATATAAATTTATTTATATATGCAGACATATATATGTAAAGATATATATATATATATATATATATATATATATATATATATATATATATATATATATATATATAGCATAATGAGAGGCCACGTATACTTTCTTGATATGTATATAATATCTGGATAAAATAAATAAAACAAAATTGGGTGTTTTTTTTAAGAAAGTATTTATTTCTGTGTTTTTGTATATATTTATTTATTTAATATTTCAGACCACCTAGGTCTTTCCTCAGAAATCAAATGAGATACTAGGGGTAAACAAACACGTGGATATTTTAAATCTACATAAATATTTCAACAGTTAAAAATATTTTAAGAAATATTTCTTGAGTTATGGTCAAAAAACCTTTTAAACAACATTTAAGACACTATCATCAGTCTTCCGCCAAAAATTCAAACAAAGTCGCATTGCACATCACGTGACATGCACGCTTCACGACAAACGCTGTAAACAAACGCTGTAAACAAACACACAAACACAGTATCTCATTTGATTTCTGAGGAAAGACCTAGGTGGTCTGAAATATTAAATAAATAAATATATACAAAAACACAGAAATAAATACTTTCATAAAAAAAACACCCAATTTTGTTTCATTTATTTTATCCAGATATTATATATATATATATATATATATATATATATATATATATATATATATATATATATATATATATATATATATATATATATGGATAAAATAACTGGAAAAAAATTGGGTGTTTTTTTGCGAAAGTATTTATTTATATGTTTTTATATATATTTAATATTTCAGACCACCTCGGTCCTTCCTCAGATATTAATTGAATTACTGTATTACTGTATTTGGGAGTTTGTTTACACTTTACAGCGTCCGTCGTTAGACGCGGACGTCACGTGATATGGAATGCAACTATGTTTGAATGTTTTAACGTAAATCTAACGATAGTATTTTAGATGTTGTTTAAAAAGGTTTTTAACTATATCTAAAGAAATATTTTAACTATTGAAATATTTATACCGATTTAAAATACCCAAGTCTTTGTTTAACCCTAGTTTATATGTGTCTAATTTTAAAATCCAGTATTTCTCTTTTTTTCTTCGTGTGTATGTTGTATATTCGTGTGTTATTCGTGTATTTCTTCGTGTGTATGTGTAATAGTGGATATATTGGCGAATCTGGAACTAATTTTAGATTTCGTTTCAACAACCACAAACTAGACATACGTCAAACCAATCCGTATTCCCCCATAGCCGGACACTTTAATCAATCAGGACACTCATTAGACAACTGTAAATGTATATTGATAGACTCAGGTTTTAGTACAACACACGAAGAAAAAAAGAGAAATCCATGCTGTTTTTGGTCAGTTTCATAAGTTTGATCACAAATATGAAACATCTCATTTAACAAACTGAAATCTCTATCTATAAAAGGCAGGATGTTTGTGTTTGTGTGTGTGTGCGTGTGTGTGTGTGTGTGTGTGTGTGTATGTGTGTGTGTGTGTGTGTGTGTGTGTGTGTAACGAATGCACAGCCGCAATTTTCGACGGATTTGCACCAAAATTTACATGCACATGCTCCAAGTAAGTGGAAAGGCCAAGACCGACGTTGCATTTCCCAACTCCCATCGATAGAGGAAATAATCGATTTTTCATGCTTCTACGGTAGTTTTCATGTAGTTTGCGGCCATTTTCTACTGGCCAGAGTGAGAGCTTATAGCTGGCTGCCACGAATAGGCAGGAAGATTCTATTGGCCAGCGTGAGAGCCAACAGCTGACTGACACGAATGTTAACTAGCATGCTAGCATGCAAAAAAAATCGATAGCTGCATTCGTCACAAGTGGGAAAAAGTTAAATCTGCATGGCACTTTACTCCAATTGGCTCATTCGCTTGCTTAAACTCAACGTTGATTCTGATTCCGCAGAACTGGGTTGGATGTGAAAAAATATTTGTTGTTAACATTCTTTTTTCATTCGGTTTTTCCAGTTACGAGTCCTTTTTTAAAGCTGATCGTTTTGTGTTCATTTTGTTTAGTTCTTTTTTCGTAACAGATTTAATGTTTAGTATAGAGCTTAGAAAAAATTCGCAGTGTGAGATAGGCAAGAAGTAAGGCATGTAGCAACATCAGCATGGCAAAGGGCACTCCTTTAAAGGCAAAAATAAAAAGTCAAGCGATAGCGATTGCTGTATGAGTCGTACGATTTTTAATCAAGCACGGGCAACGCCGGGCCATGCTGCTAGTCATATAATATAAAATTAAATAGAGAGACCTTGTCCGTTCAGTTTAACAAAAATTTTTTTCTTTTTTTTTTTTGCAGTAAGGCTCGCCCTCTACAAGACCCTGGGGCCAGTCGAGGTTGAGGATTACGTTAGGAGGCAATTTGTGCGGATCGTGGAAAATAACGGTTAACCCCAGCCTTCAACAGTTTAAGACTGTAGTGATCGGGGAAACATCATCTTGGGAATCGGTTCCACAGGGTAGTGGTTCGCGAGAAGAAGCAGTTAGAGTGGAACTTACTTCTCACCAATTCAATACGGAGGGAACGTGGGTGGTTTGCTACTATGTAAATGACCTAGCATGTCCTTGCCGTGGTTTGAATTGTTTGCTGCTAAAAACACGTACACACAAACTTTGTGGAGAAAATGAGAATAACAAAGAGAGGGAGAGAAAGAGAGTGAGATAGAGAATGATAACTCTCTGATGACGTTTTTCTCATGTGACCAACGAATTATGAAATTTAATTAAACTTAATTCAAATTCATTTTCATTAACTATCCACGAAGACTAGATGTTAAACTTAACCACTAGCCATTATCCACTTATTTATTTGCTCACTTATCGGGGCTGGCTCTTTTGTTTGTCGATAATGGAGCCTTGAAGACTGAGTTGGGAATCCTTTTCCCACCGGCGTTTCGAATGTCTGACATTGGCAGAGATGGAACGAATCGTTCTCGGAAGGACCAGGAATAATGGAACGCCAAAAGGAACATTAGCCGGCACAGTGGAAATTGTTTAACGAATCCTCATAAGAACAACACAATTACTACGACTGCTCCTAATAATACGAGCAATAGTGTAGAACTAATGTCAACGAACGAAGTACATCAAAGTCAATACATTCAAGACACAACAAACTAGTAAATGTCGCTTTTTTGTGGGGTGGGGAGAGACAACCAGAATATGTTTATTCAGTGAATGCAGTAAATTCGACCAGGGAAAATTATGTAGAGCAAAGTTTAGTATTTTTTCCTCATTTTTATATACTGTGTCTCCTCAGGACGTAGGTTATGTGGCTCTCCACAACTTCCTGTCATTTGTAGCTATTAATATTTTTATTACTCCTAAAAACTGTTCCGCCATCCATTTGCTGAAACTCACTAAGTATGTTATGCATTGTTTTCATCTGTCCTTCTTGACTTCTATCTACCCTGTGAGTATCAGATTTTCCGAGCATTCCTTTCTCATTACGCGCTCTAGAAATTTCAACTGCCTTTTCCTAAGTATAAATTCCTTGTTTGTTTCCATTTGTAGGTTAAGAAACCCTAATGCAATGATTTTATTCTGCCGGTGTACATTCCTGTGTTCTTCTGCCAGACAATTTTAAGATCATTAAATATTGACCTAGATTTGCTGAGTAAACCAGAAGATCAGTGGGAGATAGATCGTGATCCGTGAAACTCTGCTTTCCATGTCAGTGCTCTTACTTGAACGAGAACACAGAGCGAAAATTAAAAAAATATCATCCGAGTGAAAACTGATTAGATTGAGTTGTTTTTTACGGATTATCAACCTTTTGCATGTTATTTAAAGCCAGGAAGTATTTTATATTGTAAGAATTTTTGTTAAAAAATAATAATGATTTACTGATATAAATACTAGTAATTAACCCATATTTGAGGGGAAAGTGCTATAGAAATACGCCTTCCCCAAGGGTATATGTACATAAGTGAATATAACGAACCCGACCTGAATAATAACTCGGCTCCAAGCCATTATACCATCCGCACATCCAAACTTACAGCACCTGGTATTCCCAAGCGGTTATACATTTGTTAATGACCCGGCTCGATGTTGCTTAACTTCCGTAATAGTACGAGAAGCGGTGTTACAGCGTGATATAGTCTTAAGCCTGACACCTGGTTAGATATTGTGATTAATTGGGTTATGCTGAGTTGGTTGATTTTACGACAAGTCAACCTTTGTTGGTTTATGTAATGTCGAAATCCTATTTTTTTATATTTGATTTTGGAAAAATTAACTATTTGTCGTTTGATTCTGTAAGCATTGACTTGATTCGGGAATAGGTAAATATCGGTGGTTTCTATTTGAGTCTAGAATCATCTATTTGGTTCGGGTATAGGTAAATTTCGATTATTTTTATTTGAGTCTTTAAAAGTTTACTTGCATTCACGATAGGTCTATATTTTATTTTGTAAGTCCTGTAAGCTTTTACTTGGTTCATGAATAGTTAAATATCGGTGCGTTTTTATTTGAGTCCATAATCATTTAATTGGTTCGGGGATAGATAAATATTTGTCGTTTATATTTAAGTCTATAAGTGTTTACTTGATAAATATTAGATAAATATTGGTCCATTACATTTAAATCTATAAGTATTTACTTAGCTCGGAATTGGTATTCAATATATAAGAGAATGAAAACTGTGTACATAAAACGGATTTGGCGTAGGACTAACAACTAAAAAATAGAAACTTTTAGACTGTTACATAAATTGCGTCGTTTTTTATAATTTATTTTATTACTTATAGTTTTGATGAATCATTCAACCATATATTCAGCTTCATTGTTTATGACCTCTTGCCAATGATCAATTAACTGTTCAATGCCTACAAGATAGAAATCACTAGGTTTTTGACTGGAAATATTCATTATGATCTACATCGTTGTTGAACGAAACACCCCTCAAATGGTTAGAAAGCAACCGAAAAATGTGGTAGTCTAAAAGGGCTATCTCAGATTAATATTGATGGGTGTGGCAGAACTTCCCAGCTAATATCTTTAATTACATATCTAGTCATGTTAGCAACGCTGGGTCGAGCACTGTCAGCTTGAATAGTCAGGCCGTATCGTCGGTCGTGTCTTTTCAATTGCCTCTTTGATCATTTGTTCAAAATACAGCTTAGCATTGACCGTTTGATTGTTTTGAAGCATGTGATCTTCGTCCACTGCCCACATGTCTCGAGCAGCTTTTAGCAGCTTTGTGACTTTGATTATAAGGAAATGGAAGAAGATGTCGAACATGTTCATTTTTGTCTTCTTGGCATTCCATCTCAAAGGGATGTCTTATCTTAAGTAAAATGTCAATAACGTTAGACAACAGTTTCACAGGATTACCAGAATTACTAAGAAAGAAAGAAAAAAACGCTACAGAATATTATTTTTCGAGATCATTCACAGAACATCAGAAGAAAAAAAAAACGAACGAATATATGTAACAACATAATATTTACAACAGAAATCATTTCAGTAATATCTAGCAAGTTTATACCGAGCCCTTATTTTCCACAGGCGACTTTAATAGTGTTGAGGAGGATACAAATATATGAACTTTGTTGCTTTGACACATTATTAGTCGGTTGGCTGAAACTACAAGAAACATTAGGTTGTAATTACAAATTTTAATAACAAAACTGGCAAAATGTTTTTTTAAAAAAGTATTGAAAAATATCGTCATTGTAATGATGCTAAACATTAACTTTTAGCTTCCATTGTCCCACCAGTTATTTTAGGTTATTTTTGTATATACCAAACTAGTATTAAATCTGTTAAAATATATGAGTGTCATGTCAGTCCTCGTTCATGGCGTTGAATGCTGGTCAATCTTCTCGCAGGAGAAGAAGAGACTTAAAGCAACAGAAATATGATTCTATAGAAGGATGTTGAGAATACCATACACTGAACACGTAAGCAACGATAAAGTTTTAACAATAATGAAAACAAAAAGGGCACTTATAGTTAGAATCAGAAAAAGACAGTAGAAATTTCTCGGTCAAGCAATGAGAAAAGAGGACTTACAACATTTAACACTCACAGGACATATTGAAGGCAACAGGGACAAAGGATAACCTACCTAACGATTTTGTGTATTTGGTTGGCTGTAGAGGAAATACCAAACAGACAACGTTTACTAAGATCTACAAAAGACATGAAATTGTGGGGAGGCAAGATTTCTCGCACCTTGAAGACACACATTACGAAACTTCTGTCTTTTAATCGTCTGACAGAATCTTTGTTTTACCTTCCATCAGCATGGCTGCTGCTAACCTCCATTACAATGTCTTGGGCTAATGTTTTCTGCTGACAATAAAAAAATATTATATGGAATCAATTGAATTATATTGAAGGTCTGCTACTAGAAAACTTGGTTTTCTGTGTCAGTTAGGGAATTTATTATCTGACTTTTCTTTTGTGAAACTCTTTTCCCGCTTCTCGCTGTCCAGTCAAAATTCATCTTCAAAATGTAAACCCAATGTCAATTCTTATCTTCAGTCTTTTTAATACCAGTTCTTATATTGTTCTCTCTCTCTTTAATAATGTTTTTTTTTCTTTTTCTCCTATTCTTTTACAATCAGTAACCCCTTGCATTTAAGTGGCTTTATTGCCTTGCTTGGGGCAAAATGATTTAAAAACGTGGAAGAAGAAGAATGATCAAAAAACTGAATTAACAAATAGAAAGAGATTTTGAAGAGGCTGACTTTGGTCATGTAATCTTAGAGAATAAGGCAGAATATTAATAACATTTGCTAAAGATATGGAAGTAAATAAAGTATTATCTTTGTTTTCTTGATTGATTCGTTTTTACGGTTTATCTACCCATTGCAAGTTGTTTGAAACCTGAAAACATTTTATATTTTAAGATATTTTATTGAGATAATAATGATATAGTGATACAATTTTGACTAATTAACCCATAGCTGGGGGAGATAAGAAGTGAATTCGTACTTTTCCCATGGCCTAAGTGAATATAACAAAATCGGAACTCGGCTCTTCGATTAGCAATTTCGAGCCATTATCCATTAAACCACCCGCACATACAAGCTTGGAATTCCCTAGCGGTCACCCATCTAGGTACTGACCAGGCTCGAGATTGATTAACTTCGGTGGTCGTACGGCAACCGGTTTTTCAACATGATGTAGCCGTAAAACTTACTATAATTGTGTCAATATCAGAACACGAAATATGTAACTTAGGCAAAGAAATACATGAAAACTAATTTTTCAGCAGTAATTTATTCTGATATTTATAGAGCTATTATGTTGAATCATAAGTAATTTCTGTTCTGGGGGAACGAATTCATCATTCTAATTACTAATCATATGTAGCTTTCAGAATAAAGTTCGAGTTCCCTTACATATAGCAATGTTCAAATCAAAAGGCACGATTGTAAAGAATAAATCTCCCAAATCGATCCCAAAAGCTTGGCTCCATGTAAGAAACAGAGCCCTCTGCGTACTATTCCCGAACCTCCTGACCAGGGGATACCAGCCTGTTTAGGGGCTCCGGTTAATGCTTTGTGAAACCTCGCGATCGTATCAACATTTTCTTTTTCCCGACCTACATTTATATACGTTACAAATTAAACCGAGAAAAACTGACTATTAAAGGATGAAAAATTGTCGCGTTATTCCGGGTTCTTCTTTTGTTTCAAATTCCTGAATTTGTTTTGATATTGATAAGTCTTGAAAAAAAAAACAGTATATAAATGTTGAAAGTGATAAAATTCTTCAACTTTTTACAAGAAAAACCTCAAGTTCATGTTAAAAATTGCCGAAAAACATTATTGATTTATTTAAGATAGAATGATCCATTATGACATGTGTTTAGATACATTTTATTTATTTTCAATTTTCCTAGCTGAATTGATCACCTATGTTGCATATGGTCCGTTATTGCACATAATTAGGTTACAATAAAATTGTTACTAATATTGAATTTCGGGTGGGCTGACGTTAAACTTAAACTGCTGCAATTGAACGGCAAAAATTCACAGTAATGAAACACCCGGTCGAAGACAGGTTATAATGCTAGTTGCAAATAAAAATATGTTGCAATTTGCATAATAAAAACTGACACTCAACGAAAAGCGCATAATCTATTTATAATTAAATATATTATAAACTGATATATATATATATTGAGCTCTTTGGTTTAAGGTGTGAGTTTGTAAACAGTGTCTATTTAAGCTAATATAGCATGACTCTTCGGCAGAATTGAGTCACTGTCAGTCACTGTGTGTTTATCTAAATCTAAAAATAAACACGCTAAAATTCATCTTCATCCCTGCCGTTAGCCGACGGCTTAGTGGTAGAAGTTCCGACTGACGCCAATTCAGTCGGGTTTCGATCCTAGCTAGAGGCAGCCGGACGTCTAGCCACACTGATGAGATACGAAACAGTCTGTCTGTGGATGGCTATATATATATACACATAAACCGAAGATTTTATTCTAATCATTTTGTGAAAAAATTGACTCGCATACTAAAATCTAACATGATTCGTGTGTGCGTGCATGTGTTTGTCCGTATGCATAGAAAGGACATGATTGAAAACATATATGATCAGATATTTAGGAACCTATGAAGATAGACAGAAAACACCCCCCACCCCCCACACGCACACATTTTACGAATACACTTATCCATAAGGATACCCGATTGTATGATAAATGTGTTCTGGCATAATTTTTCTGTCGATGTCATTATGAAGTTCTACATTGTAAAAGAAAGTAGATGCAAATTTTCGGAGCAGGTGGGGTGGATCAGTGTGTTGTGGGTAGAATAAGAGTTGCTTGCACCCGTGACATTCAGCTGTTTCTACTAAATAATACCTTAGAGTATAGATACAGATCCTCAAAGAGCAGACAGCTGTCATTCGTATCTTGGTCATTTTGAAGAATACAGAGGGAAGGAATAACTCGATTGAAGAAACATTTAAAACAGAAAGAAAGAAAGAAAGAAAGAAAGAAAGAAAGAAAGAAAGAAAGAAAGAACTAAATGAAAACGAAAGAAAGTTTTTGTGAGTGTTTGAAATTAGAAAGTTGAGAAAGATAGAAAGAAAGAAAAAAGAAAGAAAGAAAGAAAGAAACTAACCAACTAACCAACAAACAAAGCAAATAATAAATGAATGCAAGATAGAAAGAAATAACTATTTGGAAATAAAAGAAAGAAAGAAAGAAAGAATGGGGGAAAAAGAAAGAAAAAAGAAAGAAAAATCTGATTATAATTGAGAGAAAGGAAAATGAAAGACAAAAAGAAACAATTGAAAATACATCAAAGAAAGAAAGAAAAGAGAAGAAAGTAAAGCGAAAAAAAGGTGTAACGAACAGATGAAAAAGATATGATATACCAAATTTATGCAAACCCCAAGTTCTTTTTAGATACAACCACTTACATTCTCACTCCCCTTTTATTTCTTTTGCATATATATTCTCACCCCCTGCCTCTCTCACTCCCTCACGCTCTTTATCCCTATTCGAGCGACATATAAAGAGTAGGTTTACTGTCGCCACATTTTTACTTATTGAAGTTTCATTTTATTTTTTTATATCTATTTATTCATTTTAATACATTTATTTTTATTTACTTTTTAAATTCCACTTGTATTTTACATTTTATGTCCTTTTTGCTTTTCTTTTTTTTGTGCAAGAGTACTTTCAACATCGGATGGCCAAGCAGACTCAAACAAAGTATTTTTCATACATCTTGTGTCGAAGAGTATATGAATTGAGATATGACAAGTGTACTGTTTAGTGAAAAGAAATAGATATATGGGAGTTCATTTGTTTATCTGTACACCCTTCCATTCTCTTATTCTTGGTCTTTCTACCCACCTCATATATATATATATATATATATATATATATATATATATATATATATATATATATATATATATATATATGTATATATATGTGTGTGTGTGTGTGTGTGTGTGTGAAATTAAAAATTCTCAGCGCCGTAATGCTAGGGAAATCTAAGCAATGTATCTGACGTTTGTCCGGCTCTTTCGCAATCAATCAACAGTACTACGTCGATTACGGGCCTTAAGAAGTAGGCTCTCTATCCTTGAATAGCAGCCAGTCTAAGAGGATTATCCCGAATTCAAAACTGCTGAGAAGGAAACGGCAAACTAATCCGCTATCGTCCCCAAGACAATTCCCAGATAATATGCGAGGAATCTATGGAGATCCATGATTGTCTACGTCCTGAAGAAACAAATGAAAAAGGAAAGGTTGCAGAATTCATGAAGAAGACATAATGAAAGATCGAGCATATATCGACTGCGGCTTGCGAACTTTCCAGAAGCTCCACAGCCGGATGAACTAGTTGAGTTGCATTGCGATCAAATGAAGTCTTCCTGAAAGCCATCAACGTTGCCAGGCAAAAATTATTTCAGCATGCCTAAAAGATTATTTTTTATATGTCCACGATCTTCAGCAGACAATTTATCTTCGGTTTAATGATTATTCATATCTTTAACCAACTGTCTTAATGAAACTAATCATTTCTCCTGAAGATTGCCGGGTTCACACTCGTCCCTGGACTTCTGAACAGGAGTAGCTTTATCAACTGTTTTCCGTTCAGGGTTGGGTTTCAAGTTCCTTTTAAAGTCTACTTCATCTCTATACTTCTAATCTCTCATCCCAAAGCCCTGTGTTTTTATTTACTATTGAATTAATTTTCTCAATAGGAGTAGATACGTTCTCCTATCACCCGGTCATACTCCTCCCTGGTCTATTCATCAAGATAGTCACCATGAAAATATGTAAAAAATGTTGTATATTAATAAGGGTTTGGTGCAAGTGTAAGAAGACTCAGTGTATTATACTCTCTCTTAAGCTTTAAGTATCAGGACAATTACAATTTTATTAATTCTAAAAACAATTATATACTGCTTTAACGGTGGAGTAATGGATAGCGGATCGGATTAAAGAATCGGAGAGCCGAGTTCGAATTCCAGTCGAATCCATTCACTTACGTGCTAATACCCTTGGGAAAGGTATGAATCCTCTTCTCCTACCAGCTATGGGTAAATAGCATGACAGACCGGATTTTATAGTCTTCGATGACCACTGGTCCACCTCAGAAAGTAATGGCAACCAACTTCGGGAAAAATGTGCCTCGTCAGTCATGTATCGAAGATGCGTGCATCACGCATGGCACATAACTGACTGGTGCATTGGAATAGAGAAAGACGCCTTCCAAGATCTAAAGGTGCTGAGAAACGGTAAATGTTCGTTATGAACAAAGAGAATAGCGTTAGATTTCTATGCGATATCCATCCTCTTATGTGACAGTGAATGTTGGACAATTTTCAGCACGGATGAGGCGGAAGAAATGTGGCTCGACAGGAAAACAATGAAGATTCCATGGGCGGGGCGAGTAAGCAACAAGGAAGTATTAAAGAAAATGGCAACAGAAATAACACTTATGCTCAAAATCAGCTGAAATTCCTCGAACACATAATGAATGGAGGGCTTGGAAAACATAACCCTCATGGGGTATATTAAGGGCAAAGGGAATGCAGTGAGTCGCTTAACTGACGAGCTTGTGTGAATGAATGGTCGAACGGGGGCCGGGGTTCTTTGCAAAGGGGAAAAACATTGCTAAGAGCCACACAAGATAGAAAGTTCTGGAGAATTGTCCTGATGGGATGAAACACATAAAAGAAAAGGATGATGCTTAAAAAAAACTCAGAAACAAATATTTCTCTTGTGTGTATTTTCTCATACAAGTGGAGTTTATTCTATATCTGGGCACTGTAGGCTTGTTATTTTAAGCTATCTCTCTCGAAAGAAAGTTAAATCACTTTAAATATGCGGTTCGTCTATGATGTGAAAAATGAAAACGGATATCCGACGAAGGCTGTCTCTTTAATGAAACGTGTTTATTACATGAGCCGTGACTCCCTTTTTTCGTTTGAAAAGGAAGAAAGATGGCGTTATTATGAATAAGTTTATTGAATTGAACAACAAATGATTTTGTTTGTTGAAGCGTGTTTGAAACAAAATCATGTTTTCATTGATTTTGTATCAGTTTTTCTTCGTTTTTCGACGCACTTTCAATGATTCGTGTTTTATTAATTACCTTCGACTTTATTAGCGAAATTAACTTTTCCACACATCTTCAAAGACGAATTGCTTATTTGTAGACCTTTAGAGTATAATTTTTGTCTTTATTTTCTTTTGCATATCATTTTTGTTGTTGTAAAATTTCGTTGTGTTTAATTATATTCCATCTTTCGGTTTTCGTTTTCCGCCTTTTTCCCTTGTTTTTGATTTTTTGTAGATTTTGTGTTTTCTATTTAATGTTAGGCTCGCTATTCCGTAATGGTTACTCCGCCACCCAACCATTCAGCCAATCAGACGTACAGCCAGACAGACTGGCAGGCAGGCTACAGAATTGTTTTATTTCATTAAATTATATATATATATATATATATATATATATATATATATATATATATATATATATATATATATAGTGCTTATACTTCATGTCCATAATCAGAAAACTTATTATTGTCGACACGTTTGATGTTGGTTTTATTTTAATTACCGTTTATTCATTTGGTACTTTTAATTAGATCTCCGTCAATTTCGAAAATGAATAAAGTAAACCAGCTTCTTTTAAAAACTATTTCTACTAATATTTCAGCTAATAACTCTTAAGGAGAATAGGAACTACAAGGAAACTTATATTTACAATCCGAAAAGAGACATCTGAAAGCGCATAAATAAATGATGAAAAATGTCTTTCACAAGCTAAGCAAAGTATTAAGACACATGAAAATACCGCCAGAAACAAAATAAGAGTACCGAAATGCTGTCTAATATCAAATCACCTATAAGCCAGTGAATAATGGGCAATTTTTTGAGCGGCAAATTATAAGAATACCATATAGAGAACATATTTTAATGCTCTTAATACAATACAATGCCCAAGAACCACTCAAGGCAGAGGATTGCTGAATGAGATTGTAGAAAGTATCCGAGACTTGAAGATGTTAAGATTGTAGTGATTGGGGAAACATCCCCTCGGGAGTCTGTTGCACAAAGTAGCGGAACTTGGAATGAAGATTTCCGAAGAGAACTTCCATGGAGAGAACATGCGAGCAACAACGATGTTTTAAGAATAAAAAAGAACAAAAAGAAAATGTATTCTTACATTTAGAAATAGACAACTGAAATATCTGACATTCATAATGAGGAAAGATGGTTTAGAGAATTTAACGCTCACATGAGACACTGAGTGCAAACAATCAGGACGAGACAGCAAGTAATCTACCTAATGATTCTGTGTTCATGAGCTGAAACAAAGAAGGGTGGCAAAGTTAATTCGAGCAGCTAAAGAAAAGAAGTTGTGGAGAGTCATGAATCCGACATCTTGAAAAGACATGGTACATAAAAGAAGAATGTTACTACTTTTAGTGACATCGACAATTGCAATTATTTTACTATGCTCTGTGTCCCTTCAGGACGTTGACGATTATGGCTATCCACACTTTCCTATACTTTGTAGCTCTTAACAGAGTTTGCTTTTTATTATCTCTCCTAAACCCTGTTCCGCCATTCATTCACTCAAGCTCGCTAGGTAAGTTATGGGTTTTTTCCTCTGCCCCTTGTGCCTTCAATATGCCTTGTGAGTATCAAATTTTCCCAGCCTTCTTTTCTCATTGTCTGCCTTAGAAATTTCAACTCATTTGTTCTGTTATTAAGTATGTCTTTTTTTGTTACCATTTTCTCTAAAACTTTGTCGTTGCTCAAATATTCGGTCCAAATATATTCTCGGCATCTTTCTCTAGAAGCAAATTTTTGTTGCTTCAAGTCTCTTCTTCATCTATGGGGAAATTGTCCAGCATTTACTGCCATATAAGAGGTAACAGTTCAGTTCAGCACACGGTTCTTGGTCTCTAACGAAAATCCAGTAGTCTTTTCTTTAACAGTTCAGTGCACTTTTCTTTGTTTCTGACGAAATTTTCCTGTTTCTTAATAATTTGCTTGTCTTTTGGAAGGTACCTTTTTCTATTCCAATGCGATTTTGGTGTCGCACTTTCCGTCCCCTGTTAAAACACTTAGCAGATATTTAAATTGTTGCACTTGTTTGATTTTGACATCTCCACTTTATAATTTGCGTTTTTGAGCTGCCCCTTTTGCTGACAACCATGCATTCTCTCTTCTTGCAATTGACGTTTAGTCCTTTCACTATCTTTTGAAGGATTTGTTGTAGTTTTCTTTTTTTGTCTGGTATCAACGCTGTGTCTACTGCAGATCTTATTTTGTTAACATTGTGGCAGCAAATAATTAATCCTGGTAGGACTTCTGATTCTCTCAGAATCGCGTCAATACATAAATTGAAGAAGTTCGGTAAGAAAAGTCATCCGTTATTACAATAATAATAATAAGTCTATGTAAAGGTGGAGATAAGACTGCCAATCAGTGAATGTAGGAATTGAACTCAGAAAGAATACAAAAACAGACATAACCTGTCAGGGGATGGTAAACCACTAGAAACTAAGTATGTAATCAGGATTCAGCACTGCCACAAAACAAAATCTTTTCCTTTGCTATTCATTTTTCTATTACATTCTTCCATTCAGGACATGAAAGAGCATGACTCTCCACAACTTTCTCTCATTTGTAACTCTTAGTAAGATCTATCTTTTCGCTATCCCTCCTAACCTGTATTCATTTAGAAAAATTCGTTGGATAAATTGCTCGCTGTTTTCCTCTGTCATTCTGGCTTTCAATGTTCTGTGAGTGACAAATTCTCTAAGCCCCCTTTCCTCATTATATTTCCTAGAATTTTTCACTGCCTTCTGGTTCTAGATATTTCTTTTTTGCTTTCATTTTCCATAAATATCCGTCGTTGCTCACATGTTCAGTCCATGAAGTTCCCAGCATCCTTCTGAAGAAGCTAATTTCTATAGCCTCAAATCTCTTCTTCATCTCTGAGGAGATTTACCAGCATTCACCGCCATAGAGTTGAACTGATATTACATAACTTTTTGCTGCACATTAATTTGTTTTTAACGAAATTGTCTTCTTTCTTAATACTTTGCTTAGATTTAGAAGGCATCATTCCAATGCGCCTTCGGGTGTCGGTGTTACATTTTCCGTTCTCCGTTTAAACCCTTCTCAGATATGAAAATTTTTTTAGTTGCTGATTTTTTGGTATCTTTCAACTCGTGCTTCGTATTTCTTTTGTTGTTCCTCTTGCATATATTCTGTTTTTATACAATTGATGTTTACTCCTTTCTTTTCTTGATTTGCTTTTCTACCTTCTGTAGCTGTTCTTGCAATTTTCTTTTTGTGTCCATATTATGTTGTTAAAATTATGGCCGCCAAAAATATATCCGGATAGGAAATTCGTTCTCTCAGGGTCGCCTCGTTATAAAGGTCGAATAAGTTCGCTGAGAAGATACAAATCCTTGGTTAGGAACATCTGCTGCCATAATTTTTGTTCTGCGTGTATGTTAATTATTTACACTATTTACATTGTTCGGACTGTTGTCATCATCTTTGTTGTCATATTCACGACGTTTCGGTTATTGTACGCTCCGGCATTCTTCAGGTGACTGGAATTTCGAATTCGAACCCTTTATTTCGTCCACCGGGGTAGATTGTTCTAGTTCCACGTGCCATGTCTCAGTTTCATTTATTTCCCTTTAACTCAACTCTCCAAGTTTCTGTTCACTTCTGCTGTGGCCAGGTATTGAACTCACAATTCTTTGGATCAAGTTACGTGATTACTTCAACCAACGCTTTTATCCACTGGGCCATGTGTCCTTGAGGACACATTCGAATCACCGGAAGAATCTCTCGGTTAAATACAATACTTCCTCGATTATCCGTACCTCAATTTTCCCAACTTGTCAGTGCAATTAACCCAGTGTGAGTTGTGAATGCACGGGTGGTGTATTAGATAGTTGCTGGGAATGAGAAATCAGAGCGACAAGTTCGAATTCCAGGCAAATTCGTTACATTTACTTATGCGCAAATACCCTTGAGGAAGGTATTAAGACATCTATTATGCTCCCAGCTATGGGTTAAATAAGAAGACTTCAATCGGGAAAAAAGCTGTGATGTTATCTCCAAAATATTCTTAATGCAATATTCACACTCCAAAAACACAAAATATTCTTGCAATTAAAAAAAAATGTATTGGCTTTAAATAACCCACAAAGTTTTGACAAGCCGTAAAAAAAATTTTAAAAAAAGTTTGATTCTATTTACTGAATAAAATATTTACCAAATATTTGGGAATGTATTTCTTCCTCAACGATTAATAAGATCGTCACAGAAGCCATTAAAATTGCAGTGAAGTTTGATCATCCCGTCTACAATGCTGATGACGAACTTATATTATTAATGATTCTTCTGTAACGACAAAAATGATTTTGGAAATAAGAAACAAAAAAAAAGAGAAAAATCATGGTGATTAATATGATTATCCGCAAAACATTTTTGTGTTTCTTTATTTAATTTTATGTATATTTTGCATTTTTTATTGCTTATTTCAATATTTGTTAAAATGTTGTCTGTTGATTTTTAAATTGGCAGTAATTAATTCCATTCTCGTTTCAGTTTCCCTAATATCTAAAATTTTAATAATGTAATTATTTCCAAATGTGATTTGCGATAATTTTTAAAAATTAAAATCAAAGACTCTCTTCCTCTCTCTCACACACACGAGCACACACACAGAAACCCACTCTTAAACACCTATATATAGATATATATACGGAGATACACCAATAAGTTAATAGTAAAAGTTTTAATATTTGGAACGGATCGACTGATTCACCCTCATACACACACATATATATGCGTGTGTGTCTGTGTCTGTGTGTGTGCGCGCGCCCGTGTGTGTATATTTGTTTTTATTTGAGAAAAAATAGGCACTTAACTATTAAAAAGTTATAATACAACACTATCATATTTTGTTTTCGTCAATAAAACCACCACCTGTTTTAATTGCTACTTTACAAATGCTTGGCATTCTTTCTAACTGTCTTTGAAAAAAAAGTAGATGGCAGACCTTCCGAATCATTTTTCAAACACTGAAAATGTTCACTCTCACGCTTTGAGTATTCTCTTCAAACTCTCCTATCCATTACTAATTTATTTGTGGAGAGGTCAGGAGTTTGAGACGGCCATGTCATATTTTACAAAATTCTCTTCCTTTTTTTTTCTTGACTCAAGGTAATTTTGACATAATTTAGAACAGTGTTTTGGTCATTGTCTTGTTGAAAGATGATTTTTTTCCAGTTATGTGTAAACCAGATAATATAGAATGTCCTCGGCAAAATCGAATGATATTGTTCTATTTTCATGATTATCTTGGCCTAAATCAAATCTCTAGCCCTTTTGCCAACCTCATTAAATCTACTGCGGGGTTAACGGTAAAGACAAAATATAATGTTTGTCATACAAATTAATCATAATTTATCAAAATCTATTGTGAACAGACGAGTCCTAATTTGAAGTTTTGTGTGGTAAGAGGAACCTGTAGAAAGACTGAAAAATAAAAGCAAATAGATTGTATATACAGAAATTTTATCTTTTATTTAATTTTAAAAAAAATTCATTTAAAGGTAATTATCTCCACAAAATCACTAAAAAACTAACATACCTTTATGGAAAAATGCTCCTAACTTAAAGAAAACAAAGTTTTATCGCCAAGATGTTTGTGTTATTATTAAGATGAAAGACCAAAGTATTTTTTTATTATTTTATGAAATTTTTTTATCCTTTCTAGCACCTTCGAAACTTTGGTTAAAAATCTTATTTTTGGCGTCAGCGGGTCGGATAAATAATAGTATTACGAAATTGAGCGTCTTTGTTGGCATTAAAAACACATTGATTTGGAAATTTTTGCAAAAATCAAATAATTGTCGGATTTTAATGAAACTTTAAGAACTTATTCACAAATCTTTTAGAAAATCATGGTAAAAATATTTTTTACATCTTTATTTAATTTTATGAAAAATCGAGAAATTCAATTATGTTAGTTAAAAGTTTTTGAAGAATATAAATCACCGATTCTTTTTGGTAAATGGAATCAATCTGTTACCGAAAATCAATTCTGAATTGTAGTATACAAAACCCAATAAAACTAAGACATTATCTAATTAGAAAAATTTTAATGGCTTTTATGAATAATATATTAAGGACAATATTGTCTGCAATCAAAATATTTTTGAGATGAAAAATGAATCTTTCATGAATTGTTTACTTTTTTTCAATTTTCAATACAAAATGTGATAAAGTTGTTAAACATTTTTAAATTAAGTTTCAATCCGTAGAATTTAAGGAATGCTCTTATTAAGTATATCTATCTTTGCAGATCATAAATTTGAAAGCTTATTACAATCTGCGACCCCCTGTATTTTAAAAAAATAATTTAACATTGTTTTTTGAGTGTGCATAAAAACGTTTTGTGTTTCCAAATATATGGATGATCGAACATGACATTAAAATGTCACTCGTCTTAAGAGTTGTTTCCCCCAACCGCGTAATATGCCCTCAGAAAATTTGTTTTCGGTCGGCGAGCCCGTATTGAAGAATTCTTTGACTGACTTTGACCATCATCGTCGCATTTTCAAAAGTTTTATTTTTTTAAAGTCCTATTTCATTAAATAGCTTTAATTTAATTTTTTTTAATATAATTTATTTATTGTTTTTCAGTGAGAGACATATTGCAATTATTAATTAATTATTTTCTTTTTTTTAGTTTCAATTTCTTTTAGTTTCAATGAATCACATTCTTTAGGCTTTGGGCATCTTTAAAGTCTAAAATCATTTGCAAAGCATTTTTTTTATTTTGACACTTCTATTGTTAGTGGACTATGATTAAATAAAATAAGTGTAAATGATTACATAATTAATACAAAAATTTTCCATCTTCATAAGAGTCATACTATAACAATTAGTATTAAAAGAAAGGAAGACAATATTAACACATAAAAAAAATAACATTTCATAATTGATAGAGGTACCTATTAGGTTCCTATCTTATTTATGAAATTTTATGATATTATTTTCATTCATGATTATTTTTTATATTATCTTAGTTATGATTTTTTCATAATTTTCAAAAAAATTCAAACTTAGCGTTGCGACTGCACGCTCCAAAAGTTTATATCCGTTATCAATAACACATTTCAAAAAAACATATTTCGATTTGCATTATATTTTTCGTCTCGGAAAAAACAAAATAATTTCCATGCCTAAAGATGACTGAATGTACACATCCAAATTACTTGCGTATTTAAGAATGACCTTATACAGCTTATAATTTTAAAAAAACAAGGATCATAACATTTATCGAGTGATTGGTAGGTTAATGCATCTTTAAAATTTTGTTAGCGAAGGGATTTCGCCGTTTTGTATCATTAACTTTACTAATCTACTTTTTGTATGAGTGATTCATTGTAATATAAATTGAACTGCACCACATATTTGATATATGTGTGTGTGTGTGTGTGTGTGCGTTTCTGTCCGCGAGGTGGGAATATGTATATCGACTTCAATAAAATGTTCCTTCCTTGTCCGCCAAGAATATGAATCCATCTCGTCTTCTGTTAGATATGGGTTAAATAGTACGACTTGCATCAGAAAATCATTATTATCTCTGAAAAATTCTTACATCCCAAAATTGTTTCGGCTTCAAGTAACGTCAAAAAGGTTGATACTGTTATACCATTCGATAATTTTAAATGTTATATTTGAATACTTTTGTAAGCCAAGGCGGTTTCACCGACTTTCATTCATACATATATATATATATATATATATATGTGTGTGTGTGTGTGTGTGTGTGTGTGTGTGTGTGTGTGTGTGTGTGTGTGTGTGTGTGTGTGTGTGTGTGTGTGTATTATATATGCGTGCTTTGTGTGTTTTGGAGCCTGACAAATCTGACTGTTGGGGAATGTGAAATAGTTACTGGTGTGTGGTTTACGAATGTGTTCGCTCACTATCATTATCTTCGTCAAATATTGCTAAATTCTGGCGAATTGCACAGGAAAAAATTGGATTCCTGACTTCTGAACTTCAAACTCGAAACTTCGCTTTATTTAGCTGTGTATGCGTGTAATCTGGCGCATTTGTGTGCGTGATATGTGCGTTTGCGTGTTGTGAGTGTGTGCTATGCATGCGTTATATGAGTACGCTGTCTGTGTTGTGTGTACGTTATGCATGTTTCCTCTGGGTATTGTGCTAAGTGCAGTTTCTGCGCATGTTGTGTGATTGTGAGTGTTGTGAGTATATGCGTTGAGAATGAGTGTATTGAATTTGTGTTTTTAGTCTTTATTGTACATATGTGTGTTGTCTGCGTGTCGTCGTTGATGGAGGTGTGTTATATGTATGCTCTGTTGTGCGTATGTGTTATGTGTGTACATGTATCGAATTTGTGCAGGTTGTGTGTTCGTATTTTTATGTTCGCACTGTTATGTGTGTTGCTTTTGTGTGTGTGCTGGATGTATATGTGCGCCTTTTTTGTTGTGCGTATCTGTGCGTCTTCGTGATGTGTGTGTCTGTTCGCTTTTTGTGTTGAGCGTGTCCGTGCGTGTTTTGTGCATGCATGTGTGTGCATAATCACGTAAGTAACTCGAGGAATACCAAACACATATTATGTAGTTGGAAAAGGACCGGAAGTGAATAATTAATTGAATTTCTCTTCACAACCTTTGCAGACTTTTGTGTCTTAATGAAATGAATTCAAAAAGCAATTAGTTCTATGACTCCTTGCTCTCCTTCACTCCACAATTAATGAATGCTTTCCGATCACGGTTCCTCTTTCGCTTTCAGGCGATACTCTTTTATTCGTGCCTTTTTGGTGCTTTTTGTATTTATTTCTCTGTGTCGATAACTATCAAACGGGATATCGGGGGTTTTACAAATGCTTAGAAAAATGTCTCATTGTCTTCGCTTAATGATAAAATAATAAAGACTTTTCTGTATATTGAAGATGCTGTATTTGACGTCTTCTTCTCCTCTTCCTCCTACTTTTACTTCTCCTCCTTCTTCTTCTCCTTGTCCTCCTCCGACTCTTCCTCCTCCTTCTTCTTCTTCTTCTTCTTCTTCTCCTCCTCCTCCTTCTTCTCCTCCTCCTTCTTCTTCTTCTCCTCCTTCTCCTTCTTCTCCTCCTCCTTCTTCTTCTTCTTCTTCTTCTTCTTCTTCTTCTTCTTCTTCTTCTTCTCCGACTGTTCCTCCTCCGCCTTCTTCTTCTTCTCCTCCTCCTCCTTCTCATCCCCCTCCTCCTCCTTCTTCTTCTCCTCCTCCTCCTCTTCTTCTTCTTCTTCTTCTTCTTCTTCTTCTTCTTCTTCTTCTTCTTCTTCTTCTTCTCCGACTGTTCCTCCTCCGCCTTCTTCTTCTCCTCCTCCTCCTTCTCATCCCCTCCTCCTCCTCCTTCTTCTCCGACTGTTCCTCCTTCTCCGCCTTCTTCTTCCTTCTTCTTCTCCTCCTCCTCCTTCTCATCCCCGCCTCCTCCTCCCCTCTTTCTTCTTCTTCTTCTTCTTCTTCTTCTTCTTCTTCTTCTTCTTCTTCTTCTTCTTCTTCTTCTTCTTCTTCTTCTTCTTCTTCCAAATCTTCAAAGTTTAATGTCTCTGTTAGAATAGAAATTGAAATCGAAGGTCCGAGTTCAAATTCTAGGCGATTCTGTTTCGTTCACTTCGTGTTGATAACCTTGAAAATGCTATGAACCCATCTTACTTCAAATATGGTTTAAATAGCAAGGTGGGCTTGGGCCTCTTGCCTTCAGTGACAAACAGTCTAGGCGAGGAAAATCACCAGAAAATAGAAAAAAAATGACTTCCCAGAATGGATCATGCTTAACTAGATACAATTGTTTGTGAAATGTATGGATTTTTCTATACAAGCCTTCAACAATAATATTGAACCATCAGTATGGGTAGGCTAGCGGTTCAGTTCTCGACAGAAGAGTTTGGTTAACATACGTTAAAATTGACGAGAGAGTATATTCTTACACACACACAAACACACACACACACATGCTTACGCACACACACACATACACAAACACAAACACAAATATAAATATATATTTAGTTGGATTGATGTGAGTTTTTGACCATGGATTTCACGGTATTTGCGATCGTCAAACCAACTAATAAGTACCGCGCATATATATTTAAATATATTTTTAAAATTGCATACATATATATATATATATTTATATATATATATATATACATTTCACATATATATATATATATATATATATATATATATATATATGTGTGTGTGTGTGTGTGTGTGTGTGTGTGTGTGTGTGTGTGTGTGTTTCTTCCAGGTAAAATAAATCGTGAGAGCGAAGGACTTCACTTCTGAGGTTTCGTAAATGAAAATTTTCGTAACTGTTTAGTCCACTAGACATGAGGTTTCAGCGACTGACAGCAGATTTTTACATTATTTTTGTGCTAAGCTTGACGTAATTAATTTATGTGCTAATTGGAATGCTACCAATATTGGGGATAGGTTGATTTTATCTTTATACATGTGCGTGCATGCGTGAGCGTGTATGTATGTGTGTGTTATGCGCGTGTGTGCGTCTGTATGGGGGCGGGGGTCATGTTTGTATGTGGTCATGTGTCAGATATCGTGCTTATATATATATATATATATATATATATATATATATATATATATGTATATATATATATATATATATATATATATATATATATATATATATATATATATATATATATATATATATGTATACCCCATATAGATCACACCTCCATTTCAAAATTATGAGTGAAACACTCCGTACCATAGTTATTCCAAAACAACGCTTGAGGATGAAACTACCACCCAGTAGTTAAGTTTTAATATTGGAATTAAACTTAAATACTGTTTCTAAACATAGTAATTTCTGTGTCGTGAGGGATTCATATTTTTTTTTAAGTATTTATAATCTAGGCTCTACTTACGTATCAGGCACTGTTTTTTAAAAATAAAAACGAAAATACTAAAGAATTTCGGATCATAAATCTAACAGTTCTTTCCTATTATATCAATACACACACACACACACACACACACATATATATATATATATATATATATATATATATATATATATATATATATACATATATATATATATATATATATAGTAATGATAAAATATGGTCATCCGTATGGAATTCCCGGGAGAATATAGATCCAGGAAGAGTTCTAAGTCAAAAGACAGAGCAAAATTATTATTAATTAAAGAATATCAAACACTTAAAATCCCAGAGGTAATAATCTTTAATTCATGAAAGTTCTAAAAAAGCAGGTCTCAAACTTCAAGACCTACAAACAAATTCTTCAAACTTCAATCTTCAAATTACAAACATACATAAATATATATATATATATACATATATATATATATATATTTGAAATTATCCATTCTGTGTAAATTTTGAAATAGTCTACGGCAACGTCATGTGTAATGGTTATTGGGAAAGAGGCCGCACTAAAAAGAAACCAATTATTTTCAAATTTCGACTCTAAATTATGAAACACTTTGTATCTTAAGATAAATTTTTTAACACTTTTTAGAATTTTCTTTTTTTCTTTCTCTTTGAGAGTGTAAGCAGTCTCGTTTTTTGTGTTTTTTATGTTATTTGTGATTTAATATATATATATATATTAGGTCATTCCATAAGTTCTGTCCGAATTTTAACTTTTTGTTAATATGAACGAAATTTAAAGAGTATTTTATAATGTATAATGGAGTTGAATATTATTTATATCTTTAGATGCATTTAAACTGATCAAATTTTATTTCAGAGAACAATAAAATTAAATTTTGTTTGATTAAAACCCTGCTAACATGGAAGTACCCAAGAATCATTTGAGGCACATAATGCTTCATGAGTTCAAGAAAGGAAACTCAGCAGCCGAAGCGGCGAGAAACATTCAGTCAGTTTATGGAGAGGAACGTGTGAATGAAAGAACTTGCAGAAGATGGTTTGCAAAATTCAGAGGTGGAGATTTCACCCTTGAAGATGAAGATCGAACCGGACGCCCAGTTGAGTTTGATGAAAATCTTCTTGAAGCAGCACTTGAAGAAAATCCTGCTTTATCAGTTGAGGAATTGGCAATGGTTCTCAGTTCAAACTATACAACTATTCATCGTCATCTTCAACCACTTGGAAAAGTTCCTAAACTTGGAAAATGGGTACCTCATGAATTGTCTGAAAACAACCTCAAATCCCGAGTTGACATCTGCTCTTCTCTCCATTCTCGCCAACTTGTTTCACCTTTTTTGGATAGACTTGTGACTGGCGAAGAAAAATGGGTCTTTTATCGAAATGTTAAGCGTCGTAGACAGTGGCTTGGTAAAGGGGAAGGACCCCAGCCACAGCTGAGAAGGGAACTTCATTGGCAAAAGGTTCTTCTTTTAATTTGGTGGGATTGCCAAGGAATAATCCACTTTGAATTCTTACCACCAAATGCAACAATTAATGCTCAAATATACTGTCAGCAATTAGAGCGTTTGAACCAAGCTTTGAGGGGGAAAAAAGACCTGCTCTAGTGAATCGAAAACGGGTGATGTTTCATCAGGACAATACGCGACCACACACAGCAAGAATCACGTCACAAAAGATCGAAGAACTTGGTTGGGAGAAAATTCCTCATCCACCTTATTCTCCCGACCTTGCTCCTTCAGACTACCATTTGTTTCGTAGCTTACAGAATCATTTGGAAGAAATAGCTTTTGTAACACAGGAAGAGGTTAAAACTGACATTTGTGAGTTCTTCGAATCAAAGCCAAAAGAATTTTACAGTAATGGAATTAGTAAGCTTGTTAATAGATGGAAGGAAGTCATAGATAATCAGGGAAAATACATTGTTGATTGAATCTGTAATTAAATGTAACATTTGGTCACTTGTTTTCTTTATTCAAAATTCGGACAGAACTTATGGGATGACCTGATATATATATATATATAACAACCGTAAATTTTAAAAAATAAGTTACTCCAAAATTCGCTTGACGAAGAAATGGAACTAATGTCTTTGGTTTAATAACAAAATTAAATTCAGGGGCTTTAGCTTCCATTTCTGAAACATGGTTATCACTGTGTAGCGAAAAAACCATATTTTAAATCAATTAATTTATAATATTAATGCTCTGTAAATTTACATTGAGCACTATTGTGTAAAAATAAAAATATCTATAAGAACACCGGATTTTATATCTTACTGTTCTTTCTTTTATATATATATATATATATATATATATATATATATATATATATATATATATATATATATATATATATATGACGATAAAGAGACAAAGTGGAAACCTATTCCGACAACACTTTCTGTCTCGTTATGGCTGGCGTTTTTAACTCAGAATAAGAGACTAGACTGTATGTAAGGAAAAGATCATTGGAACTTTGAGGAAGACATAATAAATAAATTTATAAGATGGTACGAGTTTTTAATATCTACTGGATTTGAAATAGCACACTCCAAGTAGAGAAAATCGACTTTAGATTCGATTACGTATATATATATATATATATATATATATATATATATATATATATATATATATATATATATATATATAATGAACATTGAAATCAACACACAGTGGCGACAGGCAGTTTCATGCTAGACGCAATCGTCAGCCGCAGCCTGACGATTGCATCTAGCGGGAAACAAACAGTCGCCTCTGAGTGTTGACTTCAATTTTCAATTTTATATTTACCTATGCTCTAGCTCTGATATTGACCACTTTATCACAAAAATATAGCACACCTTAAAACTATATTTCTTCACATATATATATATATATATATATATATATATGTGTGTGTGTGTGTGTGTGTGTGTGTGTGTGTGTGTGGTGAACACTCTCGTCGCGGATGAAAAATGAGGGCTCATTAAAATAAAAAGAAGCTCAACTTCTCTTGGCACGCATGTGTCTCCCGAAACCTTTAGACAGATACAACATGTGGTTGAGCCATTTTGGTCGAGTAGTTGAGTGGTTGAGGATGAATTGCCACAGGTTTCCGCGAGAGGACAGCAAGGCCGACTTTACTGCAACAAAGCTACAGTAGCAGCTAAGGCTATCATTGAGTGGAACAGCATGCTGGCAGCTTTCTTTAATATTTGCACGCAGTTGATCTCGATATTCAAGTCGGACTCGCTCAAACATTTCAAACAGTAGTAACCAACGCAGGCTTTGCCAAGGGCTCACTTCTCAGCCCAACCAACTTTTTTACTTTACATAAATGATCTGCCTAAGCGTATACTCAAAATATTAGTGATTTTTTAGGACGATGATCAACGATATGTGGGCGTATCTCCAAAACTCGTGATGACATGAGATTGACAGCTGACCATACATCCGTTCTACCTCTAATATCTCACAGGGGGGAAAAAACTATCTGGTTACATTCAATACTCGAAAACCAAACCAGTTACATTCCATCATCGACGATCGGACCCAAAACTACTTACAGTCAAGATGAATGTAGGTCATTTCAGCGACTATTGTTTTGTTTTTTTTTTCAACTCTCTACAGACCTCAGTAGAACTCATATATCTTACATCGATAAAGATGCAGGGTAAATTGCCGGTTCCATGTACCGCTCCAGTAAGTACTCCTTGTACTCTCCTCTTATTTTACAACAACCAGATCAAGCCGAACATAGAGTACGTCTGTTGTGTTTGGCATGAGCTGTGTAGTCCGCATTTTCCAATTTCGACAGAGCCCGAAAGCGTCACCGCGGTTTTATGGGCGACAAATTATTTCCCATCCTGCAAACCCACTCTCACAAACGGGATACGGTAAACCTCTAACTGCTCTATCGCTACTTCCATGGAACGGGCTCAGAAGAACTACATTCCTTAGTTACACCTAATTATAAACTTCGCGGCTCGGTCCGGCCATGGCCCTCAAATTGCAGCAAACTACTCGCCATTGACGAGAAGTTCCACTCCAGTAGCTTCTTCCTACGAATCGCTGCTGTGGAACTGATACCCAAATGGATGTTTCCCCGATCACTACGATCTTAACCAGTTCAAGTCAGTTTAACCGTTTCCCTCCCCAACCTATCCGTATAAACTGTGCCTCTTACTTTATAAATCTCTACCTCGAGTGGCTCCCGGGCTTTGTAAAGAGTGAATCTCACTGTAATATATATATATATATATATATATATATATATATATATATATATATATATATATATATATATATATATGGACTACATGAATAGATTAAATTACTACGGTGAATATGCAGCCACTTGAAGAGTTAAAAACAGACGCTTTGATCCTAAATATAATTTTATTCTTTGATAAGTTCAAAGAGTTAATTTAAATCTCTTTGACATGATGACATGCTGCAAAAGAAGTGGGTAGTTTCTGAAACACTTCTATCGGCTGACACAACAATCTTCACCTGTTTCAACAGTAGCTCTTAGGAAACATAAATATTTATTGAGCATGCAAAAAAGGCCAACCGTGATAAATACTTACTTTTTAGTACTTGCATTTTATTGGACAATATCCATGTGTGGAACTACACTGCCTGTCGTAATAATAACTCCCGGATTTGACGGCATATAAGACGCACGGGTGTATAAGACGTACCCCCAATTTCAGCAGGGCAAATCAAGAAAAAATTAGTCATTAGTAAAATTAGTAAACCTACATATGGTATATAAGACTCAGGGGTATTTTAAAAGATATTTTTAGTAAAAAAAAAAAAAAAGGTGCGCCTTATATGCCGTCAAATACGGTACTACACGTGTTATCGATTTATAAACTAAGTACATATTAGAATCTAAATTTCTGTTTTAAACATTGGTAGAACAATACTCCCCACTTATACACACGTACACATATAATTAAATGGGTATCAAAAATACTTTTACAGCGTTTGAACCTGGTTTCTCACGCCAAAAAATGAACAATCCGTATGAACATATGTCCGCAATTTCTTCCTTTTTGACTGATTAAGTAAAGAAAGTTTACGGTAGATGGCGCTGTATTGCCATACAGACTAGGTTACATTTGTCATTCGTCTACATTTGTGGCTCCTCTCTCTTCAACGTTTAACGTGTGTAATCGTGAGTTAACTAAGAAGTGTTCCGTTTAACAATGGCAGGATATTCATACGTGAGCAGGGACATACGATTTATACATACGCCCGCTGCTGGTAACGGCTGCGAAGCATTCTTTTAACTTAATAACTCAAAAACGAAGGATTGGTGGACATATGCTTATATGAATTATTGTCCTTGTTTTGGTTTGATGAACGCAGTCCCAAATATTTGTAAAAGTATTATTGATGCATCATATATATATATATATATATATATATATATATATATATATATATATATATATATACTATCATTATTATTATTTAAACGTTATCTTTAGTAGATATACATATTTGAGTAGACTATTTGTTTAATTATTAAGTAGTATCTTCATTTATTTTTATTACTTTCCCCCTATATTCGAGATATCTTATTAAAGAAAATATTTGGTCCCCGGCAGGATTCGAACCTGTGTACCCCATATCTATATATTAGGTTGGTGCAAAAATAATGTCGTTTTTTGACGTTCTAACATATGTGAGAAAACGACATTATTTTTGCACCAACCTAATATTAATATATATATATATAACACATATATATATATAATATATATATATATAACATATATATATATATATATAAAACATATATATAAAACATATATATATATATATATATATATATATATATATATATAAAACATATATATAAAACATATATATATATATATATATATATATATATATATATATATATATATATATATATATATATATATATATATATATATATATATATATATATATATATATATATATATATATACACATATATACACACACACATGCACACACACACACATGCTGTGTTAGAATAAAAAAGACGGTTTGTCCTACGCAGATATGATAAACAACAATTGTTCGTATGGTTGATTTGTCTGATTTTTCAGTGGACCCACGTCATTACCGACTGTGACTCAAGGTCGATGCTTAAAGTCTGTTTAACGGTAATACCGTGGACAAAAATTGATCGATTTCCCTCGATACTTATTTTGGAAACGCTGCGGGCGCTGGGTACTGACCGCAGACCCCCTCCCGAAGGAGAGGAACTTCCTCGGGTGCTAGGGCTTGAGGTTAATATTTTGAAACTTTTTCGGCGAGATTGCCGGGTAGTGTTTGTACGGAATATCCTTAATTTCGAAGTTTCAAATTAACGCCAACTTTTCTAATATAAACCTTTATGACAGAGGATTCGAAGGATAAAGTGAAACATTTAATAACACGCAAGAGAGGGAATCAAAGCTGGAAACTGCTAAAATGTTCGGGAGGCTCCACAGAACAGTAAAGAATTTGGTTAAAGATCATGGACGACACCAACACAAGTCCGATAAGGTGAATTTTAGGAATTTACTCGGCCAATCAGCATCCGAATCAGGAGGGAAGTTCGATTTTTGTCAAATTATGAAATAAATCACCTGCACTAATAAGTTGAAGGCTCCAGATTTTATTTACTATGAATTTAAATCACACAATTCAAGGAAGTTCGATGCGTATCTTAATTTCGAGGAATGGAGGTTAATCTTGAGGTTGGGTAAACTCTATGGGTTATTTAATGCCGAAATTTAAATATTTCGTACGTAACGGTCTGATTTATATATATATATTTTGTAGGTCATGAAATGTTGATAATTTTACTAAAAAATTTACTGTTGATTTTTGTTTGGGGGTTTACTATTTGGCCATAGCTGAGGCCCTAACAGGTCATACCACGTGATCAGAGTGGACCTGAGAACACAAGCAATTAAGAGATGGTCACACGCCCCTCAATACCGCCAAACTCCCGATCAGAAGCTTTGCTGCCGGAAGTAGTTTATCGTCATACCCATTTTTTTGTATTTTTATTGTATTTTTGGAGATAATAGTGGTTTAGTTATACAAGTCTTACTAATTAACCAATAACTGTGGGGAGACAAGATGCCTCCACGCCTTCCAAATACGCGTAAGTGAATATAAGGAATCCAAATGGAATTGGAACACGGCTCTCCGATTAACAATTCCGAATCATTATCCATTACACTACACGCACATCTAAGCTTACAGCACCTCCTATTTCCAAGAGATCACCCATCTAGGTACTGACTAGGCTCAAATTTGCTTAACTTCGGTGATCGCACGGGAAACGGTGTTTCAATCCGATATAGCTGCAAGCCTTGTTAATTTTGTGGTCTAACTTCTGCATACCTTACTTACATCTCACGATAATTTCAGGGCTGCCTTTCCCCTCGTGCTGTGTTCAGGTGAGTACAACCTGCATTCCAGATATAAGCGATCATTTCACCCCAAGCCAAGTAATAAAGCCAATAAGATGGCTACAGAGTGTGAAAGAATCGGAAAAAATACTGAGTGATTGATTCGTTGTCTACGGCTTATCAACCTTTTGCATGTTATTTAAAGTTAATTATGATTTAACGATACAAATCTTACTAATTAACTCAGAGATGGGGGAGAAAAGGTAGGGATTGGAACTCGGCTCTCCGATTAACAATTCAGAGCCATTATCCATTACACCACCCACACAATAATAAGTGATTATTAATTCGTATGAATTTTTTAACTACCATGGATTAAGTGCCTATATTATATTATTAGCGTATATTTAAAATAATCTTTTTAAAATATATATATATATATATATATATATATATATATATATATATATATATATATATATATCCATTGAGGCAGAATACAAAATATATATATATATATATATATATATATATATATATATATATATATATATATATATATATATATATATATATATATATATGCATTGGGGCAAAATACAAAAGTTTCATTAAAGACGACTGACAAGCTACTGCGATTAAACTTTTTCTACAAATTTTCTTGTGTTCGCCTAAGTTTTTTTTTCTTTTCTGGACATAAATTTGGTAAAAACTGTCAGAATGTTCTATATATCCAAGCGCTTGCGGCTATTATGTTAGCCATTATCAAAGATTTTTTAAAACTGAATATATACATTTTTATATGTGTATCTAGATTATGGGAATGTTCTTTTTTTTTTTCCAAACACGGACAGAACGTTGTGGTCGTGTTCATACTTGATATTATTGAGTGTTGGCTTTTTAGTTTTTATTATTAATGCTTCCATTATATTACCATGTATATTATCGAAAGCGCTTGGATATATAGAACAGTTTTTACACACTTTCTGTCCAAACAAGAAAATACTTATAGAAATGCAAGAAAATTGAATAAAAAACTTAATCTTGTCAGTCGTCTTTAATGAAATTTTTATAAAAGAGGGATTGCTACGCAAATGTACAATTATAGTGATTTTCCAAGCGTAGCTTAGAGGTGGCACAAGGCCGAAATTAGGAGGCACCCAGTGAGGATTGAAGTCACAATTCAGTCGTAATTGTTCTAGCGAGACAAGCTTGCTAACCGTTATATCACCTAGAAGTGCCCAAATGCATGCATATATATATATATATATATATATATATATATATATATATATATATATATATATATATATATATATATATACTCGCCGAATTACCCGCGCCTTACTGTCTGTCATTCATTTTTTAAAATCATTTTTATAATTTGTGGAGAAAATTGATGCATTTCAGTATTACACAATGATCTTGTCGATGTGACCTCCATCTTCTGGCTTTCTCCTTCTATATTTTGGATACAAGTAATTACCTTGTTCAAATTTAAATTTAATGTACTTTCAGAATATATATGCTTATGGGGGTACATCTCCAAAACCCTAGAGGAAACTCGATAACAGACAGACAGAGGGTACAACTTCATATATATATATATATATATATATATATATATATATATGTGTGTGTATGTATGTATGTGTGCGTATGTTAATGGTAATATTACCCATTTCCTCATAAGGAAATATTCGACATCCATTGACTAAGCAGCTTTGTTGAAATTTATAAAATCTTTCTCTTAAAGCAATTTTTCAGGAAAAATAGGTTTATCAAATCCAGTAGATGTTATCGCTCTTTCCAGTATTGAGGGATGTTTACTTTTTTTATTTGAAGTTGGGTGGAATGTCGACATCTTGATTATGTCATTATTTTCTCTTCGAATTACATATGAAATCCATTGCCGCCGTTGAAATTCGTCAGGTGATATGCTTTCTGTTATTTGTTTCTGTTTGTGATTCTGTAGCGCCAGTTCCCTTAATTAGATGAAGTGTGGTTTTCAGCAAGATTCACTCACCTGAAGCCATTTTTACCCATTGATCTTAGAATAACGGTCGTATATAGCTGACAGTTTAGATATTTCTAAACGGGGTTGGCACCATGCATGAAATCCATATGAGAGTCACGATCTAACGAGGCTATTTAAGAACATTTCTAGAGTTTTCAGTTTAATGCTTTGATTTTGTATCAGTTTGCAGTGTTGGCCGAAACTGACCCGAGGGAAATTATGTTCAACTTCCTTTTTTTTCTATAGTAAATTTTTTATAACTGATTCATACACTGAGATATTTCAAGCGTTTAATTTTTACTAAATATACATCCTGAATTATTATGGATTCAGGCAAGGTGCCATCATTGCTTTCATTCCAATTCCAGATCATACCAGCCCCCATCGGTCAAAGAGACAACGTTTAATGTACTGTTTCTGCAGAAAGACAGCACATGACTGCCCTGCCAGAACAAGAACCGGTGCAAATCCCGGAACGCCCGGTTATGAAAAAAAGAAGTTCTTACCAGCTTCCCCATGAGATAGTCGGGACGGTGAGCTGAGCGGTGTTAGCTATGCAAATGATTCCTTTTGCTAACCAACCGCTAAAGTTTTAGGCTCCATAAAAGCAGTCACATTTTCTGGGGAAGAGGGGAATCTTGAGAGTTCGCCGCGTTGACCGCACAACAGGATTGCCACGTGTTACCAAGGAGTTTCGTTTCGTTTCGTTTCGTTTCGTTGCGTTGCTTCAAATATGTTCGTCAACTGTGTCTCCGGTGACATGGCTGCGTTCGTCCCGTACGTGTGGTGATCCCATGTGGAAGTCTTGTCCGTGCCCTGCTCGTCGTGATCCAGTATTTGATTCCGGTGATGCTGAGTTTCCCGTCCCCCTTTGTTGGCAGATACGCAACGAATAAGAAGAAAATCCCTTCAAACACTTAGTAGAGAATGTTAGTTTTCTGTGCAAGATATCAACTATGAATGCCTATGTCATCGGTGTAGCACCCTCATCATCAGTGCCTTGGCCTGTTAAGGAAAAAATGGAACGTTTATGCAAGAATATATGCATATATTGCGCAAACTAAGCGCCCTTAATGCAAGCCGCAAAAATTATTCAAAGACAACTTTGAGGACAGAATTAAAAAGGTCAACGTAGATAATAGCACCTGGTAACATCCTGCATCAGACAGGGAGGCGTAGAGAAATCTGATTGCTGCTGGTGTTCAAACATTTGCTCACACTGAGCTGAAACGAGCTCGTAGATATATTAAAGAAAACTCACTCTTGACCTCAAGTTGAACTCCTACATACGCTACATATGAGCTATGGCTAAAGATGCAGATACAATTGTCAGTTCTTTGTACCGCTCTAGTAAGTACCTGACTCCACGCCCTATCCTCTATCTTCGAAAGGTCAAGATCAGGCCACAAATGGAATACTGTTGTAATATTTGGGTTTGAAACTTCGAATGAACGCATCGTCTCTCCTTGAATTCGGAACGCCACAACAAATCGAATGACGTGAACCATGATTAACGAATGAAAAGTAAACACAGAAGTAAAAATACCAGGATATCTTTGTTGCATTTTTTTTCATAACTCATTCTCTGATAGTGCTTTAACAAAACTGAAAATGCTATCTCGCCAAACTTTTCTTTTTTTCTCCTTTAGCCTTCCATATATTTTTATAACTAAAGTAAAGAAAAATAATATATTGTGTTAGAACAAAACTTTTTATATTTGCAGTATGTAACGATTTAGAATGCGACTTCGTTTTACACATGACCGGAAGTTATAAGTTTTTTAACCATTTCACCCCAAGCAAGACAATAAAGCCAGTAAGACGCAATGCGTTACTGAATGTTAGAGAATATCTGAGAAAAAAAAAACACTGTTAAGGAGAGAGAACAATAAAAAAAAAGAATTAAGAATACAGAAAGTAACGATTGACATTACATCTAAATTTTTGAAGTTCAAAGTTGATTGGGAAGGAAAAAGCCGGAAGAGAGTTCCACGAGAAGTGCGTGAGAAGAAATTATTAGCATAGAACTTACGGTTACATGTAGCAATTTCAACAAGAAAATTCTGAGAACTTGCCGACAATCTAGTACTGTGCAAAAATTCATGAAGTCTAGGTTTCCCAAGCAAAAACTGCGATAAAAAAAAACTGTTAGCAAGGAACTTACGGTTACATCTAGCCATTTCAACTGTAAAATGATGAGACCTTACAAGTGCAACAAAAGATAAGTTCCGTTTATGGAGATGGTGCCGTAGCTGGGAATAGTTTTCGTAAGTAATTTGTTAGGTTCAGAAGTGTAAATTCTCTTCTGGAAGACCGAGAACGTTACGACAGGCCGGGAGTCGTTGATGATGACCAAATCAAAAATTCGATTATTGAAGTACTGTTACCGGTTGGACCGATAAATAAAAGGAAGTCATCGATGAAAAGCGTCCAGAGTTGACCAGTCAGATGAATGTCATCTTCTATCAAAGAAACGCCAGAACTGACGTCTATTTTGTAGATCCTTCAGAAATTGATAAAAGAAAAACTAGCCCGGGACGCCCTACTAAACCCGCTGTATTCTTCTAAACCTCGCATTTTCATATGACCTCTTTTTCGATCTAAACGAAAATGGGAAAAACTTCAATTCTCTGGAAGTCTGTAAAAACCACTTAAACCAATGTATCACTCTGAAAGATGTCAAGTTCTGGAAGGATGGAATTATGAAGTTGTTTCAAAGATAACGAAAGATAGGTGAAAAAATTGGCACATATGTGGTTGAATAAATCTACGAGCAAATATGTACTTGTCTTTAAAATCCAGTTAGAAACGCTTGTTACGAACCAATAATATACAATAAGATATTTATGCTAAATACAATATGTCCGTAAAAAAGACCAAAATTAGAAAAGCTAGCATTGTTTCAAATGTGACAAACGAAAACGATTTCCCTTGAATGAATTTAATATATCCAAGCATTTTCACTTATTTATTTCCCGCATTTATTCTTTGATAGCGATTGATAAAACTCACGCTGCTAAATACCATATCTCTGTATTCATCGCGTGACCATTTCACTGTACCGATGGGAGACAACCGCTTATCTTATAAATGTACGCTTCGTCGATCTAGAATTCGCTTTTAAGCTCGGAACGATATTCTTGGGAGACGAGATAGGTTTTTAATTAGAAAAAGTAGATAGCAAAATAAATAAATAACACCGGTGACACTCTAAATTATGTTGGTCTTACTTTATCTAGATGAATTAATCTAGGATGATTGACAACTCATGTTTATCCACCGGCCTCAAAAATTCATCGATAGAGTGTTGGAGCCATCGCGCTGATCATCTGCCGATTTAACGAAACAACAATTTTCCGGACATAAACTTGAGTCTTATGCTGTTAGTAGCTGATCTGCAATTATTATTATTATTATTATTATTATTATTATTATTATTATTATTATTATTATATGAAAGAGTTTAACTGACGTTTTTCGCTAGAGATAAAGTGACAGCTGTTCCCCTTAATCCTTTCGCCTATTCTGAATATTATTGATGGGTTTAGTAGCATTTTTCCTACTAAAGGTTCACCTAGTACAAGCCAAGAGCTACTGAAGGTAGTAGGTTACTGAATAAAGTTTGTTGTATGGGCGTAAGTGGAGGAAGTAAATGCAGATTATATGTAAGATAGGTGACACTTGATGCTAGAATTGAAGAGTTTAAGATAGTAGTGACCCTGGAAGCATTCTCTCGGGAGGCTACTCCAAAAAGAAACAGTTCTTGTGAAGAATTTGTCTGTGAGGACCTCTGTCTTACCTAATAGAATACAAAAGGAATGAAGAGGATTTGACCCTGTGTGCGTGGCATGATGGGTCCTAATTGTAAAAGGCTCAATAAGCGAAACTAAGGAATGTATGACGTTTGAACATATAACATAGAAATAGCGATAAAGTATAGAATGAGTAGTAACATTTTATAGTGTTTGTATGTTGAAAAATAATTCATCAACCATCAGACCTTGTAAACGCGTTTAAACTCTGTCAATGCTGGAAGGTAAGGATTGTCAAGCTCCAGTACAGATATTTTTGCACTAATTTTCCCCCTGTACAAGGCTCTGAGCCACTCGATTTAGAGGGTAAACGTTAAGGGGTATTTTATATGAATAACTCTAACCGTGAACAGGTTACGAGTGTACTGACTTGGGAAACATCCTCTTGGGAGTCTGTTCCACGGAGCATTGTTTCGAGGGAAGAAGCTGTTCGAGTGGGTTTCACATCTCACCGAACAAAGGAATGTAGTTCGCCCGAGCACTTTCCATGGAAGTCACGATAGAGGTTCATTACATCCCAGCGAGAGTGACGGTGAAGGGCGGAAAATAATTCTTCTCCAACAAGGGCTCGGAGACGCTTTTTAAAAGTAAGGAGTGGGCAGCTCCCACCCAAATATGACAACAATACTGCATTTCCACCCTGATCTGGCTCTTATAAAGGTAGGGGATAGCATGAGGAGTCAGGTACTTACTGGAGCGCTACTGGGAACCTATCATTTTACCTGCATATTTAGCGATGGGTCGTATGTAAGAGTTCCACTTGAGGTCGAGCGGGAGTTTGCGGTCCGATATTCTCTCTCAAGTCATAGTGCCTCCTCGAGGAAACATCCGTTCATCGTAACTGGCGGTAGATCTGGATCTGTTCGGCGGTGATGTAGTATGGCAGTAATAATCCATTTTGATTTGATTAGACTCTTGTAAAGATAAACCATGATAGAATGAGTCATGTCTTTTATGAAGTAGTAGAAACTGTACAAAGGAACCGACCATTTTTCCAGTCGATTTTTTTTCTTTTTTTTTTAAATCATTTAACCCCATGCAAGGCGAAAATGTCACTAAGATGCAAGGGGTTACTGGGAAGGAAAGCGAATGAGAAGACATTATTGAGGAGGAAGGACAATAGAAGAACAAACATCAGGAAGACAGAGGACGAGGATTGACCGTGGACTTAGCATTTTGAAGATTGTATGACAGGGAAGAAAGAAAACGGAAGAGAGTTCCACAGGCGAGAAGTGCGAGATAGAAAAAAAAACAGTTACACCTAGCTATTTCAACAATAAAATTATGAGACCTAATTGCCAATCTAGTAGTACGTTTAAATTCATGCTGTCGAGGTACCAAGGGGGAATGCTCATCAAAAGAACTCCCATGAAAATATACACCGAAAAGGCAGTGGACGAGGGAAATTGAGTGCTGTTGCGATGCCAGCTCAGGACTGACAACATTACGGAGACTTCTTTCGATTTCATGTAGAATTCTTTCCTCTACTTTTGCCATGTCTCGAGATACACTGATCTGAATTGCGGCCCCACGGTATCGAATGGCAGTGACACCGTATTATTTTTGAATCATTCCACCCCATGCAAGGCGATAATGTCACCGGGAATGAAAAGAATTAGAAAACCTTAGTGAGGAGAAAGGACAATAAAGGATGTGTATTCAGGAAGACAGAAGAGGACGATTGGCGTTGTATTTAACTTTTTGCAGATTGTAGGTGACATGGAAGAAAAAAATCGGAATGAATTTCCACAAATGAGAATTGCCAGAAAAGAAAATATGAGAGTAGGAAAGACGGTTACATCTAGATAATTCAACAGTTAAACGGTTCGAATCTGGCAGCAGGCTTAAATTCCTTCAGTCGAGGTATTAAGGAGGAAAGATCTTCAGAACATCTGCCATGAAAATATTTGTAGAAAAGACAGCGAAACCACTTCCAGACGGTGAGAAAATGAGAGAATCCGAGATGCCAGGTCAGGATCAATTACATTACAGAACCTTTTTTTTTAATTTTATGGAAGAATTTCGAAACATATAGCCAGATCATCAGACTAGATATGGGAGCAATATTCAATGTAGGGACAAATTGTTGATTTATAAATGTGCAAGATGGATTTTGAGGAGAGAAATTACCAGACGCAAGATTCCAAGCAGCAGACCTAGCACTCCACTTTATTTCAGTTGAAAACGTAAACTAATACTACTACTACTAATAATAATAATAATATTTCATTTTTACTATCAGATCATATTTCGTTTTTTTGCGCTTCATTTAATATCTGGTCTTTGTAACTTATAAATTAATGTGAATGACGACATGTCTGCAGAAGTGAGTCTGGTTAAAGGCTTCACAAGGGACGTATCGTCTGCACGTTACAATTAATATCTTTTCAACAATACATAAAATAAATTTATGGTTTCAACTAAATATTTTAACCCGGTTGTATGCCTTCAATTACAGATTAAATGTATTGTTAGTCATTTTGCTATAAAATGTATTGTTGATCATTTTGCTATAAAATGTATTGTTAGTCATTTTGCTATATTGTTGGTCATTTTGCTATAAAATGTATTGTTAGTCATTTTGCTATAAAATCTATCGTTGACAGTTTTATTATATAAAAATATATTGCTGTAATTTTTACTATAAATATATATATTTATACTTTCCCGGTGTTTGTTTTTCTTTCTTTTTTTAGTAGGGGGTCACTATTTGGCCATAGCTGAGACCCTAACAGCTGGTATCACCCCGGATCAAAGTGAACCTTCAGAGTGTAGTTTATTGTCATACCCGGGACGATGTTATAGCTATGGCAGCATCTGTATTTACGGTGGACTTGTACAATAAGCACTGAGACCAGAAATTATCATTTTGTTTTCGAATGTTTTCATATAGGTGTAGATGTAGCACTTCAGTTCCCCGATATTTTGACTTTTTTTTTTAAAGAAAATAATCGATTCATTAAGACATCAGAAAAGAATCGCTGAAATACAATGTCATATATAATCTCCAATATAGCAACAAAAGCTGTGCAATTTTAACACATATGCAGAATAATTGATTTGCGCTTTACGGCTTATCAGCCTTTTGCAGGTCATTTAAAGCCAAAAAAATAATTTTGCATTTTAAGAATGTTTTTGAAGATAATAAAGATTTTTACTGATACAACTTCTACTAATTAAACCAAAAGATGGGGAAAAGAAGAAGTGGATTCATACCTTTCCCAAGGGTATTTGCGCGTAATATAATATAAAGAAACCGGCTAGAACTCGGCTCTCCGATTTCCAATTCCGAGACGTTATCCATTAGAAAAACCCGCACATCCAAGCTTAAAGCAACTGGAATTCCCAAGCGGTCACCCAATTAGGCATTGACCAGGCTAGACGTGGTTTAACTTCGATGACCGTACGAGAATCGTTGTTACGGCGTGATATGGTCGTAAGCCTACATATGGAGAAGGAACTTGTGGCGATAGAAAAATGGTTTTACAGAAAAGCTAAGAATACAATTGACAGAATACATAATGATGAGCAAGTCCAGAGGAAAATAAGATCACAGCAACTTATAATTACAAAGGGGCAGTTAAACATTTTGGATCACATATTAAATTAAGAAGGCCTAGAGATATTAACACTCCCAGAACATACTGAAGGCAAGAAAAGCAGGTAAGAACAGCGAGTAACCTATTTAACGTAATTATATTGGTCGATGACAGAACAAAGAAAAATAGAGATGGTAATGCATCAAAAGTTTCTTCGAGAAACAAAAGACAGGAAGATGTGAAGAGCCATGATTGCCAATATTTCATATTAATAAAAAAAACACTGGAAATTTTTTATAATTATAACTTGCCGTATTCGGCCAATTTCTTTCAGCCTTGACAGAGTTTAAAAGCGTTTACACGTCCTTGAGGTTGATGAACTATTTTCAACCTTACAACACCTTTCCCATAAGCAAAACTTTGCAAGCTTAACGCTAGTCTGTTGTAATATACATGACAAATGACCAGATGAGATATATTCCCTATTTCTACCAGTTCAGGCCTTCACAGTTAGGACTTATGTTACGTACATTGAGTCAAACATCCTCATTTTCTTGTTATCGTTAAGAAGGATAAATTGAATTTTTTTAAGATAATAAAGATTTACTGATACATGTCATACTAATTAATCCATAGCTGGGGAGAGAAGAATTGGATTCATACCTTTTCCAAGGGTATTTGCGCATAAGTGAATATAACGAACACGACTGGAATTTGAACTTTGCTCTCCGATTTCAAATTCCGATCCGCTATCCATTGCACCACCATCACATCCAAGCTTACAGCCCCTGGTATTCCGATGCGGACATCCATTTAACTATTAATCTGGTTCGAAGCTGCTTAACTTCGGTGAACGTACAGGAACCGGTGTTTCAGCATGATATGGCTGTATGCCTAATGGTAAAAATGAAGTTCTATTCAGACAGCTTCTCTCCAAGAACCACCAATTTTGTGTAACGTACTCCTAAGGAGATGCTTCCCCAATCACTGCAATCTGAACTTCTTTAAGTCTAGGGTCAACCTTTGTTTAACCTACATATCTTCAAATGCTGCACTTGAGTTGTTTCTGGTGAGTGAATCTTAGTAAAAAGAAGACATTTCTGTTTTATATCACAGTAATATTAAAAAACAGGAAAAATTTGTTATAAAGAGACAGTTTAAATTTCTAGGACTCATAATAAGGAAAGAAGGCTTGAAAAGTTTGATACTCATGGGACAGCTTGAAGGCAAGAGAGACAGAGAAAAACAACGCATAACCTACCGAGCGAGCTTAAGTAAATGGATTTCACATCGAGATTTAGGAGAGATAGCAAAAAGGCATCCTTTATTAAGAGGGATAAAAGTCAGTGAAAGGACACGGCACATGGAAGAACAATATGGAGTATAGCCAAGTTACAATGGATGGCAGTCTATGGCGTATGAATAAAGTTTAGCCTACCACATACCGAGAGTCGCATGTGAGATACAGGAGATATTTTTAACCATTTTGAAGGAAAAGAGGAAAACTTATATGCAAATAAAACACGATAAATGTTTTTTAGCATTTTACGTTAGATATTTTTAATGATCACAAGAACAACATTATTATTATTATTATTATTATTATTATTATTATTATTATTATTATTATTATTATTTAATTCTAAGTTACTTTTGTTTCTTGTGTTCTGAGAAACGAGAAATTTTCGTTTGCGTCACAGAAAAGGCTGCTGGATTGCTATGTGATATCCATCCTCTTATACGGCACTGAATGTTGGAGAATTTCCTCACAGATGAGGAGAAAACTAGAGGCAAAAGAAATGTAGTTCTACAGTAGGATACTGAGAATTCCATAGATGGAGAGAATAAGCAACAAGAAAGTCTTAAAGAAAATGGCATCAGAAAGAACACTTATACTCAAAATCAGGAAAAGACAGCTGGAATTCCTTTGGCACATAATGAGGAAAGACGGCTTAGAAAACATAACCTTCACGGGTCATACTGAGCGCAAGAGAGATAAGGGAAAGCAGGAATCCATTCAATTTCGATTAGAGCCCAAAACGTAATATTTGATAATCAGAAAATTGAATTTAAAAATTATTTTCTCCTATCTCCTCGTGCTTATCGGTGGGGAGGGAAATCTGCAAAGAACAGGAAATTGTGGAGAACCTTGATCGCCAACATCCTGAAGAGTCAAGGCACAAAGAAGAAGAACATCGATATAATGACCGATATTTTTACCTCTACAGAATGCCTTATTCATTTCAAGTCGACACTGGAATAACACCTGTTACCCTTAACTTTTCTAACAACAATCATGATTCAAGTTTCAGAGTCTTTAACCCGTCAGACTTTCATCTTCCTACTATACGCTTATGATTTCAATGTGACAGCAGGCACCAAATGGCTTGCGAGGAGTCATTCGATATTTTACTCGCCGACAACAGCGAGTCAAAACGTTTAAAGGTGTCTGTAAAGGTAGAGTTTATTTACAACCGCGATTTTTTTTTCTTTTTATTTATATATTTATTTATTTTCTTTTATTTACTTATTATTTTGAACTGCCTGTCTCGTTCCTAGCCATTTTAAAAACCCATCTCTCTTCCCTGTTCTGTTCCGGGCCGACTAGCCTACTCGATTTGGTCTGTTTACATTGAAAACAAAATAAAAGCCAACTGCTTGCTTTCCACAAAAATGGGGCCAAAGAATACGAGTTGAAAAGACAAAACCAAATGTACCCAATGACAACTCCTTAAGGAATCGAAACGGAAAAAGGCTGGAGTTTTTAACCAATCATCCAGAACGGTAAAGATATTCATTAGACCTCTGACTCCGTAGTCGACGCTGTCGTCTGCTATTCGACACCCAAAAGCCTTAAAGACAGAGAAGCCCTGAATAAGGAAATGATGTATAAAGGAAATAAGTGTTTGAATGAGAAAAAAATAGAAAAACGAAAAAAAGTAAAACGATTCTCTCGAATAGTAAGATGGATGGGCCGTACTAATGTGACTCAGATTAAAAAAATCTGCGAGCATTGGCTATCCGCCATGTTTTGTTCATTATTATCATTATTAACATTTCATTTGATTTCTCTCATATATTCATTTCCTTCCGGGTCTCAACCAGAGAACTAAGGGTCAGAAATGGCATCATGACATTTTCCAGTGAACATGAAAAAAAGAAGAAATAAAAATAAAACAAACAAAAAACACATTGAATTTTAGATAAAGTACTTCGTATGGTGTGATGTGTGCTTGTGAGAAACAAGTTTTTTTTTATTTCTTTAAGGCATGGGCTGTCAGTGATCTCATCATTGAGTCTTTCAGAACTTTTTCCAGACAGATTCAGAGCCCCAACCATAACTGGAAGTATGTATGTCTTTATGTGCCACATTTTCTACTTCAAGGTTTTTGTATGTTTATAGTTTTTTTTTTTTAAGATTGCCACCTCTGCAAAAAAATAAAAGCACGTTCAGTTTTTGTGGTCATTGATCAAAAAGTTTGAGCGCTTCGTTGTGATGGTTTTGGCTGTGTGTATTGTAAAGTCCCATAAAATTGTTGCAGGCCCTATGTCTCTAACCGGGTCTATGTGGTGTTCATACCAATTTTCTTCTCAATGTAGATTTTCCAGTACAGACATTGGTCTACCCTGTCATGCCGAGTTTTATATTCGGTGGATGCTAATACCTTGTAAACTGATACAAGATGGTTAAATGTTTGTGGATATTCTTTACAGTGTCTCCATTAGGGGTTAACACAAACCTTCAGTATGTTTGCTCGATAATTTCTAGTGGGAATTGTTCGTGTGTGGCAGGAATAAAGCCAACAGTTTCAGCTTTTATTTCTGAACTACATAACGTGTGTATAGGGTTTGCTTACATCAGCTTGCTTGGCACGTGTAGTATTTTGATTATGAAGATGCTTATCCTGCCATCGTTTCTGCATCTGGTCCATTTCATTTGCTTTTTGCTTCTTTTTAGGTTCTTTGTCGCTGCAGTAGTTGGATTAAGATACTTGCTCTTCTTCATCCACTTAAAATACACTTTTGAATTTCTTGGTTTCCTTTATTACTGAATAAACTTTCTTATTTCTTTCATGTTCTTTGACAAAGATCATTATCCAGTCTTCTGTAGTTTCTAGGTATCTTTGAAGACTGATTTTGTCCTTTTGTAAGACGGTTCTTCTTGAACTAATCTTCTGCCTCCTTCGGATCTGGAAACGTACAGACGATCAACATCGGTCTTATGATGACAAATGCGGCGGCAAGTTAGAAGCTCTCCCGTTTTGGTATCCATTTGTTTAATGTAGCTATAGTCCAGTTAAGAATGTTGAAACTGTACACCAGGGAAAGCTAATGTGTTGATAGCTGAACTTCTGTTCAACTCGGTATTTAACTCCAGACGCCCATGCCTCTAATATTCTTCTCTTATTTTCCCCTTCATTTGGTTACGCTGTATTTCACCTTACTCCTAGGTATTTATACGCTTCTTCCTTTCTTGAATGCTACATTTGGACATTAGTATTTATTATTACCGAAGTGATTTTTGACATTATCATGGACCCAAGAGTGTGACCAACTCTCTAAGGCTTTTCTAATACAGTTTTATTATGTACACTATTTACATTATTCGGACTATTGTCCTCATCTTTTTCGCCATATTTATTACAACGTATCGGCCGTTGTACGCTCAGACCTTCTTCAGGTGGTTGGAATATCGAACTGAACCCTTTATTTCGCTAACTGGGGAAGACTGTCTCTACATGGCACGTGGAGCAAAACAGTCTACCCCAGTGAGCGAAATAAAGGGTTCGGTTCGACATTCCAACCACCTTAGGAAGGCCGGAGCGTACAACGGCCGATACGTTGTAATAAATATGGCGACAAAGATGAGACCAATAGTCCGAATAATGTAAATGGTGTACATAATACCTCATCTCAGAAATATAGACAGATACAGTTTTATTATTATTATTCATAATGCAGGCTCGATTTCATCATTGGATTATGAGATAGGTAGATCTCCACTAAGGCTGGGATTCAAACAGAAGTTATAATCACTGATCAGAGGATGTTCTTTAAAATAAAAACCGTAGAATAGTCACTATTTTAAGTGTTATTTTTTTGTTTTGTTTTTTTACTTATGTTCACCAAATACAAAGCTCAAAAGCTACTTAAGCTAGACGGTTACGGCGTGATGTTGCATTAGCGTAATAAAGGGGAAGTGAGGTTCTTGGGGGCTAAGCTGGAAAAATAACGGCTAACTCTAGACTTAAAGTGGTCAACAATTTAGTGAATAACATTTCAGAGTTCAGTTGGAAATTTTAAAAATATGGTAAGTAGACGTTAGTAGGAACCGACATTTTTGAAGATGACACACGAAAGCTTTTCGAGAATTTTACACCACAAACAATAACTGTCAAAAAGAAAAGAAATCCGCTAACGACCGCCATATGGTGTTATATAAAGCAGTAGATAAGAAAAGGGGGCAAGGATCTCTATCTCTTTTTTTCTCTTTTAGCCACAGGATGCCTTAGCGATAGGACGTGTCTCGTTTCCCCACTGGGGAAATTTTCTGTCTCCAGCGAATCACATGTCAACTTGAAGACAACGTCTAAATTACACACCATACAAATTTCCCTCGAAATTCTTTGTACACACGTACGTACGAAAAAGGACACAGCGACACTCATACAGACATGCGCGAGCACACAGACACACACACACTCATATATATATATATATATATATATATGATAAATTTTTCATTTATTAATCCGACAGATTTGTATTACTTTAAACGTTCTATTTTTAATGAATAATCATATTTCAGTAGACGCTCTATTTATTTATTAAACAGTATATTTATTTATTTTCGTCTACCAGCCTGAATATTTGATAAATCTTATTAAAGAAAAGTGCACTCCGGCAGGATTCGAACCTTCGCCCCACCGAGGGAAACCGGCATTAGATCCGCTCTGCCTTAACCAACTCGGTCACGAAGAAGCTTTGCGGACAAACAAGGTTTGAACAGTGCCATTAAGTGAAATCTTTCTCGTCATAGATACCTTGAAATTATCATATCTACTCACTCTCATATTCAAACGTAAACAAATTTTCTAAACATGTAATGCTTTTTTTTTATTAATCCGACAGATTTTTATGGCCTGAGCAAGGGTCTCTTGCCCTGTCGAACATATGATACGCCCCCACTCTCTACACCATCTCAATTTTCATAAAGTAGTATTCATATAAAACACAAATTTTGTTGTACCCGAGTTATGTACCCGAGTTATGTACAATAATGCAATATAGGTGAATAATTCAACTAGAAAAATTGAAAATAAATATTACGTATCTCAAGGCAAATTTGAGACATGTCATAATAGATTATTCCATCTTAAATAAATAAACAACGTTTTTTATGACAATTTTTAACATCAACTGATTTTTCTTGTTAAAAGTTGAATCATCAAACATATTATAGATAAAAAAAATAGTGAATTTTATATAATGTTTTTTTGAAACTTATCATGAGTAAAACAAATTCATGTATCTGGATGAAAAGAAAAAACCTCGGAATGATGTCAAAATTCGCAAAAAAATATTTCATCCTTTAATAGTCTGTTGCGCTTGGTTTCATTTATAAGTTGTATATATATATACACACACACACACATTCATATATATATATACATATGTATGTATGTATGTATGTATGTACGTATTGAACGGGTATCCTCCCAAGGAAACCCCTTGCTTTGAACATCTTTTTTTACCCCAGACCTCAAGTGGAATTCATATGTACAATCTATTGCTAATTTTGCTGGGAAAATTGTTGGTTCCTTATACAGCTCCAGTTAGTACCTGACTCCTCCCACCTTTACAAGAGCCAGAAAACACACCCAAAATGGATTTTTCCAGCCATATCTATGCAGGAGTTACCCAGTCCTCATTCTCTAGTTTTGATTGTATATAATGTTTTTTGAAACTTAGCTTGAGCAAAACAGATTCATGGATTTGAATGAAAAGAAAAAAAAAGACCTCGCAATTATGTCAAAATTCGCAAAAGTTGTTCATCCTTTAATAGTCTGCTGTGCTTAATTTGCAAACGTATTGAGCCCTCTGGTTTGAGGTGTGAATTTGTAAACAGTGACTATTTAAGCTAATACTGCACGACTCTTCGACAGAATTGAGTCACTCTCACTGTGTGTTTATCTAAATCTAAAAATAAACACGCTAAAATTCACCTTCATCCCATACCGTACGCTGACGGCTTAATGGGAGAAGTTCCGACTGACGACAATTCAGTCGGGTTTCGATCCTAGCTAGAGGCAACCGGACGTCTAGCCACACTGATGAGGTGTGAAACAGCGTAACAGTCTGTATGTGAATGACAAAAATATATATATATATATATATATATATATATATATATATATATATACAGAGCTAGTGCAAAGATCTTGTCCCCCGCCAAATTATAATATTGGGCCCTCCACTCAACTTTCATCTCAACTTTCATAAGGTAGTATTTATATAAACACAATTTTTATTGTAACCTAATTATGTACAATAATGGATCATGTGAGTATAGGTGAACAATTTAACTAGAAAAATTGAAAATAAATGCAATATATCTACATACAAATTAGAGACATGTCATAATAGATCACTCCATCTTAAATAAATCAATAATAAGTTGTGGCAATTTTTAACATCAACTTGAGATTTTTCTGGTTAAAAAGTTAAATGATTTTGAACACATACAACATTATGGACAGAAAATAGGGAATTTTATATTTTAGTGATTTTTATTTTCAAGACATAGTAGGAACGAAACAAATTCATGGATTCAAATTCATGATTTGTACAAAACAATACTCCAGGATGACGTCAAAATCCGTGAAAGGTTTCCTCCTTTAATAGTCTGTAGTGCTCAGTTTAAATTGTCACGTATATAAATATAGGTAGAAAAAGCAAATGTTGATAACATAGGGAGGCTCACAAAGCCCCTAAATCACGGGTATATGAGTAAAATTTGGTAGACGAAACTGTTCGGAGGTTCTTTGATGGCTGTGCTAGCACGAAACCACAAGTAATCATGGTCGAGCGTTGTTCAAACTGCTGACTATGACAGGTGATGAGCTCTATTCCAGAAATTGCAACTAAGTTTCGTTCGGTAGAGTCGCAGTATAAATGAGTGAGCACCGTGGATGTTGAATAAACACACGTAAACAAACGTACCTGAGCAGGTATCTGCGACAGGGATTGGCTAGACAAAGAGAGAAAGAGAGAGAGAATATACTTGAGGGATGGCGGTAGTTACCAATATTTGTACATATTCATTCAATAACACTGAATCTACTTTGATTAAATGTTATTTCTATCATTTCATCTATTTTAGAGACAACTTGATGCATTCTTTTTTTTTCCTTTTCGCATTTTCTAATCGATACGATCTTCTCTGTCGATCAAAGGATTGGCCACATGGAGCTAAAACGTTTTTTATCGTTTATTTTTGAAAACTTCTAATTTTTATAAGAAAACATTTTCCTAAACAGCTGAATTGAATAAGAACATTTTTTTACACTGTTTAAATTCAGATCGCATTGGTAACACTCACTTGTGGAAGATATGAATCGATCACTTCTCCACTCCTCAAGCTATGGGTTAAATAGCAGGGCGGCCTGGATTCTTTGGATGTCGTTGTCAGCTAGCCTAGGAGAATGTCAAAATCTTATGTAGCTCTGGAAAAGCATATAGCCATGAAAATATGAAATTTACAACTGCGGTGAGGGTTTATGGACTCTGTGATCTTGACTGCGATGAATGAGATAGGATAAAAACTCAAATATAAGGCAGGGGTTACACATATTTAGATGCTCCATGACTATTTCTTTTCTATCATACTGGCCGATGGCAATAAATAACTTCAATAAGAATATTTTAGATAGACATCAGAAATCAGAAGAATTGAGGAATTGTTTGCGAAAGTTGACAAATTCGACATGCAATAGGATGTTAACTCAGAGACAAGCACGTTAATTCGCACAGTCTTTTCGCAAGTGACCCCTAAAACCCGAAATGTTTCACTTTTCTTTGAAGGGCCCAGACAAGTCTACTCGGAATAAATATACGTATGTATGACAAGTCGGAACGCATCTACATAACAAAAACACTTATAATGACAACAACAAAAGCAGCACGCTTCAGCGCTCAAGAATATTTTACTCTGACGCATTCATAAGAAAGAAAACTTAATTTATGATTGTATAAAATTTATGTTTTCACCTATTCGCCACCAGCCCTCCATCCAGCTACCCATTCCTGTCAGAAAATGTTATCTCATACAAGATCAGAGATTTTTAGTTAAAAAAAAAAGTTAAGTCATCAACTGTCTATACAAATAGCTGTACAAAACCAGGACTTATCTCCAGGTTGTATCTAATGTTCTCCAACCTCTCCTCCTTACTCTCCATTTCTCCTCCTTTCTCTCCTGTGCGTTTAATTTTTATTCGTTTTCTTAGCTTTTGACTAGTATCTCTTAATTCATCTGTTGCTAATCAGAAAATCCACCATTGTGTGAAGATTGAAAGGGAACGGAAAGTGTAAATAAAATCTATATTGTCGTCGGCGACAGCAAGTTCCTATCCGGTATACCGTCTTCGAACGGATTTAGGAAAAATGTTTTTGCGTTTTCTACCCGATTGAGTTACTGGAGCAGAACACAACGTCAAAGAAAGAAAGAAAGAAAGAAAGAAAGAAAGAAAGAAAGAAAGAAAAAAAGAAAGACTCAGAAAAAAGAAAAAAAGATATTTAAGTGTCATGACAGACAAATCTTCATAAACACATATACATACATGTGTGTATTTGGAGAGAAAGAGTTAGTCACGTGATAATGAAACGAGAGTAAAAAAAAAAGTATCAGAAAGAGACGAGAAGTGACGGTATGTAGAAAGAGACATGGTCGCATGTTTTCGAGGGTGTACAGAATGCAGGCCTTAATAGAGTAGATATATTGTATGGAAGGGAGATAAAATGCTTACACTGATATAGAAGCTGATAAGATAAAATTGTCAATATTTTTTATGCAAATTTTAAATGGAGGCGGGGGGCATATTCAACGCATCTAATATTAAAACTCGAAGAAAATGCGTTTACTGAGATATGACAAACATGTACAGCCAACGCAAACAAACCCTATATTCAATGATTTTTTTTTATAAAGGAATACATTAAATAGAATTTTAACGTATAAGGAATTATCATTCCAGATGTCAAATTTGTTAGATGTTGTTCAATATTCTCTTCTGGAATACACAAATTAAATACTTTTGTAGAATACTTTCTTCTTCTTCCTCCTCCTCTTCTTCTTCTTCTTCTTCTTCCTCCTCCTCTTTTTCTTCTTCTTCCTCCTCCACCTCCTCCTCTTCTTCTTCTTCTTCCTCGTCCTCTTCCTCTTCTTCTTCTGTACCATATCCCTTCAGGACGTTGGCGATCATAGTTCTCCACAAGTTCCTGTCCTTTTATCTCTTAGTAAATTTTGACTTTTTGCTATCTCTCCTAGTCATCCTCTTTTTTCCCCTGTCCCACTTCAATAGCTCCCGTGAGTATCAAATTTTCCAAAGATACCACACGCTGTGATCTCCTCCTCCAGGACGATAAGTTTCAAAGTAACCTTCCTGACAATTCGACCATGGT
>OZ038480.1:59423397-59433397 GCA_964036315.1 Acanthosepion esculentum
CAAGAAAAGAAAATCTGGGCATTAAATGACGCATAAGGTGATATGCCGTTAAACAAACGCAACCAACCAAACTTTTGCTGACAACCATATATTCTTTCTTGTTATATTTTATGTTTAGTCTTTTCTTTTCGTTTTCCTTTATTAATTTCTGTAGGAGTTCCTGTACTTGCCTTTCTGTGCTTGCTATCAACACTGTGTCATCTGCTTATACAGTGTGGGGAGGGGAAACAAACATTCGTACACATACACATTTTTAATTTATTGTATTTCCAACTAATGAATAAACATACTTTTCATATAATTAACTGTACACAAATGCATAATAATTAAATATGCATAGAAAACAGAAAAAATTTGATTCAATAGAAATAAATCCCTTTTAACCATTTTAATGGGTGAAAAATGTATTCGTAGAATATAAAAAGAAAACATAATTTTCATTTAATACTTTGTAGAATAGCCATTTTTCACTTCCACGGCAACCAACCTCTTGTAGTTCTCAAGTAATGATTTGCCAATTTTAGTTCGTATTTTGTCCCATTCTTCTCGGCATATGGTCTTCAGATCCTAGATGTTTGTTGGAGTTCTCAATTGGATTTGAATTTTCAAATAACGCCACAGATCCTCGATTGGGTTTAAATCTGGGGACTGACTTGGCCATTTCAGGATATTTACATTATTTTCAGCAAGTAATTTCTTCGTAGATTTTGCAGTGTGCTTAGGGAAATCCAATCAAGAGGAAGTTTAGTGACACAGGTTCATGGCTAAAGCAAATAATCCTGCAACTCTTGACGAGTAAACATTGGACTTTCTTTAACTTGACGCATGAATTCCCTCGAACATCTTGAAGAAATCTTCCATGAAGCACCTGTTCTTCTTTGTTTTTCAACAGTTTTGAGTTTTGATTTTTATACCTTGCAATGAATGGACAAATGGTAGTAAATGGAATATTTAGGTTGTCTAAGATTCTTCTGTAACGTTTACCTTCTTTCCAGAGCTTAACAATCAATTCTTTTTGCGAATTTGTTAGTTTTTTACCTCTTGCCATGATGATAAACTTCTTGCATGAATATCAATTATAGAATGTTCTATTTGTATTTTTAAATCTAAAAATAACTACTGATAACATTATTGGAACATTCTAGAGTATTCCACTTGAATAATGTAGAGTATTAAAGCAATTTAAAAGTTTTAAAATCTGAAATTAGCATTGTACGAATACTTTTTACACCCATTAAAATGGATAAATCGGTTTTATTTTTATTTAATTCAATATTTTCTGATTTCGATGCATATTTAGTTATTATGCATCTGTGTACAGTATTAAAAGTATGTTTATTTCATTAGTTGGAAATACAACAAATTAAAAATTTGTATGTGTACGAATATTTGTTTCCCCGCACTCTAACGTTGTTAAGATTGTGGCAGGCAATGATGAATTCTTGTTAGAACTTCTAAGTCTCTCACAGTTGCGTCACTGTAAAGGTTGAATAAGTTCGGTGAGAAGACACAACCTCATGTATTCGCTGAATTCATTATCAGCAAGCAATAAAACTGGAAAGAAAAAGAGTTAATATATACATGGAATAGACATCAAACTAATTTATCTCCATTTTCACAAATCCTGTCTCGATGATTGACGAGAGTGTGCCGAATATAGAATGAGAATGATTCATTCCTTTAGATGTTAGCATTCCACACTACATTAAATAGGTTTTTAAGGAAACCCCCATCAATACCAGAAAGCGCAATAACCGCTACTGGACTTAAGAAACCTGTTTTCCTAAAAAATAATTATAAATATTAAACGAAAACAGTACTGGCTGTTCGGTCAATGAATGCCAAATGATTCCTTATAGGGAAACGGACAATATTACCATAACAGGAAAATAAATACTGCGAGGTTCCTTGTCCTCGGGAACAACTGTCTGAGGGTGCGTTCCTCACCCCCATTGAACCGAAGAGCTGGGATCAGAAGTCACTACCGAGGCCAGCACACCCGACGATTGTGGCGGCTTCGGCAATTTTTGTCCTTAGCCCGGGTGTACGCGCTCGGGTTCCCCACAGTAAAGCCGAAATTGTGTCGCATTACGTCTTAGTTGGGAGACAAGTTAAATATCTCAACATAATGCGTGGGTATGAGTATTCAAGGAAGATAAATAAATGTCAGTGCCTTTAAAATAAATCTGTAAAGAGTTCTGGTGTTAACATTTTTGGTCACATATGACATCTAGTCGGTAATAGGCTGATAGTGTGACCTCAGTGAGTAAAAATCACAAGTTTTTATAGCCTCTTGGAAGCTCCAAGTGTCTCTATACATTTTGGGTGTCTTTTGTTGGGATCCTCTTTTTAAACAAAGCTTTTAACATAGAATAGTTCAGAATGTTCTGAACGATTATACGCTTATATTTTAAATTTGTTTTAGGTTTGTTGAAACATATCCACGAAGGTGAGGAATTTTCATGATTCGAAGGCACGGTGGAGTAATTGATAGCAGCTCGGATTGAGGAATCGGTGAGTCGAGTTCGAATTCCAGTCGAATCCATTACGTTCACTTACGTGCTAATACCCTTGGGAAAGGTATGAATCCTCTTCTTTCCCACTCAGCTATGGGTAAAAAGCAGGACAGACCGGTTTCTATAGCCTTGGATGGCAACTGATCTATCGCAGAAAGAAATGGCAACCTACTGCAGGAAAATATTTGCCTCGTCAATCATGTGTGGAAAGAAATATGATCGCCTAAGCGTGTATCACGCATGGTACATAACTGACTGAACTAAATTATATATATATATATATATATATATATATATATATATATATATATATATATATAATAGCCTTTAAATACATGCACACATACATACATACATACCTATATATATATATGTGTATGTATGTATGCATTCGAAACATTGTTTCAAACACTCGTAAGTATTTTAAGTGTTTATTTACTTGATATAGAATAAAGTTCGAAATTCCAGTTTTCAAATCAGAAAGGTTCAGATTTCATTAAGTTAGGTTTACTCGTGGCTTACCAAAAGAGAATCGACCCCTGTTTGCAAGTCTAAATTTAAAAGAAAGCTTACAAACTTTTTGCCATTTTAAAAAATACTCGCTTATTTTTTAATAGCATCATGTATTATAGGATACCCTTCAGCGGTCATAAATCTCAATATGAAGCCACTTCCTATTGAAAGAATTGTCTGCAAATAAATAAATGAGGAGAATTAATCTGTAATTAGACAACCTGTAACTTACGAATGGATAGCGGCTCGGATTGAGGAATCGGTGAGCCGAGTCCGAAATCCAGTCGAATCCATTACATTCACTTACGTGCTAATACCCTTGGGAAAGATGTGAATCCTCTTCTTCTCACCCCAACCATGGGTAAATAGCAGGACAGAACGGGTTCTATAGCCTTTGATGGCAACTGGTCTACCGCAGAAAGAAATGGCAACATACTGCGGGAAGAAATCTGCCTCATCAGTCATCTATCGAAAGACACATGGTCGCCTAAGCATGTATCACGCATGACACATAACTGACTGATGATTCGAAGTAACAAGTGCTTTTCAGATTTAACTATTAAGAAGTTGTCTATATGCTTCTAGCTTGGAAACTTTTCGATACAAAATCCAGTTCAGTCTGTGTGTTACTATGAATTATTTTTAACTTTCACTATTGAAATGCATATCAAATTACCTTATTATATTATTATATATATGTATTGCTGGTAATATTTTTAATGTGTAGCTGGTAATTTTTTCAAAAATGCATTTCTGGTAATAATGATGGTATTAAAACCTAGTATTTCACTTTCATAGTGTCTTGACCCCAGTTTGGTGCTTAACTATTTACCTATAGCTAGGGCCCTAACATGTTCTACCACCCCGGGTCAGGGTGAACCTGGGAACACCAAGAATTAAGATATGGTTCAACTCTCTTCAAAACCTAACCTCCTGATCAGATTCATTGCTGTTGGACGTAGTTTATCGTCTTACCCTGGACACGGATGTAATTTATCATCACATCTAGGACGGCGTCCTTTTTTAAATTAGGGTTGTAATTCCAGAACAATCTACTTCCGTGAAGTAAATAAAGGGTTCGGTAGGAAATTCCAACAAATATTTCCTGAAGAAGGCCGGAGTGTACAACGACTGAAACGTCGTGAATATGGCAATAAAGATTAGGACAACAGCCCGAACAATGTAAATGGTATAAATATCTTTAAAAACGTCATATATATTAGCAGAGTTAAGATATGAACATCGGTCCTCTCCATCTATTTTTCAATGCTCTATAACTATAGCTGTCGGCGCAGATGTTATTTTATTATTAGTAACCATGTCCAATATCTCATTAGCAACATTTGGTTACCACTGCTATTCAGCAACGTGCCCCATACAAGCCGTGAATCTGGAATTCCATTCTGAACACGCCAAGTCGACTATTCTGTTATTCTACAATCCCTTTTCGTTCAGCCTGGTAGAGTTTCCGGTCAACCGGCTCTTATTCACCGGAATTGGCCATTATTGCTTTCTATTGCTCAGAGTTACCTCAGCGTTTGGGCCACGTACCACTCTAAATCACGCACGCTTTCATCCATTCCGCTAGTAATCCTAAATTTTAGCCAAGCTTACAGGTCCCATCCCCTTTGCTTTGCTCTTTTCATCTCTTGTTTCTTAGAAATTCTTTTCTTTTCTTTCCGTTTCGCTCAGTTTTTCTTTTTCGTCTGTACTCCCAACTCTTATAATTTTGCACAACCTTCCTGGTGTTGGTTTGATATTTTAAGAATTGCTCTGTGATCCAGTTCGTTTTTTTTTTTAGTTCCGTTTCTGTCACGCTTTTCCATTTCGGATTTTCATTGATTGTTTCTTAGTCTTGCGTTATTATTGCCTTCATCTATCTATATTTTAGGCCTCTCTTCTTTTACCTTACGTATTTTTTCTTGTTTCCTTTTTGTCTATTCCTCTACTGTTACTCATTCTGCTGTATTCTTTTACTCTATCCACAATTATTATTACCTTGTATACGTGCTTACTTTTCTTCCCGTGCATATTTTTACTATTTTCTGTTTTGTATATTTATTCTATCATGGTGTATTCCGTTTTCGAAGTTTTTGTTCTTTCTTCCTACTTTCGTTTACATATTACTTCATTCGTAATTATACTTTTATCTTCGTTTTTCGGCCAGATTTCATTCCTCATTTTATAAGCTCACACTTTATTTCAACTCTGAATATCTTTTCTTCCTTCGATCTTCCCCACCCGCACACATTCTTTACTCTGTTTTTTTTTTTTTTTTTTTCTCTCTCTCCTTGTTTCCTTTGACTGTTGACTTTCCTTTCTTCTTGCTCATTTTTCTTAGAAATATTTCCGTCTGGAATTTGTTTAAAATGTTCCTTTATTTTTTATTTAAAGTTTATTAATATTTTTTTCATTTTACCGCTTAAATGTGTTTCTTACCTTCTTTTATTTTATCTGTTGAAACCTTGTCATCATTCGTCCCATAATTTGTCGTTTAATTCCATTTTTTGTGGTTTTATTTAACTTCAATTGTTTTCCCTTAAGCGTTACGCTTGTTTTCTGTTTTTGTCTTTTTCTTCTTTTTAGAGGTTTTCCATATTTATATTCTTGCACAACGATTGATACGTTTGTTTGGTTTTTGCTTTTCTTTATTGCTCTCTCCTCTCTCTTTCTCCTTCGTTACCTTTTCTTTCTTTCTTTCAATCTGTCCATTTCTATATCTATCTATCTATCTATCTATCTATCTATTTATATATATATATATATATATATATATATATATATATATATATATATATATATATATATATATGCCTGTGTCTGCCTTTTTATTATCTATCTATCTATGTCTGTTTATTTATATATATCTGTCTGCATGTTTATATATGTCCGTCTGTTCATAACTCTCTCTCTCTCTCTCTGTCGGTTCAATATCTATTTCTGTCTATGTCTGTCTATCTGTTTATATCTGTCTGTCTGCCTTTTTATATCTATCTGTTCCTCTATCTGTCTGTCTGTCTTTTTATATATGTCTGTCTGTTTATATATATATATCCGTCTGTTTAAAACTGTTTTTCTAGCGGTTTATATCTATTTATGTCTATGTCTGTCAGTTTATATCTGTCGCCGTCTCTGTCTCTGTCTGTCTGTCCATATATATATATATATATATATATATATATATATATATATATATATATATGTGTGTGTGTGTGTGTGTGTGTGTGTCTGTCTGTTCCTATCGATCTTTTTATCTCAGTCTGTTTTATATCTATTTATATATTTATCGTTACCAGTTTCTTTATACAAATTCTCTGTTATATCCTTTTTGAATTGCTATTTGTTCCACCCGTTTTTGGCGTTACTCTCTTTTCCTTTAATTCTATTTTCTTTTTCTTTCTTTCTTTCTTTCTTTCTTTCTTTCTTTCTTTCTTTCTTTCTTTCTTTCTTTCTTTACTCCTGTCCGATTTCATCCTTTTCCTTCCATTTTGCTGAATGTTTTTGTTTCCCTTTAAATCTCCCAGCTTTCATTTTCTTTGCCTTTTTCTCTTTATTGGACAATTTTTTTCACTGCAGTCCTATATTTTTCTCTATCCCTTTCATTTTGAGGTTAACGGACTTCCCCATTAACCCCTTGACCTTTTCTCTCCGCAGAGCCCTCCCCAAAATGCCTCCTTTTCCCCTACCATTGCTTCTATCTGCTATTAACCACACCATCGTCTAGGCCTTTTTCATCACGTCCCATCGACGGAGAATCACCTTCATTAGATTAAATCTCAAACTGCATTCTTCCCATCAGCGAGCCAAACCGCCAGCCGTGCGTTCGCCCCCGACCAGCGTGGCAAGAAGATAGTGTTCTCTACGTGATTGATCGGATTCTCCCAAATGACACACAATAATTAGCGAATCAGAAATTCAATCTCAGCTTTTAATTCAAGCCATATAAAGAGACCCACCCTCAACGTGCTGCCGCGCCTCTTAACCACCCCTAAATATTCCCCACCCTAACCTTGGTTCGGCTGGCGGCATTTATCCGGAAGCCTGCAGTCGAGGAGAATATTTTAGTATCAGCCACGAAATTCAGAGATTCCAATGCCCATTGACATTTTGCAAATAATGAGAACAATTGCTGCATAACAGTAAAAGCAATAAGACAATTATTAGCAGAAACGAAGAAAAATATGGTTGAAATTTTACTTTTTTCTTTTTTTTTGTTAATAATTTTCACCCGAGACAAGGCCCAAGAATCACTCGAATTCGAGGATTACAGAATAATATGTACAATTTCTGGGGATATCTAGAGAAGACAACGGTTAACCCAAGACTTGAACAGGATAAGATTGTAGTAATTGGAAAAGCATCGTCTTGGGAGTCAGTTCCACTTCCACTGCGTGAGAAGAAGCTGCTCAAGTGGAACTAACATCTCACCAGTGGAATGCAAAGGGAATTAGGGTGTTTCGTTACAATGTGCGTGACATGGCGGCTCTTATCCGTGAAGGTTAGAACTGGTGGAACTAAGGAATGTAGTTCGTTTGAACAATTTCCATAGAAATAGCGATTGGGTAACGAAAGCCATACGATGTTTCGTCCGTGGGAAAAGGATTCCGGGTTGAAAATAATTCATCACACACAAGGACGTGGAAACGCTTGTGGACTCTATCGAGACTGAAAAGTAAAGACTGGACAGCTCGCGACCATATATGGCAACAGTACGCCATTTTCTGTTTGATCTGGTTCTAATAAACTTAGAGGATAGCAGGAGGAGTCAGGTACTTACTGGAGCGGTACAGGGAACCGACTTTTTTTCAGCATCTTTAGCGATAGATCGTATGTACTAGTTCCACGAGGTCTGGATTGACTTAAGCTCAAGTCCCATTAGACGCTGAATGTACGGGGCCTCCTTGAGAGAACACCCGTGAAAATCTATGTTCCTCTCGTTGAGTCAAGTATCTGTTAGAGCGGTAGACGACGGAAAGTGCGTCACTGACATCGGAAAACGTATTGACATGGCCAAAGATACATTCCAAAGGCTAAGCAAAGCATTAAGAGACTGAAAAGTTTCGATAAAATAAAGAAAAGAGTACTGAACTGTTACGTGATATCTGTCCTCCTGTATGGCAGCGAATGCTGAACAATCTCCTCAAAGATAAAGAAAGGGATTTGAAGCAACGGAAATGTGGTTCTACAGAAAGATGCTGAAGATGCTGAAGATACAATGGACCGAATAGTGATTTTCTAAGGCCTGAATAATCTTTTTCCTCTCACCATTGCTCAGTTGAGAAGACAGTGAATATAACATAAAACAATTTTAACCCGTTCTCTTTTTAGCTGAATAACTCGAATTGGTATCAAGATGGCTAAACATATTACCAAAAAACCTGAAAAAAAAGAAACTCAATTAGTTTAGTGGTCTTTTAAATATTGAACATTTTTTTGTTTTGGATGGATAATTATGTGGTAACACAAGTTGGACAATGTTGCTGCTACACCATATATATATATATATATATATATATATATATATATATATATATATATGTGTGTGTGTGTGTGTGTGTGTGTGTGTGTGTGTGTGTGTGTATGTATTTAGTCACCAATCCTTCTTTCATGCACATTTCATTGAAAACGACAGACAATGTGCTTTTATTTAGTTTTTTATACAAGTTCTCATGCGATCTAATAATTTTTTTTATTTTAGGATGATAAATTATATAAATAACTGTCCGAATGTTCTTTTTATCCGAGCGCTTTCGGCTATACATTTAGCCATTTTCAAGGATTCTATTTTAACTGTTAAAATAAGAAATTGTATCTTGTATGTATGTTTTATAAAATGTTTTCATTTTTTTGTCAAAACACGGTCAAGATATTAAAGTTAATATTATTAAGTGTTGTTTTATTTGTTTTTATTAATAAGACTTCCATTATTTTTAGCCTTTTTTTTGCGTGTAGATTATATTAGAGTTGTCAACAAGTATGTTCCGAATAGTGTCCGGTAGGTCTCCATGAATATTTAAATATCTAATTGAGCTATTGTCAGAAAGGTGTGGAGTAAGTCTGCGAGTCAAACATGTTGTAGTGTAGCCAATATAATTATTTATGAATTTTGATTGATCAGAAATACCATTCCTTAATGGGCATTTAAATTCGTAAATAATATTTGACCTATTTAATTTTGTTCTAAGAGGTGAATTATTATTTTTAACTATAAGGTTAGAGGTTTAATTTTTTTTATAATAAATAATTAATCTATTTTTTTTGCTATTGTCAACTGGTGTTATGCATTTTTTTATAATGTTCTTAATTCTGCATTCATCCTGTTTATAATTTTCGTTCATCTGATTTTTATAAGAATATCCAAATGTATATATATATATATATATATATATATATATATATATATATATATATATATACAAACACACACACACACATATTTTATTTTCAAACATATATTGTTACAGCGAATGTCTATTATATTTTATCATGAGCCGTTCTAAGCTTCGTATAGTTGTTTTAGTTTTGGGAGAAAATAAAGACAGAAACTGTCCAACATTTGGATATTTTTATTATGCTGTTCCTCGATCTAAGCTTTTGGCTCACATGAGCCATCATCAGAGTGGCTATATGGACATTTAAAGAAAGATATTCACCATCAAAATTAATATTCTGTTACGTAGACATAGAAGATTGCTATGCGACGATAACAGTCGCGGAATAGTAGACGCAGGTCGAAAATTCGTGATGCGGTTCTGTGACGTCGTATCACGTGAGAGAACGAAATATTAACAACATATATTCAGATGCAATGTAATGTGTTGTAACAAGTTTGAAATGTAATTTTGTTGAGTGTGGGTTGGTTTGTTTTAATGTAGATGGCCGTCAATATCTGAAGGTTCTTTTGTAAGGCACGGTGGAGAAATGCATAGCGGCTTGCATTGAGAAATTCCAGTCGAATACCATTACATTCA
>OZ038480.1:59435897-59548397 GCA_964036315.1 Acanthosepion esculentum
CAATTTTCTGCCTGCATAGCGGACATATATTTTCGGTTTAGTAAGTTTTTTAAATACCTTGTTTTCTACGTGGGACAAGTTTTTTTTTTTGGTGGGGGGTCTGAATGTTATAGTGTACTTTCCTTGCTGGCTGCTAGGTCATGTAATTTAATCATTGTGTATTTCGCTAGCAATCACTCTTTTATACAAGTTTCATTAAAAACGATTGACAAGTTACTGCTTACATAGCGGTATATATTTTTAATAAAACTTGTCCAGTGTCTGAGTTCTTTCGGCTATAAGACGCCATTATGAAAGACTTTTGGAGCTGTCTTCGTTTTCTTTATTTTCAGGTATCAAATGCGTTTCCATGTCATTTCGTTGTTTTTTGTTTTTGTTTTTGTTTCTCGTAGGTTGTTATTAATATATATTTAGTATGTTTCTTCATAAATTTTTCATCATTTTATTAACGGTGGAATTTGTTTATTATACATAATACTTCTAGTAGTTGTAGTACACACACGCGCGTGCGCGAACACACACTCACACACACATATATATATATATATATATATATATATATATATATAGTTATAGTGTAGTAGATAGATAGATAGATAGATAGATAGATAGATAGATAGATAGATAGATAGATAGATAGATAAACAAAAGTTATTAAAGAGAACAGACTTTTTGTGTCGATTAATTTTATTAATCGACTTTTCCAAATTACGACTAATCCTTCTCGGAACGGAGAGAAATTGTCGAAAGTTCATGTCGGAAGAAGTATGGTCCAAGCTTTCGACATTCTTAAATCATCATCAGGGAAGGTAGAGAAAAATGGTGAGTTTCATAGAACTGGGGGGTATAGAACGTGGTTATTGAGTGTTGTCACGTAAGCGAGGCGTGACACGTGTGTGCGTATTTTTGTTATATACATTTAATGATGCGGACTCCTAAATTATTATTTTTTTTATTTAAAGATGGTTGGTTTTGTTCCATGGGTATTGCGTCGAGAATCATAGATATATCAATAGATCATTTCTGTTCTTTCCTTTTGATTAACATACTAATTAACTCAGGAAATCTACTGACAGAGCAGTTTCGCAGGGATCATTCTTTTCATGCCTTACCTATGAGCATAAATGTGAGTGTAATCAAGACCTTGAACACACTGCGCCGATTCCGATAAAAACAAGTTCGTGTCATCTCTACTTACATGTTGCTTCTTCCTGTAAAGGCTTGAAACTAACTCCCCTTGCTCACTGTCATAACGATAGTTATCTTTTGCCCGCTTTCTTGCTTTCTTTTAATTTTTGTCTCTGGCTTGTTACACCAACCAATAGAGAAAAGAATGGGAGCTTATGTTTATGAATAATGCACTTCTCTTTCTAATTACTGCATCTGTCTAGGTAATTGTTGCACATATAGCTTCTGTGTCCTTTGATAGCTTTGACAGACACCGGGAGAATGTATGCGGTTGATGCTTTAATTAGAATATTGAATCTTCACAGTAATTTTTATTATGAAAAGCAAAGATAAGCAGACACTCGGTGAAAGTAAAAAAAAAAATGAAGTAATTTATCAAGACAACGACTGTCGATCAGTATCAGTCGCCGTATTATCTCGTTCTGTCATGTTCCCGCGAGACTCATCCAAGTCACGTCAACGCGTGTATTTAGGTAGGCGGGCATTATATTACTGATGGTGCTGCTTAGATATTATCTAAATATTTAGGGTTATCGAGCTAGTTGATATATTGTTTTTTATTTAAATACATATATATTTAATTAGGTTGACATAAAATCCTTGCAGATATTTTTTTCAGCTTGAGTAAAGTTGAGAGACTATACAGTTGTGTATTTGCCGCCGGTCTAGCAATTTAAGATTACTCATTAATCAATTTACCCAACGGAAAATTGAAATCATGTTCAGATTTTTGGAGGTAGGATGAGATCGATCTTGAATTACCGCTGGGGTTAATTTGAATGGGATTTTTATCAATCATTTCACCCAATGGAAGTCGATAATGCTACCAAGACGCAAGATCTTACTGAGAGTGAAAGAAGATGATAAAACCCTACTGAGGATGAAAGATAATGAAAGAATCCGGAAGACAGAAGGTGACGATTAATATTGCATTTAAATTTTTGAAGATTGTAACTAGCAAGGAAGTTTCACAGGCGAGATGTGAAAGAAAAGAAACAATTAGCGTAGAATTTACGGTTGCGTCTAGTTATTTCAACAGTAAAACAACAAGACCTATTTGCCAAGATATCTTAGATTATTTTTAACCGTTTCACCCGTAACAAGGTGATAATGCCACTGAGACGCAATGGCTTGGTTTGTTTGTTTTATTTTTACGGTGTATCAACGTCAGTGGGTTATTTAATGCCGACAAAAATTTTATTGTTGGTAATATTTTTTCTTCAAAAATATATTGATGATAATATTTTTTCTTTCGAAAATGTATTGCTGGTAATAAGTTTTCCTCAAAAAATTTTATTGCGAATGTTAAAACCCTTTTATACACTTTCATAGTTTTTTTTTTTTACCCTAGTTCGGGGGTTAAGTATTTACCCATAGCTGGGACCCTAACAGGTTCTACCATCCCGGGTTAGGGTGGACCTGGGAACACCAGCAATTAAGAGGTGGTTCCACGCTCCTCAAAACCTCCCGATCATAGGCCTTGCTGATGGACGTAGTTTATCGTCATACCCAGGACGCGGATGTAGTGATAGAAGAAAAAGGCGCGTAATATATTTGATGAGCTTGAATAAATGGATGGCGGGACAGAGTTTAGGAGAAATGCCAAAGTTTATTAAGAGCTACAACGAACAGGAAGTTGTGGAGAGCCCTGATCACATACGTCCTGGGGGCACACGACACATAAATAATGGAAGAAGTTAACTGAAAGTGATTTTTTACTTATTCTATTTCTATCTACAGTCTGCCGTTACTCTATTGCTATTTCGCGATAAATATTTGCATTCTCAATTCTTTGAACGTCTATTGGGTTTCAGGTTCACTCTAGACCTCAAGTGAAACATATATCTATATCGACATATATATATATATATATATATATATATATATATATATATATATTTATATATATATGTATATATATATATATATATATATATATAAGAATTGGTAATTTTTTACCTTTAATTTTAATATCTAATTTTATCATATAATTTAATGCTTATTGGTTAGAATAAATTCTATTTTAGTAAAACCCCAACTTTAAAGCTTTTAATAGCTATTATAACCTTACTTCGTTGTCAAGTTTTTTGAATTCCCGTGTACTTGTATTTTGATTGGTCATTCCTGCTTATATAACAGCGTTTCCTCGTAAGAATGATCGTTAATTAACTTGAAACTTTTAAAACCCTTTATTCTACATTCAATATCATCACTTGATAAGACACCGGAGGTGTTGAAACAAAATGGCAATTTTTGTTGTGATTTTATAGCATATTTATGTTATAATTTTTAAATAAACATTTAAATAAAAATTTCTTTATATATATATATATATATATATATATATATATATATATGTATATTACAGGATGATTTACCAACTTATTCAAGATGATCTTTGCTCTCTCTAACCTTCTAACTTTCTGTCCTGGAGTAATAAGTTGCCTCACATGTTTCACGTACGATTTAATTTTCAAGTCTTTTTTTCATGCGCTATGAACTATCATAGGTGAGACTCCTCTCTCACGTGCCAAAAGTCTTATGGATTGAGTTTGATCTTTTTTAATTGATAGCTTTATCTCTAAGTTGAACTGATGATCCCTCTTCCTGTTCTGAAGTCCTGATTCAGTTTTCCTCTCTACTGTTCCCTCTTTTTTTTTAATTATTCACCGTTCTCTTGATGGTTCTCGAATGAAGATGGAAGCAAGAGTAAGAATATTGGTATCATTACTAAAGGCCTAAATGATGTTTCCTCTCACCATTACTCAGTTGACAAGGCAGTGGGGCTGATACAAAATGATTGTAACCTGTTCTCTTTTCTAGCTAAATAATTATAAGTGTTTTGCAGTGATTCTTATGACAAATGGTATCAAGATGGCTAAATGTCTAGTCCAGAAACCTGGAAATAAGAAACTCAATTAGATTTGTGTGTGTTTTTTTGTTTGTTTGTTTTTTGTTGTTGTTTTTTTTTGGGGGGGTAGGTTTTTTTTACATAATAAACTTTTTGTGGGATGGACAATTATGCTGTTACACGATTCGGATAATTTTGCTGTTACATCCGGTATGCATATATATATATATATATATATATATATATATATATATATATATATATATATATATATATATAACTGTAATATATATATATATATATATATATATATATATATATATATATATATATGTATTAAATGTGCAGTATAATTAATATTACAAAGAAGTAGCCATACAAAAACTAAGTCAGTAAAGTTAATGTAATTAATGTTGAATTCACTTCGCTAACAGATTTAATGAAGCATTAACCTACTAACCTTTCGTTGCATGGCGCGATCCTTGTTTTTAAAAATTGTAAAATGTATTATATGTTCCGCATGTTCCGTAGATATGCTAGTAATTTCGATAATTCTTCTGATCATCATCAGGCATGGATATTATTTTTCCTTTTCTGGTTAATTCAGGTAACTTCCAAAAAGAAAATTAATTGCAAAATTTCGGGAAAACTACTGAGACATTGCTCTAGTTATTGGACCATTTGGTCCATGCCACTTTGACTGATAAAACACTTACAGCAACAAAAATTCATGGAATTGCAATAATACTATCTTAAAAATAAACGTTCTCATTTAAAAACTTCAAAATACAACTCTAGCGTTGCGACACTGCACGCTCCAAAATTTTGTAACTGTTAATAATAAGACACTGTAAAAACATCTTTCGACTTGTATTATATTTATTTTCGTCTCGGAAGTTACCTGAATTTACTGAGAGGGTTACTTTTATGTAAATGTTTATCAATTAAACAGAGGAACCTCTAGCCTAACTTAGTACTGACCAATCGATTAAATGAGGGGCGGGTGTAACAAATGATTTTCCTATTGCTATTTCTTTTCTTTAGATCAATATTATCATATTTTTTATACTTGATTTCAGCGTACTTGTAACCAGTATTTTTAAAAGCTGTATTATAAACTCCGCTATATTTTATCAAACACATCTTTGTCAGATGAGTTGTTGCTAATCCTACATTCTACAGATAATATTTAGCTCTATTCCGTATTGAGCCTTCTTTTAAATTAAATGTTACGTACAATGAAATTATAGTCAATTTGTTCTCATTTTACATATATATATATATATATATATATTATGAAATGGACAAAGTCCGACAATTATTTAAAGTCATTTTTATGTTTAACATTCTTTTTATAGATACAAGTATTTAAGTAAATGCTCTGTTTATAATAAACAGTATTAAATAACATTTACCGGCCTGAATATTTTCTATGAAAGTTTCTCGAACATTCAGGCCGGTAAATGTTATTTAATACTGTTTATTATAAACAGAGCATTTACTTAAATACTTGTATCTATAAAAAGAATGTTAAACATAAAAATATCTCTAAATATATATGTGTGTGTGTGTGTGTGTGTGTGTGTGTGTGTGTGTGTGTGTGTGTGTGTGTGTGTGTGTGTGTGTGTGTGTGTTTCCCAGTATGGTCTATTTATTTAACAGTATATTTATTTTCTTTTACCTATTTATCGTCGTTCTTTATCGAGAAATATTATTAAAGAAAATTTCATACTTTCTCGCAGAATTTTCCTTTAATAAGATTTCGCGAACATTCAGGTCGGTCGGCGAAAACTAATAAATATATTGTTAAATAAATGAACAGAGCGTCTATTCAAATAGGAGTATCCAATAAAAATAACATTTAAATTGATAAAAAATGTGTTGGATTAATAAAAACCAATTACATTCTTTAGAAAAATGTGCGTGTGCGTGTGCGTATGTGTGTGTGTGTGTGTAAGAACCCTTACAAACACTCGTATTCCTATTTGTACATATAATCTTACATGTATACAGTCGTTTAACCACGCAAGAATAAGAATAAACAAACCCAAGGCACATACATACGCACAGAGATACAGGAGAACACACACATACACGCACACACACACACACACACACACACACACACACACACACACACACACACACACACACTCGGAATGAGAGATAGAGAGAGGTGGGTCAGTTTATAATTACAATGAAGAATGTTTGCTTAATAAGCGCGTGTCGTTAGTCGCAATTAATTTCCCGCAGTCTCATTACTAAAAGCCTCATTATTTAAGTCATAGTCGACTGTTATAGAGATCAAATCAAACCCTGTTAGAATTGAGTAAACAAGATGTTTATAATGAGTGAGTGAGCACCGAAATCACGAACGGCCTACAGTCAAAGATATATTCGCGGGAAAAAAACTCCTATATGAATTAGTTGGTGATTCTTAGCGCCAGGCACTTTTCAGTAGGCTAGTCAGACCATCACAGAATATGGTCCATTGTCGTCGTCGTCGTCGTCGTCGTCGTCGTCGTCGTCGTCGTCGTCGTCGTCGTCGTCTTCTTTATCCGAAACAACAAGTTCTTAACCTTTGCAGCTCTTAGTAACGTTTGTCTTTTTACCATCCTGCACATTCCCCCGTTCCGCCACCCATCCAACAAAAGCTCGTTAGGTAAGTGTTATGGGACCTTACCTATTACGACAGAGTGAACTCTTCCTGACACTATGAATACTGCGCCTCTCAAGAGAGACGAGACGGAATCGAGTCGAGCCAATAGTAGTTCACTCCAAACCAGACTGACAGTCATACTAACACTTTCCACATCTTGTATTATTATTCTGTGTAATATATCTTTGTTATTTCTGCTCTTGTGTTCGTGTTGTTCTTGCTTGGTCCTAACCTTGGACCATAACAGTAAGTGAACCGCCTCAGTTTGTTCTTTGAGTGTCAAATTCTTTAAGCCCTCTTTCCTCATTACGTGCCCAAGAAACTTTAGCTGACACTTCCTAATTAATTTTTGTCTCCATCTTCCGATGATCCATGAGCTGTCCTGACATGAATGATATAATTCCGATTATCTTACCGAATGCAAAGGCTGGATCAGGATAGCGAACGACTGGTCAGAAGACCTCGTAGGTGTAGAATTCTGAAGGTGATGGATTGCCTTTTACTAAGTTTTTGGATATAAGATCAAAACGATGCGAAAGGTCAGAGGCTGCAAGAATTTTGAATACTTAACACGCCTGTCGCATCTAGATTCCTTACAGAGGCTAACACGCACGTGGCGGTATACTAAACTAACTGGTGATTATCTGTTCTCCTAGAGATCTTCCTACCGTTACCTGCTAAAAACGATGCTACCACGTTTGTCTGTCGCGTATAATAAAGCGAATAGGAAATAGAAACCATCCTTTGTTGATACAGTATGATGTAACTTTAAGGCTAGAGGAGCTGAAGCCAGTGGCGACACGGAACGCCAGAATCATGAAGATGATAGATAATGGTGGATCTTTGACTTGAAGTGGTTAAAATTGTAGAGTACAATGAAGTTTCTACGCGGAAGTCTGTTCTTGGTGGTGGGGAAAAGCTGAGTGGATCCTCCTTAGATTTAGAATATAGAAGAAATAAGGGTGATTTGATTCCGTGGAATCATGCTACATGAGGGGTACGAGCTTCAAAAGTCTGAATTAGTGGCAATAAAGAATGGATCTAATCTGAACCTATGCTATGGAAATATGGATAGAGTCACAATAGGTTTGCAACGTTGTATCTCTGGGAAAGGGGCAGTAGAGTGAAAAAAAATGTCTTCCCCCACAAGTCTGTGTAAATGAGTTTGAACAATTATCAAATCTGAAAAGTGAAGATTGGGCAGCTCCAGCCTAGATATGCCAGAAATACTCCATTATTACTCTATTCTGAAATTTTATATAAGTGTTACGGACTCATGTAAACGTTTTTTCCAAGCACTAAAAACGCAACGAATTTTAAGTTTAATTGAAAAATTAAAATATTGTTTGACTTTTTTTAAGTAAAATAATAATTGAATATAATTTGAAATTACTATTTATTTTATATAATTTATAATTATTATTTCTATTTTAAGTTATATATGTATTGTTTATTATCATTTTTTTCTACAGCGGGTTTTTCTCTATTATTGTTTTTGTAGAACTAATCTGCAGATCGTTTGTCGTACTTTTACTTTCTGTTTTTGCTTATCTAACGTTATATATATCAACTTTACATTTTCTACTCTCGTCCATTGATAGCTTATATGTCAGTACCATCAAAAAGGCAGTATAAATAATTTTTTTGTATGTTAAATTAAAACTTCATAATCTCCGATTATTTCAAGTTTAAATCCTGATATATATTTTCATTATTTTGTTTCTGCTGTGTTTTTCTAAACTTAACAAACATTTAGATATTTGTGTTTGCTTATTTACGTACTTGTAATGACAAAAGTACACAGGTATAACCTTTAAGAAAGCTTTATTCAACTAAGAATACAATATTCGTGTATAGCGTCCTTTTATACTCCCAGCAAACAGAAATAGCTCTCTCAAAGAGGAGAGTAACAAAACAATGGGAGACCACTCTTGATTATTCATAATAGTACTGTTTCATAATATTTCTTACTTTCTAGTGTTTTTGTTTACATTTTATATATTCAAAATAATTGTTTTGGATCTTCTAAAACACATAATGTTTATAAATAATTCCATACATACATTATGTTCCAAAGGTTGTCATAGCCGTGGGGGAAAGTGAGTACAAGCTCATATTGTCTATAAAATGGTTCTATGACAAGCAACTCAAATAGCCACTGAGTCTAGCTCCAAGTCGGAGAATGGGCTAAGGCGAATAACTGGTGCCTCTTAACCAGCTGCGTCGATAATCCATCCAGAGGAAGAAAAACCCTGATTTTAAACTTCGGCAGCCTTACGGTCATCTCCAAAAATACGAAAAAGTCTATGGGAGCAAATCCAAGCAAAAATCACGGAGTGGAGTCCCGAAGACGCCATATAAGCGGCCTCCATATAACATCGGCAGTCTAAGAGAAGGAAAACTGAATTCAAGCGACCTGCTGAATTGTAGGCCTTGCCTCTTTAACTTCTAAGAGGGTGAACGGGGTAAGTTGTTGTGACTACATCGACACAAAATGCGCTGTTTGAATAATTGGATGAATGAAAGCAGAGCAGGTGGCGTCAGATACTTCCTGGAGTGATAAAGTTTGCTGATCATTTTTTCAGCATCTTCTGTGATTGAACTCACAATTACTATGTGGAAACCGGCAAGCAATAACTGAGCAGTACTAAAAATAAACACTAGATGGTATCCCTAGACATGGACAGTGGAATGAGAAGAGTCTACTTCCGTAGATCAAAAAAGCTTCAGGGCAGAATTCCGTGTAGGGTACCCAGATCGATATTTTTGTAATTTCAACGAACACACGTTGCCACTTTTTGTTTATGTCAACGAATACTCGTTGTTATTTTGTAATGTCGACGAATACTCGTTGCCACTTTTGTAATGTCAACGAACACTCGTTACCACTTTTGTAATGTCAACGAATACTCGTTGTCACTTTCGTAATGCTCGTTGTAATCGCAGATGCAACTATAGTAACGCCGTCTAACAACACTGGTGACAGACGCCTTCGAAAAACACTCGAGTGATATTAAAGGAAAGAGTGATATTTGAGGAAAGGATAAAGAAATGGACGGGGATCAAGATCAAGGCACCAGAAGATGCTGATTGACATTTGAATATTTGAAGATTATAGCTATCAGGGAAGCAAGTAAGCGGAAGGGAGTTCCACTGTCGGGAAGTGCAAAAGAAGAAGCTGTTGGAGTAGAAGGGGCGGTTACATTTAACTGTTTCGACAGTGAAAGGGTGGGGCCTAGATGCCAACCTAGTAGCACGCTTAAAGTTATCCATTTAGGGTACCAGTAAAAGTAGCTCTTCAGAGCAGTCACCATGAAAATATTTGTAGAAAAGACACGGGGAAGCCGTATCAGTCACTTTCTCACAGACGTGATACGGCTTCCCTGTATCTGGAAATAATTTAAATAAAGTGTCCGGATTCTATCTAATTGACTATATTGTTGACAGGTGACACCTGCTATTTGACGTTAGGCACTAACGTCAAATAGCAGGTGTCACCTGTCAACAATATGCAAGAACATAATGATCTTATTGCATTATTTGGCTGTTTTTCCAGCAAAAAGGAATTGGTGATGTTGGTAGTAATAAGGCCCTCGGGATGAAGACCATCTTTGAAGTCCAGTATCAGTAATCATATTTCTACCATGACCAAGAACCGTCATTGCGACCGTGAAGAAGAAGAAACAATACTAAGATCACAATAATAGTCGAGACAAATCTCGATCTCCACGAGAGAATGGAAGATGAAGAAGATCAAATGATTAATTGTTTTAATAATGGTTTATCGACCCTTTGCAGATTATTTAAAGTCAGAAAACATTTTTAGATTGTAAGAATTTTTGCGAGATAATAATGATTTACATATCTGGAGTTGAAGATGTCGATTCATACCTTTCTCAACGGTATTTGCACGTAAGTGAATATAACGAACCCAACTGGAATTGGAACTTGGCACTCAGATTTCCAATACGGGGCCGTTATCCACTACACCAACCGCACATCCAAGCTTACAGTTCCTGGCATTTCCAAGCAGTCATCCACCTCTTAATTATCACAAACTCACAATGAATGGATGTTTTCTTCAGAGTGGACCCGTGCCTTAAGTGCCTATTGGACTTTAAACTCAACCGACACCCGAAGTGGAACTAATACATACTATCCATCGTTAAAGATGCTGGGAAAATGGTCGGTCACCTGTATCCCTTTAGTAAATACCTGACTCCTTTTGCTATCTTCTACCTTCACAAGAGTCAGATCATGCCGAAAATGAAGTACTGCTCCCATCTAGGTATTGAACCGGCTCGACGTTGCTTAACTTCGGTGATCGTACGAGAACCGGTCCTTTAACGGGATATGGCTCTATGTCAAGAGATCAATGAATCAATGAAATTGAAACAGCAAATAGAAGCTCAACACCCACGGAAGTGGGGGCATAACCCCTTAAAATATACAGGACGTGGAGTAATATTGGAATAAGTCTTGGCTCGTGAACGCATAGATTTGTATGTATATTCTTTCTACTACTGAAAAAGTAAGTAACCTTGAATTAGACACGTCACAACAGAAAAAAAACAGTTGTAAAGTATCTCCAAACCGATATGATTAGAAAAATGCAAAGGAGAGAGAAGCATATAAACAAAAAATACAAAGATTAAAAAGAATGTGTTGTGCATTAGGCGCGTTGCGTTGATACGGATGCCCACCTACGTCTGAAAAAAAAGTAAATAAAAATAAATATGAACAAACGTATAAGGAACCCTACACTTTTGATTGGGTTTTGACACGTTAAAAATGAAACTTGATTTGTCAAGAAAAGAACAGTAATACGACTCCCCTTCGTTTTTACTATTAGTCTCCCCACCCCCTAAACCGAACCCTGCCAAACTCTCAGCCTATTGTTGGGAGCTAAAATAGAGAGAGGTCTTTGGTGAAAATCTTGTTTGCTTTCCACGTGGGAATAACCAAAATGGAACCCCTGCCGAGAAGGCGAAACTGGCCGACTGTGAAAACAACACTGTCACGTGGTTGATGAATTGTGCGTCGACTTGTCTGCAATAACATGGAAAGAAAAAAAAACTAAATACTAATCCCCAGGGATTCTTCCTTGCCAAGAAAAAAATTCTAAGCCCCGCGAGTAGTGACACGTTCTTTATATATATATATATATATATATATATATATATATATATATATATATATATATATATATATATATATATATATATATAGTTGTGTGTTTTGATGCATTATATCCCCACCCTATCAGTGACGTTTGTCTTCATTCCTGATCACTGTCAATCCCCTATCATCATTTATTATGTATATTTAGAGAAAAATCATAAATCAATTCTATAGTAAAATAATTTTACATTTTATAGTAAAATGCTTTTTTTTATAGTTAGATAATTTACAGTGAATTTCTACATTAAAATCATTTACAATGATATTCTGTAGTAAAACGCTGCTTCGCAATAGGAACTATAATGCACAGATTACAAAAACTAATGAGTAAAATTAATTATTTAGAAAATTCTGTAGTCTTACTTATCAATGCACTTAATCCAGTGTTTCTCCATTAATCACACAAATTGCGTAGTGTAATGTTATAATATTTTAGATGAAATTTCCTCTGTCAAACTACTATTAATAGACATCTTGTCTCCCTCATCATGACAGCATCTGGTCATACGTTTGTTGCACAGCAGATACCTGACGAGCTGCCCACATATGTCACTGCTGCGTGTCAATGTCTGAAGGATATATCAGTTATCTGTTAATTCTCCTCTCAAAGGTCTCCACCGCCTTAACCATGTATTAGACACACACTCTTTGGGTCCTGTCACTGGATCTAACACCTTTATCCACTGTGCCATGTATCCTTGTCCTCGAGGCACTGGAGAACTTGAAGAGGTGAATTAACAGGAGATAACTGATAACTGACATGGCACGTGGAACTAGAACAGTCTACTCCAGTGAACGAAGTAAAGGGTTCATTTCGATATTCCAACCACCTGAAGAAGGCCGGAACGTACAACGGCCAAAACGTTGTGATGAATATGGCAACAAAGATGAGGATGGTAGTCCGAGCAATGTAAATAGTAATTATTGTTAATTTCACTCAAAGTTTTTTTCTGTTGCCAGAGCAGGATATGACAACACAACTATAAAATTCAAACTATTGTTCAGTGATCAGAGTCACATTGAATGGCAACATAAACTTTTTGTACAGCAAATGATGTTACATAAAAGTTTGATAATTGGGAATTGATAGATATTTATTACCCTAGCTGATCAAGCAGTAGACATCCAACATTAAAATTTATACTGTGTGTGCGTAAAAGAGTTACTTTTTTAAAATCAGTCTCCTTTTAAAAATTGCTTTATTTTTTCTTATATTTACCCTTTCTTTATTTCTTCATTTACTTATATTAATTCGCTCTTTCTCACACTGGGGATTCCTCTCTTCTTGTGTCCTGGGTATGACGATAAACTACAACCGGTAGCAAGGCTTCTGTTCGAGAGAATGGAGGTTTTGAGGAGCGCAAAACCAACTCTTAATTGCAGTTGTTCCGAGGTTCACTCTCATACTGGGTGGTAGAACCTGTTAGTGTCCAAGTTATGGGCAAAAAGTGAACGCTCAAACAAAAATCAACAGCAGCTTCTTATAATAAAATGACCAACATTACATTTTATAGTAAAATGCAATGCGACACCAAAATTACATAAAAATATATTTTTATAGTAAAATTACCAACAATACAGTTTATGATCTACAAAATATATATATGAAAAAACATATTTTTACTCTAAAAGCATAAAATTACATAAACAATATTTAAATTTCAGCATTAAACAGAGGGTTATATGCCGCTGAACAAAATCTGACAACCTGTCTTCGTTCCTCCTTTATTTCCTTCCAACATGCCCTTTCTTTCTTTCTTTCTTTCTTTCTTTCTTTCTTTCTTTCTTTCCAACATGCCAAACTCAATACTTAATTTACACTATGTCATGTCTTGCTAATGCACTTTTTGTTGAAATAAAATTATTTTTTCCTGATGACGCAGGATCAATCGGGGAAACTTTTAGGATAGACGTTTACCAAATTGTCTTTCATATTTACCATTCCCCAGGATTCTCTTCCAAATTTTACTCATAAAGATTGATTGATTGATCGATTGAATAACCCATAGATAGATAGATAGATAGATAGATAGATAGATAGATAGATAGATAGATAGATAGATAATGAACAGACTAAAATAGGTATGAGCAGACTAAGAGAGGCATCAATAGACAAAGATATGCATTTATGAACATAGATAAATAGATATGAATAACTTTAGATAGATATGGACAGAGTGAAATAGACTAAGAGATGTATGAACAAAAATAGGCATATATAAACACAGATATGGACATAGATAGATAGATAGATAGATAGATAGATAGATAGATAGATAGATAGATATGAATAGTTTTAGATAGAAATTAACAGACTAAAATAAACTAAGAGATGTATTAACAAAGATAGGCATATCTAAACACAGATATGAACATAGATAGATAGATAGATAGATAGATAGATATGAATAGTTTTAGATAGAAATTAACAGGCTAAAATAGACTAAGAGATGTATGAACAAAGATAGGCATATATAAACACAGATATGAACATAGGTAGATAGATAGATAGATGCATACATACATACATACATATATATATGCATACATACTTACTTACATACATACATACATACATACATACTTACATACATACATACATACATACATACTATGCTTAGCACATTAGAAAATATAATTTATCGTAACAGCTATCGGCACTGCGATTAGTGATTTCAGCTTATACAGTTTATGTCCGCCAGACACTAATAACATTGAGAAATGTATTAATCCATTTCTCTGTGTGATTTGTACCGTTGCTAGATATCTTGACAAAATGTCTCGTTATTGATGAGTTTCAGCGACAGGGGGTGGGTGTGTAAGCATGACTAACGTCCCAGCTCAGACTGTAACAGCCAGAAAGCTTTTATGCCCATAATCAAACTTGATCAGGTTCAATAATCATATTTTTTTATCGTAGAACCTTTGCTAAAATACGCGATGTATGCTAAATACATTGACGTAATATATTAATCCTTTTTGTTGTGGAACTATATCTACCATGGACTTCTATTTATTTCGCCAACAGACTCTTTGCTTCAGAACACAAAAGAATTACTCGCAGTGTCCACACACAAATGCGTATGAAGACAAGAAATATGGTGGATGGATCATTCACTAGTTGTGATCCGGTTTTCCTGTCATAAAACGCGCAGAGATATATAAAGAATGAAAAATGAAAAAAAAACAGACGTTCAGGAATTTGTTTTTGTGGTGAAAATGATATACAAATCACATGCTGAAATGTTTTATTTTGATGGAATGCGTTTTACCTCGTTCAAATTTTTTGTTTCTTATGTTTGAAGATGTGGAAACGATAAATGAGGAACGTATAAAGAAGAAGAAAAGAAGAAGAATGAACGGAAGAGGAAAATAAGAGAAGAATGAAGAGACGAAGAAGAAGAGAAAGAAGAAGAAGAAGAAGAAGAAGAAGAAGAAGAAGAAGAAGAAGAAGAAGAAGAAGAAGAAAAGTGAAGCTGGAGGAAGAAGAAACGGAGACGAGAAAGGTAAAGAAACTATAATTAAGAAGAAGTCAAAAAAACAATGGAAAGATAAAAATAGGAGGCGAAAAGAAAAAAATGAAACAGAAGAAAGGAAAAGAGATAGAGGAAGGAAAAGAGTAAAATCAAAGAAGGGAAAGGGGGAGAGAAGGGAAAAGAGTGAAAGAGAAGAATGGAAAAGAGAGAGAGAAAGGAAAAGAGTGAAAGAGAAGAATGGAAAAGAGAGAGAAAGAAAGGAAAAGAGTGAAAGAGAAGAATGGAAAAGAGAGAGAGAAAGGAAAAGAGTGAAATAGAAGAAGGGAAATAGGGGAGAGAAAGGAAAAGAGTGAAATAGAAGGGAAAAGAGAGAGAAAGGAAAAGTGAAATAGAAGAAAGGAAAAGTGAGAGAGAGAAAGGAAAAGAGTGTGTGGAAGAAAAAGAGTGAAATGAAAGAAGGGAAAAGGGAGAGAGAAAGGAAAAGAGTGGAATAGAAAAAGGGAAACGAGTGATAGAAATGAGAAGAATGAAACAGAACAAGGGAAAAGGGTAAGTGGAAGGAAAACGAAATATGAACGAAATAAAAGATGATATCAGAGTGTATGTTTGCACTCTCAAACTTCATGTTGGCCAGTGCCTGTTAGCTGATCTCTCCTCTGACCTAACTCTTACGGCTCAATGGAACAAAGTCTAACTGGTATCATTCAATACATCCAAAAATAAACTAGTAACATTTCACCACCATCAAGCAGACACTAAACCTGCACTAATCCTGATCAATAGTAAGCTCTGACTCGACAGCCTTAATGGGGTTAAAGCTCGCTGCAGATATCAAATGGAACACGCATATTTGTGTCATCGCAAAAGATGCTGGAAGAATGGTTGGCTCACTAAAGAGAGACTTAGGGACAATTCTCTAGTTAGCAGAGAACTCTTCCACCTTGGGACATTGGGTACGTAAACCCGACTAGGCGCAAACTATACAACAATTAAAAAGATTACCTAGTTCCCAGTTAACTGTGGAGAGGAGACGTGAACTCTATTTTTCTTCTTGTGTTTCACTGGGACTGAAAAGACGGCCACCAAACCAGGGTGATGCCCAATGCAGAATGTTCCACTAACAGCCGCCTTGTCTACTGCAAACTTATATAGGGTGCTTCATTAAGACGGATCAGTCAGCAGTAAATAAATCAGTGTTATTGGTGAAAATTTATTTATTTCTCTATTGAATCATGTTATTTAAGTCATGGCAATTATGTGTGAAAAATACTATTGCCCTAATATCCGCCAAGGCTTCGGCGACACACCTTTACTCGATAGTCAGAATTTTTGATGACGTCTCTGCATATTTGCTCCTCGATCTCATCAATATACCTTATTATCTCATCCTTCAGCTGTTGAATTGTTGTTGGCTTTTTGGCATAGACCTTGCTTTTGAGATGACCCCCAAAGGAAGAAATCTAAAGGCGTCAAATCGCACGATCGTGGTGGCCAATTGACTTCGCTTTTTCGAGAGATGATGCGACCTGGGAACTTCTCATTCAATAAAGTCATTTTCGTAATAAGCTGCGATAACTTTAACATCTTGTCTGATTGTTAATCTTTCCATGGTTGAAATTGCCAAAGACTTAAGTTGTTAAATGTAAAAGAAAAAGAAAAAAAATATTAGACGCTTAAAATTAATTCACGTTTAAATTCGGTCCAAGTTATTGGAACACACTATATATCAGTCTGAAACCGAGGAGGAAGAGAAGCTCCAAAACTCAGAAGATTTTCGGAAATTCAGGATGTGGTCAGACGATTTGTCTGAAGATGACGTCTCATCCCTTGTTAAATATCTCACTCTCTGTCCACTTATATAATTTTTTTAATTCGACATTATTTCTTAATAATATGAACGTTATTTTTAGCTTGTACACGTGTTTGTATCGACACCTCTATTATAGTAACCAGCTGAAAAAATGGCCAGCAGCCTAGAGACAAACAAAAATGTCAAAGACGGATTTCCAAGAAAATCGTAAATTTCGATTGATGATCATCCAGTTACCATCCAAGGCTATAGAACCCGGCCTGCCCTGCTATTTACCCATAGCTGGGGGGAGAAGAAAAGGATTCATACCTTTCCCAATGGTATTAGCAGGTAAGTGGATGTAATTGATTTGACTGGAATTCGTACCCGGCTCGCCGATTTCTCAATCGGAGAGCCGAGTACAAATTTCAGTTACATCTAGTCACTCTAAAATGATGAGAGCTTGCCGCCAAACTGCACTTAAATTTATAAAGTCTAGATACTATAGATCAATGTTCTTCAGAGCAATAACCATAAAAGTATTTCTAGAAAAGTGGAAGAGTACCTACATTACGACGGTGTGGAAATGACTGAAGACGAGATGCCCGTTCAGGACCAGTAACATGGAAGATTTTGGGGGGGATTTTATCAAAAATATTTAAATATATAGCAGATCACATGTGTAGCTATATTCAAAGCATGGACAAATGGTAGACTTATAAATATGAAAGTCAGATTTAGACGAGAAAAATTATCTAGCACGACACAGAAAACCAACTTTCCCAACAGAAGACCAGCAACTGATTTGATATAATGTTATCTATATGGGTAAAAATGAGGTTTTCTATTAAAAAAAAAAAAAAAGGAAAAATGCATAAAAATGTAACGATCACACAGAACCCAAGCTCATTCAATGACGTCTCTCTACCGAATAGATAATGTCATGGCTGGGTGTCAGCTTATCCTTACGCAGTAAATTTTCTTTTGATTGGTTGCCAAGCGACATCAACACCGCACAACCAGTTCTGAGATATTCAACATGGCTGGATACTTTTAGGACAGATCCCTTACACGTAACCCCTTCTTGTTTTCTGGATTTTACTTCTTTTTTTCGTTTTCTATAGAAAACGAAGCTTTCATAAAACTGTCAGTGGATGTTTTTCTCCCATTTCGTAACAGAATGATTGGACACGGTCTTTGAATCTGGAATTGCATCTTTTTGCATGAATGGATAAAATAATATATACTATTCCCAGTCGTGAGCACTCGAGCGACAAAGAAATTCCCTTCTGCCGGGGCGCACTGATCACGAAACGAGCAAAGACGACTTCAAATAATGATCATTAACTTCACTGAATTTCATGTCGCCCATGAGAGACGTCGGGGCCGATCCCTTCCATTGCGCTATGAAATCCAGGTGCAGTGGTTCCTTTATCCGCGATTTATTTGTCTGTGCTCTCAATTACCCGCTTTCATGAAGAATTCATAAGTTTTACGTAATCAAGTATGTATGCTGTGTCCCTTCGGAGCATAGACGTTTATGGCTCTCCACAATTCTTCTTCTTCTATGTGCCGTATTTTTTTAGGACGCTTGTTCAAATTGCTCTTCAAAATTTCTTGTCATTTTTAGTTCTTAATAGGTTTTTTTCATTTTTTTATCTCTCCTAAACATTGTTTGGTCATCCATGAAAGTATTTATGGAAAAGTGACAGGTAAGCTACATTAGGATTGTGTGAAAATGACTGAATTCGAAATGCCCGGTTAGGACCAGTAACATTACAGATTTGGGGAGATTTTTATCAGGGATATCTAAATATATGACAGGAGTAGCAGATCACATGTGGTAGCTATATTCAAAACATGGACGAATGGTAGACCTATAAATATGCAAGTCAAATTCGGACAAGAAAAATTATCGAGCACGACACAGAAAACCAACTTTTCCTACAGCAAACAGCAACTGATTTGATGTAATGTTATCTATATGGGTAAAAATGAAATTTTTCTATTAAAAAAAGAAACAAGTATAAAAACGTGACGATCACACAATCTCATTCAATGATGTCTCTCTGTCGTATTCGTATATATATATATATATATATATATATATATATATATATATATATATATATATATATATATATATATATATATATATTATATATATATATATATACCACACTTATATATGTAGTTAAATGAAAAAGTAGAAGAAATTTCCATCCAACACCTTTATTTCGAAATTGCCTTTCTGATTTCTGATGTAAACAAATGACGTCAGGCTATATGACGGTACCGTATAGAATACAGTTTCGATTCCTGTCGGAGGACGAAAATTTTCTATGAAAATATCTCGGACATTCAGGCCGGTAAATGTTGTTTAATACTCTTTATTATAAAACATAGCATTTACTTAAATATTGTATCTATAAAAAGAATGTATAAACATAAAAAATGTCTGAACATATATATATATATATATATATATATATATGTGTGTGTGTGTGTGTGTGTGTGTGCGTGTGTGTGTTGCCACATGGCAGAGTAGTTAGAGCGTTTGCTTTCTGGTCACGAGTCTCAGTTTCGAATTGTCGATTTGTCAGGGAGAAGACTGCTTTATAATATTGCCCTGACTAGGCGATCACATGCAGCGGCACCTTTGCATAATACCTTAAAAACCTACCTTAGCGTTGTGACTGAGAATTGGGCACACGGAACATTTTGTAAGCCTCCATTGGTTGTGCTCGTCAGAATGATTGAGACTGTCAAAACATTGATCTCGCCAGAAACAGTTACCAAGCTTCCCTCAGATTAGTTGCAGTTTAGACCACAGGTCGGTTCAGTTGGCTCCGTAGGCGTCTGTATTTGCTAGCCGCCACGACAGGCGGTAGAATCAGAAATGAAGAGCAGCCAGCCATTGATGTGGTGATTCTCTAAGCGTAGCTTAGATCTGGGACAAGGCTGAAAATATAGGGTTCCCAGCGAGGATCGAATAACCAGTCATAATTTTTCTAGCCATGTTTGATAACTATTACACCAGGTCGATGTGCTTCTTTAATTTTCTAAACCTACCTTAGACCTTGCACAAGGCCGAAAGTATTGAGCACCTAGTGTGGATGCAACTCACTACTCAGTCGTAATTGATCTAGCGAGACAAGGTGGATAGCCATTACACCGCGTCGAAGTGCCCCACCCGGCCATTGACAGGCTTTTATATATTTTGGTCTTACTCGAGAATATGTTCTTATGCAAAATCAAATAGACTGTGCAAGGTGAGTGTCAGGTGGATATTGACGAGAATGGCTAAGAACGTCTTTCGTCATGCCAAATATTGATACAAATTTCATTATTGTCCATTTATTGCAATCAGCTGTCGAATATGTCTAGAAACTGAAACATTTCTTGCAATAGCAACACATATTTGACATTGCATTACAGTCTCATCGATGAGACAAGCGGACATATTTTGACGAATTCCAAAAGAGCTCTGAAAAAAAAATCAAAGTGGAAACACGTCCACACTTGGAATTCATAGGCATTTACGAATTTATCCTCGTCTGACAGAACAACAACGCAGTAGAGTACAGACTGAAGACCGAATGAACTGGTGTGCAAGTCGTAATTGCTAATTTCCAAGTTATTTTACAAGTAGCACTTTCACTGCATATTCGACCGGTGTGATTAAAATTCAGCACTTAATTAAGCGCATTGATAAGGAATGAGAAAATGTTGAAAAGTAAATGTTTATTGTGTAAGATAAACGCTTATTTAACCAATAATTTACGTGTCGTATTTTACAGATGTATTGGGTGTACACTTTTCAAACTCAAACGGTCAAAATCAATTAGCTCAGTTTTTCTCGCCCACTCATCCTTATATATATATATATATATATATATATATATATATATATATATATATATATATATATATATATATATAATATAATATAATATAATATAAAAGGCTCAAACACTAATATTCCATGGTTATAATTTATTACATTGGAATCGTAATTACGATCAAAATCATCAGACCTGCAAATTCTATATATATATATATCAAAGCAGGATTCTATCCTCTTGGGATTTTATATATATATATATATATATATATATATATATATATATATATATATATATACATATATATATATATATATATATATATATATATATATATATATATATATATATATAAGCACAAATGACACTACTATTTACTCCTGCCTCAAGCACAAATGACACTACTATTTACTCCTGCCTCAAGCACAAATCTACTGAGGCGGACAAAATTAACCTGGCAGCTCAAATTGAAAAGGACCTCCAATCGGTTGTGGACTGGGGAGAGAAATGGATGGTCAACTTTAATGCCTCTAAAACAAAATTGCTCTCCATTAACCACCACAAGGACCCATCCCTGCATCCCATCAGAATGTCTGAGGACCAACTTCTCGAGAGTTCCTCTCTGCGGCTGCTCGGTCTCACGCTGTCCGCTGATCTGAGATGGAACAAATACATCGAGTCAGTTGCATCATCCACCGCTAGAAAAGTTGGTTCCCTGTGCCGAGCCAGGAAATTCTTCTCCCCTGAATCGATCCTCCAGGTCTATAAGTCTACCATTCGACCTTGCATGGAGTATTGCTGCCATTTATGGTCTGGGGCCCCTGCGTGTTGCCTCGGGGTTCTTGATAAGATCCAGAGACGGATATGCAATGTGATTGGCCCTGATCTGTCATCTCGTCTGCAGTCGCTCTCTCACAGACGCAATGTTGCATCACTCTGCCTTTTCTACAAGTACTTCCACGGTAATTGCTCTGAGGAGTTGCTTTCACTTGTCCCTAAGCCTCGTGAATTCAAGCGTCCTACGAGGCTGGCATCCCGTTCCCACCCCTTCACCGTTGAAACTGTTAGGTGTAGACGTCTTTTCTACTCCAATAGCTTCATGTCACGCACATCTCGCCTATGGAACTCCCTTCCCTATTACTGTTTCCCTGACAAATACAATCTCCAACGGTTTAAGTGTAGCGTCAATCGTCATCTCCAGTTGCCTTGATCTATCCACTTCCTGACATCTTCCATTCCTATCTGCTCTCGCTCTATATCTCCCGTAACCTCCCCACCTCTATCGGCCCTCCGTCCTTCTCTTTCTCCACATCCCTTCCTTTACCACTCCTATCTGCTCTTCCTCCAACCCTTCTGTAACCCCTTGCGTGATAGTGGTCACCGGCCTTGCTCGGGGTGATACGCTTAAAAAAAAAAAAAAAAAAAAAAAATATATATATATATATATATATATATATATATATATATAATTTATATATATATAATTTATATTTATATATATATATATACATATATATTTAAATATATTTATATATATATTTTATATATATATATATATAAATATATATATATATATATATAAATATTGACCACTATTATTATTATCTATCTATATATATTTGCGAATTTTACCGAAGGTTTGGTTAGCTTTTGCCGGTCTGTCGTAAACATGACTGTCTTGTCAGGCACTTACAGTAATAGTTAGAGTCCTACACTATTTTCAGATTTGCCAAACCGATTTTGACTGTAGGATTCAATAGACTTGAAGTAGTGAATTTTTCATTGATATCATTTCTCTGGTTCAATAAAGCCAGTTATTGAACCAGAGAAATAAAATCATATTTAAATGTCGCCATAAAAATAGTTTTAAATTGTCTTAAAAATAGACATTTATTTTGTAAAATAAACACTAAAAATATATGTTTAGATTTGTATTTATGTGTATATATATATATTTATGTAGACATTGTATATGTTCATATATCTGTCTATCTATCTATCTATCTATCTATCTATATATATATATATATATATATATATATATATATATATATATACATATATATAAATGTATACAATATATACATACATATATATATATGTATATATTGTATATGTTTATATATACGCGTGTGTGTGTTGCGCATACCTATATGTGTTTATAGATGTATTTAATCGTTTTTGTGGGTGTCTTGGATATACTTACATTTATAGGCATTTTTTAATCTTTATTATTATCATTATTTATTTATTTATTCATCTATTTTTCTATATATTATTATTATTATTATTATTATTATTATTATTATTATTATTATTATTATTATTATTATTAAATAAATGACGACATCAATTTTTTACTTTTTTCTTCGCCCACTTCTCTCCCTCTCTTCAATAGTGTAAGTCCCCCACACACACACACACAAAATTAAGGTTACTTTAATTTAGCTACTTCATTTTTTTTTTATTGTTTATATTTTATTTTTTAAATGTCTGCTTTTTTATCTCTGGCAGAATTTGTAGTTGGTCTGATGAGGCAGGTATATATATTTATAAGTATATCTGTTGAAATCAATTTATGACGTATTATACGTTGATTATTTAAGTCTTTTCCATATTATTTATATTTCTCTGTATATAAATTCATACACTGAGCTCTCTTCATGGATTTAACTTCTTAATATTTTTATATTGAAAAGACCTCCTTGGAATAATCAGGTCGTTGTGAGCCGGTGCATTATCATCGTGAAGCTGCTAAGATGTGTCCTGCCACAAAAGCATCAGAAAAGAAATTAGGAGATCAGTTGATTTCGCTACCTTGGTTTAAAACTTACGAAATCCTCAGGCGATTTTTATCAATTGGCCTCCCAACGCTTTATTTAAAACAGCAAAACAATGAACGCGCATCTCGTTGTAGAATAAAACATCCGTTTGTACACTGTTTATTATTCAGACTATTGTCCTCATCTTTTTCGCCATATTTATTCCAACGTTTCAGCCGTTGTACGCTCCAGCCGTCTTCAGGTGGTTGGAGCGTACAAACGTTGTAATAAATATGGCGACAAAGATGAGGACAATAGTCCGAATAATGTAAATAGTGTACATAATACATATCTCAGAAATATAGTCAGAAACATCCGTTTGATCCGGCGTGTTTTACCGGTTGGCTACAGAGAGACTTGCAGTCTAGTTCAAATAAATTAAAAATGGGTCGTCTATTTTAAATACTGGTATCTACTATAATAAAACTTGAATTAATAAGTAGGTAGTTATGTATATCAATAGGAGTAGGTAGGTTATACCAATCATCCGATTCACAGTCCTCCTGGATCTTTTGAACAGAAGTAGATGTTTAGTCCTTGTTTCCTGGGTTTACGGTTCTTTTTAAACCTTCTAGCTATAGAATTCATTGTTGTCTATCACGTTATATTTATTAAGGGAAATGTGCGATCGGGAGTTGCATTTGTACAGCTGGAAATCAACGCCAACGTCCGTTGGCTATTGGCACTATTACCAGGAAAAATCGCATACCTGCGTCTCTTCCTCCTCCTCCTCCTCCTCCTCTTCCTCCTCCTCCTCCTCCTCCTCCTCATCATCATCATCATCATCATCATCATCATCATCATTTACGTCCCTTCAGGGTGTGGGCAAACATAGTCCTTTTTCTGCCATCCATTTGCACAAGTTTGTTAGGTAGGGCTCGTCCTGTGTATGACGATAAACTACATCCGGCAGCAAGGCCTCTGATCGAGAGGTTTTGAGGAGCGTGGCACCACTTCTCAATTGCTGTCGTTCCCAGATCCACCCTGACCCGGGGTGATAGCACCTATTAGGGTATTAGCTATGGGCAAATAGTTGACCCAACCAAACTGGGGTCGAAACACGATGAAAGTATAGAAAATGATATAGTAAAAATACCAGCAATACATTTTTGCAAAAGATAAAAAATAAATTTCCCGAAATACATTACTGTAAGAAAAAAATATCACCAGAAATATATTTTGTAAAAGAAATATATTTTTGTAAAAGAAATTACTAACCCTCCCAGGAAAATTAAATTTCAACATTAAATGACCCATAAGAAGTTGATATGCCGCTAAACAAACAAACAAATCATTAGGTGGGACACTCGCTGCTCCTCACTCGTCATTCTTATGTCCTGTGAGTGTCGAATTCTCCATGCCCTTTTTTCTCATTATGTTACCTGATTTCTGATTTTAAGTACAAGTATCTTGTTTGTTTCTATTTCTTTTAATGTTACTCGTTGCTGGCATCCTCTCTCCAGGGTCCTTCTGCAGAACCGGATCTTTATTGCAATAATGTGTCATAGCAATTATGTATTCGTTTCTTTGTTTCTAACAACATTTTCCAATTTTTTAAGCTTTATAAGAAAGCTCTGTTTAATGCCTCCGGCTATTGTAAGCATTAGTAATTACCTAGGCACATTGTAATTGTATTCTAGGGGTACTAGAATTGACACCCTAATTTCGTATACAAGTGTGAATGACTCAGCCTTTCACGTTTGTACTTATTCATTTTGTTTATAACTGAAATTCTAGTTTCGGCTTATGACTCAGAATGAATCATTAAACTATAATTACATAAATACATTTATATAAACAAACGTACATTAACACACGCACACACATACATACATATATATATATATATGCACACACACATACAGGTTTGTGTTCATATATATATATATATATGTGTGTGTGTGTGTGTGTATGTATGTATGTATGTATGTAAAGGGTGTTCCAATAACTTGGACCGATTTTAAATGTGAATTAAGTTTAAGCGTCTAATGATTTTTTTTATTTTTCTTTCACATTTAACAACGTAAGTCTATGGCAATTTCAACCATGGAAAACTTAACAATCAAATACCGTGGTAAAGTTTTCGAAGTCTATTACGAAAATGGACGTTCAAATAGAATTTGAATGAGAAGTTCCCAGGTCACATCCTCTCTCGAAACAGCGAAGTCAATTGGCCACCACGATCGTGCGACTTGAACCTTTAGATTTCTTCCTTTGGGGGTCATCTCAAAAGTAAGGTCTATGCCAAAAAGCCAACAACAATTCAACAGCTGAAGGATAAGATAATAAGGCATATTGGTGAAATCGAGGAGCAACTATGCAGAGACGTCATCAAAGATTTTGACCATCGAATGGAGATGTGCCACCTAAGACTTAGCGGATATTTGGGTGATTTTATTTTTCACACATAACTGGCATGACTTAAATAATTGGATCCAATAGAGAAATAAATAATTTTTCACCAATAACACTGATTTATTTACTGTATATATATATATATATATATATATATATATATATATATATATATATATATATATATATATATATATATATATATATATATATATACGTAAGTTTTCGACACGTCAACTCTTGCTGGTTAAAGTCTAATTTTTTTAATAGTTGATCTGGCTCAGATCATTGACACGATCTTATATAACATATCTGAACATTTTATATTATATTTTTTACTATCAAGTGTATATATATATATATATATATATATATATATATATATATATATATATATATATATATATATATATATATATATATATATATATATATACACATACTAGTGTATACACATATTTGAGTAGAAGGTCCAGTTTGTTTAAACAGTGTTTGTTTCGTCTGTGCATTCAACAAAATTTAAATAAGGCAATATGCTTTTTCGCTGGATTCGAACCTGCTTCCCCCATCGTCGGGGAATCACCGGGACGTACTACTCAAATAGAGTAGCCACTAAATAATAATTAAAAAAATATTGAAGTAATAAAAATATGTCGGATGACAAATAAACATTCATAAACGTTTAGGAAATTTTGATAAACTTCAGAGAGTTTACTGTAATTTCGAACACAATATTCAACACCTGATTCGTAAAGTGGAAAAATGCAATAAACATTTAAACAAACTTGTTTGTATGAACACGTCTGCCTAAATATACCTGATATATACATATATATGTATATGTCTATGTGTGTGTGTGTGTGTGTGTGAGTCAATGCAAAAATACAGGCAATTTTATATCTTGATAAGGATCTATGATATATATATATTACATCAAAGGTTATTTTTAGTAGAGTAATAAAAATATGTCGCATTAAAATTAAAATCCATAAATTCTTTAGAAATATATATGTTTATACAGATATACATATAGATAGATAGATAGATAGATAGATAGATAGATAGATAGATAGATAGATAGATAGATAGATATAGATATATATGATAGCTGGAAATTACACACACATACACTCATAGCTTCTACACGCGCTCACAAAACGCACATACGCATATCTATCTATATATCTTTATTTATATATACATATATATATATATATATATATATATATATATATATATATATATATATATATATATATATATATATATATATATATGAGGGGGAGAGAGTGGTGGACAGCTATATATATATCGAGATAGAAATGGAAACAGATATTTTATAGACACCTTATGGAAAGCAATAGTTTCATTTCGTGTTTTTGGATCCTCAATAGTTATATATATATATATATATATATATATATATATATATATATATATATATATATATATATATATATATATATATATATATATATATATATATATAAAGATATATATATACCACCAATGAATATGCAGGATCGAAGAGAATGTGGTTTGTTACTGTCGTCACATTTGAAACATATTATTCGCCACCTAACTTACAGGCATTGATTGGTTTTCGTAAAAGTTCAGCCAAACATCGATAGATGTCATTTGGATTAATCATTTTTTTCGGTCGGGAGAAAATCATTGATAGTCTTCTGATTTTGGGCAAACATCATTTTACTAGTCGGGCTTACGGCCACATCAGGTTGCAGTACCGATTCCCGTACGATCACCGAAGTTAAGCAACGTCGATCCTGATCAGTACCTAGATGGGTCAACGCTTGCGAACAGCAGGTGCTGTAAGCTTGGACGTGTGGGTGGTGTAATGGATATTCCAATTTCAGTTCCTTTCCGTATATTCACTTACGCGATAATACCGTTTGGAAAGGTAGGAATTAACCTTTTCTCCCCCTAACTATAGGTTAATTACTAAGATTTGTTTTACTAAACAGTTATTATCTAAAATATATCTTATAATCTAAAAATATTTTCTGGCTCTAAATAATAATAAAATTTCCTATAAAATACTTAGATATCAGAATGAAATAACTATAGGTGGCACGGTAGAGTAATGGATAACGGCTCGGATTGAGGAATCGTAGAGCCGAGTTCGAATCCCAGTCGAATCCGTTACATTCACTTACGTGAAGAGGATTCACACCTTACCCTTGGGAAAGGTGTGAATCCTCTTCTTCTCCCTCCATGGGCAAACTATGGGCAAATAGCAGGACAGACTGGGTTCTATAGGACAGACTGGTCTAGGAGAAGGTCAACTGTGAATTCAAAACCATGCGGCGGCCTCTTGGTTACTCCTGCGTCCCTCTAGGTGTGGGGACCGCGTGTGAAGTTACACCGTTTCAAGAGTTCGCCGCCGTTGGAATCGGGAATGGCTGTCGCTCGTTTCAGCATTGGCGACGGATCGCCGTGCTTGGTCAGCCTTCGTTCCGGACGCGGTGAATTCCTTGGAAGGAGCCGGCTTAACCGGTCCAGGGTGAATGCCGCAACATACATACATATACATACAAGAAATAACTATAGAGTTTGATATGGCGCTAAATAAAATCAATCAACCAAAATGCTCTATCTCTTAATATCAAGCACTCTAATTACAAAGATTGCTTGCCTTCAAAACATTATCTTCCAGAATATACCCTGAAGTTTTTGAGCAACAATTTTTGATCATCTATATTTATCGAATTTGATAGAATAAAATACACAGGCGCATATTAGCTGTTTCCTCAGTTCAGCAGTTCATATTGAGGAAAAAATATTGTAGTTTATTTAAAGATTTATTGTTTAAAGCAAGCTATCAATACATTACGAAAACACTTTAGACGTAGCAGAAAACATTCAGTCACATATGTGTCATACATGATACACGCTTGGGTGATCAGGGCTCTTTCAATTCATCACTGATCAGGCAGAAGATTTTTCCGCAGTAAGTTGCCATATCTTTCTGCGGTAGACTGGTTATCAACCAAGACTAAAGGTCCCAGATTGTCCTACTATTCACTCCATAGCTGAGGGATAAAACATGCATTCATACCTTTCCAAGGTTATTTGTACCTAAGTGAATGTAAAGAAATCGATTGGAATTCGAACTCGACTCTTCGATTTCTTATTCCTAGTCGATACTATTACACTGCAATGAAGAAAACATTACTGTATACAAAAAGCGGGCTAGCTGTACAGCTGAATATAAAGCAAGAAATTACAATATCCACACTTTAGTCATTTTCTTTGGCCAATTCGTAAAATATTTCTCTACAGCATTGGTTTTATGTTTCCCAAGTAGGGTTTTACCATTACTGATATTTCCTTCCAGATTCTTTCTTCTGTAGTGTCCACGATTATGATAGAAATATGTTAAAGCATTGATTGATTAGCCAGTAGCAACGAATCTAGCTGGTATTTCTTCGGGTTAGCTATGGGCAAGGCAATAAAGCGACTAAGATGCAAGTGGTTACTGAGTGTTAGAGAATATGATTAAAAGAGATCATTACGGAAAGAAAACAATAAAAGAAGACAAATTAAGGAGACAGAAGGCAACGATTGACATTGAATTTAAATTTTTTAACATCAAAGTGGACAGAGAAGCAAGAAACCGGAAGTGAGTTTATGGCGACATCTTGCAATTTCAACTATAAAATGTTGAGATCTTGCCGCCAATCTAGTGCCACGCTTAAATTCATAAAGTCTAGGTACCATATGTTCTACGGTATTGAACGTTGGATTGATGTTGAATATGTCGTTTACAAGGCCCAAGAGCCACTCGAGGAAGAGGGTTACAGAGTAAGACGTAAGGAGCAAGGTTTATGGGGATAGATATAGACTATAACGCTTGACGCTAGAGTTGCATAGATTAAGATTATATTGATAGTGGAAGCACCCTCTTCGGAGTCGATCACACAAATTGCGGTTCGTGCGACGTAGCTGCTCGAGTGGAACTTACATGTCACCAACAGAATACGAATGCAGTGAGGGTGGTTAGCTACAATGGCGTGTCTTAGACGCAAATGTTAGAACTGGTGGAACTAAGGAATATAATTCGATTCAATACTTTCAATTGAAATAACCTTACAGCAGCCTGAGACTTGCGACGTTTCATCGGCTAGAAAGAGGTGTCGGGTGGTAAATAATTCGTCATCAACACGGACGAGGACGCTATTGAGAATGGAAGGTAAAGACTGGGCAGCTCTTGGCCATATAAGGCAGCAATGCTCTATTTTCGTCCCGATCTGGCTCTTATAAAGCTAGAGGATAGCAGTAGTTAAGGACTAGAGCAATACATGGAACCGACTATTTTCCCAGCATCTTTAGCGACGGTTCCACTGGGTTGAGCCTAAATCCCAATAGTAACTTAAGACACGGAGCATCATTGAGAGAACCTCCGCTCATCGCGACAGACGAAAATTCAGTATCTGTTCGTAGTTTCAACCATTGTTGGTCGTTGGTCAAGAAAACAAGATAGAAAGTTAGGAGATAGCCAATGTATCATTTGTTAACGTTAATGGCTGATGTGTAGGTTTCTGGTTGATACAACATCAAACCGTTTGTTAAAAGAACTGGTATTATAAATGGCCAATCGTGAATTGTTTATCTTTTGTTTATGTTACAGGAAAACATTTTTATTGCCTGCCGATATTTTAATTTGATTATGGCAGCAATATGTAGAACGTTGTTTCTGATGCATATACATTTTTTTCCTTTGAATACGAGCCCCATTCTCGCGAGAAGTGTCATTTTCATGAGGGAGAAAAATATTGAATATAAAACCATAAATAGGCAATCGATGTTGATTCTTTAGGAGGGTTTTCGTCACAAATCAGAATTGCATTTTTTATATTCTTTGGGGATTGAATTATGAACGGAGTTGTTTTTTATGAAGGCTAAAAGAAATAGGTGAATAAAATGTTCTTTCTATAAGAAATTTAGGCAAAAATTATTCTAAGAAGTAAGAGAATTGTTATCTTTTGCATATCTCTCTGCGTAGTAGTAGTCATAGTTCAGTTCCCCTTGTCTTGAATAGCAACCGGGTTTGTTAGGCATAGCCACCTATGTTCGCCAGTTGTTCTCTATTTATACTTGTCTATCTAATTTGCATACGATACTACACGTCTCTGAATCGGGGAGGTCGTATACCCTTGTTTTATTTTTTACTTTTCCTTATCATTTTCGTATTGCGTTGTCTTTCCTCTTGTCTTTCTTGTTTTCTGTTTAATTGGGATCTTGGTCTCTCTTCATTTTCTTCTTCATACTCGTCTGTCTTTTCATTCTCACTTTCCTTCATTTCCTATTGTTCCACTTTGTAACTTTCTGTCTCTTCTTAATTTTATCATTCTTGGAAATGCAGCAAAAGTTCCTATCCATGTTTCCATATGTCCTGGGTCGTCCAGCGAATTTAACGATCCTATCGGCGACGCCATTGTTATGTTTTGCATATATCTCTGCGTAGAAATAATCGAAGTACAGTTCTCCGTATCCTGAATAGTAACCGGGTTTGCTAGGCATAGCCACCTATGTTCGTCAGTTGTTCTCTATTTATACTTGTCTATCTAATTGGCAAACGATACTACAAGAATAATAACCGGTTTCCTGAAGCAGATTCTTGATGTGAACTATGAAAAAGAGAACATAAAAAAAATGTAGGAAAGAAAAAGAAAGAAATACATGAATGAAAAGAAACAGACGAATATTATCTCATGGACATGTTGGGAAGAATAATTAAAAACAATCAATTGCTAGTGGGAAAAATGGTTCACTGTGTCGCGCCAGACATTTCTTCTCATCAGAATCCGGTTTACGGTCACATCACGATGAAACACTAATTTCCGAACTGTTAATCGGAGAGCCGAGTTTCAGTTCCAGTCAGGTTCGTCATATTCACATGCGGAAATAGCCTTGGGAAAAGTATGAATCTACGTCTTCTCCCTCCAGCTATGAGTTAATTAGTAAGATTTATATTACCAAAACCATTATTATCTATAAAAAAAAGAAAGAAAAAAAAACCTCTGAAAATCTAAAAATATTTTCTGGTCTGCAAAGTTTTGATAAACCGTAGAAAACAAATCAACCAATCATCTCGTCAGAATCCCACATTCATATTTATAAATCTGCGATTCATCTGTTTATTGAATACTGCTACCGTATCTATTCTGGTACTCCTACTGTATATCTTAAGATTCTTGACAAAATTCAAAGAAGGATCTGTAATGTAATCGATAACGACTTCAGTCACTTACTCACCGTCTTCACATGGCTTCCCTCCGGCTTTTCTACAAATGTTTCCATAGTAATTATTATTTTTTCTCCTTAGTGTATCGGTTGCATTGAATTATTGTTCGAAAATGAAAAGAAATTGTTACATTATCAACGCTTGCATGATCGGATAGTCTAAGGAATATTTCAATACTAGACTAAAATTACAAAGGACATTTCTGTCAAGATGATTTTATATAAAATCATTTCACTCCAAGCAATACAATAATGCCACTAAAACGTGATGGGTTACTGAGAGTGAAAGAGAATTAGAAGATTTTAGTGAGGAGAAAGAACAGGTCTCAGGAAGAAAGAAGATGGCGATAATGATATTAAGACGCAAGGGGGTTACTGGGAGTGAAAGAGAATGAGGTCTTTAGTAAGGAGAAAGTACAATAAAAGAACAGGTTTCAGGACAACAGAAGATGTCGGTTGACGTTGCATTTAATTTAGGAAGAGGCTATTTTGCCGGTCCCGGTAAAATAGAGAAAAATGCTTTTAAGCTTATTTTACCGGTCGCGATGAAATAGGCCCCCAGGTTATTTTGCCGGTAAATATTTTTATTATTATGATGGCAGGTAATGTTAAAAATAAAAGCACACAGATTTAACACAGAAGTTTTCTTATTTACACCATCAATTGTTCAGACAATTTAAATTCTTTTTCTCCATCAATTGTTAAACCACAAGTTAAAATCAATTATTCCTCCTCAATTATTAAAAGAAATATAGAATTTATGAATATTTTAAGCATAACAGTTTCTGCAAATCTGAAACTTTCCCTTGGACATGGTTATCTTGCCAATTACACTTCAGGTGCACCCACTGAAGACAACAGTCACAGACCACAGAATCCATGTTTTTCAAGTCTTGCCTACAACTCAGGCAACCAGTGCGCTGACGATCTCAAGGCTCTATAAAGATGTTGCCCAGCTTTCCAAATATATGAATCAAAATATCTTCTGGATTGACATATTTTCAAGATATTCTGTTGTTATTGCGGAAGAGTTTCCTTCCACAGTATCTTCAGAGAGAAGTTTTTTCCACTCATAGCACGAATGGCATCTTTATCACACTGACAAAGTAGCCAAGTATCTGTAGATCACCGTCACTGGCTGATTTCTTAATTAATGGAGTTGGCTTATCAATATACATTCTTAGTTCAAAAACACTTCATATTCACCTGCAAAATAGCCTTGATGCCTATTTTATTGGAACCTCTGTGTCTAATTTACCGGGACCGGCAAACTAGTCTGTTCGTTTCAGGTTTTGAAAATCGTAAGTCCCATGGAAGCAAGAAACAAAAAAGAGCTCCACAGGCGAGAGAAAAAAAAACTATTAGAATAGAACTTATGGTTGCATCGAGCTATTTCAATAATAAAATGATCAGACCTAGTTGTCAATCTAGTAGTACGCATAAATGTATGCGGTACCAAGGCAGAGAACTCATTAGAACAACTGCATGAAAATATTTATAGAAAAAACAAAGGGAAACCACCAGCGCTGGAAACGTGACTAATGTCGAGATGACAGGCCAGGACTGATAACATTAATGGTGCTTCTTTGGATTTTGTCGCGAATCTTAGAATACATTACAGGAGCACAAGACAATATGGCAGAAATCGAGGGTACATTATATGCAGACAGATCTGAAGAATTCATGGAAAGGTATACATGTTTCAAAATTTATTAGGTCTACGTCAATTGCAAAGAAAGTTGCTTCGCTCCAGAATCAATCTTACATATGTATGTCTACCATTCGCTCATGCCTTCAGTATGTCTGCTACATATGGTCTGTTGCTCCTATATATTTAGAGATTCTTGATAAAATCCAAAGAAGAATCAGCAATATTATTGGTCCAGACCTGGGGTCTCGGCTTCAGTCGCTTTTCCTTTGTCGTAAAGTTGCTTCCCTGTGACTTTTCTATAAATATAGGTATCTCCACGAGATCGCTAAAAAAAGAGCATAGCATGATGAAAAAGACGCCAAACTTGACGAAAACAAAATTTTATCGTCTAAATATTTATGTTATTATTAAGAGGAAAGATCAAAGTATTTTTATGGTAATTTCTTTACATTTTTTTATCAATCCTGGCTCGTCCGAAATTTTCGTTAAAAATCTTTTTTTTTTGGAGTCAGCAAAATTGACTAATGGCAACCATTTTTTTTCCATTTTATAAAAAAAAATGAAAATTGAAATTCTTTTAAATATCAATTATCATTTTTTCAAAAATTATTTTAAGAAAATCAAAAATTATAATGTTTATTTAAAATATTTTGAACCAAGCTTAACTTAGCTTCTGCGCCGAAAAGATGTAATTTGAAAATAAAACAAAGCAGGTCATAGACTTTCGCGTCACTTGACAGGTGTTGAATGACATATTGACGGATTCCGTGAGGATAATTTGTTCTACGGAAGGAGAAAAGTGAAATTATTTACATTTAAGTGAACAAATTATTTACCTCGTTATTTTTAAGGAAAACTTTCAGCGCTCTAATATATATATATTTTTTTTTTTTTACTTAGCTTTCACCTTTACGTTTACGATGCTTTATGGAAAATATATTATAAAGAAATGAAAAAAAATAAATATTTAAGAGTGAGATTAAATTTCATAAGAAAGGTATCTAATTAATTTATAGGTACCTTTGTTATGAAATTTTATCAGAAGTGTACATAAAATGCTATAATTTTATGTACATTTACTACATTTTACTGTGTTATTTGTATTTCCATTCATTTTATTATTAATTTTGATATTTTATTTATGGAAAAAATGCCATAACTGAGATTAATATAAAAATAAGGTCTTATAAATTTCATAAGATGATACTGATACTTTTAGGTACTCTGTTGAAATTGAAAAATCAAATAAACTTCTACACACGTGTTTCGCCAGATAAATGACTTAACAGCTTAGAACAATGTTTAACTCAAATAACGCAACTTAATTGTATTCTGGTTGGTCTTCCGTACTTTATAATTAGAGCCCGATTATAAACACAAAATTACATTTCTTAATTACTGCGGATCTTCTGATTAGTGAAAACGATACAATTTACAACGTGCTAAAAAAGATCTATCTCATAAGGACACTTACGAAGGTGGGTGCGGCTTTTAACTAATTTTATATTATTTTAACAACTTAAATGTAAAAATCTAATATAATTAAAAACATAACAAATAATTGTATTTTTTCATCGAAAAATATTTTTGCTTTCAGAAAATATTGTCCATATTCATAAAAACAACTAAAAGCAAACAAAAGCATTTGAAATTAAATAATATATTTGTTTTATTGAGTTTTGTATGTTACAATTCAGAGCTTATTTTCAGTTAGTGGGGTCCAATTAAAAAAAAAATTATTTGCATTCCTCAAAGCCTCGAATTTCTAGTGTTTTCATAAAATTAGTTATTGGGGGTAATAAATATAAAAAAATATTTCTGCCATGACTTTAATAAAAGAAAACATATTTATAATAATTTCGATCATCTGTGAACAGTTTCGAAAAGTTTCATTAATATCCGACAATTATTTTTATTTTTGCAAGATTTTCAAAATTAATGTGTGTCATGAAAAAAAACGTGCTAAAAATTGTATATGGTATTTTACTAGTTCCGGTGATACAAAGAGAAACAAGGATTTTTAAATGAAAATTCTGATTGTTCTAAAAAGAAAGAATTTTTTTTTTTTTTTAAATTAAAATAAACTTTGATCTTTCCTCTTAATAATAACATAAACATTTAGACGATAAAATTTTGTTTTCGTCAAGTTTGGCGTCCTTTTCATCATGCTATGCTCTATTTTTAGCGATCTCGTGGAGGTACCTATATAAATACTTTCACAATAATCGTTCCGATGAGTTCTTCCCTATTGGGGCTAATTTTTAAATTGTTGTTTTATTCCCTTCCCCCACAGACAGTGAATTGTACATATGGGGACTAGTTAGGACTTTCATAGAGACATTGCGGTATTATGGTGGATGTAGTAAGAAAGGTAAGTAAGAATGCGTTGTTGTGGTGTAAGGAATATTGTTGTATGTTTGGGTCAGTGTTTGTGGCTAGCTAAGTTTAACGTTAAGACAGAACAAGACCGTCCTTTTCCCTATCCCCCATTGTAGCCTTGTTCCACATTTCTGTGTATATATCAGAATAAATATCGCTCTTTCCTATGGTGCTTTAACTTTATGAATTAAAGTGCAGTACTAGATTGGCAACAAGGTTTCATCATTTCACAGTTGAATTGGCTAGATGTAACCGTAAGTTCTATGCTAATAGCTTCTTTTCTTGTACTTCTCGCTTGTGAAACTCTCTTCCGGCTCTCTGCTTTCCAGCTAACTTTGATCTTAAAATGTCAATCGTTATCTACTGTCCTGATTACTCTTCTATTGTTCTCGCTCCTTAATAAAGTTTTTCTTATCTCTTGTAATACTTGACAACTCCTTGCATCTTGGTAGCTTTATTGCCTTGTTCATAGCTATACCTATAAAATGTTATTATTATTATTATCGATACATGTTTACTAATTTTTTTTTATACTCAGTAACCCTTTGTGTCATAGCGGCTTTACTTTTTTCTTTTTTTGTCATTTCACCCCAAGCAAGGCGGGAAAACCCCTAGAAGGGTTACAAAGAGTGAAAGTAAGTCAAAAGATGGAATATAGGGAGGATTGAGGAAAAGACAAAACATGGACGGAAGATTCAATAAGATAGAAGATGGCTAACTGACGTTGTATTTAAAGTGTTGAAGATTGTATCGGGTGTTTCATTAAGACGGATTATATATAAGGGTATTTCATTAAGATGGAACAAAGTTAGCAGTAAATAGATCAGTGTTATTAGTGAAAAAAATTTTTATCTCTCTATTGGATCATGTTATGACAATTATGTGTGAAAAATTAATATCGCCTAACTATCCCCCAAATCTGAAAGGAAAAAAAGCATAATTAGACGCTTAAACTTAATTCACATTTAAAACCGGTCCATATTAGTGGAACACACTTCCCTTTACTTATCAAGGAAGCGAGTAAAATGGAATGGAGTTCCACAAGCGGGAAGTGCGGGGAAAAAAACTGTTGGAACAGAAGTGGCGGTTGCATTTAACTATTTCACCAGTAAAAGGATAGGACCTAGATGCCAATCTAGTAGTACGCTTAAATTCATGTAGTCGGGGCACCGGAGAAAAAAAAAAGCTTGCTTCGAGTAAATTTGATTTTTTTTAAATATCAGAAAAACATGTAACCGATAATTTTCAGGATCGAGACTGCTTTATGATGAGAAATAGCAGTTCATAAAACCTTGGAACATGAAAATGAGCAGTAACATAAATGAAAATTCTTAATCAAATAACTCGACAATCTCTATACTGTTAGGCCCCAAGCATGTAAAAAAGAATTGGTAATATTTATTTTAAATTCCTGTCACTTTTATTAAATTGTTAAGGGATGATATTACGTGTATTTTGAGCTAGTTTTTTTTATGTATAATGTTTGCTCTATTTAATATTTACCAGTAAACGAGACTATGTTAAAAATAAGTATTTCGTGTCAAATAAATGAAATTTCATTATTAATCTCCGTATATATTCATTTATAATTTGATATGCGTGTATTTCTAAATCCGTTTTTGTGTGCTCGGTGGGTATGTACTCTTTGTTCTTATTGTCTATGCAAATAAATAAATAAATAAAAAGAATTTTAATGTATGTATACATAAATGTAATAATAATTTATTACTCTTTTACTTCTTGCGTTGGTAGGCAAACATGCCGGAGCTGGTACCTGTATGAGCATGCGTAGAAATGATGATTTTTGTTGTGTGCCTGTTCTGGTCCAACTAACTTGTTCTCGATACTTGTTGGACGTTTACAGAGCGTGACAGGTTTGGGTCATGGCGCCAGTGTGTCTCGGAAAATAGCAACAATACGGGGGTTGGGCAACAGTGGAAATGGAAAATCGCCCGAAAACTGTTTAATATTTAATCACAGTATATTTTTGCAGAATTTTCCCCTTCATGCTAAATTGTCAAGCTTTCAGGCCTTATTGCGGTCAACGAGATACATACTGAGCAAATAGGTTTAGTGCATATCGTAACTCGTACTGGTCATGCTGTTGTTTCATTAATATTCATTATATATAGCCTAGTAGGGCACAAGGAAAAAATTCTTTTATATTCGAGATCATTGCAGCAACAATGGTTTGTCTGCGATACCAACTCCCTAACCACTGTGTGGCGTTCGAGGTATTTCCTAAATTCATTAGAGATTAAGGTCAAAGTTGATTAGAAAATTGTTCTAATCACCGTGCTATAGAAAATGTTTGTTTTGTATCGTAACCCTACAGGCCGGGGTAATAGTGATTCTCCACAACTTCTGAGCATTGCTAAGCAATATTTTGACCCTTATTATCACCCCATAACATGCAGTTTTACACACACACACACGTGTATATATATATATATATATATATATATATATATATATATATATATATATATATATATATATATATATTGTGTATTTAGGTAGCAATCCTTCATTTGTGTATTTTTCATTAAAAACGACAGACACGGTCATACAGTTAAGTTTTTTTTTAATTTTTATTGAGTTCGAACAAGAGCTTTCTTTTTGGGACACAGAGTATGTAGAAACTGCCCGAATGTTCTATAATTCCGAGCGCTTTCGGTTATACTTTTAGCCATCATCAAGGATGATTTTATTTTTCAGTCTAATTGAGTGTGTGCGATATGTGTATATATTTAGTGTGTTATAGAGATGTTTTATTTTCAGAACACGGTTAGTACATTGTGGCCTAGTTCGTAGTTAATACTGTTAAGAGTTGGCTTTTTCTTTTTTTATCATTAGAAAAGATTAAAAAAAGGTTAAAAAGCCCTAATAATAAGAATAAAAATAATAACAATATATATATATATATATATATATATATATATATATATATATATATATATTATATACCGTACCTAGTAACACTAATGAGTATGTCCCAAACCTCATAAATACGTTGGACACAATTGTAAGTGGGGGTAATATGTTGTCTAAGTAGTCCATCACTAGCAGAAGTTTACCTACTTTACGCCGCTAGCGAGTATTGTATTTTATTGATGTTATAAAGATTGCCATTTCCAACTTCTGTTTTGGTTATTCCTCATTCAGTAGCCCTTTCTAAGTTACAACATATATATATATATATATATATATATATATATATATATATATATATATATATATATATATATAAGGAAGAATAAATCTTATTTGCCAACGCGTTTCGTTCCTTCGCATAAAGAGTTTTATTTATATTATCTCTACAAATATATTTTATTTATATCTAAATGTTTGTACATACGGATGTGTGCGTATGTGTATGCGTATGTATGTGTGTATGCGTACGTATGTGTGTGTGCGCGCATGTATGTATGTGTGTGTGGGCGTATGTATGTGGGTGTGCGTGTCTGCGTTATATGCACAGTCTTTTTGCGTGGCATTCTGCACTGTAACTAAGACATCAGTTGTTTTTCTTTCCTATCGTCCGAATGATTTTCTTAATTGGACTCAGTAATTAAGGAATCGTTTCGATTGAACAACGAAGACTTCTGCCTATTTCTTTCAATGCAAGCCACATGAATGGAGCGTCTTAAGCGGTCATAAGCAGCATTTCTTGCATGTTTCCAATGCACGCTTCTCATTCAACGGTGCATAAAAGAATTCCTGCAATAAATAAGAAAATAAAAATTTATTATGGGAAGAGAAGATCATGGAATACAATTATTTTTCTATCACAGCTCTGTTAAGACAATAATTACGGCTTTTCTCCTTTTTTTACTCCCTCACTTTTTTATTTTTTTTAGTAGAATACACCGTTATAATAAAAAAGTAACAATACTATTAGGTATAACCATCAATCAAATTACAATAATAATGAAAAGTAACTTCAGTCAAAGATCTGTGATATAAAGTAATAAGAATGAGATGGATAAAATTAACAATAATGTAATAATAATAATGAAAACTGTATTGATCCAGCAATAATAATAAGATTGATTAAAACCAGTAATAACTGTATAGAAATATTCAAGAGTTTTTGATAAAAAGCAATAATAAAATAAAAGAAGCAAAATACTATTACTATTACTATCGCTACTACTACTAATAATAATAGTGTGCTTTCTTATTGATCTCTTCGTCCTTGCAGATTGTAATGTATATTTAAAGATCTTCAAAAACCTACAAAATACAATGATCTTGAAGTGGAAGTCTCAAAAATGTGGCACATGGGGGCATCAATAATTCCACTTGTAGCTGAACCCTCTGAATTATTTTGAAAAGGTTAAAATAGACTCATTGAATATATACCTGATAGTCCATACCTTAAAGAAATACAAAAAATTGTACTCACAAGTACAGCTCACACATTACGAAGAGCTTTATCTATGTAAAATGTTTGTAATCTTAGGGGAATTTTTTTTTTTTTTTTTTTACAAAAATGTTTTGTGGAAAATGTCATAAAGCCATTTCTGACCTTAGGTCTCTGTTTGGGATCCGAAATGTGTATACAACAAAAATCAATGGAAATGCTACTACTACTACTACTACTACTAATAATAATAATAATAATAATAATGATAATAATAATAATAATTGGCACCCACTGAATGTAAAAATCCGGCATGATAGAGTGGGCCAATATCTGCACTGGAAAATTTGCAACTCCTACGGGAAGGAAATTGAAAGAAACTGGTACGAACACCACCCAGACCCGGTTACGGAGATAGGACCTGTTGCAATTCTATTGGACTACACAATACACACTGACAGAACAATCAAAGCCAACCGCCCAGACATTGTTATTAAAGACCACAAAAAAAGTGTCACCTTATTGATATGGCAGTCCCTGCAGACTGCAATGTATCTTTGAAAATATTCGAAAAGCTGTCAAAATACAAAGACTTTGAAATAGAAATTTCAAAAATGTTGCACATGGGAACATCAACAATCCCTGTTGTAGTTGGAGCTCTTGGACTGGTTGGAAAAGATTCCAGTAGACTAATTGAAGGGATCCCTGGAAGTCCATGCCTCAAAGAGATACAAAAAATTGTTCTGACAAGTACAGCCCACACTTTACACTATGTAATAATTTTTTTTTTTTTTTTGCAGTGGAAAGTGTCATGATGCCATTTCTAACCTTAGGTCCCTGGGCGGGACCCAGAAAGAAATGTGTAAACGCCAGATATCTAAGAAAATAAAAATAATAATAATAAAACGTGTATTGACGCAAGTTTTTAAGATGTTGCAATAAAAAGCAAATATAATACGGAATAAAACTAGTGTTAAAATAATGGTAACGATGAAGAGTTTATCAAACTATTGTCTTTTTGTATAAAGCAATGATACGATGGAATATAACTAAGAATAAAATATAGTAAAATAATGAAGAATATGTCGACCCGAATATTGTGATGAAAAGGCAATAATGATTTTGGTTAAAGCAAGTAATAACATATTAATAATGAAGAGTGCATCGACCAAGAGTCCTGTGAAAAAATCTGACAGTAATCAAATCCAGTTAAACTAAAAGTAATAAAATAGCGATCATTAAAATAATTCTTTTAAAAATCATTCGACATTAGCAATCTGTAGTGTCCTCTTTTTGTTGTTTACGATCATCGGATCTGATCTCTTTCTGGAGTGTTTGTTTGGTCTGGCTCTGATATTCTCTTTTCTCGACAACCTCTCTTCATTTATATTGTTAAACGTAAATCATTTGCAATGACCTCTATATAAGACGGGTTTTACTCGCTCGCCTTCTTTTTCTTCCCAAAATTAAGCGAAGTATTGCAAACTTCACTAGAAACAAAGAAAATAATGTTCAAATGTTATGTGATATATATATATATATATATATATATATATATATATATATATATATATCAGGAGATATATATATATATATATATATATATATATATATATATATATCAGGAGATATATTTACCAGGAGACACATTATATATATATATATATATATATATATATATATATGAAAGTGAAAATAGAGATCAACACTTAGAGGCGACAGTCTGTTTCATGCTAGATGCAATCGTCAGGCCACGTCGTGCATATTCAGCCTTTTATCCCATAAATATAGCACATTTTAAGACTATATTTCTTCATATATATATATATATATATATATATATATATATATATATATATATATATATATGTGTGTGTGTGTGTGTGTGTGTGTGTGTGTGTGTGTGTGTGTGTGTGTGTGTGTATGCCCATTTCATTGAATACGACTGGCAAGAAGCTTTGATTTAGTTTTTATACAATTTCTCATGTGATCGAATAATTGTTTCTTTTCGGATGATAAATTATATAAAAGCTGTCCAATTGTTCTTTTCATCCGAGCGCTTTCGGCTATACATTTAGCCATTTTCAAGGTTGAAATATATCAACTGTTGACAAGAAATAGTTTGTTGTATGTATGTATTTATATAAAGTTTTCATTTTCAAAACATGGTCCATGTTCATAATTGATATTACTGAGTGTTTTTTTTTATTTCATCAATAAGGCTTCCATTATTTTAGCCCTTTTTTGCATGTAGATGATGCTATTATATTTGTGTTGTTAACAAGTATGTTACGAATAGAGTCCAGTAGTTCTCCATGAGTATTTAAATGAGATCTAATTGAGTTATGGTCAAAAAGGTGTAGCGTGAGTCTTCATGACAAACATGTTGTAGTATGACCATATAATTATTTACGCATTTTTTATTGATTCCTTAATTGACATTTAAATTCGTAAATAATATTTGTCCTATTTAATTTTGTTCTAAGAGGCGAATTATTATTTTTAACTATGAGTTTAGAGGTTTTAAATTTTTGTAATAAATAATTAATTTATTTTTATGCTATTGTCAACTGGTGTTGTGCATTTTTTTATAATATTCTTAACATATAACTTGAGACAACAAAGATATAGCCCAACAGTAGGATGCTGAGAATACTATGGAACAAGGAAGTTTTAAGGAAAATGCTAAGAACAAAGAGAAAGTTTTAAGGAAAATATTTAGAACAAGGGGGAAGTTTTAAGGAAAATGTCAAAAATAAAGGGAATTTTTTAAGGAAAATGTTAAGATCAAAGGCGAAGTTTTAAGGAACTTGTTAAGGACAATGGGAAGTTTTAAGGAAATTGTTAAGGACAAAGGGAAGTTTTAAGGAAAATGTTGTGAACAAGGGGGAAGTTTTAAGGAAAATGTTGTGAACAAGGGGGAAGTTTTAAGGAAAATGTTAAGAACTAAGATGAAAGTTTTATGGAAAATGTTAAGAATAAGGGGTCAGTTTTATGGAAAATGTTACGAAAAAAGCGATGTGGAATCAGAACCGGTGACACAGTGAAGAAGGAAAGCTTGGAGAATTTGATGCTCACGATATATATGGAAGGCAAAAGAGGCAAGAAAACCGCGAGTAACCTATTTAACGAGGTTTTGTATATGGATGGTAAAACAGTGTCTGGAAGGAATAGTAAAAAATAAATAAATTTTGCTAAGTGCTATAAACAATAGGTAAATGTGAAGAGACATGATCAGCCACGTCTTGAAGGCACATGGCGCACAGAATGATTTTTATATGCTTTATTCTTTCGCAACTGTTCAGCTCGAGGATGGACTCAGCATTTGCGCTGCATAAGGAGAATTTTTTCATCCCCTCCGGTAGGCTTACAGACGTAGAGACATTACTTCGAATTTATGCAGTATATAAATATGGTCCTGTCAATATACTCGCCAACAATTTTCATGTGTCTGACACTCCCAATGTTGGCGGTAGGGCCTCCTTGAAAACCATCTAAAGATACAGGGGCCGGTGAGCTAACAGGGTGTGGTAGGGGGTGATTAGAAAAAAGGAGGTTCTAGGGAGCGCAAAGCAGACAGTAAATACATCGAGTTAAGTATTATACACGAATCTACGGCCTTATTTTATTTTGTTGTCTAATTGCAAAAAATTGTTTGTATCCTGTTCCGCTTAAATGTACGGGTCGCGCTACAGGTTAGCTATGGACCAAAAGCAGGGATAACTGCTCTAGGTTAGTGGGTTTAGTGATATAGCCACTGATGTTAGATTGATTTTTTTGAAATTGCTGATAACGGGAAAATATCTTTTTGTGTAGCCGGCATTAAAGATGTAGCCTGCAAACCAAGTGGGGGTCGCAGCTAGAAAGAAATTTGGGAACCACTGGTTTATCATCAAACAAAAATATTTCAATCCGCTAGGCATCATCAGGTGACCTGAATTTCTAAACTCGTAACTGTTACTTTTTTTTTTTCGTTATGATTCCGTGAAGTATTTGGATGTGCGAGTGGCGTAAGAGATAGAGACTAGGAATGAGATATCGGAGAACCGAGTTCGAATTCCAGTCGTGTTTGCTATATTCACCTACGAGCTAATACCCTTGGAGAAGGAATGAATCTATTTATTCTACCTCTGGCTCTGGTACTTGCCTCAAAAGAATGTATTAATGTTAAATCCAGAATATATTTCGGCTTTATATGAATCCACAAAAGGTTCGGTAAGCAGAAATGTCAAGTCTCTATGCTGATCTAGGGGTTGAACTCGTGCTTTTTCGATGGCCTTTACGCACTAAACTACTCACTTGTTATCGAGCAGGTGACTGCATGAGATATGGCTCATCATAAAGCAGGCTGCATATATATATATATATATGTGTGTAATTTGGCAGCAACTTTTCTTTCAAACATGTAGTGTTGAATGTTAAAGACAACATAGTCTTACATATTTTCTTTTGAATTTTCTCATATTCTCTAATGAGACTTTTTATTTGAAAATAGTTCCGAAATATGTATTTTCCATACAATGACCTAGCGCTTTCGAACATCATTGTTCATCTTCAGGGTCAATATTTTAGTCAAAAATTTTTTTTTTTTTTTTTTTTTTTTTTTTTTTTAAACAAACAATTTGCCAATTATCTTGTAGCGTAATCATGTTGCTACTTTTTTACAAACTAAAAACGTTAAATTCCTTTTAAATTCAAAAGACGCGATGATGTTATATCACGTGCATGGCGTAGATTTTTATCATGTGACAGCGTGAAAAAGATTTCCAATACACAAGCCAAAAGATCGAAGAATACGCTACAAAATTTAAATATATTATAAATATATTATATATTAAATATATATATATATATATATATATATATATATATAATTTCACTGGACTGGAGTATCCAGTTTGGACTCTATGAACCTGGATACACCTGGCATTTACACTTGCCCATTTAGCATTTTCCTGAAAAACAAAAAAGTCTATTAAAAAAGAATACACTATATACGTAAATTAAAACATCAATAATATTTCTCAAACATGCTGTGAATTTTATTGATAAATATAATAACACAATATTAAACCAATATAAAATAATAACACACAGATAGTTATATATATATATATATATATGAAAATAAAAAAATAAAAAATAAATAAAGAAATATAGTCTGAAGATGTGCTATATTTATCGGATAAAGTACTCAATATCAGAGATAGACCGTGTGTAAATATAAAAGTGAACAGAGACGGCGACAGTCTGTTTCATGCATGACGCAATCGTCAGGCCAATATATATATATATGTCAATCGCAGACAGTACTGTTCCGCAGCTCCTCAGTGCGACTAGACAACCGAATGCCTCAAGCCCGGATCGGAACACAAGCGATTTACTATCTGTCAGAGCTTCTAACACTGAGCCGTCTTCACTCGACTGAACGTATGAGCCAAATCTATTGTCTTTACAAATGTAAACAAACGCCAAGCAACCAAAGTGCTTCGCATTTACGCAGTTGACCGTTGTTTTTAGAATTAGCTTGTCGTTCAACAGTGCTCAATTGAAAATATATTTTCAAGAGCTAAATTATGTATATATATATAAATTCATTTTCTGGGTTTTATTTTTTCGAAGACAAATTAGTTGAGTTTATTTGAAAATTAAAATTTTTATCTGTGAAGTGAAAAACGCTAAACATATGTAATATACGATTTTTAATGTTAGTATAATTGTTCTGTAAGGTCAAGGGAGGTAACTAAGTTATTTCGATCTCTGTCTATTTTATTTTTTTAAATATTTAAAGCTATCTGTCAAAACCTATATATTGTTAAACTACCTACTGTAAACATTTTAAATAATTTGTGCAGTATTCATAATTAATTTTATTAAGGTTTGTTTCAAATTCTAATATAGATAGCTTCAAGAATTTTTAGCTAATATTTATTAATTTCATGAAAAATTATAGATGTATTTTCAATACTTTCAACAAGAATTTTTCTAAATTGTGAATGTAGATAGGCATGCTGTTGTAAATGTTTAGAAATGTTAGATGCACATATATATATATATATATATATATATATATATATATATATATATATATATATGTGTGTGTGTGTGTGTGTGTGTGTGTGTGTGTATGTGTGTGTGTGTGTATGTATGTATGTATGTATATATATATATCAAATATGTGATGCAGTTTAATTTATATTACAATGGATCATTCATACAAAAAATGAAAGTAAAGTTAATGATATAAAATTGCGAAATCACTTTGCTAACTAAATTTTAAAGTTGCATTAACACACTAACAACTCGATGAGTGTTATGATCCTTGTTTTTTAAAATTATAAACTGCATTAGGTCTTTCTTAAATATGAAAGTACTTTCGACGGGTCCTCCAGTCATCGTCAGGCATGGAAATTATTTTCTTTTTGGTAAAATTCAGGTAGCATCCTAGACGAAAAAATATAATGCAAATTGAAATATGTTTTTTTAAAAACGCTCTCACTTAAATTTTCAAAAAGCGTTGCGACAGCACGCTCCACATGTTCGTATCTGTTATCAATAACACATTCCCAAAAATATGTTTCGGTTTGCATGATGACCGACTTCAGGGTTTCGTAGACGTACCTGTCCGTCCACTCTTCATGGGGTATCAGCAATTTATTGACATATATATATATATATATATATATATATATATATATATATATATATATATATATATATATTAACGGTATTACTCACTTGAAAACCTCGGATGACTCAACTTGTAGACACCTGAGGGCAAATTGGTACCTGAGGAAAAAATTGGAAATAAAAAAAGAAAGAACTAAAAACATCAGAACAAGGCGAAACAAATCGTCAAGTGTCTTAAGTCCTTAATTCAAAGAAAAAAAAACCAAGTGAGTATAAAGACTAAAACGTAGGGGGGCACAATAGTGCTCGTCGAGTGCTCAGTACGCTAAGTAGAGTGGTAAATTAGAATAAATCCTAAGGCGCCAGGCAAACCTACCTAGGTTTCACCTAAACGTATCTTCAGGATACCCTGAAGATCCGTTTAGGTGAAACCTACGTAAGTTTACCTCAGTTGAATATTATTATTTTTTTTCTTTTAATTCCTTGTCAAATCTTAGGTTTTGGTGATGAAACGGGAATCACGGTATATTTCGCGGACTCTTTGGTAAAATCAACCCTGCGTCATATTATATGTCTTTTGTAGACAAATACAGACACGTTTTCTGTTGTCACTGTCGTGATAATTATTATTGTTATTAATGTTGGTATTATTCTAGGTGTTTTGCCTATCATTGTTGTTATTATCACAGCTGCAGTGATTCCCGTTTGATGGTTATTGTACATTGTTAAAGGAGATATTTGAGAAGTATAATCGAGGAATAATGTGGCTTGCATAGGTTCCACATGCCTGCGCCCGGCGCCTGGGGAACATATTTCAAAATGTGTTAGCATTGGGTCTATTCTTGGGACTGGTTAAGAATGGATATCTTCGTGAATGAACACAGAAAAAGGGAGAGCTAGAGGAAAAGCTAAAAAGAAAATGGGCGAGAAAGAATATAAGACAGCTTTAGAAAAAGATACAGAAAGAAGGTCTAGAAGAAGAAGAAGAAGAGGAAGAAGAAGAAGAAGAAGAAGAAGAAGAAGAAGAAGAAGAAGAAGAAGAAGAAGAAGAAGAAGAAGAAGAAGAAGAAGAAGAAATTGTAAAGTGACGAAGAAAGTAACAAATAATCGAGCAGATACAGAAAGAAAGAAAGAAAGAAAGAAAGAAAGAAAGATTAAGAAGTGAGCGGAAAATAAACGAATAAGATAGAAGAAATGAAAGACGAATGAGTGGAAAATAAAAGAAAGAAAGAAAGAAAGAAAGAAATGAGTGAAATGAGTGGAAAACAAAAGTATAAGAAAAAATGAAAGACGAATGAGTAGAAAAAGAAAGAAAGAAAGAAAGAAAGAAAGAAAAAGAAAGAAAGAAAGAACAAGTTAGTGGAAAATAAATTTATAAGACAGAAATTAGCGTGTGAGGGACAAGAATTAAAAGAAAGAAGGAAAAAACTAATGATGGGCGAGTGAATGGAAGAAAAATTATGCCAGAAAGAAAAAAGCGCAAAACGAACGAGTGTAATAAGAAAGAAAAAAGAAAGGAAAAAGAAAGAAAGAAAATGAAAAATGAAAAGACAGAAAAGCTGACGATACGAGGAAACGAAAAGAGAACATCAAACCTGTTAAGAAAAGGTTTCAAAATAAAAGCAAGATCATAAAATGATAAAAGAAAACATATATTAGCAAAATAAAAAAAAAAATCAACTAAATATTATTCAAATCATGGAGAAATTAAAGTCAAATGACAGAAATTCAGATAAAAAAGAAGAAAAGACGGTAATAAAAACGAGAACGTTTGGGATGGGTTAGGTAGGTTTTAGGACATATCTAGCCCTGATGAGTCATTCAGTGACGAAGTCTGTTTTGTTCTATTTTTCCTTGAGTCTATACGCAAAGGTTGGTCGAAATTATATTTAAGTCAATAGGTAAATATTGGTCCGACGTGTAATTGTTTCTATAGGTAAACGTTGGTCGTGTCTATAAGCAAACGCTAGTCGTTTTTATACTTACCTCTATAAAGGAAATTTGCTTGTGTTTACAACTGAGTTCATAGGTAAATATTAGTTGCGCTTAAACTGATTTCTAAAGTTAAACACACAGTACTGGATTTACATAGGGGCTAATACGGGCTGCTGTTCAGGGGGCCAAAGACTAGAGGGGCCAACAAAAACCCTCTAATCTTGGGCACTTGATAAAACTAAAAAAAATAAAGATATAAGAGCAGACGAGATATGTTTATTTTCAGATTTAATGGGGCTGCTTGAACTAATTTAAAACAATTTAGAGTTGGAGTGGGTCTTTAAGAATAGAAAGGCTGTAGCAAGTCAGAATTTTCCTTCTCCATCATCTGTATGGTTTTGTGGATACTTGGTAATGAATTTGAATGCTAGAATTTCAGTATAATACTGGCTCCTCCATTCTAGATACATTTTTGTAATATGCAAAGTTCGGATAAAAAAATATCACGAAGCAGATCATGAAATAAATTGGATGAATTCAAAAATCATTAAAAATTTAAGTTGAAATGTTTAATGTGTTACCCCCCAAAAGCACCATCTAAAATATATATTTTTTTATATAGACACGGAGTGGGGAAGCGAACATGCCCAGTGCAACGGGACCCCTAAATTCTAGTAACCCAGGGATTATTAAAGCCTAAATTTGACCCTGTAAACAATGCTGGCGTTTGTACTATAGTTTATAAGTAAATATTGTCGGCGTTTATACTTGAGGCTTGAAATGAATATCAACGTTGTTTATACTTGAGCCTATATATACACGTTATATGTATTTAGATTTTTATCTATATGCAAACATATCATATACTTACATTGGGTTCCTAGGTAAGCATTTGTCATGTTTATACATTAGCTTATGAGTAAATATTAACTTTATTTTTATTTATATAAGGTGTTGTAGAAGAAGAAGAAGAAGAAGAAGAAGAAGAAGAAGAAGAAGAAGAAGAAGAAGAAGAAGAAGAAGAAGAAGACAACAATATATCTATAGGTCGAGTTCTATTTGTCGGAGAGCCGAGCCCGAATTCCAATCGAGTTCATTACATTCACTTCATTTGGGAAGGGAATCAATCTATCTCTATAGAAGGACACACTATTTCCTATAGACTCGGTTGGCAATCAGTCTAGGAGAAGGAAAACTCTGAATTCAGACTACCTTGTAGGTCCTCTAGGTCTTACATTTTTAACAACTGAAAGGAGGGATGGAGTAACCTCAAAATCCCCAGTGCAAAAGGAACCGGCAAGCCATTCATGTCGCCATGAACAACAATTGTGAGATGAAGGAGAGTGGTGATAGCCGTAGCGGAACATGCACTAACTAAATAAATGATGCTGATGAAACAATATTCATATGGACACCTTGATTATATTTATATTTTTCTATGTAGATAAATATAGGTGCTTAAATGATTATATACATTTTCGCCTATAAGTAAATATTGTTTGCACATTTTATCTCTAGGTGAAAATACAGCGGGTTCATATTTTGTTTCTATACGTAAAAATTGATCGTGTTTATACTGACCCTATAAGAAAACTTTGTTTGACGTGATACTTGAGCTTATAGGTCAGTATTGGTCAGGTTGATACATGAACCTCTAAGGAAATATTGATCGGGTCGATAACTGAACCTATATGAAAACATTGGTCATCCAGGTATTTAATCATTGGTTGGACAGATATTTAAAACTATAGATGAGCATTGGTCGTTCTAATGCTTGAGTCTATGTTAACACTGGTCGGGATGACATTTAAGCCTATCAATATATACTGGTAGGGTAGATTGCTGAGCCTGTATGTAAATATTGGTTGAACTGATACTTGAGTCTATAAGTAAACATTGATCGTCCTGATGTTTTACCTTACATGTCGACATTGGCCGGAAGGATATTTGATAAATAAATATTGGTCGGTTTGATAACTAGACCTATATGTAAATATTGGTTGATACTTGAATTTATATGTAAACATTGGCAGTGCATAAATTTGAGTATACAAGCAACTACGCAAAGGATGACCCATTTTGGGGTTGTCTTTTATGCTTTCGGCATATTAAAAAAACATTAATTAAATTTCAAAAATTAAAGAAAAAACAAGAGAAGTCATTCAAAGTGAAGAAGCAATAAAAAAAAGAATAAATAAAAGAAATAAAAAAGAAAATAAAGTAAAGGAAGAAAAAAGAAACTAAACCAAAAAGAAAGAAAGAATAACTATAAAAACAACAATAGGGTAGATAGATAGATAGATAGAGAGAGAGAGAGAGAGAGAGAGAGAGAGAGAGAGAGACGGAGGAAACCAAAAACAAAGGATAGATAGATAGATAGATAGATAGATAGATAGATAGATAGAGAGAGAGAGAAAGAAACAAAAAAAAAAGAATGGACAAAAAATATTAAATAAATGAAAGCACAAAAGAAAGAAAATGCAAAATGACGAAATGAAACAATATTTAAAATACAGGAAAACAGAAAAAAAGAAAAACATAAAAGAACTAAAACTAAGTAGAGTAATAAAAATATGTTGCATTAAAATAAAATCCATAAATTCTTTAGAAATATATATATTTATACAGATATACATATACGTATATATATATATATATATATATATATATATATATATATATATATATATATATATATATAGATAGATAGATAGATAGATAGATACAAAAATTCAGTTTAGAACCATAAAATAAAAAAAAATGAATTAAGCCTAAGACATTATTTGATTAGAAAAGCTTTTAACTGTTTTTATGAAAAATAAGATATATTATGGGGACTGTCTTAAGAGAAAAAATACAGAGGAATTTCTATAAAAATAGCTTTCATTCTTTTTAATTATAATTCGAATAATTTATGAAATTTCAAATTTTGTACAATTCTGCATTAATTTGTAACGATTAGGTGATATTATTATTAAATAAACTGTCTATTTATTAACTACAGATGTAAAAGATTACTACAATTTAGCGAACCCCAGTATTTAAAAAAAAATTGAATTGTTTTGTGTGAATACACATGCTAATTTTTGTAAATACGGACAACCATACACGACATTGACAGAAAGTAAGAGCGGTAACTATAGTAAATTTAAAGACATACTAACAAAAATTCAATAAAATATTAGATTACTCAGAATATTTTAATTTTTTCTGATTACTGGTAGTTAAAAAAAAGTGTATAAAAAGGCGCTCTCTTTATATTAGTGAAGTAATTCTTACAGCTATGTCCCCCGTAGAAAAAAACTATCAGACAATATATATATATATATATATATATATATATATATATATATATATATATATATATATATACTTTAAAAATCAGAAGGTCAGTTGAATCTGCTATCTTGGTTTCAACCTTACAGTATCTTCTGGCGATTTTTATCAAATGACCTCTTAACGCTTTATTTTTTTTTTAGTTAATGAACGCTATATAATTTATAAAATTTATAAATAAACAAAAGCACGACGTATGGTTTAAAAGAAGCGGGGTTGAAAATGTGAAGAAGAAAAGAGAAAAGCGAAGAAGATGGGGAAAGAAGAAAATCAAGGGTATTATAAATGTTTCGGTGGCGGGGGGGAGGTAATTGAAATGTACATTTTTTTTATCCAGCCTCATATGTAAGACAGGATTTCTGGTTCAAAAGGTTCTTTGGATCCGGAAATGTTATAATTGCTAATTTTTCCTGATGGCAGAGATTGCAAATATTGTTCTGGTTGTTATAAGGATTCGCCTTTTTTTAAATTTTCCAGCTTACAAACAATTCACTGTTGTTGTTTTTTTTCTTTTAAATTCCACATATGGTTAGCTAGTTTAGTAGAGTACCTATGATTATACTATCTACGTTTTAAAGTACCTTCAGTACATTCTATGTACGTTTTATTTGGTCATTAATATCGGTTCTGCTTTATAGATTATTGCTTCTGTTTTATAAGTTTCATCTAATGGACATCTATTCTTATTTCTACAGTTGCATAAGTTACTAGTGTTAACTATATTTTGCTGCGCGTTAATTTTGAAATTAAATTAAGCAAAATTGAAATTAAATTAAGCAGCACTAGTAATTTAGAAACAACAATAAATAGACAAAACGTCAAAAATGATTTTTAAAGTTAAAATCTCTACATATATATATGTATGTATATATATATATATATATACACACATATATATATATTGATAATATTAGTGGTCAACATATATATATATATGTTGACCACTAATATTATATATATATATATATATATATATAAATTTACAAGAGGATAGAATCCAAGTAGAACTCAATGTCCAGGACAGAGTAAGTATATAATATAAAAGGCTCAAACACCAATATTCCATGGTTATAATTTATTACATTGGAATCGTGATCACGAGCCAATTCATCAGACCTACAAATTCAAAAAGAAATCGGAAAATATAACTCCGGGTATAAAAACAAAATTTAGTATATATTCATAATTAAGTAATTCATCGATTCTGGAAGAAATCTCAACAGAATTCAGAAAGCACTGGACAGCCGTTTCGTCCTCTATTTGGGACTCATCAGCAGTGCGCATCCACTACCGAGAATTGAAACCGGACCATTAAGATACGACGTCATACCAACTGTACCAACGGACCTCGGTGACGAAGAGGTAACGAATTAGACTTCAAAAATTCCGTGGTGTCATCCGCGCTTCCCTTACCCATAGGACTGTGCCCCAACGATCCACGACTTCTATCTCCAAGCCGCTCCATCCAGAGCATTAGAAGCCGGTTCGTGAAAGGATATACAAGTGATAGAAATTCATTGAATCACTGAGGCCTGTTGATATAGTTAGTATGCATGAACTTCAGGCAGATTTTTATCACAATACCCAACACTCGAAAATGGGGAAAATGCAATAAAAAGTGGACAGACCTTGTCGATTGTTTTTAATCAAACTTGTTTAGATGCACACTTGCTGCTCAAAATATACCTTATTCATATCTATAGTAATAAATAAATTCAATAAACGTTCAATTTTCAATAACAGCAACAACCAAAATAGATATCACATATAACTCGTAAAGAAAATAATGATCAAGATGCTGATGTTCAACGTTACTTCAAACAAAAGGTTAGAAAGGAAACCTCAGTCAGTACTTGAAAGAACGATAACAGCTACTGGATTCGAGAAACTTATTTTCCTGAAAAATAGTTTTAAGAGAAATATCTTATAAATTTCAACCGACAGTCGTATTGGCTGCTCGGTCGATGAATGCGAAAGGACTCCTTATCAGGAAACTGCAGATATTAAAATTACCATTATCATACCTGGACGACTGTTTCTTTTGGTAAAACAATTTTTGTTATCATACAGTGTGTTGTAAAGGGTGTTAAGTTAACTTGGACCGGTTTTAAATGGGAATTAAGTTTAAGCGGGTAATGATTTTTTTCTTTTACTTTCATATTTAACAAATTAAGTCTTTGGCAGTTTCAACCAGGGAAAGATTAACAAACTACGCGTTAAAGTTTCAAGAGTGCAATTGGAATAATTGTTCGTAAATTCAAACAAACTGGGTCAGTGGCAGGTGTGAAAACACCATTGCGTGCTCATTTACGCCGTTCAGCTGAAAACATTGCTGCAGTGCACGAGAATGTGGCCCAAAATCCAGACACCTCTATTCGTCATCGCGCGCAGGAATTGAACCTCTCCACAACAACGTTACATCGTTTCCAATTGCACTCTCGTTTGGTCGATTATGTTGACCAAAAAACTCGCGAAGTGCGCGAAATGCATTTCTGTTTGAACGTCCATTTTCGTAATAGGCTTCGATAACTTTAACACGCTGTTTGATCGTTGACCAAAAAATCGCGAAATGCATTTCTGTTTGAACGTCCATTTTCGTAATAGGCTTCGATAACTTTAACACGCTGTTTGATCGTTGACCAAAAAATCGCGAAATGCATTTCTGTTTGAACGTCCATTTTCGTAATAGGCTTCGATAACTTTAACACGTTGTTTGATTGTTAATCTGTCCATGATTAAAATTGCCAAAAACTTAGGTTGTTAAATCTGAAAGAAAAAGAAAAAAATCATTAGACGCTTAAACTTAATACACATTTAAAATCGGTCCAAGTTATTAGAACACCTTATATAAGAGTAAGTGTCGTTGAAGACACTGTGGTTTGAAACTAGATCGCCAGTGAGTAACACGGGCAATTACATTATTAAATAGATTACGTGATCATAATGAAAGTGAATAAGTAGGAAGTAGTGTGATCACTATACAATCACTGTTCACTTTTCTTGTCTATCCACTATTTCTATACGTTCACTCTCTCTACTACTATACGGATTACGATTCCCTTCTGATCATTATACTACTTGAACAAGCGGATATTATTGGAAGGCGTTACCACTAGTACCGGGGTCTACGAAGGCTCGAATATAACGAGCATTTTTTGAAGTTATAACGAGCTTTCGCTTGACATAACAAAAGTGACAAGTGAAGTGGCGATCAGAAGAAATGTGCTGCATAGCTAAAAATAAAATGCAATTCGGTTGATTATTATTCAGTCGGTTAAGTACCATACGTGATACACAGCGATTATGTCTCTTTCGATATGTGACTAGGCAGAAGATTTCCCTCGCAGTCGGTTGACATTTCTTCCTGCCGTAGACTGGTTGCCAACCAAGGCTATAGGACCCAATCTATCTTGCCATTAAACCACTAGTTCCAGAGAGAAGAAATGGATTCATACCTTTCTGTTGAAACTTGACTAATGCAGGGAATAATAATGCAACACAAAATGTACTTAGAACAAAATGTATTGAAACAAGAAAGTGTACACAATATTTGCATATAGTCTTTTGTATATTCCTGGGAAGACCGTTCCTGGAGAATGTGTTGACTAAGTCGCAGTCGGACAGAGTCTCTAGTTGAATCTCTTGATTCGCCTCCCATGTCTTCCCGGTACCAACCATATTTATATAGTCGGTACTCCGCTATGCAAATTAGGTGGATCCTACCACAACACTTTCGCAACAGTATTTGCGCGTAAGTAAATCCAATGAACTCGACTGGGATTCGAACTTGACTCACTGATTTCTCATTCCGAACCGATACCCATTGCACTACAATGCACATGCAGTTTTAAATTCCTTTTTTATACTAATGTTCAAACAATGCAAGACCCAAGAGCCACTCAAGGTAGAGATTTACCGTATTGTATGAACGAATGAAAAGGCAAGAAGTGAACTTTATGGGATTATGCAGGAAAGATAAAGATTAACTCTAGCCTTGAAGAAATCAATAGTGTAGTGATTAGGAAAACATGCCGCCGGTAGTCTTTTCCACAAAGAACCAGTTCTTGTGGAGAGGTCTGTTAGTTGGTGTGACCTCTCGAATTTATATTTAACGCAAAATACCACAAAATATGAAACAATAAAAAGGAACACAAAACTGTTTTTATAAAAAAAAAACAATCTTCATTTTATATTTATGTATGTCACTGATATACAGGCATAATTAATAGGAGTTCCTTCACTTTGGCTGGGATTAAAGTCCTTACAAAGGAAATATTTTTATCTGAGCTCATAGGAAGTTGAATGAACTTGCCGCTCAAAATGTTCACCGTGAGAGATTTGAAAGAAGTCTGTAAAGATGAGAATATGTTGATAAGTTTTTAGTTTCAGAAGAGTTGAAGGAGTGAATGTTCCGTAATGTTTAATTAGTTTTCGTTGCTTGTAGTTAAATATTCGTAATATGTTGGTGCTTGTAATGTTCAGTAATGTTCTTCATGTTTGTAATTAAGTTTCCGTACGTACGTGTATGCGTGCATGTGTGAATATGTTTTCATAGCGTCCGCCCGAAAGAGGTCGGAACGCGATTTCTTAAACAGCTTCATTTTAGTAAGCGAGAGAAATCAAAAAGAGGAAGAACGAACTTGTGTCTGGTATTTATAATAAACGTAATCACGTGATCGGCTCCGGAGAACATTTCTGATTTTTGGCGGAAAAATGGTTTTGAATAACGCATAGGCGTTGTACGGACGTAGGCGAGAATATGATTTTAGTATTAACCGACCAATGAGAAGTGAGAAAGATATCAAGGCTCTGTGATTCACTTTTTGCACAGATTTGCACAAAAACTCACATTGATCGAAAATTGGTAGCAGGATGCTAATCTTGGAAAGAATCTGTCCGAGTGGAACTTCTTTTTTACTAATGGAAAATGAAGGGAATGCGGACGATACAGAATTCATGGAGCTGTAAAGGAATGATAACAGTTAATCCTAGAGTAGAAAAATTACAGTGATTAGTAAAACATCCTGCTGGGAGTCTGTCCACAAAGCTGTAGTTCTTAGGAAGAAGCTGTCCGAATGGAATTTACTATGAAGAATACAAAGGGAATGGGAATGATTTACTCTTGTGTATGTGACATGGCAGGTCCCAGTTTTAAAGATCAGGGCTAGTGGGACTAAGGAATGTAGCTCTTCAGAACACATGCCATGGAAATAGTAATAGAGTAGCGATAGGTGTTTTTTTCTGTGCGAAAGGTGTTGCTTGGTGAGAAATAAAATTACTACTCACAAATCCGCCTAGAAGTTGTTGAACTCCATCAACACAGGACTGGTCAGTTCTATCCCAGATATGGTATCAATTCTCTATTTTTGGTCTGGTCTGACTCTTGTAAAGATAGAATATAGTAGGAGGCTGAATGACACTACGCCTGAAAATATAATGGCGATTACTTCTTCCTTGCAAAATTTAAGCAAATTTTACCAAGGGGATGCATTTCTGTTTGCTCGCCACCGAACATTTCTTTATTTTTGTAGAGACACGTGCTCAGGTATAAATCCCTGTTTTCTTTTTCCTTAAAAAAAAACACTAAAATTAATGTCTATCGGCCAATATCATCAAAAGTCTTACTACAGAAGATGTAACGCTCTGAATTTTCTTTTTCTCGGAAACGACCTTTTACGCAGTCGTACCTTTAGTGTTTGGCCCCATGGGATCCCTACAGTATAGCTGGACTCAATTATAACATTTCAAGGAATATACATCTGTCATTGACATTTTCGGTGTCTGTCTTCTAACTTATATTTTTAGGAACAATATAATTTAAACATTCATGATCTTTTAATACTATTGTGGCTTTGTCGGGGCCAGAAATAAAGACACAAAAGAAAGAATTGAGTTAACAAATATATTAACAGAAAAACAGTAATACAATCATATACAAACAAGCAACAATGTTAAGTCCGACTGTCAGAGCTGACTGCTGGAAACTATACTCTCTAAAAAGCAGTACCTGCTCTTATTTGTAACTGGAAATGTCCATCTTTGCAAGGGGTAAATTACCATAACACCGCCTCCTCAGTATTAACTCCACAGAAGTCTTAATATTTTTTTCTCTTTGAATTAACGGTGATAAATTCCGTCATTTTTCTTTTCCTCTTTAAACGGCATTGCTCCAGGGCCGCTTGATGTATTGGCATGTCAAAAGTATCGTAAATGGCATCCATTACTTCTTTTTCTTCAGTCAGGCTCAGTTATAATATTTCAAGGAATATACATCTGTCGTTGACATTTTCGGTGTCTGCTAACTTATATTTTTAAGAACAAAGTAATTTAAGGATTCATTATTTTTTAACACGATAATGATATAATATTATATAATATAATATTTCTAATTATTAGATCATTGTAAAATTTCGGACCCGATTAGAAAATTAAAAATAAAATTTTACATACTTACGAAAAATCTCAAGTACATAGTCTCCATTGATTTTAGCAACTATCTCCCTTAGTTCTACAAGGTTGTTGATGACATTTTCGGAGAATCTTCAGGTTTTTGTTGCAAGAATGTGATGAGGTAGTTTTCGACTAATTGTACAGAGTCAATTTTTGAAATTGTTCTGTAGAGACTGGAATAAATGAAAATACAAGTCAGGAGAATACGGTGGTTGGTGGAGTGTTTCGCATTTCAACATGCGGTCTTGCGTTGTCGTAGTGGAAATTGACACTTTTTGACTTACCAAAAAAAATTAATTTAAAAAAACATACACTCAACACGAATATGAGTATCCATCAAAAATAACGTTTAAAGAAAATAAATTAAAAATAAAAATGTCTGATTTAATCCATTTCCTAATATATATATATATATATATATATATATATATATATATATATAATTAGCTTCCATTTTTGAAACATGGTTGAAACTGTGTAGTGAAAAAAATATTTTAACAGTTAATTTATAATATTAATGCTCTGTCAATTTACATTGAGCACTATTGTGTAAAAATAAAAATATCTATAAGAACACCGGATTATATATCTTACTGTTCTTTCTTTTTATTTATATATACATACACACACACACACACACACATATATATATATATATATATATGTATATATATTGTGGCGTTTGAAATTTACTCAGTTTTGGGGGTAAGACTGCCAAGTAGAAGAGATAGAGGATTTAATATATAAACAATGTGGATATAGAAATCAACACTATATGGTAACTGGCAATTTTACAACAAACTATCATCAGTCCATATATATATATATATATATATATATATATATATATAGAGAGAGAGAGAGAGAGAGAGAGAGAGAGAAAGAGAGATAGATAGATAGATAGATAGATAGATAGATAGATAGATAGATAGATAGATAGATAGATAGATAGATAGATGAGGCACGGTGGAGTAATGGATAACGGCTTGGCTTGAGGAATCGGAGAGCCGAGCTTTGAATATATATATATATATATATATATATATATATATATATATATATATTCAGTTGTATGATGTGAGTTTGTGATCCTGGATTTCACACTTTTGCGATCATCAGACAAACTCCTATCCATACAACTGCATATGTTAGCTCTATCACTGATATATATATATATATATATATATATATATATATATATATATATATATATATATATATATATATAATGAATATCTGTATGTCTTCATCGTTTATCGTCTGTAGTAGTGAGCTGACTGAGAAGTGTTCTGTTTAACAATGGCAGGATGTTCATATCCTGAGCAGGCAGATATGATTTTTGCATACAGCTTCGCGAAAGATAATGGACGCGAGGCTGCACAGTTGTATCAGATTGCGTTTTCAGACCGAAGGCAGCCGAGACATCCATCCTTTGCTGCTGTTTATCGTCGCGTTACTCAGACAGGATCCGTGTCACCACAAACTATGAATCCAGGAAGACTGAGAACGGCTCGTACGCCTGACAATGGAGAACACATTCTACATGGCATTTTGGACATATGTTTAAATAAACATTTTACCTTGTTTTGGTGTCTCCAAAGTTTGTAAAAGGATCTTTTATACACACACACATATATATAAATGAGTTCGAAACTCAGAATCTGCTGTTTATGTTCACTTTACATAAGTACCTTTGGGAAAAGCCATAAATTTACTTCTCCCTACATATTGGCCCATTGCCAGAAGGCGCTGATAAGATCGTTACTGGCCTAGCATAATGGTGATGTTCTAAGCGTAACTTAGATGTGGTACAAGGCCGAAGAATGGGACACCTATTGTGGATCGAACTCATTATTCAGTCGTAATTGATCTAGCGAGACAAGCTTGCTAAACATTACACAACGTTGAGGTACTCAGATGATTTTCTAAACGTAGCTTAGATGTGACACAAGGCTGAAAGTGTAGATATCCAATGAGGCTCGAACTCACTTTCTGTTATATAGGAATAAAGTGTCGCTTCGGACTCTGGGGACTGAACACAGATCACCGGAGAGCAAACACAGTCGATCCATTTTGAATAAGTAGATTACGTGATGGTAAAGGAAATGTACATGTGGGAATTAGCGTGGTGTCTAAGTGATCCTTATCCGGATTACTTCGGAAGTGTGCTTGTCAAACTGCCTACCTTCGGGTAGGGAGGATCTCCAGACGAGGTTATGCCGAAGAGCCGAGTCGCGTCTCAGGAAGCAGCTACCCGTCCCCGTTTTTTACGGTGTCTACACGGAAATTTTGACCGAGCCTACGGGCTCGGTTACCCCACATTACACTTGACCTTGTGCAGAATCTAACCTCGCGGGGCGGTTAGTGAATATCTCACTCTCCGGATTACTTCGGAAGTGTGCGGGTCAAACTCTCTGCCTTCGTGCAGAGAGGATCCCCAGACAAGACTATGTCGAAGGGCAGAATTTCGTCTCGGGTGACAGCTACCCGACCCCGTTTTTTTATGGGGTCTACGGGGAATTTTGGGCCGAACCTACGGGCTCGGATACCCCACAATAAACTATGCCTTGTACCACATCCGACCGCGTGAATATCATCACTATACAAATTACTATTCGGATCACTATTCGGTGGTTACTTTCCGAGCGAGTATTATCGAGAAAGTACTATTTGTGCCAGTGCTATTCGAAGGCGTCTGACACCAGCTTAGTTCAACGGCGTTACTATAGTTGCATCTGCGATTACAAAGTCTCTATTACAACGAGCATTACGAAAGTGTCAACGAGTATTCATTGACATTAGAAAAGTGGCAACGAGTCTTCGTTGAAATTACAAAATTTTCTCTACCACTGCTCTCTTTTCCTGTATAGGGTTAACCTTTATTTTTCCTGCATATTCTCATAAACTACACTTCATACTTCTTAATCTTACCACTGATACAACAACCCCATTAATAACCCTCTACCTTGAATAGCTCTTGGGCCTTAGAACATTAGGAAAAAGCTATATTTGTAGAAAAATATATGTTACATTCATTGGGCTCCTTGACCTGCTGCCAACGATCATATGTCTCCATAAAACGAAATTGTGATATAGCAACACAGCGTGATTGTCGTGTCTTTAAATATTATATCGATGTGACCTGACAATATTTACTAATATAAAATGTATGAACATCAACTGTGGCTACCTGCTTATCTAACCATATTTTACAGGGTTATTTTATTTTACATTTGTCTCTTACTGGCATTTCTCAATTTACATGCCAACTCACTTTTGCGTGTTGCCCGTCCACTTAGAATGGTTGGGGAGAAAATCATCGCTCGAGAATCTTTTCAATTATAGAATCTTTGAAGCATAAATTTGTAATCAGCTTCAGTTAGTCCCGATGTGGATCAGATGATCGTGTTCGGCAACTGGAATAGATCTGCCAACCTTGAAATTCAACATTCGATACAGTGTCAGTGTGAAGTTTGTTCAAATAAAACGGAAGAAATAAAGCTCCGTTCGTATAATTCGTGGTTTTATTCAAAGGTGTGAAAAATAAAAGAATCTGGGTGGCAACCATCGATATCTGACACATTCCTATGAAAAGAAGAAAATTATAGTTCGCCCATTTGTTGAATATCATCTGCATGTTGGGAAGAAAAGAAGGAACATTATCATTCGTTTAGTAACTGTTTGATTTGGTTAATGGATGATGAAAAGAATTTCTTCATGAAACGAAAGATAGAAAGAAAGAAAGAAAGAAAAAAAGAAAGAAAGAAAGAAAGAAAAAAAGAAAGAAAGAAAAAAAGAAAGAATAACGGAGTAAAACAAGAAAGAAAATTCAACGAGTGAGTTGATGAAGAGAAAAATGAAAGATGAATAAATGAGATAAAGTAAGAAAGAACAAGAGATTAAAAGAAAAGAATTATAATAAAGAAAGAAAAAGTGAATTCATGAAAAGAAAGAAGTAAAGAAAGAAAAGTGGACAAATGAGTGAAAGAAAGAAAGAAGGAAAGAGAGGAAGAAAGAACAAGTAAATGAAAAGATTTATAATATAGACAGAAAGAAAAATGAAACTTGAACATGTGAGTTGAAAGAAAGAAAGAAAGAAAGAACGAAAGAAGGAAAGAAAGAAACACCAACAAATGAGAGAAATAAAGAAATAAAGAACAAGCGAGTAGAAATGAGATTTATAAGATAGGAAGAAAAGTGAGTTCATGAAAAGAAAGAAAGAAAGAAAGAAAGAAAGAAAGATGGATAAATTAGCGGAAGAAAGAAGGAAACGAAGAAAGAAAGAAGGAACGAGGGAGTAAAAGACAAGATTTAAAATATAGAAAGAAAGAAAAAGTGAGTTCACGAAATGAAAGAAAGATGAGCGGAAAAAAGAAAGAATGAAAAAAGAAACAAAAAAAGAACGAAACAATGAAGAAAGAACAAAGGAGTAAAAGACAGGAATTATAATATAGAAAAAAAAGAAACAGTGAGTTCATGAAAGGAAAGAATTAAAGATAGAAAGAAAGAAAGATGGACAAATGAATACAAGAAAGAAAGATAAGAAAGAAAGGGCAAGTGAATAAAAGACTATTCATAATATATAAAGAAAGAAAAAGTGAGTTCATGAAAAGAAAGAAAGAAAGATGGACAAAGGGTATAAGAAAGAAAGCTCAAGTGAATAGAAGACAAGATTTATAATATAGAAGGAAAGAAAAAAAGTGAGTTCATGCATGAAAGAAATAGAAAAAGAAAGACAAAAATATATAAATAATTAGTGAAAGAAAGTAGGAAGCAACAAAGGCATTTTCCTCTATACATAAAGAAGACAATAAACAAGATGCAACAATATAAAATCCTGTTATTCTCTTTTGACGAATGCCCGAGGGCAATACGTGCGTCACGGCTAGAAATCGTGAACAAAATGCTCACTGTCGTCAGAGTAGTGTCATATGAATAGGCGTGGAAGCGAAACTGAAATCCGAAGCGTCGACAACAGCGAAAACCGTGAAAGGAAAGAAAATGAATAACAGGAGAAACGGTCTCTATGGTCTTGGGTAAATGAAGACAGGAGTTTCGAGTGATTTCTTCGTTCAACAGACACATGAATTCTGGGAGACTGGCAACAAGAGAAAGAACCAAGAGAAGGAGAAAGATAAATTTTTCGCTCAGAGTGTTGATGAATAAGAAAAGAGAAGAGTAAAAAAGAAATCGAATACTTCATTCAATTGCTGTATTAATTAGATAAAAAAGAAAAATAATTTTAGATTCTATCAACGTTTGGTTTATCAAGAAAGAAAATAATTATACGTTGAGTCGGTTGTAATGAAAACAGGACAAGAGATTCTGTCTAGTAATCTTTTATTCAGTTAGAATTCTACTACTCGTCGACTTGACAAGCGGAAGTGTACAGCTTTTATAGCGTGGATTATCAAAGGGGAGATAATCCATATTCACAACATCGGTGTATTACAGAATTATTCATATCGATAATGTATGGTATATCAAAAGAAATAATTATTCATACAGTCAGTGTATCAAGGTAAAAGAGAAGGATTGTTCTTAGCGTCAATATATGGCGTATTACAGAAGAAATTAATGATTGCTACCATCAATATATGGTGAATGAAAGAAAACAATCATTTATATCAATGTTTCTCAACCTTATTTTGGTCGTACCCCCACTTCAATCCAATGCGTGTTCTTTTTGGTCCCTCATGCAAATTTGTGTTTATCCTCCTCTTCCCACCCGCCACCGTTCATCTAGGGAAGTAGGAATATTAAAGGTTGCAGTTTGGATAGTACTATGGCATCAAAACACTAACAGTTGTAAATCAAGGAATAATATTATTTGGATAAATATTTTATTTGAATAAAGTCATTTATTTACAAAAACAAAAAATTGCATGTACCATCAGCTCTATCTTGTATGGTTTCAATGGGATCCCTGTGACTGATGCAGGGTTGCCAACTTGTCAATGTTTGGCTTGAAAGCCGTCAGAGAGAGACGTAAATCGCCTCTTTTTTACGTCAAGATGATTTCGAGTATTTGACAGTAGATGCATCATCCGACTGAAACCAGACTCAACCAAGTAAGACGTGGGAAAAAGCGAGTATGATCAACTTCACATCTATCCAGGGTAGTGGATCATTCTTATGCATGTCTTCATTCATCCACAGCTTCTGGTATCCTCAACGCTTGAACCTAACTTGAGCTGCTGTGTTATTTTGAAATTCAATAAACACTCTTGTCGGGTGATATCAACTTCAGATGTATCAGCAATGAAAAGATCCACAAACCAGTGCTGCAATGTCATTTGGAGTCGATCAGAGAAGTGAGTCTTCATATCAATCTGCATCTGCTTCAAATGATCAACAAACACTGATAGGTCATCATCAAGCAGCTTGGTGGATATATTTGATAAGGAAAGAAACTGTGCAAACTCTCGTCTCCCAAGGTTCAACCCGAACAGCTTTAGTTTCCTGTAAAATGCGTTAATTGCCTCCTTGCAGGAAATAGAGTGGAGTCATTTCCTTGGAGCTCTTAGTTCAGGATATTTAGCCTTTCAATATTGAAAGAAATGTTGGTGAAAACACACCTTAATTTAAACTTTAAATTATGAGATTTAAATTTTAAGAAATTGAAAACTAAAAACGGACATTTTGCGTAGCTCAAATGAAAAGATTACAATAAATAAATATTCATGTTAAAAACAAAATAGCTTAGATTAATTTAATATTTAACTTAATAAATTTAATATTTTATTTTAAATAATTATAAATTACAAAATACGAATTTTATATATATATATATATATATATATATTCTGGGTCCTAAATTTTCTGTTCCCCCTCGTGGCCCCCCATTTTTCAAACATGGCCTTGTGGCTCTTGAAAACAACTCATGGCCCCCAAGGGGACCGTATGGCCCACGTTGAGAAATCTCGATTATATCATTAGTATATAGTTCATCAAAGAAGAAAATAAGTATTCATACCGACAAAATATTGTTGCTCTTGCTATACATTAGGGACCCTTGATAAAATCAAAAAAAATCTGCAATGGTATTGGTGCTGGGTAGGCATCTCGACTTCAATCACTTTCCCACCGGCGCAGTGTAACTTCCCTGTGTCTTTTCTATAAATACTTTCATGATAAATGTTCTGATTAAGTCTTGTCACTAGTACCTAGACTCTGAATTTAAGCGCAGTATTTGATTGGCGGTAAGGTCTCATCATTTTACAGTCGAAATGGTTGGATATAACCGTAATTCTATGCTAACAGTTGCTTCTCCCGTACTTCTTTCTTGCAGAACTTTCTTCCGGTTTCATGCCTTCCAGTCAAGTTGGATCTTCAAAATTTTAAATGCAATGTCAACTGTTATATTCTGCCTTCTTCAATTTTATTGTTCTCCCTCCTTAATTTGTTCTTATATTCTTTCACATTCAGTATCTCACCGATCCGTGTGTTAGTGGCTCTGTTACCTTACTTGGGGTGAAATGATTAAAAATATATGGTGTATCAAAGGAGAAATAATTATTCATACTATCTTTATCAAAGAAGAAGAAATAATTATTTATACATATATTTTATATATTTTTTATAATATATAATGTAGAAGAAATTCTTTATAGCGTCAATACAGATGATGACATTGACATTAACAAATTCAATGTTCAAAATGCTCCTTTGACTGCTGTAACAACTTGATTCTCAGCTTGCCTCGTCGTATCCAAGCAGTAATTGAAAGCAAAGGTGGCCATACAAAATACTGGAAAGTGATAGAGGACATCCAAATGTACAAAATTGTGAGTAAAATTGAGTCAGTCTCTCGCGAATGATTGGTTATTGCGTTAGTTTTAAGTTTATGATAGCAAAATTAAAAAACCTTTGTTAATAACCTTAAAAGTGTCAGTGCGTTTATATTTTTTCTGATTATTTTCTCATGTAAAATGTGTTAAACGTTGGCTATTCATTCATGTCTTGTTATTTTATATTCGATTCATTTGTGTTTGAGTGAATGAAAATCAAAACTTCGTTACATGGGGTCAATCAAGTAAAACGTTTCAGAATCTCTGATCCAGGACAACGAGTCACATATCCAAATAATGGAATATACTCGGAAGAAAGCCTTTTGAAACTGATAGACACAAACGGAATTGTTCGTTATCAAAAATCACTGGAACCTGTGCGAAATATCCAGTTAGTTAAGTGATACTCGCTTGGACGATCATGTCTCTTTCGATTCATGACTGACTAGACAGAAGGTTGCCATTTCTTTCTGCAGTAGACTGGTTGCCAATCAAGGCTACAGAATCTAGTCTGTGCTGATATTTAATCCATAGCTATGGGGAGAAGAGATGGGTTCATTTCTTTCCCAGGGTTATTTCTGCGTGAGTGAATGTAATGAATTCGACTAGAATTCGAACGTGGCTGTCTGATCTCTCATTCCGAGCCGATATTACTGCGTAATAATACCGTGAGCAATTGGCTCGTTTGAATGACTTACTGAAAGAAAAAAAATCCAATTCCTCGAAACGGAAGTCAACCGATGTTGTAATGGAATGTCCCACACTCCCTATCGCCTATGTGGACTGACTATATCAGTAGCTATATATTGTAAGCACAGGACATGCCTGGGGGCTTGCTTCGAGAATTTCTAGTCTGACACCTGATTTCCTATCTTTCAGTAGTGTATTCTCTTTTACAATAAACCTCTCTTCTTTCATCTATGCACGTGTTGCTGTTTCTTCACTCGAGTACCACCTTTATCTGTTAGTAATCTCTTTAAGGATACAGCAGCCGATTATCTAGCTGCTTGACAAGGCCTATATTCATGCTGAATACAACTGGCATATGGTAGAAACTTCTTCCAAATATACGTATTATTCGGGACCTGCACCTTAATCTTATCACGTTCTTCACAAATCGCAAATTCAAGGCAGTTCACGGGTTCCAAAAGTTTTAGAATATCGAACCAAAACCGAAATTGTTCTTTTAGAATGACATAGGTAATTTAACTGAAAAGTAGCGCAATGTCGAAGAAATATATTAAAAAATTCCTATGACATTATCAAATTATAGGAAGAACATTTTTTTCATCGAAAAAACGTAAGATGGAAATATTTGCAGACTTATAATACGCTTCACGTAATCTGACACAAGGTTCCAAGATGAGAAAATGTGATACATGATATTAGTAATTATCCGTAAGCGTAGATTGCTAACCATCGATCAGTGTCAGGCATTCCATTACTCTTCAGGTTGATTCCCTTAGTCTAATATAAGACTACAAGCTTAGAGCACCCAGTGAAAAATTATCCCACAGTACTAACAAGTATTAGCTTGCTAATCATTGTTTCAATCATTTATTGATTGATTCGTTTTCTACGGTTTATCTACGCTTAGCAGGTTATTTAAAATATTTTTAGATTGAAAGATTTTTTTCGGTATAATAATAATTTATTTATACATGTCCTGCTAATTAACCCATAGCTGGTGGAAGGAAGGGGTGGGTCCATACCTTTCTCAAGGGTATTTGCGCGTAAGAAAATATAACGAACCCGATTGGAAATAGGACTTTGCACTCCGATTTCCAATTCCATGACGTGATCCATTACAACACCCGCCCACCCGAGCTTACACACCTGGTATTCCCAAGTGGACATACATCTAAGTACTGACCTGGCTCTACGCTGCTTACCTTCGGGGATAGTACGAGAACCGGTGTTTCAATGTGACATTGTCGTAAGCCTGTTGATAAGAAGGAAGTTCAGATATTTTCTTCCCAAGAACCGCTACTTAATGTAACATGCTCCCGAGTAGATACTTCCCCAATCACTGCAATCTTAACTTCTTGAAGTTTAGGGTCAACCTTTGTTTAACCTACATATCTTCAAATTTTGCACTTAAGTCCATACAACAACGTTATCATGCTTAAATGGCTTCTACTGAGTGAAATTTTATATTACAGTAATATTTTTTTTTAAATAGGGAGGGGATAACTCATTTTGGAATATTAATTATATGCTTATACAAGTACTGCTAATTAAACCAAAGCTGATGGAGAAAATAAGGTGTGTTCATACTTTTCCCAGAGGTATTTGCGCGTAAGTGAAAATAACGAACGCAACCGGAATTGGAACTCGGCATTCTAATTAATAATTCCATGTAATTATTAATTATACCACCCGCACATCTAAGCTTACAGCACCTGGTATTCCCACTTGAGCATCCATCTCTTAACAATCACAACTCACGATGAATGAATGTTTCTTCAGAGCGAACCCCTGCCTCGAGCGCCTGTTGGACCTTAAACTTAACCCACACCTCAAGTGGAGCTAGTATATACGATCCATTGGTAAAGATGCCGGAAAATGGGCGGTTTTCCTGTACCGCTCCAATAAATACCTCCTATCTCCTACCTTTACCAGAGACAGATCAAGCCGAAAATGGCGTACTGTTGCCATATAAGAGCAAGAGTTGACCAGTTTTCACTTCTCAGTCTCGATAGGGTCCAAAAGTGTCTCCGCGTCTTTGTGGGTAAGAAAATTTTTTCCACCCCTTAACGCCTTTCTCACAAACGAAACGCCGAATCCTCTCACTGCTCTATGGCTATTTCCATGGAAAGTGCTCAGACGAGCTAACATTTCCAGGTCAGACCCGCCATGCTACTCACATTTTACACAACCACACTCATTCTCTTCGTATTCCATTGGCGTAGTGTAAGTTCCAATCGAACAGCTTCTTCCCGCGAACCGCTCTGTGTGACCGACTGCCAAGAGGGTGTTTTCCCGATCACTATGATCTGTGCAAGTCTCAGTTTAATCGTTACATTCCCCACATACCCGCATAAACTGTACCTCTTACGCTGTAACTCTCTACCTCGAGTGACTCCCGGCCCTTGTTCAGGATGAATATCACTGTAAAAACAACAAAAAAAGCCCTGACGTTGCTTAACTTCACTGATCGTACAGGAACAGGTGTTTCAACGTGATGTGACCGCAAACTCAAAATATGTTTTATATTATTTAAGAAAATAGCAGAACCCGTTTTCTTATTTGAATTCGCTAATGAATCATAACTCTTAATTAATGATTGAATAAGAATAAGCTAATTCCACGATTATAAAATACCTGTGAAAATTACTCTATTGCAGGGGTTGGCAACCTTTTGGAGAGAGCGGGCCGAGGCTATGCAGTGTCTCGGAGGAGGGCCATGATATCAAATGTAACATAATAAATTATTTCAACCTCAATTCACTCCGCCCAGAAGGCTGCCCTGGTCTGAGAGTTTAAAGAAAAAACGAGGAAATTAATGTTATAGTATTTAAACAATTTTCATTATTTTACTGCAGGAATAACAGGATAACAATTAACACAATCAACAAAAAATGCAAATTACTTACTACAAACGAAATACAGTTAGAAATGGCAAATGAGACACATAATCTGCTTATTGTTCGATAACTTCACATCAGATGAAATATTTGTGGACGTCTGGAGCAAAACGTCATCCAGATGGCCATCACCCAATCTTCTTCTTAAACAACTTTTAGTTAGTTGTTTGTTTTGGTTCTTTTTTAAAGTTATTCACAAGCACACGTCAGTCAGTTATGTGCGCTTAGGCGATCATGTATCTTTCGATACATGACTGGCGAGGCAGATTTTTTCCCGCAGTAGATTGCCATTTCTTTCTGCGGTAGACCAGTTGCCATTCAAAGCTAAAGAACCTGGTATTTCCTGCTATTTACCCATAGCTGGGGGAGAAGAAGCGGATTCATACCTTTCCCAAAGGTATTATTAGCACGCCAGTGAATGTAATGGATTCGACTGGAATTTGAACTCAGCTCTCCGATTCCTCAATCCGAGCTACTATCCATTACTCCCCCGTGCCTCCTCTCCAAGGATAACTACTTCCAAATCACCATCATTTTCACATTGATCAATAGGCTTATCTATTATCCGCTTCGTAAAACATGTTTCTTGTCGAAGTCAGCAGTGGATTCGGAATTAAACTTTGGTTTTAGAAATTCGTCGCATTATAAGTCAATTAACTCCAACTGATATTTTTTTCTGACACTTGCTCCACAAATTAATTAGTGTCCAGCTGATAAGTTGGAGGACCGGACAAAATTCTTCGCGGGCCGACTCCTGCTCTATTGCATCGTTAAATATTTGAGCATAATTACTTTAGCAAAATATTGCTATAACAATCATAATTCTTATTGCATGTCATTATTTAAAGACGAGTGTACATTATCTAAAGAAGTAAGAGAATACAAGATTCCAAATTGACATGGTTTTTCACTTCACCGAAGCAGACATTAAATTCATGCGGGCGTTATCGCCTCCCCCTCTCTTTTCTAATATTTTTTTCCTCTCACTCATTCTTTCTATTTCCTCTCGGTCGTCTTTCTTTTTTTTCTTCTTTTTGTCTTATAGTTTTATTTTCCACTCACTTGTTCGCTTTTCTTTCTTTCTTTCTTTCTTTCTTTCTTTCTTTCTTTCTTTCTTTCTTTCTTTCTTTCTATCTTTATTCATTTTACCCCATGCAAAGTGATAATGATCAAGCGGCTATTGGGAGTGAAAGAGAATGGGAAGATGTTAATGAGGAGAAAGGACAATAAAAGAACAGCGTCCAGGAGAACACATGATGGTGTTTGGCGTTGCATTTGAATTTTTGAAGATTGTAAGGTGGCAGGGAAACAAGGAATCGGAATACAGTTCCACAAGGAGATGTGCAAGAAAAACAAATATTCGAATAGAACAGCCGGTTGCATTTAGCTATTTCAACAATAAAACGGTGAGACCTAGTTGCCAATCTAGTAGCGCGTTAAAATTCATGCAGTTGGGGCAACAAGGAGTAAAAGTGGTCAGAACAATTGCCATGAAAACGTTTGTAGAAAAAAATGAACAAAGTAACATCACTGAAGTCGAGATGCCAAGTCAGGACCGCTTACATTACAGACCCTTCTTTGGATTTTGTCAAGAACCTTGAGATATATAATAGGAACACCAGCTCAGATATGGCAGTAATATTCAATGCACGGACGAAGGGAGGATATAAATGTTCAAGTATTTTCTTCAAAGTAAAACGAAACAGTCTCTTATATAGCATTTACTTCCGTCTTTGCACGTAATAAAAATGGAATGGTTCATTATTTATCTGAAGTAAGGACATGGCGTGACGCACGTGCAAACGTATTAACTAATGGAGAAACAAGAAGGGTTAGATGATATTTTTCTTACGCGAGGCACTGGACACAAATGCATGGCACCCAGTGAAACTGGAACTATTACACTGTTAATGGCCAACGAGACCAGCTTACCAATGCTCACTCGTGAGCGTTCAAGATAAAATTAACAAATGTTTTTAAGAGTTAATAGTTTTGTTTAAGTGAGCGTAAGACGTAACCGTCAACTTCTAATTAACACGACGTTCGAAGCAAAGAACGAAGGTTGAGCTGAGATGCTGTTAATGATATAAAAAAAAAACTCTTGGGTGGTTCATTATGAAAGAACTTGACAATTACTGACTCCATCGCTTCTTGTGATATCGTGTTTTCTTTCCACAATAAATCTGCATGTCAACCCTAGAGCCGTTTCCTCTCTCCGCAAATTAACACTTTCCGTTCTTTTCGAATGACATCATTTCCTGCCGACTCTCGTCTTAAGAACAAATATTTACACAGAACAATCCTGCTGTGCTACGTTCGAGTCTTAATGAATCCCCGACGACCGGCTGGGGAAGCAACATTACGGTGAGCTTCAAAATTCGTTTCTCATACACAAACGGGTTATTTAATAATAAAAAAAGGATATTGATAAAGCATAGATAGCATTGGAGCATGTGATTCATACCAGGGAATACTCCTCGGTGTTGCGTCTTTGTCTTTGGGCAGAGTGCGCCCAGAGGCAGCTCCGTCATAGGACAGAGTCGCAACTGAGGAAAATTATACTAAGAGGTACCCAGCTCTGGGGAAGAGCTGCCCGAGGCCGCACTAGAGAGAGAGAGATAGGTGCTCGAACCGAGGCCAGCGCAACCGGAATTTGCGAGGACTCGGACAATTTTTGTTCTTAGCCCGGGTATACGCGCTCGGGCTCTTTACATTAAACCGACCTTGTGTCACAACCTGATCTCGTGGGTGTACGCGCTCGGGCTACATTAAACCGACCTTGCGTCACAACCTGACCTCGTGGGGTGTTGAGTAAATACAAAATACTCCTCGTTTAAAACTGGGGTGGGTCGTAATAGCTGAAGTTCAGAATTTATCCCAATATGCAATAAACGGTGATGCTTAAATAGTAAGGCCGGAAAATCATTTAACGGGTCACAAGTTCGAAATTAATAAGCGATATGGTTTTAATAAACACAGGAAGGGTAGAAAAGTTTCCCTCAAAAATAAATAAATAAACATCTCTCTACATCTATTAGATATCTAAGTGAATTAGGGGCCTGAATTGAAAGGCCTATTAAAAATAATCCGCAGGACAGGGAACATCGTAAAAACACTCCACATACCCAAGAATTCTCTTTCTGCCTTTCATCAGCATGGTTGATGCTAACCTGCAGGAGAGAGACTAGTCGCACCTTCTCGGAATAACGTTCTCTGCTGATATGAAATGGAAAGATTATATTGAATCCATTGCTCGGTCTATTGCGAGGAAATTTAGTTCGCTGTGTCGTGTCAGACAATTTTTCTTGCCAGACTCTATCTTACATATTTATAAGTCTGCCAATCGTCCATGCTTTGAATATGGCTGCCACATGCGGTCTGGTGCTCCTGCTATATATCTAGCGATCCTTGATAAAATCCAAAGAAGAATCAGTAATATTATTGGTCCTGACCTGGAATCTCAGATTCAGTCACTTTCTCACCGCCGTAATGTATCTTACGTTGTGCCTTTTCTATAAATATTTTCACGGTAATTTTTCTGAGTAACTTTCCTCTATGGTAGCTAGACTTTATGAATTTAAGCGCAGTACTAGATTAGCTACAAGGTCCCATCATTTTACAGTTGGAATGACTCGATGTAACCGTAACTTCTTGGCTAACAGTGTCTTTTCTCTCACTTCACGCCGCTGGAACTCTCTTCCGACTTCTTGCTTTCCCATCAACTTTGATCTTTAAAAACTTAATTCAATGTTAGTCGTTATATTCTGTCTTCTTGATTCCTTGTCTTTCATTTTTCTCGCTCCTTTATAATGTTATTTTTCTTATTCTTTCACACTCAGTAACCCGTTGCGTCTTAGTGGATTTATTGTCTTGCTTGGGGTGTCACATCGGCATTGTAAGGTATTTGAAAACACTTGAATGCGTAAATCGATACGATGTTTAGCTGACACACGATTTAATAAAAAAAAATGAATGAACAGCATTTCCATCTTCGATTTTCTGATCGAAGGCAACAAAAATGATCGATTTTTAAAAATGGAATCCTCATGGGCAATGAAAGATGGGTTGTTTAAAACAATGTGGAATGCAGTGGTTCCTGGAGAAAACGATAATGAGTCAGAGTTAAACACCCCAAAACCGGTCTCCATCCAAACAAGGTGATGTTGCGTATATGGTGGGATTACGAGCACCTTTCGCAAAATCAGACGTTGAATTCGGACAAATTCCTAATTGCGACTTAAACACCGATGGAAAGCGTTTAGAATTGGACAACTGGTAGGATGTCCTTTTCTATTAGGACAACGCCAAACCTCACGTCTGTTTGCACACCTGAGAGAAAACTACAGTTTAGCTGATATGTCCTACTACAACCATCGCACTCACTTGATCCTGAACCTTCGGATTACCACTTATTTCAATACCTACAAAATTTCTCTTAACGGAAGAAAAATGGTTGGTTGATTTTGTTTAGCGGCATATCAACATCTCTATGGGTTATTTAATACAGAAATCTAAATATTTTGAAAACAGTTTCATGACTTCAACCACAGATGCACTATATTGTTGTTCATTTTGTTATAAAATGTATTGTTGTTCATTTTGCTATAAAATGTATTGTTGTTCATTTTGCTATAAAATGTATTGTTGTTCATTTTGTTATAAAATGTATTGTTGTTCATTTTGTTATAAAATGTATTGTTGTTCATTTTGCTATAAAATGTATTGTTGTTCATTTTGCTATAAAATGTATTGTTGGTCATTTTGCTATAAAATGTATTGTTCGTAATTTTACTATAAATAGGTATTGGTGGAAATCTTTATATCTTATAATGAAAATGAATTGCTGGTATTTTTACTATAAAAATATATTTTTATACTTTCATCATGTCTTTTTTTGGGGGGGTGTCACTATTTACCCATAGCTGAGACTCTAACAGGTACTAACAGACTAGGTCAGGGTGGACCTGGGAAGAAACAGTACTTGAGAGGTTGTTCCACGTTCCTAAAAATGTATTGCTGATATTTTTACTATAAAACGTATTTTTAAACCATCATAGTGTTTGGGGGGTTGTTGTTTGGGGGGGGGGCTTTGGAGGTTAAATATTTGTCGATGGCTGGGATCCTAACAGGATCCCAGCCATCGACTGGGTATCATCGACTGTATTCTTGGGTATCAGCAGAGAACGTTATCCCGAGAAGGCGCGACGACTCTCTCTCTCTCTCTCCTGCAGGTTAACATCAACCATGCTGATGAAAGGCAGAAAGGGAATTCTTGGGTATGTGGTGCCAACCCGAGTCAGGGTGGATCTGGGAAAACAGCAATTGAGAGGTGATTCCACGCTATTCGAAACCTCCAACCTCCAGATCAGAGGCCTTGCTACTTGATGTTTCATCGTCATACCTAGGATTGTTAACGGAAAGAACTTCAATCTTCTGGAGGCGTGTAAAACCACTGAAAACAGTTCTTCACTTAGAGAGTCACCATATTCTGGGAGGATGGAATCATGAAGTTGATGATGAAACATAATGGAACAAAATGGTAGACATATGGTTGAATAAATATGTCTACAGATATCTAAATATTGCCTTTGAATTTCATTTTTTTTAAAAACTTTTTCCGAGTTTGGCAGCAGTTTTAGTAATTTAACGACAATTAATATATTCGGTTTCTAGAGTGTAGACAAAACAACATATAATAATATAATAATAATATAGTTTTGTTAAATTTAGCGAAGACATTCGCAGCAAAAACTGTCTCTTCATTTTCTGATGAATCGATTATAGATTAAATTAAATAATAAATAAAATGAAATATTTAAATATAATTTTTAAAAAATAGATAAAAAGCAGTTGCAATAAAATTTAAATATCGAATCGAATAAAACCTTTTAAAAACAACTCTATATCTAAAAAATGTCCTACCTCAATGTCGGTTTTCATCAGAATTGGAAGTGATATGGTTTAATTAAAATTTAATTAAAATAAGGGGCAAGGTAAATTGCTCAACAAGGGCCACAGACGTTTAACTTGAGGATATTAGGTATATTTCATACCGGGATATTATACAGAATTTCGCCTAATCGTTATATTGCATGACTAGGATTCCCCATTACTCATTAAAATCCGATTCTCGGCTATTTTGAACTCCGATGTATGAGTATTTAATAAAATTCTTCTTTAGAAAATTATATAGGAATGCCCATCGTAAGCAGGTTTATTCCTAAGCCTTCTTGTGAGGATCTTGAAAAGCCATTATGTTGAATCTGGTGCTCACTGCGCTAGCCACTCTGGTGATTTTGTGCCAGATTAATCAACGATTAATTAGACTTTTTTCTTCTTGACTGTACCGTGATTGTTCCCGTTGACTTGAACTTGTGCCTTTACTGCCTTGTTTAAACTCAGGGGAACTCGATTATATATATATATATATATATATATATATATATATATATATATATATGTGTGTGTGTGTGTGTGTGTAAAGAATTAATAGATTTTATTATTTGATCCGACAACATTTTATTTATAGCGGATACTTGTATTTGCATAGAATCTACAGGAATACACTAAAAAGTCTTGATGTAATAAATATATATGCATGTAGAAAGATAGACACTGGAGATAGATATAGACAAACTGAGATAGATAGATAGATAGATAGATAGATAGATAGATAGATAGATAGATAGATAGATAGATAGATAGATAGATTCTATTCGTAGGGTTCTTTCAAAATCATTGTGTAATATATACCTGTTTTTCATGTCTAGATATGAAAAAACTGTTATAAATATGGAAATCAAACTGAGATAGATAATGAATTGACTGGGATAGATAGATAGATAGATAGATAGATAGATAGATAGATAGATAGATAGATAGATAGATAGATAGATAGATAGATCTATTTCCCTTGTTTTTTTTCCTTCTGTCTGTTTCCCATTGTTCTCTACTTATTCTGATCCGGATTACATCGTGTCGGCTCCACGTTAACAACATCTGTGACATGTGTCCAGGAGGCAACGTTTGTCAGTAACCAGTTACAAGATGTGGATATCCATACTTGAAACAGGTTCCTCTCCCACTGACACATCTCTTCAGTTTCCTACTCCCTTTTCGTTGACAGTGACAGCAGAGGAGAGGGGATTGAAAAGGAGTGGTTGGTTACACTTTGCTGCGTTTGTGACGCATTTCCGGAAGTGACGATGTTGAGACGCGCAGTCATACACATTTGCGTGCGCGATATGCTCGGAACATGGAACAGTTGAGACGGATATATAGAACAGATTCTATTCAAACTTCTTTATATCTATCTATCTATCTATCTATCTATCTATCTATCTATCTAAGTCAATTCCTCTCTATCTATAGATATATTTATCTTAATCTGTTCATAACTCAGTATGTTCCTATCTAATGACTTCAGACTGTTGATTTCTCTCTCTCTCTCTCTCTCTCTCTGTTTCTCTCTCTCTCTCTCTCTATATATATATATATATATATATATATATCTTAGTCGATTCATCATCTATTTATGTATCTCTCGCTACATATATATATATATATATATATATATATATATATATATATATCAATCTACCAATCTGTCCATATCTCGAAATCTTATATGTATCTCTCTCCCTATATATATATATATATATATATATATATATATATATATATATATATATATATGTGTGTGTGTGTGTTTATATGTGTGTAATTTGGCAGCAACTTTTCTTTCAAACATGTAGTATTGAATGTTAAAGACAAACATAGTCTTGCATATTTTCTTTTGAATTTTCTCATATTCTCTAATGAGACTTTTTATTTGAAAATGGTTTCGAAATATGTACTGTCCATACGATGGCCTAGCGCTTTCGAACATCATTGTTCATCTTCAGGGTCAATATTTTTAGTCAAAAATTTTTTTAAACAAACATTTGCCAATTATCTTGTAGCGCAATCATCTTGCTATTTTTTTACAAACTAAATAAACGTTAAGATCCTTTTAAATTCAAAAGACGCGATGATGTTATGACGTGCAGGGCGAAGATTTTTATCATGTGACAGCGTGAAAAAGACTTCCAATACACAAGCCAAAAGATCGAAGAATACGTTATAAATTTAAATACATTATAAACATTGTAATATGTTACCAGAAATATTATAATCTATACGATTAATAAGAGGTCTTTTGCTTTTAATATGTAATGCCTCTAAGATTTTAAGGCGTCTAATGTCTGTATGTTTATCTATAATTTTAGTATTATATATAACTGTTAACATAGCATATATATAATTCAATACTACATATATATATATATATATATATATATATATATATATATATATATATATATATATATATATATATATAAATCTGTCCATATCTCTAAATTTTATATGTTGTCAAAGTCTACGATGAAGACAGAAGCTTTACACTTGTGTGTAATAAGAAACTGGTGAATAGGAAGTGTTAAAATATGTTCAGATTTAAATAGTAATATCAAATATATGCTATGTTAACAGTTATATATATATATATATATATATATATATATATATATATATATATATATATATATATTCATACGTAGATCATATAAGAGATTTATATGAAATTATATTATACTGTTGCAGTTGAAGTTATTTTATTATAGAATTCTATTGCAAATTATTTTACTAAAGAAATTGCAAATTGATTTACTAATGAAATGCATTGCAAATTGTTTTACTATAGAAATGCATTGCGAATTATTTTAATGATAGACGTTGATATAACCCATAATACCATACGTTTGATTTAATGAATGCGTCAAGACCCATTCTTGCTAATAGCCACATACTTAGTGACACAGCTAATATTAACATTATATACAAGGTTCGCATGACATTTAAGAACACAACTTTAGCGGTACATAAATGGGAAACAACTGAACGTGACATTAGACAGCATGCGTCAATTTTTTGTCAATTCTCTTTCATCGCATCGACAGAATTAAAATAAAAGCTTCCAATCCGAGACTGGTAATTTAAAAGCACGACGTACTCGTGTTCCAAGCCACCAATCACAGCAACTTAGAGACAGCCAGCTTCTTGAAAATGAGCCGTAACAGAAGGAATTAATGGTTCAATGTAGACCCCAGCGAGGTACCCATGATCATGCACACCAAATTCACCCGTCCGTATCAGTCCCGAGGGATCTGAGCATGACATGCGCTTCACTTCTTCTCACAGCGCTTCAGAATCAATTTCACTGATAATATTAAGGTGTTAGCTCGGGTGGTCAAGCTGAGGATTGAGGAGGTAGACGTGCGTGTTCCAGTAGAATTCTGCGGTCTCTTAGCTCCTCTGATTTGAACCCCCGGTCTATTAGGACTAGCGCTTCGATGAGAAGGGATAAGCAGGCTGTCGCACAGTACCAAAGACGCACTGAAAGCTGCCTTCACTGACGTGATGGTTAAAATAACAGCCAATCATCGGACTGGGTTATGCCAACCCTTCCAAGGCCGAATAGATATGGTTTATTGAATAAAAAATTTCTGTTTTTCTTCGTTGGACATGTATCCACCTTTTCCAAAGACGCCTTCTAAAAGCTAAGCAGAGTATCAAGAAATAGAGAAACTTCGCTAGAAAAAGTGCTAAGACGTTACGGGATATCTACCCCACCCCGTATAGCAGTGAGTGTTGGATAATCTCATCAAAGATGAAATAGACACTTTAAGTAGTAGAAATGTGATTCTGCAGAAAGATACTAAGGATACCATGGACCAATTATGTGAGCAACGGCGAAGTTTTTGAGAAAATAAAAGACAAGGAAACTTATATTTAACATCAAGATGAGACTGTTAAATTTCTAGGGCACATAATGAGAAAAGAAGGCTTGGAAAATCTGATACCCGCAGGAGAGATTGAAGGTAATCGAGACAGAGGAAAGCAACGCATAATCTACTTAGTGAGCTTCAGTAAATGGATGGCGGGACAGGGTTTAGTTGAAATAACAAAAAGAAAAACTTATTAAGAGCTACAAAGTACAGGACGTTGTGGAGAGCCATGATCGCTTAAGTTCTGAGGGGACACGTCACATGAAGAAGAATAAGATCACACCAGAACATCAAGGGAAGCGATGAGCGAGGTAACCACTCGACCGCCGAATTTAGATTTGCGCGACCACACAACTGCATCCGGTTTTGCAAGCGCGGAAAGGAATCATAATGTACAGAGTTGTATAGATTACCGTCGCAGAAGGGTGTCTGACAGAGTTAAGCAATTAGCACCGCAGACGTGAGCCCGACAAGCGATTGGGCCGCTCACAAACACACTGTCTTGCACTAATGGACGATTATTAGAATGAATTAAAATGTAATGTAAAATATGAAACACTCAAGTCTCTTGTTGTCTATTGATCCGTCCGTGTCATCACTTAACTGCCATGCCTAGTTCAGTAGAATTAATTATGGTGTAAATATAATAAACGTGCATTAATTTCTAAATCATCGAACGTAAATTTGCGTTCAGGATCATACAACATATCCCTTACTATCCACAGAAAAATTTGCTTAGGTTGCTTTCTTCGAATTTTTATCTACGAAGGAATCTGTTGTAAGTTAGGGAAGGTTACTGAATACAATAAACGAAGCTTTAATAATGAACGATAATACTTAAGGCAAAGATAACGCATATAAGATCCGCCAGCGGCGCGTACAAGAACTGGTCAACTGCTAAAAGTGAGTCAAGTGAATTTCACAATGAATATCCAACTGCGGGATAACTACCAACCACCCCACGCGGTCAGAAGTGGCACAAGGCTGAATTTAATGTGGGGTATCTGAGCCCGTAGGCTCGGTCAAAAATTTCCCGCAGATCCTGTATAAAACGGGGTCGCATAGCTGTTTCCCGAGACGAGATTCTGCCCTTCGACATCGCCTCGTCTGAGGATTCTCTCTGCTCGGAAGCAGAGAGTTTGACCAACACAGCTGGAGACGAATCTCCAATTGCAGACCAACATACAGTATTTACTACTGTATTTATGTGAATGGGGACATACCCATTATCGTCTGTATGTATGCTACAACAGAATCCTAATCACCAAACTATATTTTAATAATTATAAGTATAAAGCTATTATTGAACCAGTGATATTTTTGTTTTTGTGGTCTGTTTTTTTATTATTATTATTATTATTATTATTATTACTATTTTTTTTTGGCGGGGACGTAGCACTCTGGAATTTGGAATTATAGCTAGCACTCGCCATGCTACGTCTCCAGGGTCGACCTAATTTTCCTCTGTATTTCATTTGTAAAGAATTACTTCCATTCAGACAGCTTTTTTCTTCCTGAGAATTGATATTTTGAGAAAGAAACTCCCGCGTGGATACTTCCTTGAACACTACAATTTTAACCTCTTCAAGTTAAGGGTTAACTCCTAGCTATCCTCTTGATCGGCATAATCTTCAATTACTTCTATCTTGTCTCAAACACCTCATTCAAGGTTTATATTGAAACACCGGTTCCCATACGATCACCGAAGTTAAGCAACGTCGGGCCTGGTCCGTAACTAGATGAGTGACCGTTTGGGAATGCCAGGTGCTATAAGCTTGGATGTGCGGTTGGTGTAATGACTAATGGCTTGAAATTTTTAATCAGAGTGCCAAGTTCCAATTCCAGTTGGGTTCGTTACATTCACTTATGCGCAAATCCCCTTGGGAAAGGTATGAATCCGACTCTTCTCCCTTTCTGCTATGGGATAATTAGTAAGTCTTGTATCATTAAATTATTATTATCTAAAAAATTCTTACAATCTAAAACTATTTTCTGGCTTTAAATAACTTGCAGGGGGTTGATAAGCCGTAGAAAACGACTGAATCAACCAATGATTAGCTTCACAGACATGTCTTTTTAGATTTATTTACATTCTCTGGAATATAAATGTATAGAAACTACAGTGGCCACAAAGTGAGACATGTATCACTAAAACCATTATTATCTAAATAAAAAATAAAATGAAATGCGTACAAAATATTTAGATTTCGTCATTAAATGACCTATAGAGTTTGATATGACGCCAAATAAAATAAACCAACTAACCAACCAACTCCTTATTCAGTAAGCTCTACAATGATCGATTAATCATTATAAGTGAACTTTAATCAAACCTCCTATATGGCGGTAATTGCTGGACAATTTCCAGACAGATGAGGAAGTAGGTTGAAGCAACACAGTTTGGTTCTCGTCTTTTATAGGTCATGTCTTTTCAGGACGGGAGAATATCATGGCTCTCAAGAACCTTCGGGTTTTTTCTTGCTATAAGTGACTTTTAAGCCTTTATTGTCTGTCTAGACTTAGAGGGACGGTTGTGTAATGGATAGAGGCGCGGGTTAATGAATCGGAGAGCCGAGTTCGAATCCCAGTCAAATCCATTGCATTCACTTACGTATTAATACCCTTTCACGTATGAATCCTCTTCTTCTCCCCGCCCCCAGCTAAATGGATGACAACTGGTCTACCGCAGAAAGAAATGGCAACCTACTGCGGGAAAAAAATCTCCCGTGTCAGTCATGTATCGAAAGATACCTGATCGCCTAAGCGTACTTCACGCATGGCACATAACTGATGGACTCTCCCTCCTTGTCAGTTCTGCCATCCATTGTTAAAAACTCTTTAATTAGGTTACTTATTATTTCCCCTCGCTACCCTGAGCGTCTCAACGCCTTCTTTCCTCATTATGTGCCACGTGGTCTCTTCCAAATTGTAAATATAAGTATAAATTTCCTTGTAGTTCCTATTTTCCTTAATACTTCCTTGTCACTCATATATTTGGTTTGGTTTGGTTTACGGCATATGAAACCATTGAATCAAAAATTATTATTTTTTGAAATAAAATCTTGTATATAAACAGTCAAAAATAATTTATTTCACAAAGTAAGACTGCTGTTAGTTATAGATCGATTTTGCCCGTTTTTTAAGTCCGTTTAACTTACATGAGAAACACAAATATGTAAATTGCATCAGTAGATGGAGAATGTTCTTTTAATTATATATATATATATATATATATATATATATATATATATATATATATATATATATATATATATATATATATATATATTCCGACTTCCTTAATCCGCCACCCTTAGGTCCAGGCCACTGTTGGACCACAGAAAATGCCGGATGAGAGAAATCACCCCTAATAAAAACTCTAAATATATAATCTTTACAGCTCATTTGACATGTATATTGCAGTGTTATCAAAGGTAGAACAAAGCTTTAAACGGGAAATAAAACAATCATTAATGCTTCTAAACAATTTTTTTATTGTTTCATGCAACACAAATTCTAAGAAAGCGTAAAACCCAAAAACGATATACTTACTATACTGATTGTGTAAATATGTTGCTATGCAACGAACTAATGGCGGCTGATTAAAAATTCCCAAACTCTGGGTGAAAGAGGTTGAAATATATATATATATATATATATATATATATATATAGATAGATAGATAGATAGATAGATAGATAGATAGATAGATAGATAGATAGATAGATAGATTGATAGATAACATTAGTGGTCAATATATATATATATATATATATATATATATATATATATATATATATGTATATATACATAAATTCCCAAGAGCATAGAAACCAGATAGAACTCAATGTCCAGAACAGAGTAAGAATATAATATAAAAGGCTCAAACATTAATATTCCATGGTTATAATTTATTACATTGGAATCGTAATTGCGATCCAATTCATAAGACCTACAAGTTAAAAACTTTTTGCATTTGTAGTTGTGATGAATTGGATCGTGATTACGATTCCAATGTAATAAATTATAACCTTGGAATATTAGTGTTTGTGCCTTTTATATATATATATATATATATATATATATATATATATATATATATATATATATATATATATATATATATATATCGGTCGTCTAGCCACACTGAAGTGTTGTGATACAGCGAAACAGTCTGTGGATAACAATATATATATATGCTCCCTGGAACTCCGGTTGAGCTCACGTGAGAAAACGGTAATTTTAAAAACAATGGCGCCTACTGATATTAACGCATTGCTCTTCATCTGAATTGAGCTCTCCGGGACACTGGCGTATTTCGTAGAGAAAAGGTTAAAATTTACCTTTTATGCGGAAATAGCCTAATAGCGGAAATGTCAAATCGGTCGGGATTCGATTCTGGCTTGAAGCAATTGGACGTCTAGGGACACACTGATGAGCTGTAATATAGCGAATCACTCTGTCTGTGGATGACTATATATATATATATATATATATATATATATATATATATATATATATATATATATATATCCAGTTGCATAGATGATAGTTAGTAAACCGGATTTCACGCTTTTGCGATCATCAGGCAAATACATTTGTATGTATGTCTCAATGTATGTGAGTTATCACAAACAAACACAGAAAATCCACCCTGCCCCACACACAAATAATCAAACACAAATAAGCATAAATAGATCCACTTTTGAAAAAATAAACCAGTTTGTTTGATGATCGCAAAAGCGTGAAACCCTGGGTTACAAACTACTATCTATGCAACTGAATATGTTAGCTCTGCCATGGATATTGAGCACTTTCCACTAAGTACCGCATATATATATATATATATATATATATATATATATATATATATATATATATATATATCTTTATCTTTTTAAATATTAAATTTTTTAAAGAATTTATGTTATTTCTTTATACTGATGTCAAATATTTTAATATTATTATTATTATTATGAATTTGTAACTGTGACGGTTATTATGCGATAATGATGGTTTCGCTGCAGAAAATGACTAGACAATTTCAATATATCTATTTTGAATATGATCACTCCCTTCCCCTATCCTGTTTTTTAACTTGTCAAGTCTCGGAAGAAAAAATCTTTTCTGGGTCACCCTATCGACTTGCTTAATTCCCTCTTTCTATTCTTTCCCTCTCTCACTCTCTTTCACCACCCCTCCTCATGTCTATCTTTCTTTCTTTACCTCCTAAAACACCTTATATTGAAATCTCTGTCTTTTTCCCTTTTCCCACCTTTTAATATAAAATCTTTTTTCCTTTTTCTCTCTATTCTTTCTTTTTTTCCCTCTTTTCCCTTTTTTTGTGAGATGGGCGTTTGAAGTCCACGAAATAAATTATAAGGTGACCTGATGGATTTTTAAGGATTCTGTATCCATTACTATATTGCTTTGTTCTTACATTGAGCTCTCTTTTGGATTTATAGCCTCCTTGGAATTATCCCTACTTATGATCAATTGATATTATATATATATATATATATATATATATATATATATATATATATATATATATATATATATATATGTATGTATGTATATTATATATATATATATATATATATATATATATATATATATATTGAATTTTGAATTTAAATTTTAAATTTCAGTGTCCCCCTCTCATTCATGCGCATATATAAACACAGTGACGTAAACATCACTGTAATCCGAAGTCCTAAAGGACGAAACGCGTCACAAGAAAAAAGATTTGCCACTTAGTCATAGATTTTTCTAACGTGTGTGTGTGTTTGTGTGTATGTGATTGTGTGTGTGTGTACTATGTTTGCCTTTTCTTTATCGTGTACTGTCATTCAACTTCAGTATTTGTACAAAGGCGCGGCGTATTACGACTACGAAGTCACGGAAAATATGAAAAGCTTCCGATTAGAAGTAAGGCGAAAATGTCAAAGGCCACAGTGCTAAACAGAGAAAGAAAGCGTGAAATGAAGTGACATGCGCATGACAGGAATCCGCATCTCATCCTGCGACCGGATGTCAGCTGCTACATCCGGCATCCCAGCAATGTATCACGTGACATATTTGCTTCCTGCCTTTCGTCTGACACTGGAAACATACATGACAAGTGGTTCGAACGCTTATAGCCATTCACGTGTATATATCGCCGGTAAAATATATAAAGCGATTTAGCGATTTATGAAATCAGTTTTATCAGATATTTTCTTCTTTTTTGTCTCCATTGGAAATAGATGTTGGATATAGATTAGGTCCAAGACCCTGTATACTGTATTCCGTAGAAAGGATTCCATCATCACCACCATCATCATTATTATTCCCGGGTGTGGTCGTAGGGTAACTAAGCACCTGAACACCTAAGTAGTTCTATTCACATATCTGGGTTTGGGAGCTGGATAGATATTCGTTCATGCGTGGTGTGTCTTGAGCAAATAGACCTGGCGGAACCCATCCTTCTCCGGATCCAAAAAAAAACTGCCGATGTCTTTCAAAGTGATGGCTCGCTTTGGTTTCGGACACATGGGTATTGATTTCATCGGGGAAATCTCTACCGTGGACGTTGGCTTCAGTCTAGGAAGCCCTCCGCCCACCGATGCCGTGTCATAACCACCCCGGCTGCATGGATAGATATGGATCCCAGTCTACCCCAGTGTGCTATAAGATGGTTCATCCGCCGTTTGACAGGCATTGTTTTTAATTTTGCTGAGTTTCTAGCCACTCTCCTCACCAGAAAAGCCAGGTGGGGGAACCGGTATTGTTTCCAAGGAACCGACCATACGGCAGGTACTACCAGGTTACATGGTACAAGTATACGCTAGCAGAGTGAGCGAACATGAAGAAAAAAAAGTGAACTATTTATGCATATAAACTTTTATGTGCCGTGTCTCTTCAGGACGTGGGTGACCATACCTCTCCACCATCTCAAGACCTTTGTACCTCTTAGCAAAGTTTGTCTATTTGCTGCCTCTCCTAATCGTTATTCTGCTAACCATTTACGCAGGTTCCTTAGGTAGGTTATGAGATGTTTTGACTTCCTCTGTCTTGTGAGTGTCAGATTTTCTAAGCCAACTTTCCTCATTATGCACCCTAGAAATTTCAACTGTCTCTTACTGACGCTACATATAAGTGTCCTTTCTGTTTCCATTTTCTCTAAAACTTCGTCGTTGCTCACATGTTCATTCCACATCCTTCTGTAGATCCATTTTCCATTGCCTCAAGTCTCTCCTGCATCTGTCATGAGGTTTTCAAGCATTCACTGCGCTATAAGTGTAATGACCTTACATAATACTTTAGTAAGCTTTTCTTTGTTTCTAAGTAAAAGTTCTTGTTTCTTGATACTTTGCTTAGATTTTGTAAGGAACTTTCTCTATCCCAATGTGCTTTTAAATTTCAATGTCTTTTTTCCGTCCTCTCTTAAAACACCTCCTAGGTACTTAAATTTTTGTACTTTTGGGGATTTTTGTATCTCCAAATTGTAATTCACATTGTTGGGTTGTCTTTATATTCCTAGAATTAATGTGTAATCCTTTCCTTTACTACCTTCTGTAGGAGTTCCTGTAGGTTCCTTTCTGTCTTCTGTCCACACTGTGTCATCTGACTATCTTATGTTGTTAAGATTGTGGCCGCCAATAATTAATCCTGGTAGGACTTTTGTTTTTTTCAGGATTATTTCACTGTAAATGTTGAATTAAGTGAGAAGAGACATCCTTGTCTTACGTCCCTTTCTAGTTTTGTGTATTTACTGAATTCATTGTCTACCTGTATGCTTCCAGTATAATTTCGGAGTTATTCTAAAATCTTTTTGAAATCAATCAAGCTTACCTAGCATTTCCAACAATTCTTTCTGACGTATTTTATCAAACCTTCTTGGATAATCTATAAAACATAGATATATATCGTTCTGCATTCGTATTGCTCTTTCTGTTATCATTCTGAGCATGAATATTCCTTGTCCCAGTGTCTTTAACGTAACGGCGCTGTTCTTGTTCGATTTCGGGTCTAATTCTGCTGCGCGATCTATTCCTCAGAGTTATATGACTCGATAAGCTGATTGTCCGATGGAGTTGGCATTCATCTGCACCTGGCTTCTTAGGCGGCGCTATGGAAACGCATCTACTTCCAGTATATCGCCATTCTTGTATTTTTCATTATTATGTCTGCAATTTTATCAATGTTGAAATCATCTAAAGCTGCTAGAATCTTTATTACAATTCCATTTATTCCTACAATCAACATATATATATATATATATATATATATATATATATTAATACATGTCTCATTAAATAATATAGATAAGCGTTGTCTAAAAATTCTTGAAGCTATATACATAAAACAGTTGAAACCTAACCTGAACAAAATAAACTATGAAATCTCCAAAAATATCCTTAAATGCCTATAATTAGTAACAGAAGTCATTGGTTCATACCAACGGCTTTCCATACTCAATACTCATCGGATTCACTCTCGCGTGGTCATGTGTGACGTCATGAGCTGTCGTGCGATTTTCGCTTTCAGCGTTTTATATGCACGTGTTTATCGTTGCTTGGAAATCATCCATGTAAACAAATAATACTATCATCAATTTCTTGTTCGTGTATTGCATAAATATATTGTGTAATTGTCATCTTTGATAATGGCTTATGTAAGCCGAAAGCTCAGATCGGATTAAATAAAAAAAAGTATGTATCAATATTGTGATTTTCTTTCATTATTTAATGATAATGTTATTAAGATTATCAGACTATATGAAAAAAACTTGCATAAAATATATAGACAACGCTTATCTATATTATTTAATGAGACATGTATTAATGAAAAAATGCTGCCTAAATACACACAATATATATATATATATATATATAATTTATCGAAAGTATTAGGTACCTCCAAGAATTTTCTAAAAAAGACTATACCACGATGAAAAAAGGTCCCAATCTTGATAAAAACAAAATTTTATCCTGAAAATGATTATTATTAAAAGAAAATACCAAAGGATTATTGGTTATTTTATTAAACTTTTTAATCCTTTCTAGCTCGTTCGAAATTTTGGATAAAGATCTTGTTTTTCTTGCATCAGAGGATGCGCCAAAGATTAGTATGGGTAATTTTAATGTCTTTTTTGTCTTTTTTTAAGAATACATTGTTTTGGAAAAACTTGCAAAAGTCAAATAACTGTTCGATTGTAATTAAATTTTCAGCATTTATTCCCAAATAAATGCAATTATTTTTTTAAATACCTTTTTTCGAGAGTCTGGAAAAAATATCATTTTCATCAGTTACATCAACTTAATTTTATGAAATTTCGAGAAATTAAAACTTCAGCCTCATATTCATATTAGTTAAAAGCAGGATTCCTTGAAGAATTCAGATCATCAATTTCTTTTTGTCAAACAGAAACACCATTTACCGAAAATCTGCTCTGAATCATAAATTGAAAAATGCAATAAAAATATGACATTATTTAATTAGAAAAAAAAATTTCATTGTTTTTATAAATAAGATATAATGGTGACACTATTGTCTCAAAAAAAGTTAAATTCACTTTAAACCTTAGGTATCACATTTTTGTGGGGTCCCGTAATTAATCTATAGAGCAGCTAACAATCGCTGTGTATCTAGAGATTCCCTGCTGCAGTTTTTGGGACCTACAACTTCCACTTTCTAATCATTGCTTAGTATACGTCACTTTATCCTCCTATTGTTAAATTTCTTAATGGGTAAGTTTTTTTTTCTTTTGTCGTCAATAGAACAAATAAAATTTTCTAAAAATACTTTTAACCATTCAGAAACGGCTAAAGTTAGCACAAGTATTTTACAAAAGATGTATTCTCTCCATTTTTTGTTAAAGATGACTGCTATAACGGTAGCACAGTTTTAAATGTCTAAATAAATGTCTTTTAATGGAATTATTTATCATCCTTCAAATACTTGGGGCATTGTTAGAGCATTAGTTCTATGGAAAAGGGTTCAAATACTCACGTTTAAAATATTATAGGCGGATCATTTAGTACTTCTGAAGCGTATTCTATTTGTTTTTATTCTTTTTATAGGATAAATGTAAATATTTTTGCACAGTGGAGTAATGGATAGCGGCTCGAATTGGGGAATCGAAGAGCCGCGTTCGAATTCCAGTCGAATCCATTGCATTCACTTACGTGCTAATACCTATGAGAAAGGTATGAATCTTCTTCTTCTCTCCCCAGATATTTTTTAAATAGCAGCAGAGACCGGATGCCTTGGATGACAACTGGTCTACCACAGAAAGAAATGGCAACCTACTGCGGGAAAAAAATCTGCCTCGTCAGTCATCTATCGAAAGATACCTGATCGCTGTTACGCATGGCACATAACTGACTGATACACCCTTTTGCATTTATATTTATCTTCTCCGATATCATTCTAAACATGAATATCGCATTCCTTGCTCCAGTGTCTTTAATGAAACCGCACTGTTCTTACCCTGTTTTTATCTATTTCGGCTTCGCGGTCTTTTGCTATATGAGTCAAACCTACGTTATTTCTTGACCATTGAAAATCCTTTCTTCATTTTTTTTCGAAATGCATATGTATAACAAAACCATTTAGAATGGATACTTTTAAAACATTACCACAAGTAGTGTAACGGATATTGGTCCAGACAGTGGATTCTGTGAGCCCAGAATAATAATTGTGTGTACTATTTCCCTACTCTGACAGTAATTCCTCCTCTGATGGTTGTCAGTCACTTTCTTTTGATTTTCTATGTATTCCTATTTTTTAATGCCAGAACATAGGTGATCATGGCCCTCCAAATATTCCTTCCGTTTATTATCTGTTGCTTAGTATTAGGTTTTTTTTTCTATAAGACTGGTCACCGCCCAAAAGCCTGGGTTACCCTTCTATTTAATTCATAGCTAGGGAGATAAGAGACGGCCTCGTGCTTTTCCTAAAGCTGTTATTGTGTTGCTGGCTCATGTTAATTAGGAGTCCAGAAATGCATAACCAATTATTTTACGTATGGAACATTTAATCTGGTATTCTTAGAAGACATTACCAACTTAAAATTGCAAGAAGAAATTCAGTTAAACATTTATTAGCGCCCAATTTGCTACTTTTACCGCAATATGTCAGTTCTGTTTCAGATCAGAATTCAGCTTTCGTTTGTGCAACCACTACGGGGGGAGGGGTGAACATTTGTTATAACATATTCTACCTGTCATAACACAATTTATTCAAACAGCTAGTAAAACCTGATGGCAAAATACCTGGAAATTTCAATGTTATTGACAAAGACACATCAAATCGGATGTGCGTGTGTGTGTGTGTGTGTGTGTGTGTGTGTGTGTGTGTGTGTGTGTGTGTGTAAAATGAGTAGTTGTTCGGATTAAGAAATCAACAAGTTCCAATTCCAGTCGAGTTCGTTACATTCACTTACCCGCATATACTCTTGGGAAAAGTATGAATACGTATCTTCTCTCCCCTTCTAGCCATGGGTTAAATGGGAAGGCTGAGTTGGTTTTCCAGATGTCGGTGCCTGTCAGTCTAGGAGTAGGGCAAGTCTGAATTCAAAACTTTCCTGGGACCAAATCAGAGGTTGCCTTTTGGCAATGTATAGCACCCGGAAGCAACCTCTGCCACGGTTATGGTGAAGAATCGACAACAGGATGTTGGTTGCGGACAATGGCAGAATATAAGGGACCAGATTTGTGGCATTGTACTGCAGCGGTATCAGGCCAAAGATCCTTCATACTGGACAATAGGCGAGGCTTAATTATCTCAAGTCTGATGGAAAATACGGGAGTAGCGCATCGTTTCTCCTGATACGTGCAATCAAACCACTAATGATAAAACATGACGACGTCTCGATTGATGATCTAATTAGTTTATTTCGACAAATAATATTTTTGCATATTTTTTACAGTGAGCTTCATCCTGTACAAGACCCGTGGGCCTCTCGGAGTAGAGGGTTGCATTAAGAAACTGTTTATGCAGATAGGAGAGGAAGATAATGCTTAATCCTAAACTATTAAAGATGTTAAGCGTGTAGTGATCGGGGGGAACGTCCTCTTGGGAATCGGTTCTACAGAGCAGTGGTTCAAGGGAAGAGGGTGTCCGAGTGGAACTTACTTCTCGCTAATGGAATACGGAGGGAATGTGGGTGGTTTGTTACAATGAGAGTGGCATGGCGGGTCCTAGCCGTGTAGGTGAGAGCTGACAGAACGAAGGAATGTGGTTCATCCGGGTACTTTCCATGGAAGTAGCGATAGAGCAGTGAGAGTTTTGTTGCATCCCGTTTGTGAGAGAGACGTCGGAGGGTGGAAAATAATTTGTCACCCACAAAGACTTGGAGACGCTTTTTGGACTCTGTCGAGACTGAAATGTGAGCACTACATTTTAGGTCTGATGTGGCTTTTGTGGCAATTTTAATCATCACCGGATGCTACATATTTTGAAGGATAAATAATATTTGAGGACTTTCAATAATAACAGCTACATGTAAATTGGATATCACATGTAACTCGAAGAGAAAATATTGACATAATGAAGATCCTGACGTTCTACACTAGCTTAAATAAAAAAGTTAGAAAGGAACTCTTCTCAATATTGGAAAGAGCGATAACAGTTAGTGGATTTGAGAAATCTATTTTCATGAGAAATTGTTTTAATGGAAAGATTTTATAAATTTCGACCGACAGTAGCGCTGGATGCCGAATGCTTCCTTATAACGAAACGGTTAACATGACCATTAAATTTGAGCAGATGTTATGGTGAAAGACTATCTATAGATAATAGACTCTCCCATCTATTATAAGTAGGAGTCAGTAGGGGTTGAATATAAAAAGTAGTCAGCGACCACTATTCGATTACTCTGCGTAATACTGATTATTACAAGTTCCTAACGTTTTTGTACGTTGAACCTATTTAGGACCAATTTAGTCCAAATACAGTTTTCACTGAGGAAATAACTCTACAACAGCAGAACAGATATTACACTTTGATCTCATCACGGATGCCAGGAAATTGAGAAAAGTGTAACTCGAGTAGCACTGGATGATCTGTCAATGACTGCCGAGTGTTCTCTCATGAGGAAATGGCTAATATCACGATAACCATTAGAGATTAGGGGAAGAGATACTACACTGTGATCTCATCAAGATGGCTAGGGAATGTAGAACGGCGTAACGAGTTGCACTATCTGCGCAGTCAATAAATGCCGAATATTTCCTTATAAGGAAACAGTTAATATTACCATTACCATCAGAGACTATGAGAACACATTCTAAACTTTGATCCCATTGCGATGGCCAAGGATTGAAGAAAAGCTTAACGCCAGTAGCACTGGCTGTTCGGTGAATGGATGCCGAATGTTTCCATATAAGGAGAGAGATTATCTAAAGTCGAAAATTGGTTTGGAGTTGATTTCTGTTTAGACATTAATCTCCCGGGCAACTAGTTTGTTAAACCAAAACATTAAACATCAGCAGCATAAAACCTTTCCCGTTTCTTGTGAGGCATGAACCCGACAAATGACGCATGGCTTGGGAAGTTGAAATTCCACTGAACCGCAATGAACGAAGTCAACCATTTCTGTTTTGGCGTTCGCCATAGAGCGAAGAAAGGAAGTACAATGGAATAATGGATAACGGCTCAGATTAATGAATCGGAGAGCCGAGTTCGAATTCCAGTCGAATCCATTACATTCACTTACGTCGAATCCATTACATTCACTTACGTGCTAGAAGAGGATTCATACCTTTCCCAAGGTGTGAATCGACTTCTTCTCCTCCCAGCTATGGGTAAATAGCAGGACAGACCGGGTTCTATAGATGGCAACTGGTCTACAGCAAAAAGAAATGGCAACCTACTGCGGGAAAAAAATCTGCCTCGTCAGACATGTATCGAAAGATACACGATCGCCCATGCGTGTATCACGCATAGCACATAACTGACTGACATAGAGCGAAAATGAGCATTCAGAAGTTACCCGTTGGCTAAAAGCCAATCTTCTCTAGATAAAAAAATGGGAAATTTCTGTTTGCAATTAACGCGGGGAAAAATATTGAGTTTCACGGATTTCCTATTTGAATTTTATGATGAATACTGGATAAGCTCCTGTTGAGTTTTACGACTATAAACACCCGTGAACACCCGTGAACATTTCTCTGCTGAATCGTTAAATATTTGAGTTTAACAACAAAATATTGCAATAACAATATCAAGTATGAATGTAGGTCATTATTTAAAGAAGTAACAGGGTACAAGTGAAAAGAGTAAAAACTTACAAGGTTTTCCATTTCAGTGAAGTAGACGTTAAACACATGTATTTCTATGATCTTGTCACTACTGATTATTTCGCACAAGGTCTTTTCCCCTTGTTATCGCAGTATTTCATCCGCTATATAGTATGACTAACTGTATTCCTAAGATCTTGTCACTATTGATTCTTTTGCACAAGGTCTTTTCACCTTGCTATCGCAGTATTTCATTTGGAAGAAACAGCTTTTGTAACACAGGGAGAGGTTAAAACTGACATTTGTGAGTTCTTCGAATCAAAGCCAAAAGAATTTTACAGTAATGGGATTAGTAAGCTTGTTAATAGATGGAAGGAAGTCATAGATAATCAGGGAAAATACATTGTTGATTGAATCTGTAATTAAATGTAACATTTGGTCACTTGTTTCAAAATTCAAAATTCGGACAGAACTTATGGGATGACCTGATATTTAAAAGCTTTTTAATATAATTGCCGAGAAAGGAGAAATAGCTGAACAATTTAAAATCGTAAAAAAAACATTTAGGAAGACACACAAGTGCTGAGCTGTTAGTTAATACCATTCCTCCTATATAGCAGCGAATGCTTAGACATTCTCCTCACAGATGAGAAAGAGACTTGCGGTAAAAGAAATGTGGTTTAACAGAAGGTTGCTGAGAATACCATGGACTAAACATGTAAGTAACGAGGAAGTTTTAAGGAAAACGAAAGGGACAATCGCATTTAGAATCAGAATGAGACCGTTGATATTTCTAGGACACATAAGGAGAAAAGTCTTGGAGAATTCGACACTCGCAAGACATATTGAAAGCAAGATGGACAGAGTAAACCAGCGAACAACCTACCTAATTAGCTTATGCAAATCGTTGGCAAGAAAGGGTTTAGGAGGGATAGCAAAACTTACTGCAATGGTCAGGAAGTTGTGAAGTTTGGTTTGGTTTGGTTTGTTTTACGGCATATCAACATGAGGGTTATTTAATTCCGACAACAGTTTTATTGCTTCTGATATTTTTTTTCTTCAAAAATCTATTTCTAGTAATATTTAAAAGTTCCATTACACTGCTGACAAATTTATTTTGGTTATTTGCATGTTCAGGGTATTCACGATTGATATTATGTATCTGCTCACGACTGGTAAGACCAGACATGTTCTTAGATTGCTTCTGTGCCAAGAGATAAATAAAGACCTACTTTTGGCAATAATATTTATATTCACTTTGATGCCCTTGCAAACGAATCCTAATGTAACCTTTCATTCCTAGCTTGTGATAAGCAGACATGACCACAGTCTTCATCAATCCACAGAGTCACAGATGGATTGGTTTGGTTTAGTTTGTTTTGTTTTACGGCATATCAACCTCAATGGGTTATTTAATGCCGACAAAATCTGGAGATATACAGTACTTGCTTCTTCTTTTCGAAGTAAGTAATATATCGAATTTAAGGAATACATTCTATCCCCAATTATTTCCTTAAATCGTAGTTTTACTGTACTTAGGTGAAGTAGGTGAAGTAGGTGAAGTTCAAATCCTCATCGAACAGTTCCCTTTCAGTCGTGGTAACCGTCTCACTAAGGTTCATCTGTTCCAGATTACCACACCTGTCTGGTAGCAGATGTATTTGAATCTATTTAGAAGCTGAATAGGCAAAGAAATATAATCTGACTATAGAGTAACAGCGATCAAGCTTTTCTTCTTCTTTTCTTCTCTACGCTAGAATTTTGCCTTATGCCAGCCCAAACAGAGATTAGCAAACAGTTATATATATATGTGTGTGTGTGTGTGTGTGTGTGTGTGTGTGTGTTTGGATGCGTAAGTTGATACCTGTCAGTTTTACCCCCGAATAGGAATGATAGCCATTCCTACAGCTGCTGACTCATCGCTGGAAAATATGGAGGAGTGGTTTACTCACATGCTTCTTGATTCAACCGTCGTAGCATACCAGTAATATATTTTGCCAAGACATGTTACAGTAGAAGCGTGAGCAGGGAAATGCAGGTTCATGTGCTTTCCAAAAGCATGCTGTTTTGAGCTATAAAAATGAAAATGAGCATAAAACTACACTTTAAAAATATCTCGTTTTTAATCTGTTTGGCGCGAACCTCCGTGCAAACATTTCCTGCCGATCATACGTTAACCCTGATTTTTTATTTATAGAGAAAATTCATTCCTTTTGGCAGGTTCATCATAACGAAGCTTGTGAGGAGTTTTCCAATGATTCGTTCTTGCTAAATTTGACAGTCCATTTCAGTTTTAATTCTCTGTCATTCACTTTGCAGGATAACAATCCCATTCGTATGCATCTTCCAGTGTATACCAAGAATAGGCCCAAGAGATTTCCGGTGAACAAAATGTTTCCAGCTGCTTCAAATGTCTCCTGTATATCATCTTCACATGTATACAGTAAGGTTGTCAAAACACGTGCGTTGTTATCTTTGGATGCAGTCTCAGTCGAAATAACAGGTTGAAACGAAACTCATTTCAGTAGCTTTGCAAATTTATGGCTTGCCTCGGCATTTCGAAGAGAAGATTCAATGTGACGAATAGATTTCAAGAGGAGTTAAGACTATTTACTGGTGAAAGTAAATAAATGAAATCTTTGTTTTAAACATTGTAATCGGCAAGCTTTTTTTAAAAAACATTGTAGTGCAAGCTTTTGGAATTATGTCTACCTATATACACACATTTAAAATCTTCAGACATACTGGGTAATTTACCTTATTTATTGATTTTGTTCCTTATTTTTTATTCTATTTCGTCTATTCTAACAGGTGTGATTTGGTAATTTGTTTGGATTAATTTATTTTGCTTATTTTATTGTCATTTTGTTTGTTTATGTATTTCTTTATTTTTTCAGTTTTCGATTTTTAAGTTACGTAGTAAAAATTTGTTTTCATGTCTGCATTTTGAGATTAGATTATATATATATACACATACATACATATATATATATATGAAAAAACGAAAACAAATATTTATCATTGCTATTGCAAAAGTTATTAAGCTCAAATATTTAATGGTGCAATCGTGAAATTTCCACAAGTATTTAATACTTGGGGAACTCACAAACATCTTATTCAGTCATTAACTTCAAAGTTAAGATTCTTTTGAAATTCAAACAGGCAAACCGTGAAATTTTCATGCCTATATATAGTTATTATTATTATTATTATTATTATTATTATTATTATTGGTCCTAAATTTGATAATTGAAATAAAATTTATTAAGTTATTTAACAGTTCTGTCCACTTTCGGCAAAAATATTAGCCATATTCAAGTTTAATTTTTGCTTTTGTTTTTGCTATACTACTATGATAAATGGTATGCAAGTGGTACTGTAGACAGTATAACATATGTTGAAAGTCGACATATTCTTAATTTTTAAATACGGCCACTACATTGTGACCGTGTTCAGAATTAATTTTATTAAGGTTTGGTTCCTTTTTATATACCAACGGATTACTACCTATGTATATTTGTATATTATGCAAGTGAATCTTATTAACACGCTATAAAATATTAAATATTAAAACTGATTCCCAAATAGAGCTCAATGTTTTTATAATAAATAGGACAATAGCACTTTAGCCCATAAATATAGCACACCTTAAGACTATATTTCTTCATATATATATATATATATATATATATATATATATATATATATATATATATAATTATTTAAACCTATAATCAGATATTGGAAGTCATGTACATTAAAACAAAGCAACCCATACTCAACAAAATTACATTTCAAACTAGTCGCAACATATTACTTTGCATCTAAACATATAGTTCTGTTGTTAATATTTCGTCCTCTCACATGGTATGACGTCATAAACCGCATCATAAATTTACGACCTGCATTTGCTATTCCGCGTCCGTTATCGTAATATAGCAAATTTAATTTATATTAACATAACTGGATATCATCTTTGATGGCGAATATCTTTGTTGAAATGCCCCTATAATCGCTTTAATGATGGCTTATGTGAGCCGAAAGCTTAGATCGAGGAAGTGCATAATAAAAAAAAATATGCAAATGTTGAACATTTGTCTTTATTTTCCCTGAAATTAAAGCAAGTAGACTAAGCTTAAAACGGCTCATGATCAAACATCATAGACATTCGTTGTCTGTTATATTTAACAATATATTTTTGAATAACATATATATATATATGAAGAAGAAGAAGAAGAAGAAGAAGAAGAAGAAGAAGAAGAAGAAGAAGAAGAAGAAGAAGAAGAAGAAGAAGAAGACCTACATATCACATATAAAAACGGAAAAATTACTCCAGTTTAAAATCAAGAAATACTGATATCTTATTTACAGAGTGGGAAAAGAAAGATGCAAGTTTAAGGTAATCTAAGGGTCGGGGGAAATAATGTTAAGACCCTAGGATCTTATCTGCAGACTTTAAGGTTTGTGGTGGACTAATTAAATATACTGATTTCATATTTAATTCGCTACATTAATATGGCATTTAAAGAAACGAGTAAACGAAAGTATTGTTAAGACAATGGGAATTAGAGAAAACACACTGTCTGGTTTTTACGCGGTTAAGCTTCTAATGCAAGTATATTCAATTTAACAAACTATTTATTATTTATATTATAAGTGTTTGATAGGTGTATTTTAAATAATATTCAAAATTCAGCGAAAGATTTAGAATTTAACGTAAATTAGTATACATACATACATACTTACATACATACATACATACATATAATAAAGGATGCTCCAATAAATTGGAACAATTTTAAATGTGAATTAAGTTTAAGCGTCTAATGATTATTTTTCTTTCAGATTTAACAACTTAAGTTTTGGGCAATTTCAACCATGGAAAGATTAAAGTTTCAAAAGTGCAACTGGAAAAATTGGTCGTAAATTCAAACAAACTGGGTCAGTGGCAGACATGAAAACACCATTGCGTGTTCGTTTACACCATTCAGCTGAAAACATTGCTGCAGTACGGGAGAATGTGGCCAAAAATCCAGAGACTTCTATTCGTCATCGCGCGCAGGAATTGAACCTCTCCACAACAACGTTACATCGTTTCCAATTGCACTCTCGGTTGGTCGATTATATTGACCCAAGAAATCGCGAAGCGCTCAAAATCCATTTCTCTTTGAACGTCCATTTTCATAATAGGTTTCGAGAAATTTTACTCGTTGTTTCATTGCTAATCTTTCCATGGTTGAAATTGTCAAAGACGTAAGTTGTTAAATCTAAAAGAGAAAAAAATCATTAGACGCTTAAACTTAATCCACATATAAAATCAGTCCAATTTATTGGAACACACACACACACACACACATACATATATATATATATATATATATATATATATATATATATATATATATATATATATATATATATATATGTATGACTCTTCGGCAGAATTGAGTCACTGTCAGTCACTGTGTGTTTATCTAAATCTAAAAATAAACACGCTAAAATTCACCTCCATCCCTGCCGTGCGCCGACGGCTTAGTGGTAGATATTCCGACTGACGCCATTTCAGTCCGGTTTCGATCCTAGCTAGAGGCAACCGGATGATTAGCCACACTGATGAGCTGTGAAACAGCGAGACAGTCTGTCTGTGGATGACAAATATATATATATATATATATGTATGTATGTATACTTTCGGCTCTTTTACAGCTTTTGTAAATGATGATTTACCTAACCACGATCTAAAAATATTTGGAATAAAATTAAAATATTGCATTTGCTGCGCTCCGGCCGCTACGCTGAATACGCACGAATTAACTTATCTGTTGTCCCTTTCAGCCATTTCTGCATTCAGTGCCTAGGCATTGTTCTTATCACGTCTTGTTCATTTGCTAATTCTGTTGGGCGCATATTTTGTATTCTTCTCGGAGATTTTAAATAAAAAAAACATATTTTGAAAAAATAATAATTCGCGATTTATTGAATTAGTGCCGAAAATGTTATTAATATCCAATGATTAGTTTATTCTTTTGCTGATTTTTAAAATGAATGTTTTTCAATTGATGAAAATTATTACAAATTCCTTTTAAATCGATCCTGTTAATAATCACGCAAAATTTTAGCACTAAAGTGTATTTTCACACAAGGTAGTTTACTTTTACTCATGTGTCGGTTTCCAACAGAATTATTTCGTTCGTGGAAATATCTGGGTGTGCGGTTGGTGTAATATATAACGGTTCAAATACCAGTCAAGTCCGTTACGTTCACTTATGTTTAAATAACATTGGGAAAGGTATAAATCTATCTCTTCTTCCCTACTATTTAACCTATAGGGATTAAATAGTAGGAAAAATTATCTTCAAAAGAATTGTCAATGCCAAATTCACTCGCAAAAAAGGAGTAATTATTCTTACAATCCAATATATGTTACGACTTTAAATAATCCACAAAGAGTTGATAAGCCGATAAAAAAAAACGAATTCATTAATCAATCGTACATTTATTTACATAGCATTTACAATGTAATAGATATTATAAATAATCGAGAGAGGATTTCAAGTGGAAGGGAAGGCGTGAGTTGGCTACATGCAAATACTACGCGATTTTATACAAAGGACGCGAACATTCGTGGTTTTTCGTGGTTACGGAGGAACCAGTTATCAATACACCGTGAGTATCTGTAAACTACTGCGACCCGAATACAAAAGGGTGGGATTGCAATATTCGTTTGGGTGGAAGAAATGCTAAAATATTATAAGAGAAAGAGTGAAATAATAGTGGAGTATGAAGAAACGGTACATTATAACAAGCGAGTGGGTGGAAGAAAAAGAAAATGAATTCCCGACGACCATATTAAAATATGTATTATGATTACGACATACATATGTACAAAACATTCGGAATTGAAATAGACCATAAGGGACCCGTTTCTTTAGATTTCAACGAATTCAAAAGTTGTTTTTTAACGGTTTTTTCACATTTTGCATACAAATATAGATATCTTCATCAATTAGCGGATATTCCTTTAGTATTATTATTCTTTTTTTATTGTAAAAAATACGTATTTTACAAAATGTCAAATAACACACGTCAAACACACGTTATTGTGTCATCAAATTTTATAATATTCTTACATGAATTTAAGATCTGATTCCTATGTCCACTCTCACTCTCTCTTTCTCTCTCTCTCTCTCTCTCTCTAGAAATATATATATATATATATATATATATATATATATATATATATATATATAATTGTGTATTTGGGCAGCAACCCCTCTTTTATACAAGTTTCTTTGAAGAAGATTGACAAACACTGCGTTTTTATTAATTTTTTTTCTTGAATTCATACAAGCATTTTCTTTTCTGGAAAGGGTGTATAAAAAACTGTCCAGAAGATTTGTGGATCTGAAGGCTTTCGGCTATTCTTCTAGCCATAATCACATATATATATATATATATATATGTGTGTGTGTGTGTGTGTGTGTGTGTGTGTGTGTGTGTGCGTGCGTGTGCGAGTGTATATCTGGCACTGTTTGTGCGTGCATGTACTTGTTCCTATTTAGATAGATAGATAGATAGATAGATAGATAGATAGATAGATAGATAGATAGATTCCTACACTTATTAACATGCCTCAGAATAATTTGATCTTAATAAATACTTGAGTTGTCTCACAAGTTAATAAGCAAGTCAATCAAGCAGGTCGTGTTCGAACCTCAATGAGTACCGCCTATTTATACCCTTTTGCCAGGCAAAGTTAACATTAATAATTTTGTAGTTTGAATCTCCGTAAATTTAATGTCTTCTGAAATAATCACGCAAAATTTACTACTGCATTTGCTTTATGCCAGGCTCGGTTATGTTTATTAAATACACAGGGTGCTATGTGAATCAAGTCTAGTTGTCAATCTGTAGAGAACTCAAATATTTGGTGTCTAACTCAGACAATGCTTTTTTATCAATTCAACAGAAGCAAGGCAATAAAGCTACTAAGCCGAAAGGCTTTACTGAATGTGAGAGAATATGAGAAAAAGATAAAATTAAGAGAGAACAATAACAGAGCAGGAATTAAGAAGACAGATTGCATTTAAACCTTGGAAGATCAAACTTGACTGGAAAGCAAGAAGCCGAAAGAAAGTTCCACAAGCAAGAAGTGCGAGAGAAGAAACTGTTAGCATAGAACTTATGCCCACGTGAAACCATTTTAATAGTAAAATGACGAGAACTTGCCCCCAATCTCGTAGTACGCTTAAATTCATAAAGTCTAGGTCCCAAATAGAACGCTTACCAGAACAATTACCATGAAAATATTTATAGAAAAGGCACAGGGAAGTTACGTTATGGTGGTGGGAAAATGATAACAGGTCAAGACCAATAATATTGCAGATACTTCTTTATATTTTATTAAGAGTTTCTAAATACATTTTTCCAAAATCCACGCTACAGTGACCCAGAGCATTACGTCTAACTCCTGTGGCACCAGTAGATACCCGAAAATTTTAACAGTCATACGCCAACTTATTTATAAGAGCAATGAGTGAATTGTCTTTGAGGCGAGTGTTTTATTTACAATGTACGCATTATTCCAAAGTAGGCGTTTAATTCCGGTACATTTTTGCGATACCCGTTGTTTAAAATTCCAATGTCAATATCTACTGTACTAGACGCTGACGTCGTAAATCGACCAGCCAATTCATTCGCTTCGTTTATAAGTTACCTTTTTTTTCTCAAAGACGAATCATTTCAGTCAACGCATAAAGACTTTGGAAGACCTATAGGACAGTCCACCACGGACAGCAAGATTTAAGGGCGGGATTTAGATGAATGAACAAAATAAAGTAGAATGGAAAATCAACTAGTCATTTTTTCCTCTCCTTCTCCTTGCGCCATTTTTGCCTAAATTCATTTTACTGTTACGTAATGCACTGGTTATATACTTCGAGGGTTACACAATGAATCAGTAAATGTTAAGTGATTTTTCACGGTGCCTAAATCAGCGGTTCTTAACCGAAATTTAACTTGAAATTTCTCCACGGAGGCGTGGTGGGTGTAATTCCTTACCCCTTGGCGAAATTTCAAGTTGTTAGGTGAAAAATTTTTTGAAGAAGGTTTTCTGTGATTTGCATTTTTTGGTGGGATTTTATAACAAGCAACTCAGCAAAGAGCCTGTAGTTGTTTGTCTTTTGCTTTTAATGGCGTAATCGACCTGTACCAGTCTATACCCGTTACTGTTTGAGATCAGATTGTTTCCTGTGCAAACTATAGTTGCTTGCATTCGTACGTACAATTTTATATTTGTTCAACCTTTCCGAGTTTTGAGACACGATTTGACATTATCGTTTTCTTTTCATTTTTCTCAGATGCCCAAAATAAAAACACCGTTATGAAGATTTGTACTTAGACTTCAGGTTTTCCTTCATGATCCAGAATGGAGAGCAGGTACCTCAACGTGTGCTTTGTTTGAAAGGTTTGGGGGACAGCTCCATGAAACCATTCCAGTTGAAACAACTTCAAAACAGCCATCCAATCTCAAAGAGGCCAATTTAAAACGAGCAAGATTAGACTCGAATGGAACTTTCGAAAACCAAACAGCTGCACTTGTGAAAGCGTTATACGAAGTTACCTACGAGATCGCGAAGAATAAGAAAAAACATACGATTGGGGAAATATTGGTAAAACCATGTTTACTGACTTACGATAAGCTAGTACTCTATCAGAAGACGAAGCAAATTTCAATGTCGAATGACACCATTCGATCTCGTATTGGCTATCTGGCTGAGAGTATGAAGCGGCGATTGATTTCGAAAATTAAGAAGTCACCTTTCTTTGCAATCCAAATGAATGTGTCAACGGATGTTGCAAATCTTTCTCAACTCTTGGTGTTTGTGAGATACATCCACGAAGAGAAAAATGAGGGGATTTTCTGTTTTGCCAACAGTTCGAAACAAGCGCCAAAGCTGGAGATTTCATGCAACACTTGTCCTCGTTTTTTGAAGAACATAACTTGAACTGAGATTGCTTGATTGGAGCATACAGAGATGGAGCACCTGCAACGTCGGGTTCAAGATTCCGCTTAGTTACCCTCATCTAGCAAAAGAATCCACGAGCCCAATCTACTCACTGCGTGCTTCACAATGAAGCATTGGCATCAAAAACTCTACCAAGATCCCTCCGTGAGGTCTTGTCGATCTTGATTAAAGTGGTCAACTTCATCAATGGTTCCACTTTTAACACTAGGTTGTTTCGCCGATTCTGTCAAGATTTGGGAACAGGACATGATGCCTTGCTATTTCATACGCAAGTCGGATGGCTGTCCAAAAGCACCGACGGGTGCTTGAGCTGTTCAATGAGGTTGTGTTGTTCCTGCAGGAACAAAGAAAGGCTATTCTTTTGGAGGAGTTGAGAAATGATGACTTCCTCATTCGACTAGCCTAATTGGCTGATGTTTCGGGGGAGCTTAATGAACTCAACAAGAAGCTTCAAGAAAATGATATGAAGATTCTTATCCGGACAGACAAAATCAAGGCATTTGTGGCCAAACTTTATCCCTGGGAGGGACGAGTGGAAATGGGCAATTTTGTGTCTTTTTTTAGTGTGAGTTATTGTGTCGGAGATGAAGTTATTCCGAAAGGAATTGCTGAAGATATTGCTAATCACCTCAGTGCTCTAGGAGATGAGTGCCAAAGATATTTTCCGAGATCAGAAATCCATTTCGATCTGAGGTTGGAACTGTTGAATAGGCATTCAGTAGACATTCCTTGAGCTCTACTCTACTGCGAACGATGAATACAACGCCATGGAGCTGGAGAGGCGTTGGCTGCCTGTTTCCGTTCTGTATTCAAAACTGGGCATTAATGCACTGAAAATGTCAGTATCGTTTTCGCTAACTTATTTGTGTGAGGCGGACTTCCCTGCACTTGCCAATGTTAAAACAAAATTCCGTAATCGTCCGAATGTTGATTCCTATCTGAAGTCTTCTCTATGACGGACTCTCCCTGATATTGATCACTTAGTATCGCAAAAACAAGTCCAAAGTTCCTATTGATTAATTCTTTTGTTACCGTCCTCTTTTTTTTTTTTTTTAAACGAAAATGTCATGAATCCACTGGCTTTCTTTTTGGCGACATTTTTGGGAGTAGAGGGATGACTTAGTTGGCTAATTGTAAGGTGAAAGCGGGCCGAAAAAGGCTTAGAACCAATGGCCTAAATAATTAATATATTTTAACCTAAAATACTTATTTATATAAAAAAACCTTTTTCTTTTTCGAATTATATATAAATTTGTCTTCAGTCTTATTTTGTTGATGTCATCGATGTTGCTTTTACTGTTTTACTAATTTATCTGAATTGTAACCTTTCTTCATATTTTGTAGAATTTTTCTCCACTTTTGGAATGTTGTTTCAAGGGTCGGCAGATTCTACGACCACCCGAGGCGATACAAATGATAGGTACGTAGTGGAAGAAATATACAGTCAGTAACCCGCTAGACTGTTGTGGATAACATTTGCTTTAATCGACCATTGGCAGAAGGATAGAATGGAAGTTGCACACGCAACAGCTTTTCGTATTTTATGTCGACTGACTACTTCCGACTGGATAAAATAGCAATGAGTGAGATTATCTGCACGAATATTTTACTGGTCGTCTCGGCAGACCTAGAGGGATTATTTTTTAGGGTGGCATTCAGATGAATTGGTATAACGAAATAAAATGCAAAATTACTTATGCTATTTATCCTTTCATTCCACTTGTGATATTTACTTGTATTATGATTAGTATGAGTATTAGGCTTGTATTATGATTCAGTTACTATTAGGAGATTTATTTTATAGTGCATTATCCACTGTTTGTCTTATATATATATATATATATATATATATATATATATATATATATATATATATATATATATATATATATATATATATAAATAGTTTGTTGTAAGTTTGTGAACCTTGGTTTCACGCTATTTGCGCTCGTCAGTGTTTGTCTGACGATAGCAAATAGCGTGAAACCCAAGTTCACAAACTCACATCAATCCAACTAAATATGTTAGCTCTATCACTGATATTGAGCGCTTTCCAATAAGTACCGCACATATATAATATATAAATAATATATATAACAAATTGCATATATAAAATTAATATATAAATGATATATATAAAAAACTGCATATATATATATATTTTATTATATTTATATACATACACATTTTTACATAAAGACATGTTTACATGTAAAGAGTATATAAAATTATATATATATATATATATATATATATATATATATATATATATATATATATATATATATACAATTTGATATACTCTTTACAATTGGAATTAAGATACCTTTAGTTAATGCCCATTTTCACCTACGAATTTTAATTTTAATAGTCGTAGGATTTTTCAAACGGTTTACGGTATCAGTTTGTAGTGGGATACTTACCACTATCCCATTAATAAATGATACAGTAAACCGTTTAAAACATCCTCCGAATTTTAAAATTAAAACACACACACACACACACACATATATATATATATATATATATATATATATATATATATATATATATATATATATATATATATATATATATGAATAAAGTATGTTTATGTATCAAGTATGGATTTAAAAAGAAGCGACAAAATCTGTCTGCTTAATTCTTTATTATATTTTTCAATTTTCGAATAATGTGATAAGGTGTTGTGTAATGTGGTTGAACAACGAGAAGTTCACATTTTAATATTTTTCTTCAAGTACTTTCCACTCTCATAGTCATTATCAAGAACCGATGTGATGTCTGTGCGGTAGTTTACATTCGAACTACTACACAGACACCCACACACCACGGTTCTTTTTAATCAAACTTGTTTTGGATATATATATATATATATATATATATATATATATATATATATATAGAGAGAGAGAGAGAGAGAGAGAGAGAGAGAGAGAAATTGTAAGGGGGATTTGATAATTATAATTAAGTAATTCATTGAGTCTGAAAGAAATCTCAACAGAATTCAGAAAGCACTGGACGGCCGTTTCGTCCTATATTTGGGACTCATCAGCAGTGCGCATCCACTACCGAGAATTGAAACCCTGACAGTTGGGTTGTCAAACAAACATCATACCAACTGTTTCAACGGGCCTCGGTGACGAAGAGATAGCGCCGCTCGCTCACATATTCCGTGCTGGAACTCAACTGAAATTCTCTGTAACCATAGGACTGTGCCCTATATTGAGTCTGATTTGCTATCTCTTCGTTATACGAGAGTCCAGCGAGAGAGATAATTACGGCTTCACTTACAGAGACTTGTACATATACTTTCTACTAACCCGCATTCCTGGACTACTAATCTTCACTTCAAGTCTGTATTCTTACGTTTAATATACTTATGTTTCTATCTCAATTACTGGCGTTGTTTATTTATTTGTGCAGGATTCCATTCCCGGAATCCACAACAGTTACATTTAACCATTTTTAACAGTGAAAGGGTGGGACCGAGATGCCAGCCTGGTAGCTCGCTTAAATTCATGCAGTCTGGGAACCAGCAAAAATAGCTCGTCGGAACAGTTACCGTGAAAACACTTGTAGAAGAGACAGAGGGTAGCCACGGCACGCCTCTGAGAAAGCGACTGTAGACTAGATGCCAGATCTAGACCTATCACATTGCATATTCGTCTCTGCATTTTGTCGAGAACCTCGAGACATACAGCGGGGGCACCAGTCCATATATGACAGCAATATTCCATGCAAAGACGGATGGTTGATTTATAGATTTGAACGATGGACTCAGACGAGAAAATCTTTTTTCAAATGTTAAACATAATACTAAGAAACGGGAAAATATCAATCGTCTTGTATGGCAGCGAATACTGGGCAATCTCCTTTTCGAAGAAGTCAAGAGAAAGGTGGTTCTGCAGAAGGATACTGAGAATTCCAGTGACTGAACGAATAAGCATCGAGGAAGTTTTAAAAAGTGATAACAAAAAGAACACTTTTTTTTCAATCGATTTCACCCCCAAGCAAAGTAGAAAGCTACTAAGACACAAGGGGTTACTGGGTGTGGAAGAAGTATTAGAAAACAGAAATATTACTAAGGAGCGAGAACAAAAGAAAAGTAATCAGGAGGACATTAGATAGCAATTGACAATGCATTTAAAAGTTCCCCTGGTAGTATGGAGCCAGAAAAGAGCCCCACATTCGAAAAGTGCGAGAAAAGAAACTGTCAGCAAAGAACTTACGGTTACATCTAGCCAACACAGTTATAAATTGGTCGCCAGCATAGTACTGCATTTAAATTAAAAAAGTCTAGGTACCATGTCGAAGAGCTCACCCGAAAAGTTGCCATGACAGTATTTATAGGCGCAGGGAGGCAACTTTACGGCGGCGGGAAAGTGACTGAAGCCGATATGCCAGATCAGTACCAATAATATTCCTGATTCTTCTTTGGATTTTATCAAGGATCTCTATATATATGACGGGAGCACCAGACCACATGTGACTAATACTCGGAATCAGAAAGAGACAGATGAAATTTATTGGATACACAAGGAAGAACGAGGGCTTGGAAAGCTTAACACTCAGGAGGTGTATCGAGGGTAAGAGATATAGAGGAAGGCGGCAGGCTACCTACCTGACGTCCTTGTGTGGATGCCTGGTGGAACGGATGGCGCAAGTTTTAGCAAAGAGAGAAACGCTGTTGAGGGCCACAAGGAATATGATGTTGTAGAGAGCCGTGATCGCCAATGATTTGAAAGGTCATGACACATAGAAGAAGAATGCAATGTACATATAGTTTGAGGACAACATTATGAGGCAGTTTCTCTTGGGGATTTTTTAATAGTGCCCATATTGTTAATGCAACCGTAAGTTCTATGCAAACAGTTTCTTCTATCGGAATTCTCGCTCGTGGTACTATCTTCCGGCTTCTTGCTTTCCAATCAAATTTGATCTTCAAATGTTTAAATGCAATGTTAATGGTTATTTTCTGTCTTCTTAATTCTTGTTCTTTTAGTGTTCACTCTTTCAGAATGTTTTTCTCTCGTATTATCTAACACTCAGTAACCACTTGCGTCTTAGTGACTTTATTGCCTTCCTTTAAAAAGATTTTCTCTTAAAATTGTTATTTATTTAAAAAAGTTCCTTTTCAATAACTACTTGCGTCTTAGTGACTTTATTGCCTTCCTTAAAAAAAAGATTTTATCCTAAAAATGTTATTTATTTAAAAAAAAAACTTCATTTTTATTTTCATAATTATTTCTAAATGTCTATATTTTTTTCTATTTAATACTGTCTAATTTCGTTTTTGTTTTTTGTTTTTCAACCAAAACAAAATAAATGGCCGTAAATATAATCTTTCGTTATAAAAGGTGTTACAATAACTTTGATTTTAAATGTGAATTAAGTTTAAGCGTTTAATTTTTTTTCCTTTTTCTATCAGAATTGGCGGACATTTGGGCGATATTATTTGTCACACATAATTTCCATGACTTAAATACCATGATCCAATAGAGAAATAAATAAATTTTCACCAATAATACTGATTTATTTACTGCTGACTTTGATCCGACTTAATGAAACACCCTCATATATAATCCGTCTCAATGAAATGCCCTTTATTTCGTTGATGCTGTATAGATTGGGAACGTTGTTAAGCAGGGTGGAAAATTCTACCGTCGCCCCGTGCAGAACGAACGCTAAGTACGCCGCAGGGTAGGAAAATACTTTTGCCAATTTTTTTTCTTTTTAATCTCGCCACATGGAAATAAATGCAATTTTACAAGGTTTTCAGAATCATGGCGCCGTAAAGAAAGGTTTGAGAGCCACTGTTTGACAAAAAAGTTTTCGGGGCTTGACCAAGTAAACCTTGGTTGAAAATTTGGTAGGTGCATAAAAAGATTACATTTCAGCAAAACTTCGAGTGTGCATATATATACATACATACATATATATATATATATATATATATATATATATATATATATATATATATATATATATATATATATGCGAGTGATTAGAACGTTGGCTTTCTGACCATCAGACCCGCGTTCGAATCTCACTACGGTTGATTTGTCAAGAAGGAGACTTCATAATATTATATGTCTGAAGGTGGACGATTCCAGCATGCGGCACCATTGGAAAGTGCCTGAAAACCATACGACGGGTTGACCCAAGCCTTGTGAGTGAAATTGAGTGGACTGAACACTTGGAGCCGTCGATAGCTGGGCTACCACGAAGTCACAAGTCGTCATAAACGAGGGTTTGAGTGTGCTGACGTTGTTCGGTTTGGTGATCATGCTAGATAACACGCTCTTTCCCAGAATCTGTAACTAAGGTCTGCTCAGCATAGTTGCAGTATAAACTACAGTTGGGCTCTGTGGGTGTTGAACAAACACAAATGGGCCTGACCGAGTAATAGAGAGTGGTTAGTAGACGGGTATCCTCGAATACCAGTGGCAAGCTATTACCATTATACATACATATATATATATATATATATATATGTATGTATATATATATATATATATATGTGTGTGTGTGTGTGTGTGTGTGTGTATAAATGAATAAAAAGACAAGGGGAAAATCTATTGCTAATCGACACGTTTCCTCCTCTAAGGGACATTATGAAGACAATCAAGAAACGTCTAATAATAGTTTTTCCTCCTGTCTCTTTTAATTACTTTTGTTCTTCTACAGATACACTCTATCTGAAAATATTTACACACACACACACACGCACACACACACACACGCACACACACACACACACATATATATATATATATATATATATATATATATATATTTATATATATATATATATATATATATATATATAATTTAAGTAAAAGTAAAACAGACCACTTTAAGGTTCCATGTAATAAATTATTTCACCACAACCCTTTTAAAGGACCGCGGATCATCAGACTTTACTTCCAAAGGTTGAAACGAAAAATGAAAAGAAATTTGCACATTTTTGATGAGCAGTACTAAACTAAGCATATGTAAATTAACGAAGTGAGGAAGTGAGCTCTCTGGATTTTATCCTCCTTGGGTCTACCCATACGGATTACCTATTTTTTCGTAAACTATATATATATATATATATATATATATATATATATATATATATATATATATATATATATATATCATTTTGTGGTTCTCTCTGTCGGCTTCTTGCATTCCAGTCAACTTTGAGCTACGAAAATTTTAATTCACTGCCAATCGTTATCTTCTCTCTTATTAAAGCCAATTCATTTATTGTCCTCTTTTATAATAATGGTTTATGCCTATTCTTGCCTTGGTAATGTCCCTCAGATGAGAATAGTTTTTCCTTTTGTCTTTTTATTCCTTTAGTTCCTTTACAGATGACTCAAGCTGAAAATAATTTACACACACACAAACACACACACACACACACACACACACACACACACACACACACATATATATATATATATATATATATATATATATATATATATATATATATATATTAATTTCTTTTTTAAAAATATGATTCCATCGCGATACAGAAATTTCTATCTTTCAAAACTGAAACTAAATTTAATTATAAAAATTAAACTTAAAAGCCATAGTTTCGTTCCATTGTCAAGCGATATTAGGATTAACTTTCTAAGAAATTTACTTAATTTATGAGCGTAGACAATATTAATATTATGAGTTGTTAATGTTAAGAAAAATTCATCCTATTTTGAATAGGGGTGGTTGGGTTTCAATTTCTGAAGACAGCTTATGCATCCAACATATGTTGCTTACAAAGTCAGGTTAAGTTTAGGTCGGGTGGGGGTGCTTGCTCACAAACATAGACATCCGTTATTCAATGTGTCGTCTGGGTTTTCAATTTTG
>OZ038480.1:59555897-59560897 GCA_964036315.1 Acanthosepion esculentum
CATCAACAAATGAGAGAAATAAAGAAATAAAGAACAAGCGAGTAGAAACGAGATTTATAAGATAGGAAGAAAAGTGAGTTCATGAAAAGAAAGAAAGATGGATAAATTAGCGGAAGAAAGAAGGAAAGGAAGAAAGATGGATAGAAGGTAAGAAAACAAAAAAGAAAGAAAGAAGAGAGACAAGATAGTAATAAAACAAGAAAAGGTGATGGAAAAGAAAGAAAGAAAGAAAGAAGGAAGGAAAGACGGAAAGACGGAAAGAAAGAAACAAAGAACATCAAATAAAGCACGTAACTAATAAAAACAGAACCCTAACTTATGTAGAGACACAGCGTGTAAGTAAAAGCGAGTAAGGGGACGGGCGAAGACGTTCCCAACGCAAAAAAGGGGAGGAGCCGGTCGTCCGTTGGTCAAGTGGATCGGTCGCGAACAACAAGGTCCAACGACGACGACGACGAGATAATTTGACGACAAAAATACGAAGCGAAAAGAGGAACAAAAAAAACACCCCCAGAATAACTAACAAACAACATAAAACAAAACAATACAAAATAAACCAGGCTGCAAATATGGGGGTAAGGAACTTTTGCGAATCCAAGCAGCCGGCGAGTTAGACCTATCACAGAGTACCCCCGTGACTACTCCTGCCTACCTCAATAGGGAAAGAAGGTGTCTCCTGCCACGAAAAGTTTTATGTAACTTCCCATTCCCCGCCTTCGCCTTCGCCGCTTTCTTTTTTCTTTTCACGGCACAATTCTTTTTAAAGTGGCCTACATATATATATATATATGTGTGTGTGTGTGTGTGTGTATGTGTGTGTGTGTGTGTGTGTGTGTGAAGCGGACAGGTTTATGGCGCGTTTCTCAGCAAGTCGATGTTCATGTTCAATTTCATCAATTCCATGTTGATTTTGAAAGTAGGCGCTCTGTATAGTCTTCATATAGTTAAATGTTTCCATTTTAGGGTTTGTGTCTGTTAACCGTTGATAGCGGCTCGGATTGAGGAATCGGAGCGCCGGGTTCGAATTCCAGTTGAATCCATTACATTCACTTTCATGCAAATGTGAAAGGTATGAATTCTCTTCTTCTCCCCACAGCTATGGGTAAATAGCAGGCCAGACCGGGTTCTATAGCCTTGGATGGCAACTGATCTACCGCAGAACGAAATGGTAACCTACTGGGGGAAAAAAATTGCCTTGTCAATCATGTATCGAAAGATACATGTTCGCCTAAGCTCTCTGTTAACACTAGTATATACACATACATACGTATAGACATCTATACAACAATATATATTTATACAGTAAGTTATTGTATAATTATTTATATACTCTAAAATTTGCAGTAATATATATATATATATGCATATCTGTGAGTATATATATATATATATATATATATATATATATATATATATATATATATATAAGTAGTAAAAAAATAAGGTAAAGCGTCAAATAAGGTAAAAGATTAAAATATAATATACTATAAACCGAGGTCTTCAATGCGAAAGGCGACAGAGCTTAAATATAAGATATTATAATATTATAAATGTAATAATGTCATGTGATAATGCAATCATAAAAAAAAACTCCCAAAATAAATCTGTCGGTGTATTTTAACCGCTGATTGTGTTATCGTCTAACACTCTGAGTAGTGGATTATAGTATAAATAAAATTATATATATATATATATATCTACACATATATATATATATATATATATATATATATATATATATATATATATATATATATATATATATATCGGTGTCAATTACCAAAAATCAATGATAATATTAATCATATAGAACATTATATCGTGAAAATTTCAGATACAAATTTTGACTAAATGTTAGATAATGAATTTATTCAACTACACTTGTATTATAATTACACTAAATCATATACAAACAAGCACACACGCACATGTCTGTGCGCACACATAGACACACCAATGTATATATACATAGTATTTAAAATACCTCTCTTACACACTATATATATGCATATGTTTATATATATATATATATATATATATATATATATAATTTTAACTTACTTAAATATAAAAGACATGTCTTATCAAATATGATTATTCACTAAATGTAACGTTTAAAGTGATAAAAATCCTTTTCTTGCGTATATACGAGTGCTCTATTTTAAAAACTATATATAGTATATACTATATATTATTTATATATATATATATATATATATATATATATATATAATAGTATTTTGTATATAATATATACTATATATATTTGTGCATGTACTAAACATACTTCTTTAGAAATTGCAATATATATATATATATATATATATATATATATATATATATATATATGTATATATAAGAGCAATATCCCTTTGCCTTCTTTTCTTGGGACTAAGGTAAGAATGAATAATTATATTAAAAAAACGCGTTGTTTTGTTGCTAGTAAACATTTTGATGTAATCATCGTACTGGAAAAAGAAGTTATATAAAAATTAAATATTTTATTTACTGAGAAAGTAGCGGATTTTTAATAACAGATAAAATATATAATCAATGACTGGTTGACTACAATGATGCTACCACCATCACTCTTTATCCCCCCCACCTCTACCTATTTCTATCTCACACATGAACATGATATTAAGCATATGCATTCGTTGTTATTATTATTATTATTATTATTATTATTATTATTATTATTATTATTATTATTATTATTATTTCCAATTTTCCTTGTGATGCAATCACTGCATGGGGTCTGTTAGTTTCACGCTGACAGTCTTAATTTATAAACATATATATATATATATATATATATATGTCTGTGTGTGTATGTATGTGTGTTTGTGTTTGTGATTTATATATTATTTATATATTATATATGTGCGGTACTTATTGGAAAGCGCTCAATATCAGTGATAGAGCTAACATACTTAGTTGTATGGATGCGAGTTTGTAACCCTGGGTTTCACGTTTTTGTGATCCTCTGACACACTTGTTTGTATATTTTTGGCTGAGGATCGCAAAAGCGTGAAACACAGGGTTACAAACTCGCATTCATACAACTAAATATATATATATGTGTGTGTGTGTGTGTGTGTGTGTGTGTGTGTGTGTGTGTGTGTGTACACGGGTGTCAACACTGAACGACGAAAATCTGCTTCATGCTTGAACGCGTCCAAGCATGAAACAGACTGTCACTGTTCGGTGTTGACTTCACTGTCCACACACACACACACACACACACACACATATATATATATATATATATATATATATATATATATATATATATGATAGATACTTACATACATACATACATACATACATAGATAGATAGAATTTATTAAAGAAAAATTTGCGTGAATATTCGAGAAATCTTAATAGGGAAAAATATTCAGACCGTTAGACGCAATAAATAAATAAATAAATAAATAAATATGCTATTTAATCAATAAATGAACCGTCTACTTTAATACGAGTATCCACTAAAAATAACTTTTGAATAATAAAAATATGTCAAATTAATAAATAATACAATGCATCCTTTTCTTTACAAATTGTTTGTTTACGTTAGGATCCGAAAATTATTAGATATGACTATTTCAAAAGTCAGAGAAAAATCTGTTTAAAAGCACTGTTCAACTTTTCTTGTTTGTCGATGCACTCTGTAGTTGAAAGTCTAAAGCACGCCAGTTCTAATGACGTTTTCCCCTAGGGGACGCGGGTTCGAATCTTGCTGGAAGCGCGTATTTCTCTCTAATTAAATTTCTCGGATATTCAGGCCTGTAGACAAATGTCATTTAATATACTGTTTAATAAATAAACAAAGCGTCTACTCAAATACGAGTATCCACTAAAAAGTAATAAAAATCTGTCGGACTAACAATATATCCATCCCAATTATATATATATATATATATATATATATATATATATATATATATATATATATATATATATATATATATATCGTTTATACGTTATTTTTATAGATACAAATATTTAAGTAAAGGCGCTGTTTATAATAAACAATATTAACAACATTTACCGGCCTGAATGTCCGAGAAATTTCATACAAAATATGTATCATCCGATAGGAGTCGAACCTGTATCCTACACGGAACCGTATTATAAACAGAGCATTTACTTTAATATTTGTATAAAAATAACGTATAAACAATAAATATATTAAAATAATTTTCGGACTTAGTCCGTTTCATAATATAAGACGTCAGTTGTTTACGTTGAGATACGCTTCGAGCAGATATGAGCGTTCGAGAGAAATCATGGGAAATTTGTAGTTTAAAAGCAGTAATTCGACCTTGCCAACCAGTCGCGTGCTCCATAGTTAAATGGTATAGTACATCAGGCTATATGGCGGCTACGTGTAGGATACAGGTTCGATTCTTGTCAGAGGACATATACTTTGTATGTGATTTCTCGGATATTCAGGCCGGCAAATGTTGTTAATATTGTTTGTTATAAATAGAGCATTTACTTAAATATTTTTATCTTTAAATATAACGTGTAAACAATAAATATATTGAAATAATTATCGGAGTAAGTTCATTTCAATATATATATATGTATGTGTGTGTGTGTGTGTGTGTGTGTGTGTGTGTGTGTGTGTGTCTGTCTGTCTGTCTGTCTGTCGGGGTAAGAGACCAAAAGAATGGTATAGAGGCAATAAAACTTTATGAGGTGTTGCAACGAAAGGATGAGGTGTTCTTGCAGTTTAGGCGTTAAAGCTCATTCGATTTGAAATTTAGCCCAGTTAAAAAAAAATTCAAAATCAAGCACTGACGAAGGCTACAGGAGTAGCCGAAAACTTTGTAATTTCCGAAAACTTTACTGCCCCCCCCCCCCCACATGTCAAGCAAATACAAAAATTTCCAAAGAATATTTTGGTGACAACTTTTTATGCCTATATCTATACAGCGACACGTTTCGCTTATAGAATCGGTTGGATTGCTTCTCGGGAGTCAGAACTTTCCTTT
>OZ038480.1:59568397-59575897 GCA_964036315.1 Acanthosepion esculentum
AATTCTTGCAAAAATTGAACAATTGTTAGATTTTAGTGCCACTTTCAGAATGTCTTCACAAATGAATTAAAATATTTTTTTGTTCGTTCCTTTTCGGGAAATCTTGCTAAAACTTATTTTTATATATCTGCTACCACCTACTCATTTAATTTCATAAAATTTCCAGAAATTCCTTTTTGTTGCGCTTAGCTATAACAGGAAAAATAACGGTGAAAAAGACTTGAAAATGAAATCGTACGTGAAATCTGTGCGGCACCCTGTTTACTCTAGGACAGAAAGTGAGAAGATTAGAGAGGGCGAAAATCATCTTGAATAAGTTGGAAAATGATCCTGAAATAATACACACACACATACACACACACACACACACACACACACACACACACATATATATATATATATACATATATATATATATATATATATATGAACTTTATTTCAATCCTTCATCAGATTCCGATCTTTAGCTATAATTAATTAATGATGAACATGTCATTTTCGTTTATGATCGATTTCATCACAAATCTTCTGTTAATCTTGGAGAGTAATTATACATTCTTATTGCTCAAAGTAAAGTCCAATAGTGTTATAAATACCTCGGAGAATTCCAGTAATATATCTTTAACCATTTCTAAGATACACTGTTTCAACGCTTTTTGTACATACGTGTGTGTGCGTGTGTGTATGCGTACGTATGTGTGTGTGCGCGCATGTATGTGTGTGTGTGGGCGTATGTATGTGTGTGCGTGTCTGCGTTATATGCACAGTCTTGTTGCGTGGCATTCTGCACTGTAACTAAGACATCAGTTGTTTTTCTTTCCTGTCGTCCGAATGATTTTCTTAATTGGACTCAGTAATTAAGGAATCGTTTCGATTGAACAACGAAGACTTCTGCCTATTTCTTTTAATGCAAGCCACATGAATGGAGCGTCTTAAGCGGTCATAAGCAGCATTTTTTGCATGTTTCCAATGCACGCTTCTCATTCAACGGTGCATAAAAGAATTCCTGCAATAAATAAGAAAATAAAAATTTATTATGGGAAGAGAAGATCATGGAATACAATTATTTTTCTATCTCAGCTCCGTTGACGTCTATTCGCTTTTATAGACAATAATCCGAGGTTGGGAGGGCTGCTTTGTTTTACTAGAGTACATACACTCCATCTGTTATAATAAAAATCAACAATCTTACTATGGAGTAGAATTAGCAATAACATTTCTAGTAATAGTGACCTAGGGTGTATAATGTATTGAACCAGAATGCCAGGAAAAAAGCAACAATAACAAGATGGAGTAAAACTAGCAATAATAACAAGGATGATGATGATGATGATGATGATGATGATGATGATGATGATGATGATGATGATGAATGTATTCAACCAGAGATTTCTGATATAAAAACAATAAGATAGAGTCAAATTAACAAAAGTTACAAAAACAATAACTACTACTGCTGCTGCTGCTACTACTACTACTATTAATAATAATTATAAAAACTGTGTTGAGTATTTTGATGAAAAGCATGAATAATAAGATGGTGTAAAACTAGTAATAAAGTAATAAAGAAGATTGTATTGACCCAGTGGGCTGCGATAAAAATCAACACAATTGAGATCATGTAAAACAAGTTATAAAATAGGGATAATAATGAAGAAGTGTATTGCCGAAGAGTGTTGCGACAAACAACAACAGTCGTTAAATAATATCAAAAAAGTAATAAAATAATTATAAAAATGAACAGTGTATCGACTCCTAACTTTGTGGAAGTAACAATCAAACGAGCGATATTAGAACGAGGAATAAAAATATAATAAATACGTGGAAATGTTTCTCAAGAAATATTATTTTGAACAAATAAACTTAGATTAAACCGTCATTTCGAGACTTTGGTGAGATATTTAATCTTGAGTTCTATTCCTGGGCCGGGTAGTTCAGACAGCAAGATGTGATATCCCTAAATATTGACAGCAGAACGAGAAAGATCTACCCCATTAAAGTAAATAATAAAGTATTCCATTCGAAATTCCTTGAATTTTACCCGGATCGACAAACACCTAAAGAAGGCCTGAGAACCTAACCGTCGAAACATTGTGTTAATAGCAAATAAAAAAAATACTACAGGCTGAGGCAGAAATACGTCCCACGTATACCTCCCAGAAATACTTCTCGCATATTGGTAAGACACTAGCTGGATGAAGACACCATTTTCACTAATGTCTTACCATCATTTGGGAGGTAAATTTGGGAGGTATTTCTGCCGCTCCCTATATATTAAATACTAAAAGCAAATACAAAATAATACAAAAAATACTAAAAAATAAAAAAGCGCGGTATGATATGGACACTGAGAGCAGGACAAGGACAATCTACCTCTGTATATTAGATAAATGGTTCATTTTGAAATTCCTTGGTTTGCCAGGGTTGAGGAGTGCCTGATGAAGGTATGTGGGTACTACGGCCGAAACGTTGCGATAACAGCAAGAGAGATGAGGACATTAATCAGAATGTGAATAATGTAGATAACGCTAAGTCTTCAGACTTCTTCTTATCGAGTCGCTGCACCACACCCATCCAGTGTTGCACACAGAGCTTAGCCTGGGGTGTTACGGTTTCAAGGTAGATAAGTGTCTGCGGATCTTCAAGATTGGGATAACCTAGATGTTTGTGATTTGCCCGCATTGGCAGTTGGGATTAACATCGGCGGCATTTCTGAAGGTTGGCGACCAGCAGCTGTTCAAAGGCGATTTAGGCACGACCAGAAAGGCCAGGCATCCCTGGAACCGGGGGAGCGGTTTATAGGTTTGAGAGAGAAAGAGAGCCAGTGTTCCACGTTAAAAAGGGATAGAATCTTTTGTCTAGTGGCTCGGCTGAGTGTGAAAAGATGTGTTTCGATTTGAGCCTCTTTGTCATTCGTTCACAGGGGTGAGGTGGATCACGAGGCTCAATTACCTGCTTCAACTTCTCTAGTTGGGAGTGGACTGTCCGTGTGTAAGAGGGGGCAATGTCACTAAGCAAATGGAGGCGATCTACTTTCGTTGACTTGAGACACCTAGTCGTCGACCAGCAAGAGGTGTTCAGTTTTCTTTACGGGTCGATTTTCTTTATGGGTGATAATCTGTTCCACACGGGTGCGGCATATTCTGCTGGGGAGACTAAACTAAATAAACATTTTTGTGTGGTAGTTTTAGTCTGCTACCAGTCCGCAAACGTAGAGCGCGCACTGGAGGTCAAAAGCCTTATAGTAATATTTGTCTGGGTTACTGATTTGCTAACCAGTGATCTTCCATTGTAAATAGCTACTAGCCTCCGTATCGTAAATATTTACTTTTTCATGTCCTTTTCGCTGAAGCGAAACAAAACCACTTTTGTAAATCGACACATGTATATTTCGTTTTCGGTTGTGCAGTTTTAGCGTATTAACTAAGAAGGCTATTAATTTTGTGTTACGTGTTCGATCTTCATTGGGTACCCTACATTTAGGACCTTGTGCCAGACTAGGTTTAACTTGGTGAATACTTGTTATGTGTTTTTAGAAGCTTAAAAAATAATGCGTGTGTTATTTTTTCCCGCGAACACGCTAATCTCTTTATGGTGCGTGTGTGCGCCAACGAGCGAAAATTTCATGTGTCTGTGTGTTTGCATCTAATTCAGAATAAGCATAGTAAGTGGGAAAACATTTAATCGCGATATTTCACAACTTTTTAAAAAGACGTTAAGTTTAAAAATGATAATGTGGCTTCGGAAATCATTGCATATTTTATTTTATATCTTAAATTTATTTTTTAAAAAGTTTATTCGAAAAAAGAAAAAAATTGGAAATACATAATTTTAAATCGTTTTTAAATAAGTGATTAGAGATTTACAGCTAAGACAATTCTTGAAGTTTAAAAAGAAAGAAAACTAAGATTTAGTCCCAATTCCATGCGGTATATAAAAAAAATCACTTAACAGATTTCGAATCGAAATATATTGAATTAATCCGACTAAAATACCGATATTATATAACGAATAAATCTTTTAAAATTAAATTTAAAAAGAATTCCTGGAATAAATAAGAAAACATTTATTACGAAAAGAGATGATCATGGAAAACAATTATTTTTCTATCTCAGCTCCATTGACGTTTATTCGCTTTTATAGACAATATTTTTTTTCTATTTTGTTTTACTAGAAAGTCGAAATTCGCTGCTTTACAACAGACTTATTGCTAAATTTATTTTCCTTGACTGGCGTTTTGAAAATTAGTGGTGTGACACTTGAATAAAAAAGTTCTCGAAAATGTGTTATAAAAAAATGTATCTTTTTATAAAGGTAATATTTTTTATTATAAATATTAGACTAAAATTCCATTTGATAAATTAAATAACTTCTTAGTTACTATTTTATTATTAATACCAAAAATTATGAAAAGAAATGAATAATATTATCCGAAATATGAAAAACCGATGTAAATAATAAAACGATTTTTATTCACTTCACTCAATAACATGTGAAGGAAATTCTCCGGTCTCAGAAGAATCGATTGGTCAATGACTGCATGAAACTGTAAATTAAAATAAATGAATTAATTAATTAATAATTATGAATGAATTACTAATATTTTTTAATGGCATGTCACTCCAAGATGTAAGCGGTAGTGGCTCTCCACAGATTTCTTGTCCCTTATTATTTATACATTCCCATATCTACTTGGGAAATACGGGCGCGGTAGTTTCCCGTTGCTTTCTCCTCGGTTTAGAATTCAAGGTTCCCCTTCTCCGAGATATTCTCACTCAAAGCTAGAGACTCCAGTCTATCCAGTTATTTAACCCATAGGTGGGAGGAGAAGAAAAGTATGCATAACTTTCCCAGGGGCATGATTGCGAAATTGAACGAAGCTGAAACTTGAACTCGGTTCGTCGATTCCGTTTTTCTCGTCGTTAACTAACTGTCTCTGTCGTTCAACAATTTCTGCACGACATGCACATCTACAACAACAACAGCAATAATAATAATAATAATAATAATAATAATAATAATAATAATAATGATAATAATCACGTTATGTAGTTAAAGGAAAGCAAAAAGGTCGGATGAGAAAATGTGGACCATGAAATGTGACAGTTGTGCCAGTTGTTTTCGGAGCACTTGAAATAGTTCTAGAGGAAAATGAAAGACCTACATAAAAAGAAAAAGAAAACAGGCTTGGGGCGCCTATTCAAAAGCCAGGTTTATGTAATTTCCATTTCCGTGAACTCATAAGACTGTATGCAGAGGTACATACAACATAGACATTTAAATGACGACGGCTCGATTCACGAAAATTAACAAAAAATAAACAAACATCAGATAGATGGATCAAGAATATTTCAGAACACATCTATCACTTTCTGTCTCACACTCTTTCTCATTCACTATCCATCTCGTTTTCTCTCACTGTCTCTCCTCTCTCTCTCTCTCTCTCTCTCTCTCTCTCTATATATATATATATATATATATATATATATATATATATATATGAATAAATATATTGTATAGAGGTAAATCAATAATCCTTTAAAATTTATGGATGGATGGGTGTGTGCATGTATGTCTATCTATATATTAATCTATCTATCTATCTGCACACACACACACACACACACACACACACACATATATATATATATATATATATATATGATAAAATATACTTTATATATACATCAACTTTATGTATAATTATACTTCCACAAACTCTGCAAAATAATGGCGTATAATCATTTCATCAAAAACAGAAATATCTATCTATCCTTATATGTATTTCTATGTGTATATATGTATATATGTATGCATATAAGTCTGCATTTATGTGTACGCAAATATATATATATATATATATATATATATATATATATATATAGAACCAGTAGTAAAAAAACGTTACAAATTTGACACATTTGTCTATTATATTTTATGTTTTCCTACATGGTCTTTAACCCATCCAATTCATATATAGAGTTGTAGTTTTTTTCGAGCCGAATTCGTTTAGAGTCTTTTTCCTTTACTTTCCATCATTTTTGTAAGTAGGTATTCTACACTGTGATATTAGAAGATCTGCCAGTAATGAGCCAGTGAGCGTATTTACTGTAGATGACCTTACGATTTAGGCACTCTCTAGACTTGTGAATTATTTCCTCCTTTGATCATGGTAGCATTCTTTATGTCAAGGTTGTGATCAATCTTGTCACAGTGGTCAACCAACGCGTTTTTAATGCATTATTTTGTAAAATGTCTCTTTTGTGTTCATATGCTCTTTTATTTAGATTCCTTGAGGTTTCACCTATGTATTTTTGTGACAAATATTACAGGCGATGGAGTAATCTCCTCCTACAGATTTTAGCATATTGCTTGTTTAGTATTGACTAAGTCTTTTATTGTTTTGGATATAGTAGTAAGGATTTTTATGTTGAGTTTAGATAATAAAGCGTTAGGAAATCGTTTGGCCTATATGACCTGAGGATACCTAAATGTTGAAACCATGGTAGCGTGATTGGCTGATCTCCTAATGTTTTAAATTTAAAAGATCTAAAAAAAATTCTTTTGTGTATTGAGCAATTTTTAATACAACTGTTTTCTCGTTAAATTTAACTTTGACCGATAAGTGTTTTATAAATTTATATATATATAATATATGCATATATTCGTAATAAAAATAACTGTCTATCGGTGTTTCTTAATACGATCTTAGGTCACTCATTATTTTTAAACCATTAACACTTATGGTATATTTACAACGGCGGACTTATATTACACTTATTGGTTTTATTTTACACACACAAACACACACACTCATATGTATCATTGAAAACAATACACACACACACATATATATATATATGAAATGTACTTTATCTGTAGTTTTCATTTGTTTTTTATCGTTAATTTTGGTCAGTCATTGTGTTGGTCAAACAGCCACTTCATATAGTTTTTATGTATATATATATATATATATATATATATATATATATATATATATATATATATATATATATATATATATATATATATATATATATATATATATATATATATATATATATATATATATATATATATATATATATATATATATATATATATATATATATATATATATATATATATATATATATATATATATATATATATATTGTTTATTCCTTTTTTAAAACTGTCTGATGCCTAAGTAATTTCAGTTTTGAATTGCTTATGAAAACCTAATGCAGTCAAACACGGTGGAGTAATGGATAACGGCTTGGATTGAGGAATCGGAGAGCCGAGTTCGAATTCCAGTCGAATCCATTACATCCGCTTACATGAATCCTCTTCTTCTCCCTCCAGCTATGGGTAAATAGCAGCACAGAATGGATTCTATAGCCTTGGATGGCAACTGGTCTAGGAGAAGGGCAACTCTGAATTCAAAACCTGCAGAGTGTCGATTGGGGACCTTGTGGTACTTAGTGCACCAGGTCTTTGTATTCGTCCCTTCAAAAAGTG
>OZ038480.1:59585897-59590897 GCA_964036315.1 Acanthosepion esculentum
CAAAAATATCGTTTGCAGATAATAAAATATAAATATATCCATGCATATCTATATTACATATATTTATATTCATGTATTTGGTGTATTCAAGCAGCAAATATGCCTTCAGACAATAAATGCATGGATGCAGATATATATAATATATGTATATATGTAGGTATATATATGTACCTTACACAAATATAACTGTCTATTATTATATCTCAATTATGCTATAAGTGGAAACGTTTATATCTAACAATACAGATATATTTAAAAATATATATATATTTATGTTAAGATAACACATAACAGAAAACATCTACCGGCCGACTGTTTTCCCAAAATTATGGTCTTTGTTATATATATATATATATATATATATATATATATATATATATATATATATATATATATATATATATAAGCAAATGTGTGGATGTAGATCCGACGGTATGATGAAAATGTGGAAAAGACAATGCAAAATCCGAATATGTGAGTTTACTGTTTTTTTATTTTGTTTTTGTTATTCTGTCGACGTCAGACGTTTCGGTCAAATAGACCTTTTTCAGGACATGGTTAATGGAGACATATATTAGATTTAAGTTAGATGCGTCTCTTCATCTAACTTAAATCTAATATAGATATTTCTCCATTAACCATGTCCGGAAGAAGGTCTATTTGACCGAAACGTCTGACGTCGACAGATTAACAAAAACAACATTTTCATCATATATATATATATATATATATATATATATATATATATATATATCAATTTTGTGGTGGGTGGATTTTGGCAAGAAATCACTTGCATAAATAAAGCGATTATTAAAATTTGTGCTGCTAAAAATTGACTAAAATCTATCTATCTCTCTATTTTAGTTTGTACAAATCTATGTAAAATATATACATCTAAATTTACTAATTTAATATATTATAGGGAAAATTGATTTTTTTTAAATTTTGCTATGCGTTTTTCAATGACTTGTCGCAAAAACGACCCTTGTAAATAAATCATTAATAAAGCGAAGTATATATATATATATATATATATATATATATATATATATATATATATATGCGTATGAACATCTGTAAATCTATGGACTAAGATGAAGAAAATCGTTTAAATTATTTATTTTCCACATCATCTCTTTCTTTATTAGTCACTTCATTTGGTTTTTAATATCAGAAATCGATATATATATATATATATATATATATATATATATATATATATATATATATATATATTGAGAGAGAGAGAGATAGAGAGAGAAAGAATTTTCAACATCTCTGTTAACATATATTATGTATGCTCATGTATTTAGCGAATCTGTGGAACAGACCGATTTACTGAATCGTTTTCTACGGCTTGCCAACCATTCGCAGGTTATTTAAAGTCACAAAATATTTTATATTGTTAGATTTTTAAAAAATAATAATGGTTTAGTGATACTACTCTTACTAATTAACCCATAGCTGGGGCGAGAAGAGGTGGATTCATAATTTTCTCAATGATATTTACGCGTAAGTGAATATAGGGAATCCAACGGGAATTAGAACTCGGCTCTCCGATTAACAATTCCGAGCTATTATCCATGACATCCAGACTTTTAACAGGTATCCCCAAGCGGTCTTCCATCGAGGCATTGACTAGTCTCGACATTGTTTAACTTCGATGATCGTACGAGAACCAACGTTTTAACGTGATCTGGCCGTCAGGCCGAATCTTCGAAAGTACATCTCTAATAAATGTTTACATATATATATATATATATATATATATATATATATATATATATATATATATATATATATATATATATATATATATATATATATATATATATATATATATAAAGACATTTATAATATGTTTAACGTTCTTTTTATAGATACAAGTATTTAAGCAAATGCTCTGTTTTATAATAAACAGTATTAAATAACATATACCGGCCTGAATGGCCGAGAAATTTCATAGAAAATTTTCGTTCTCCGACAGGAATCGAACCTGTATCATATACGGAACCATCATTTCAAAAATATATATGACGTCATTTGTTTACATTTGATACGCTAGATTAAACATATTATAAATGTCTTTAAATAAATTGTCGGACTATGTCCAATTCAAAAAAAATATATATATATATATATATAAACGTTTTTAGTGCCTGCACGTGTTTGAGTTACTATCCTTTTTTACTTTCTTCAACAGGGAAACTAATAACAACCGGCTTAGATCAAGATTTCATTGAAAAAAAAAAAAAAAAAAAAAACACAACTCCATAAAAAATGAACAAGGAGAGGATTTCAAACACGTGTACTCACTAAAAATAACTTTTATTAGTGTAATAAGAAATTATGTGGGATTAAAAAAACCTTTCAATATATATATATATATATATATATATATATATATATATATATATATATATATATATATATATATATATATATATAGCATGTTGTAATTTTCACGAAATAACCAATGTATACTAATACTTTGGCAAATGGGTCGAACCGAGAAATTTTGAACGCCTTGTATTTCGTGTCTGCGCGCACGTGTATGCGTGTGACTGTGCGTGCGTGAGAGTGTGAACCAAAGGCGCTCAACGAGGAACGAACTGACGGGACTAAAGAATTGTTCTGCGAGAATTGCTACTTAGTAACCTCACTACGGTAGGCAGCCTAGTTTAACGTGATCCTATAGGCATAAGCATGGCCGTGAATTTGCCGCCATTAACCCTGGACTGTGCACACTACTAAGCAGTAATTGCTGACAAAAGTAAATCATGAAACATCGCACCTCATACAAAAATATTTAAATCCAAAAATCACAGTTTAATATCAAACTCTGTCGAAATTTTTCTGTGATTTATTGCTCCGTCACATATCAACAAAATAAAAACCTAAAAAATATCCATCATTACATATATATACACATATATTTATATATATATTTATATGTGTGTATATATATCTACATTTATATATATATATATACATTAATATATATATATATATATACATATATGAAGAAATATAGTCTTAAAGTGTGCTATATTTATGGGATAAAGTGCTCAATATCAGATATATATATATATATATATATATATATATATATATATATATATATATATATATATATATATATATATATATATATATATATATACCCAAGTATAGGATTGCTATTTACGGAATAAATTCCAATAATCAAAAAAATATTATTCTTAAAAGAGTGCTCAATACGAAAATTATAACATAAATATGTTATAAAATCACTACAAAATTAGCCATTTTGTTTCAACACTTTTGCTGTCTTATCCAGTGATGTTGATGAATGTGTATATATATATATATATATATATATATATATATATATATATATATATATACAAACAAATATATAGAGACAGAAAGAGATTTTATAACATATTTATGTTATAATTTTCGAATAAACATTTATATATATGTATATATATATATTTGTATGTATGTATATATATATATATATATGTTTGTATGCATATATGCATATATATATATATATATATATATATATATATATATATATATATATACATATATAAATATAAATATATAAATATATACATTATGTAAAAGTACACATCAGGTACACACTGATATACAATATATAAATATAGCCACAAATATTTTTAAAACTTTCATATGTATTCATTTGAGGTACCTAGTGAGGTTTGAACTCATTACACAGTATGACTGGCTTAGCTAGACTGTCTCGCTAACCATTAACTCACAGCGAGGCGCTTTTATTCATGTTTGACTGCACTTGTTACAGTAGTTTGAGTAGTTTTATGTACATATTGTTCTTCGACATGACATATGTACTTTTAGGTATCGGATCAGATTTAATAGATAGACTTTGAACAATCCTGGATAGATAGATAGATAGATAGATAGATAGATAGATAGATAGATAGATATTGAAATAGATAGATATAGAGTGAGAGAGATATGAATGCATATCTCTCTCTCACTTTCTCTCTATCTCTTTCTCTCTCTCTCCATATATATATTTATATATATATATATATATATATATATATATATATATATATATATATATATATATATATATATATAAATGCAGATAGATACATAGGTATCAGGATAGATATTTAAATAGATAAAGAGAATTGGGTGAGAAGCACACATATTTATATGTCTCTGTATATATATGGATATATACATGCATATATCTATATAAGCATATATATATGCATATATCCATATATGCATATATATACATATATATATGCATATATATATACATACATATATATACATATATATATATTTTTTTTTTCATAATGTACATAGATAGATAGATAGATAGATAATGGAAAGACTGATAGATATATGGAAAGGTATCTGTAAAGAGATAAATATCTGTATATCTATATATATATATATCTGTATATCTATATATACATACACAGACATAATGTGTAATGAAAGTATCTCTATGACGAAGTGGCAATTTGTATGTTCCGTTCGCGAAACAAATTTCTTCTGGTGAGAGTCTTGATATTCTGTTTATACCCTACACCTTGCACCAGACAAAGATACTATGCTTAATAATTATCTCGATAATTTTTCTACGGTTATAGCTTCTTCAGAAAGTGATAAATTACAATAAATCCCTATTTTATTTCAGTCATGTTTTTGTCTTTTACAAAATGAATATTTACATCTATATTAGAATATTATCTACGTAAGCCTACATATAATTTTTGTAAAGATTTTTACGAATCCCTTTCTTTCTCTTTACGTGTGTGTAAGTATAGGCATTGCGTGTATGCATGCTCATATGTCTATATATCAGTAAGTTCCGCTTGTTCCGATGTAGAAACGAAGCAAATATTTTTAAACAAGAAATATTTATTTACCAAGATAATCTGCTTTCTTTGCAAGGCACGTTTTCCATTGGAAAATAGCAATTGTAAATAATAATGGCAAGATAGAAT
>OZ038480.1:59603397-59613397 GCA_964036315.1 Acanthosepion esculentum
GTAAAGGGGAAGGACGCCAGCCACAGCCAAGAAGGGAACTTCATGGGCAAAAGGTTCTTCTTTCAATCTGGTGGGATTGCCAAGGAATAATCCACTTTGAATTCTTACCACCTAATGCAACAATTAATGCTCAAATATACTGTCAGCAATTAGAGCGTTTGAACCAAGCATTGAGGAAAAAAAGACCTGCTCTAGTGAATCGAAAATGGGTGATGTTTCATCAGGACAATGCGCGACCACACACAGCAAGAATCACGTCACAAAAGATCGAAGAACTTGGTTGAGAGAAAATTCCTCATCCACCTTATTCTCCCGATCTTGCTCCTTCAGACTACCATTTGTTTCGTAGCTTACAGAATCATTTGGAAGAAACAGCTTTTGTAACACAGGAAGAGGTTAAAACTGACATTTGTCAGTTCTTCGAATCAAAGCCAAAAGAATTTTACAGTAATGGAATTAGTAAACTTGTTAATAGATGGAAGGAAGTCATAGATAATCAGGGAAAATACATTGTTGATTGAATCTGTAATTAAATGTAACATTTGGTCAAATGTTTTCTTTATTCAAAATTCGGACAGAACTTATGGGGTGACCTGATATATATATATATATATATATATATATATATATATATATATATATATATACACACACACAAATATATATATATGTGTGTGTGTGTGTGTGTGTGTGTGTGCAAAGTTAATCGTCATCTTCTGTCTCCTTGAATCCTGTTCTTTATACTGTCCTTTCTCCTCATAAAGTGCTCTTTACACTCATATATATTTACAATGATAATCAGTCAGTTTAGGCGATCATGTATCGTTCGATATATGACTGACGAGGCAGTTTTTTCCCAGCAGTAGGTTGCCATTTCTTTCTGCGATAAACCAGTTGCCATCCAAGGCTATAGAACCCGGACTGTCCTGCTATTTACCCATAGCTGGGGGGAGAAGACGAGGATTCACATCTTCTCCAAGGTAGGACTTCTAATTCTCTCAGAATCGCCTCACGGTATAGGTTAAATTAATCCGGTGAGAAGACACATCCTTGTTTTAAACTCTTTTCTACTTTTGTATATTTAGTGAATAAATTTTCTTTCCGCATGCAGGTAGTTTTCTGCTTGTATATGTTTTTGATGATTCTAATATCCTTCCTAAATATGCTATGGTTACCTAGCAGATCCAATAGTTCTTTCTGACGTATTTTATCAAATGTTTTTGCATAATTTAACTAAACTACTACCTTTAAGTAAATATCACATGAACGTATAAGTTGAAGAATTACATGAAAACTAATTTTTGATTATGAATGTAGAGCTATATTGGATGGACCAGTTCTTGAATGGTACAGATGTCAACTAAGGAACTTTAATCGAAATAGTATATCCCGGCAAGTACAGTCAGGATGTCCATTCACATCCAGCAAAAATCACTATGGCCACCTTAACAAAAATTTCCAAAGGCGGCAAATTAACGCAAACGCCACGATCCTCTAAGAGATTGTTATGGTAAGATTAACCGTTTCCATACAGTAATCGTTTGCTATTCATTAACTAAACTGTTGACTTACATTTATATAATCTTTCTCTTAAAATAGTTTTCCGAGAAAATAGATTTTTTCCAGTCCACTAACTGTTATTGATCTTTCTAGCACTCTTTTTCTTTCCAAGACTTTGTCTTTAGTTAGTGTGGAATTTCAACATCTTGATTATATCATTATTTTCCTTCTAGTTCTACTCATTTTCCTTGTTGCTTCCTTGTTGGAAGTCTTCAAGTGATATGCTTTTTTTGTTATTTGGTAAAGTTCTTTGTTCACGATTCTGAATGATTGTCTTCTTTAAGACTTGAAGTATTCGTTTGTTTGAAGCCATTTTTAATCATTGATTTGAGAAAACGGTTGTATTGTGTATGGTTCGGAAAATAATGTCCGATTTTAGAATCAACTTTTATTTCTGAATACGTTTAAACAATGTTTAAATCGGTCAAAATAGGAACCCTAAACAACTATACATTTTTACCATCATGTTACAATGCCTTAAATCCAAAACTCTAAAGTTTGGGATTACAAGAAATCTTTGAATGCAATTTCTACCATCAAGTTACAATGTTATGTATGCCTTACAATAAAATTCTAAAGTTTTGGCCACCCATAAAATTTTTGAATGCAGTCTCTGCAACTGAATTGCAAGGAAATATCTTTTGACTTATAAAAATTGTCAAGATGCTTGAAAAAGTTGTAGTGCTTGAGGTGAAGTAACTAAAAATATATATAGTTTGAGATTGGTTAATTACAGTGTAGTTTCCGTTATTTATTTTACTTGTACCTTTATTTGCAAATAATATTCCGAACGACTTAATATATGAGAAGATAAAACAATATTTGAACGAAGTCGTCCGTCAATCAATGCAAACTGTTGCAAATTATAATGTCGAAATTGTAGAAAAGTCAACACAATCAACACTGAAAAAGTATGAAGAATGCAAAGGACTCTTATTAACTTGCAAAAAAATAAATTATTTATTCATACATATAAAGTTATTGTGTTAATCAGATAAACGTTCTGATGTTTTATATCTTGTGAATTTATTCATAAATGAAATTTTATGTCCTACTTGTTTTTGCATGATAAAAACGGATACGTCACAAAACAAGTTATTATCAATATTTATCATAAGAGCAGGTATTATAAGTTGATAATCACACAATATATCTCTTATATAAGTATAAATATATCCTGAATATTTTACAAAAATCAGTTGGTTAATATAAATTTTAAGTATTACGGCCATATCACGTTGTGACATCGGTTCCTGTATGATCACCGCTTGGGAATACCATCTGCTGTAAGCTGGGATGTGCAGGTGGTGCAATAGAAAGTACAGCTGAGTTCCAATTCCAGTTGCATTCCTTATATTCACACGCGCAAATACCCTTCGTTAAGCAACGTCAAGCCTGGTCAGTACCTAGATGAGTGACTTCTTGTAAATATCAGGTGCTGTAAGTTGAGATATGCAGGTGGTGTAATTGATAATGGCTCGAAACTATTAATCGGGGAGCCGAGTTCCAATTCCAGTTGGTTAGTTATATTCACTTATGCGCAAGTACCCTTGGAAAAGGCATGAACCTATTACCCCCGAGTTATGGGTTAATTAGTAAGACTAGTTTTATTAAATTATTATTATCTCAAAAAAATCTTACAATCTAAAAATATTTCCCGGCCTTAAATAGCATATAAAGGGTTTATAATCCATAAAGACGAATCAATCAACAAAAATCAAAATCTAAACTAGGTTTAATGCTTATGGTCATATCATATTGAAATACCGGTTCCCGTACGATCATCAAAGTTAAGCAAAATGGGTGACCACTTGGGAATATCAGGTGTTGCAAGTTGAATTGTGCGGGTGGTGTAATGGATAATGGCTCGGAATTAAAAATCGGAGAGCATAGTTCCAATTCCTTATGCGTAAATACCTTTGGGAAAGGTATGAATCCAGCTCTTCTCCCCCAGTTCATTAGTAAGACTTATCTCAAAAAAGACAATTGCAATCTAAAAATATTTTCTGGCTTTAAGTAACCTGCAAGGGGTTGATAAGCCGTAAAAAATCAATCAAAAATAAGATCGCCATCGGAGATACAGCATTTTTTATATAGACAATGGGAACATAGAAATCAACACTGTATGTATGTATTTATTTTGTGACTCAACGAACACTCGTTGCTACTTTTGTAATTCCAACGAATACTCGTTGTTACTTCCGTAATGCTCGTTGTAGTAGAGACTTTGTAATCGCAGATACAATTATAGTAACGCCGTTGATTAATACTGGTGTCAGACGCCTTCGAATATTTCTCGCACTAATAGTACTTGCTCGATAATATTCGCTCGAACAGTAATCCGTATAGTGATCCAAATAGAGAAATAGTATAGTGAATAAAGTAGAGAATAGCGGTCCCTATAGTAATAGAGGATAGACTAGAAATAGTGATCCGTATAGCAATAGAGGATAGACTAGAAATGATGTTCCGTATAGTAATAGAGGATAGACTAAAAATAGTGAACAATTAGACGTCCCGCTAATTCCTACTTATGCGTTTCTGCCATGGTCACGTGATCCACTTATAAATTCAATAATGGGATCGCCATATCATTGGGATATATGTTCAAAGTCTAGCGTCATATTTATTCCTATATAGCAAGTTATATATAAACACTGCATGTATGCATACGTAGTCTGGTAATAGGCGACTAAATCGTTCACCCACTAGGCTTGACTGGGAAGAAGGGTGAGAACAGGACGAAAAATAAAACCTGACAATGAATCCTCTAGTGCAATCTTGCATATGCAGCATGATGTCAAGTATGTATGTGCACGTATATGCATATATAAATATGTGACATCTGATGAGAGGAAAAACCTGAGATTAATGTGATTGCTAGTTATCTTCGTTAAGCTTGTCACTAGATATTAACCGTGGAGACTTAGAGAATGGCAACCGTGTTGCATAAGCGTTTGTCACTATAATCTAATGACATGCCGATGTCTCAGCATCTTATCTCGTTGTTTCAGGATATTCTGTCATCTTATCTTGGCTTCTCACTTGTACTATTTGCGTCTTGCAGGTATGATTTAACTTAAAAGTGCCATATCGTTTGACGAGACATGGTTGCCCAAGCGTGGTTCACGTATGCCTATTAATTGACTGAGTAAGATAAACATGTTTTCCCACTGAACTACAATGCCAACCTACCTCATCGTCCACACAAGATTTTCAGATAATCATTTCGACTGAAACGGCTCATGGTGGTAGACAGGAGAGCTGTCAGCCATACTGTTCCAATCAACCCAATGACGTATACAGAGTTTATCTATTATATATGTATGAGACCTCTGAAATCAAGTGCTGGTCTCAGGAGACATCTTAGGGGCCATGAACAACGAAACGAGACGGAAGCCATTATAAGTGATGTGGAGGGTGATGTGGCGGCTCTGATCCGAGTAAGATGTGGCAGTCATCATGAATGCATGTACGTATCCATGGAAAATGTTCTGACGAGCTACATTCCTTAGTTCCACCAACGCTAAGACTCACAGCTAAGACCCGGCAAGCTGCGTTCACTGAGACGAACCACCTTCATTCACTTCTCATTCCGTTAGAAAGAAATAAGTTCCACTCGAACAGCTTCTTTCTACGAATCGCTACTTTGTGGAAGAGACTCCAAAGAGGATGCTTTCCCAACCGGTATAATCTTAACCTCATCGTTTAGGGTTAAACGTTATCTCTGCCACAGATCCGAATAAACTGCGCGTGGGCAGCGTGTTAGTTTCATAATAAATCTGAGGAAGCGATAAAGTATCTGAATAAATAAATTGCACCTTTTACCTCTCACTCTTATCGCTCATGCAACCGCTGCCTTTAGTAGCTCTCTACCTTGAGTGGCTCTTGGGTCTTGCATAGGGGGGGAGATTAGTTTAAAAAATGTACGAAAGTGATCGTGACCGAGCATTTTGAGTGTACTGGCCTTCTTCAAATTGTTGATCAGGTCAGATAATACGCTTTTCCCCAGAAACTGTAACTAAGGTCTGCTCAGCAATAGTTGCAGTATAACCCGGATGTGGGCTCTGTGATTGTTGAAGAAACACAACTTGAGCAGGCGCTTGCTAGGCGCCTTAGTAGACGGGCTTTGCTCGGAAACGAATAACCCGTCATCATTATTATTATTATTATTATTATTATTATTATTTCCTTTGATTTTTGCTGTATATACATTTCCTTCCGGATCCCAACCAGATACCTAAGGTCAGAAATGGCTACATGACATTTTCCATTCATCATTTTTGTAAAAAACAAACAAAAAAAACCCTAAGATCACACACATCTTACATAAATAAAGCTCTCCGTAATGTGTGAGCTGTACTTGTGAGTACAATCTTTTGTATTTCTTTAAGGCATAGGCTACCAGGAATCATTTCAATGAGTCTATTTGACCCTTATCAAATCAATCTGAGGGCTCCAACTACAACTGGAATTATTGATGTCATCATGTGCCATATTTTTTAGGTTTCCATTTCAAGATCCTTGTATTTTGATATTTATTGAAGATTTTCAAAGATACATTGCATTCTGCAGTGACCGCCATGTCAATAAGAAAGCACATTCTGTTCTTGTGGTCTTGATCACTATGTCTGCGTGATGAGCTTTGATTGTTCTGTAATGTAAAGTGCCATGAAATCTTTACAGGTTCTATCTCTCTAACCGGGTCTGGGTGATGTTCTTACCAATTACTTGCAGTTTACTTCCCGTAAAAGTTGCATATTTTCCTGTGCAGATATTGGTTCACGCTATCATGCCAAGTTTTACATTCTGTGGGTGCTAACACTGCAACCTGATACGAAATGGCCATTTGTTTCTGGATATTTATCACAGAATCTGTATTTGGTATCAAAACAATTTTTCGGTATGTGTGCTTGGTAATTTCTAGTTAGCAATCATCATCATCATTATTATTATTATTATTATTATTATTATTATTATTATTATTATTATTATTATTATTATCTAGCTGTTTGTCTATTTCTGTCTGAAGGAATGGAGAAAAGAATGAAAGAGAAGGATTATTAAGAAGATAATGAAGGAGCGACAGGAAAGAAACGAAAATAAGAAAGAAAGGACATTAAGGAAGAAGAAAAAATAAGAAGAAAAGAACGAAAGAGATGGATTATTCATAAGATAAAGAAGAAAAAATGAAGGAGCGACAGGAAAGAAACGAAAATAAGTAAGAAAGGACATTAAGGAAGGAGGTAAAATAAGAATCTAAAGGACGAATGACTGGGAAAAAGAAAAACGGAATGACGATAAATGTCAAAGAAACATATAGAATAAATGAAAGAAACGTAAGGACTCAAAGAAAGAAAGAAAGAAAGAAAGAAAGAAATAAAGAAAGAAAGAAAGAAAGAATGCAAGCAAGCAAGCTAGCTCAGAACGAAAGAAGGAAAGAAAAGAAGGACGAAATAGAAAGAAGGGAAAAAAACGAAAGTGAAAAGGGAGAAATGGGGAAATGGGGATAGGAATGAAAGCATGGAATGAAATTGAGGAAAGGAAGCAAAGCATGAACGCGATGAAGGAAGAAAAGTAAAAAGAATGGAACAAAAAAATGCGGAGAAAATAAACTTTTAGTTGTTCATGTCGTTCTCCGCTCGTTTCTGTCTGGCAATCGTGCTGGTTGGTTGGCGAGTAAAGAGCTTCATGCAGACACCAAAAACTATCATGAGGAGCGATACGACAGTCAAGACGCGGGAAGCCGCCGAAAACAATAACAACAAAAGAAACAAGTAAAAAGTAAACTATAAAAGGAAACGGGAAGGCCCGTAAAGCCTAATGTCTAATTCATTCAACATTAGTAGTTAATGATAATGACTCTAGTGATGACTAGTGATGATGATGATGATTTGATGAGAGTGCGCGTTTCTGGTAGTTGAACATTTATTAGCTGAAAGAAAGAAAGAAAGAAAGAAAGAAAAACAAAATATAAATGTAAAAACGCAAGACAAGGGATGTTTCGAATGAAAGAAAAAAAATAAACTTCAGCATGAAGAATTGGTTGACTGATTTATTTATTTAGGGCTTATTAACCTTTTGAGGGTAATTTAAAGCCAAAACGTATTTCTGAGCGTAGGAGGTCGCTTACAGTTCCCCGTGTTCCAAAACGATCCCCCATTTAAGTACTGGTCGGGCTCGAAACTGCTTAACTTCGGAGATCAATTGAAAATCTCATTAGAACGAAATTCCAACAGATGAACGAAATAAGAACGGAAGAAAGTATGTCTACAAGAATCCAATGCCAAGAATGTTTGAGATAAGAAGAAAAAGAATGAGGTTTTAGCCAGAAGGAAGAATGAAAATGAATGAATGAAGAATAAAAAAGAAAAAAGGAAAATGCTTGAATGAAGAAAAATAAAGAAAAATGAAATGAATGAATGAAGAAGAAATAAGAAAAAGGAAAATAATTGAATGAAGAAAAAAAACGTAAAAATGAAAATGAATGAAGAAGAAATAGAAAAAAGAATGGATGAAGAATAAAAAATGAAAATTAATGAACGAAGACGAAAAAAGTAAAATGATTGAATGAAAAAGAAAAAAGTAAAAAGAATGGATAAAGAATAAAAAATGAAAATTAATGAATGAAGACGAAAAAAATAAAATGATTGAATGAAAAAGAAAAAAGTAAAAAGAATGGATGAAGAATAAAAAATGAAAATTAATGAATGAAGACGAAAAAAAATAAAATGATTGAATGAAAAACAAAAAAGTAAAATGAATGAATGAAGAAGAAAAAGCAAAAAATGAAAATGATTCAATGAAGTAGAAAAAAATGTCCAAGAAACCAAGTCCAGGTACGTTAGACATAAATAGAAAAAGAATAATGTTTTACTTAGAAAAACATACGAAAATGAATGAATGACAAAAGAAAAAGGAAAAAAAAGAAAATTTCACGAGGGTGAGCACGTCTAGTACTTGATAAGTCTTTGATTATGGCTACCTAAAGAAAGAAAGAAAGAAAGAAAGAAAGAAAGAAAGAAAGAAAGAAAGAAAGAAAGAAAGAAATATGCATGCAAGAAACTGAAGACATGCATGTTTGAAATGGAAAGAAAACGAATAAGTTTTCAGCGAGAAAAATTAACCAACATTTCTGAAAGTAGATGAAATAAAGAAAGAAACAAAGAACTAACCGAATATCATGTTTGAAGTAAAGAATTTTTTTTGGCGAGAAATGAAAAGAGCTGGACGGTAACGATATGGCGGAACCTGAGCATGAAAGTTCTCCCACATGGATCAGCACGCACGCTTAGCCAATGGCTTCAGCGTCAATATTCTTCCTACTTCTCTCCTTCTAGCTCTGCCTTCACCTGCTCTACCGTTATCATCAGTACTTGACTTTACAATAATCATCATCTCAAACATCAAAATATACGGAGTAGCGAGAGCGAGCGACAGAAAGAGATTGGGGGTGAAGTAAGAAGTATTTTAAAAGCATTAATCTTTTCTTAGTTCTTTGAATAAAATAGCATGCTCGCCTTTCGGGACGATCTGGCGCTTCGTCAGGAAATGTGACAAAACGACTGTTTTCGACCATACTGAAGAAACAGAGCAACTGATCGAAACGAAAATAAATAAAGTGCGTTGCTAATACCAGCAAGGACATTGAGGAAGACGGTGAAGATATGAAGAGTTTACCATGTTTCGATCTATAGCGATAACCACTAGACATCTGGTGGGCACTTGCAAACGCATAAGAAATACGTGTAGAAAGTACCAAAACTTTGCTCGAAAAAACTATCGCACAGGAAGTTCAGGTTGGCGCACTTAGAATCGTGCTGCAAAACACTAGAAATGAGACTAAATGAATTTTAGCAACCTGACAAAGAATTGAGACAACCCAGTTGTCTTTGTACCGCATCTATGCTCCGCTTAGAAAATCACTACACATCTGGTACCTTAAAAAGCCTGCTTTATTTATCGGAAATATAGGCTACGTATAGGCCAGGACTTCTTATCCTATCTGATGTGGTGTACCGGAAGTTTTTGTTTTGTTTTTCCAGTGTGCGAAGGACTGGCGGGCGAAGCTTTCCAATCCAGCTGTGTGTTTGGGACACTTTTTAAAATATCCTATTTCAGGCTCATCTGTACTAACTATGAGGACATGATGTCGTATTTATTCGAAGGCCAGTCATAATTGCCGTAACAGGTCTTCCAAGTGCGCCAGGGACCGGTATCGTATTTGTGCCATATAATTATATAATAACGATCCGAAAAAGTATTATTTCTACAATACAATTCGTCGTATTATTCATTTATAGCTGAAAAATATAATGAATATAATAAAAGTGGCATCATTATTTTTTTTATTTTATATAAATTTTATAGAAATATATATACCTGAAAATGGCGCTTTGATATTCCTAGGTGTGGTTCCCACAAGTTACACGTCACATCC
>OZ038480.1:59615897-59635897 GCA_964036315.1 Acanthosepion esculentum
GACTAGTTAATTAATTCGGTATATTTAATTTAATTATAAATATCGCATTCAAAAAGTCATTTGAGATATGCAATGAAATAAACTTTGCTCGACCTGAATTAGTTCTCCAAAGGCTCTGAAAATAAATTATTGTCGTTTCTCAATGAATTATTCGCACTAATATCCTTATCTTTATTGTTCTGATCATTACGTTTTGGCCTATAGGTTGTTTCGCCTTCACCGTCTTACGTTTTAAAAGGAAAAAAAAAACATTATTACATTGAATTGTTTATATCAATTATTTTTCATTCCTATTTCGATCGATAGGTTTTCCGGCCGTCTTCATCTTTTGAAGTATTGCTAAATGAATCATTCACTTACTATCTTCCTCTTTGCTGTTCTAATCCCAAATGTCTCAGCAAATTTGCAAGATCTGCAAGTAAATCGGAGTTTTCTCCTGGAAAGATAATAACCTAGAACGTACACCTGGAAGAATGTAGCGTAGCAGAAGGTTGCATCTTTTCACCGTATTTATTCAACCTTTATAGCGGCTTTTCTCAACCGGTGCACTTGAGCGCATTAATGCACCCTGAAAAGCAGCCAGGTAACAGAAGAGTAATTTATGGTGTGTTTTTTTTTTATTCTTATAACAATTATAAGCTGATAAAACTTTATGATTTCGTAATTAAATTTCATTCATAAAATCTGAAATTTGAATCTTGGGCAGAACATATTATATACAACCACTAAACATAATGTCCACTAGATATACACACTTACGAATATACATTATCATCTGAATCCCACATAGACAAATTATGCTACACACATAAAACGTTTTTTTGCAGTTAGGGTTGGAATTCGTTAATTTCTTGGACGCCTTGTCGCGCATTTGAATTCGGAACGCCATATATTATGCTAATTTGATTAACAAATCAAAAGAACGTGAAGCCTGATTAACCAATGAAAATCAAACGATAAAAAATAAACAAAAAAATACCAGAATGCATTTCTTCTTTTTCTCAGTATCTCATTCTCTGATGAAGATTTAATAAAATTGAAACATGTTAGATTGATGAACGCTTCCTATTTGTACATTATCCTATCATTCTCTAGTTTCTCCACTAATTTTCAAAATCACTAACATATATAACATTATTTCCAATCTTCTATAATATTGGAAAATGCAATTCTAAGAACATTCCAAAGAGTATACACATGGTGATCTTCTGAGCGTAACTTAGATGTGGCACAAGATAAGGGGTACCCAGTGTCTATCGAACTCAGTACACACTTATAACTGTTCTAGCGAGACAAGTTTGCTAACCGTTACGCCAGTGTCACAGAGGAGTATATATATGTACAAACAAAGAATGATTTATTTAATCAACATGAAATAAAATCTTCGATTAAAAATTAAAGTGCGCCCCAGAGTTTTAGTTTATCTACAAGTGTGCCCTGTAGTATAAAAAAAAGGTTGAGGGACACTGTACTAAACTAATTTAATAACAGCTACTTCACTGTGTGTCACATGCATATGTAATTACTAAACTCTGTTTAGTACAATTCTGCTGGTTTGGTGTATCTTATTAGGATCGAACCCACTAAAGTATTCCTGTCCTCCGAAAGTATCGTCCGAATCACTATTCAGCGGTGAGTCGCTTTTTGTAAGCCTAGATTAGTCTGAGATATTTGTGTAGGTTACTCGATAAGTACAGACACCCTACAATATTAATGAAGCAACATCTACTTCATGGCGAGGCGTGTTATTATCGTAATTTTGTTGGGAATATGCTAAATATAAGGTGACATAATGCTTAATAGCAAAGAAACCTTCTTGTCCAACGTTTTCCGTTGTCTTAAAGTGGCAAGATTGTATTGAATCAATTTCTACGTCTAGAAAAGCTGTTTCACTGTGTCGTACTAACAATTTTTCTCGGCGAAATCTATCCTAGATATTTATCTAGCACTCGTCTATGCTTTGAATATTGCTGCAACATATGGTCTGATACTTCCGCTACGTATTTAGAGATTCTTGATAAATATCATCATTTTTGTAAGCGTTGTTTAGTCCATGAGACTCGTGTACGTTACTCGGTGAGTACAGAATCCCTACAATAGTAATGACGTGCAAAAATAGTTAGTTAACATCTTCTTCGTGGCGAGGCGCCATATTAGCGTAGTTTTATTAGGAATATATATGTATATATATGGCATTATTAATGTAATTTTATGAACGCACAGAAGAGTACATATGCAGATAAAAAAAGAATGATTTATTCCAAATGAAATGCCATCTTCTATTAACATTTAAAGTGTACCCCAGAGTTTTAGCTATTCTATAAGTGACCCTGGAGTAAAAAAAAACTTTGAGAAACATTGTACTATACTAATTTAATAACAGTTACTTCAATATGATGCACATATATATGTTGTTATGGGAACATACCCATAATAATAATGGACTATTCCGGACATTATAAATACTGCGCCTCAAGAGGGAACAGAAGTCAGTAGTAGTCAAAGACAGAGTCAGTCGATTACTGTAAGACATTGGAATAGTGATACTTGTCGAGACAACATAGCTCACTCTAACCAAATCTGATATTCATTACTAATACTTCTACTTCTTTGTACATATTTCTGTTTGTAATATATCTGTGTTATTCCATACCTGTGTTCGAGTTATTCTTCATTAGTTCTACCTTGGACCATCACCGTGGTACAAGGAACTTGGACCGTAACAAGTGGCGACGAGGTAACCCCTAAAGAAATACGAACTCTCTACGCGGAGGACATACTTTTTTTTGCTATCCGTCGCACATAACAAGTGGCAACCTGGAAACCCCTAAAAGGAAAAACGAACTCTCTACGCCGAGGACAAACCTTTTTTGCTATCCGTCGCACATAACAGTGGTCGACGAGTAAACTCTAAAAAGAAATTTCTACGTGGAGATTTCTAAAAAAAAAAAAAAAAAAGAATTTTCTTTTTGGATATCAATTTTACTGGCAACAAAGGAAATTTTTTTTGCGTACACAGGTTTCAGAATAGAAGGTTACACTAAAGTAAAATACTTACAAAAAAAATTACGTCAACATGGAAGATTTTAAGTCAACCATTGTGGAACTTATCAAAATCCAATTTGAACAGCAACAAAAGTACGAACAGAAACATCTTGAGTTACACGAATTATTGCTACGTGTAATGTCAAATAAAGAGTGAAAATCCGAGAACGAAACAGTTCTCTCACAAGACGCTATTTGGAGTACTATCGAAGATTTCACGTACGCACCCGAAGAAGACAAAACTTTTGCAAATTACTTCCGAAAGTACGAAGATCTATATGAATTTGACTGCAAAGATTGGTCAGACGCACGTAAAGTATGTCTATTACTAAGAAAATTAAGCACATGCGAACATACCAAATTCGTAGATTATATCCTTCCAAGGAAAACAAAAGATGGAAATGTCTGAAACTAACAAAAAAGGACAGCGAAGATTACATAACTTCAGCGTCTATTGTTAATAAATATTGTGATAACTTCAAATTATCGGAACTCAGCGCGGACAATTTCAAATGCTTAATTTACGTCCAAGGCCTGGTTTCAACCAAAGACGCGGAAATGAGACGCAGAATCCTTACTAAATTGGAGAGTGAACAAGATTTGACACTTCAAAAACTAGCCGAAGACTGCCAGAGATGCATCGGTGTGAAGAAAGACTCAAAAGACAGAAGAAGCTGGCACCGCGCACATACATAAAGTACGAAGACAAACCAACTTTCCCCCCTCACAAACAAACCAAACCAATCCCCTCCCCAAGAACAGGTAAAACAAAATTTTATAACTCTAAAAGTCAATATCAGAAAAAACTACCACCCAGTCCATGCTATCGTTGTGGGACTTGGCATTGGTTTAAAGACTGTACATACCGTTTTAAAACTTGTCTAACAGGCAAAAAAATAGGACACAAAAGTTCTCATTGTTGGTCTAGAAGAGAAAGCAAAAGCAGAATAAGAATCACGAGGACTGACCAAGCTGATGAAACTAACATAAGAAAATACATACAAGTTGAAATGCAAAACAGAAAAGTCAGGCTACAGCTGGATTCTGGCTCAGACTTAACTATTATAAAGCTACAAACATGGAGAAAACTGAACAAACCTGCCATGTTAAAAACGGATGAAATTGCTAGATCAGTTACGGGGAGAAAGATAAAATTTGAGGGTGAAGTAATTACAAATGTAACATTTAATGGAATTACGAAAAAACTAAAAATGTACGTCTTAAGAAATACAGAAAACCTATTCGGAACCTATGCAAAAATTCAAACTGTGGGATCTACCAATAAGTACGTACTGCCAAAATGTAAAAAGCTTACCAACCGAGGTAGACAAATTAAAAGAGAAACTAAAAACGAGTTTCCCCGAAGTATTTTCAGCAAGTCTCGGAAGATGTAAGAAAATGGCAGCAAATATAGAAATAAAAGAAAACGTTCAACCTATCTTCAAGAAAAAAAGGAGCGTACCGTTTGCGTCAATAGAAAAAATTGATCAAGAATTAACTAGTCTCGAAAAAACTGGCATATTGACAAAAGTAGTATACAGTAAATGGGCCGCACCGACGGTCTACGTCAAAAAGAAATCAGGAGAAATTCTAGTTTGCGCTGATTTTTCTACAGGTTTGAACGCAGCAATAAAGGACTACCACTATCCTCTACCCGGTCCAGAAGTATTCACTAAATTAAAAACGGCGGAATTTTTTTTCAAAAATAGATTTAAGTGAAGCGTACTTGCAAATTCCAGTCGATGAAGAAAGTTTAAAACTACTGAGCTTAAACACACATAAAAGGTTGTACAGATACCAAAGATTACCATTTGGGATTAAGGTCGCGCCGGCTATATTCCAACAGACAATGAATACGATGCTTGCCGGACTAGAGTACACGATTGCATACCTGGATGACGTATTGATTAATGGCGAAAGCGTTGAACAACACTGGCAACATGTACAAGAGGTGTTTAAGAGAATACAAAGCTATGGATTCAAAGTAAAAAAAAACAAGTGCGATTTTTTCATGAAGGAAATTAAATACCTTGGCCATATCATAGATCAAGAAGGTAGACGACCAGACCCTGTAAGGGCAACAGCAATAAAAAAATGCCAGTTCTTAAGAACATAACAGAACTACAATGTTTTCTAGGCTAAGTGAGTTACTACCAGGAATTCATACCTCACATGCATATAAACGTCGCGCACACTGAACGAGCTGCTAAAGAAAGAAAAAGTTTGGCAGTGGACAGATCAATGTCAAGAAACATTTGAAAAAATAATTACGACGTTAACTTCAGATTTATTTTTGGCACACTACGATCCTAAACTAGAAATTATTGTAACAAGTGACGCGAGCGCCTACGGAGTCGGAGCGTGTATATTGCATAAAATGCCAGATGAGACAATAAAACCCATCGCATATGCTTCTCGAACCTTACTACCAGCAGAGAAAAACTACTCACAAATAGAGAAAGAAGCTCTAGGAATTATCTTTGCAGTTACAAGGTTTCATATGGCAGATTTTTACTCTTCAGACGGATCACAAACCGTTACTAACAATTTTTGGTTCGAAAAAAGGTCTACCTGTTTACACTGCAAATAGGTTACTTAGATGGAGAACGATTCTTCTGAACTACAATTTCAGATTGGAATATTTACCAACGAAAAAGATCGGGCATGCGGATGGTCTGTCGAGACTTATACCAACAAAGACAGAGACATTGGAAGATACGGTAATCGCAGCCCTAAAAAATGAAGAAGATATTAGGACAGTACTATGTTGTACAGTTAGAAACCTCCCAGTCACACTACAAGACATTTTATGTCTTGTAGTGTGACTGGGAGCCAAAAACGACGAATTCGTAAATGAAACAAAAGCAAAAATAGCAGAAAAAAATTAGCAAATTTCGGACAGCTTTTCTCTATGCGATAATGTGCTAGTTTACAATGAAAGGGTTGTAATTCCCAAAACATTACAAAAGTGAATCCTAAAGGATTTCCATAGGGGCCATCCTGGTAAAAATAGAATGAAGTCGCTAATGCGAAGCTATGTATATTGGAAAAATATGGACCAGGACATTACTCAGATGGTGGAAATATGCAAGGGTTGTAAATTAGCAGCCAAAGCACCACCAATCATCCATAAGCCATGGCCAGAGACTGATCGTCCGTGGTCAAGAATACACGCAGATTATGCACGACCAATTGACGGTTTCTACTATTTAATCATAGTGGATAGTTATAGTAAATGGCCGGAGGTGTTTCGTTCCATAAATCCTACTGCGGAAACTACCATAAATTGCCTCCACGAACTATTCGCTCGATTTGGAGTAGTGGATTGCCTAGTCACAGATAATGGAACGCAATTCACATCAGCAGACTTCCAAAAGTTTTGCGAAATTTATCAAGTCAAACATATAAAATCCCCGACTTACCACCCAAGATCAAATGGACAAACGGAGAGATTTGTTGATACACTCAAAAGAGTTACGAAAAGCATACAATGTGCCTACGGAGAAAGCATTACAACAATTTCTTCAGGTATATCGAATTACGCCAAATAATGCTACACCATCAACATTATCACCTGCAAAAGTGATGTTCGCTAGAAAAATCAGATCAGCGTTTGATAAATTGCTACCAAGTCAAACGAAACAAGTAACACAGCCCTACGCACCAAAAAGAAAATTACTCCCAGGAGAAAAAGATTTTTTTAACTCATATAAAAATAATATATCTTACAGGGAGCAAGGGACAGTTGACAAAAGAATCGGCAATATGGTTTACATAGTACAGGGACAAAAATTCTCACATAGAAGACACGTAAACCAAATAAGGAAGAGACCGTTACAGAATGCTAACGGTCCACCTCAAGAAGAGGTGATAGACACGATTTTTGATACATTTGATATAAAAAGGCCGCAAAAAATGCCAGAACCAAGAAAATCGTCCAGAAAAAGAAAGTTCACAGAACCTTTGGGAATAGATCCAAAGAAAAAAGATATTAAAAACCCCTGCTACGCAAAAGCTTCGGAAGTGGGGTGTTATTTGAACTTACCCATAATAATAATGGACCTTATAAATACTAATAATAATGGACCATATAAATACTGCGCCTCAAGAGGGAGCAGAAGTCAGTCGATTACTGTAAGACATTGGAATAGTGATACTTGTCGAGACAACATAGCTCACTCTAACCAACTCTGATATTCATTACTAATACTGCTACTTCTTTGTACATATTTCTGTTTGCAATATATCTTGTTATTCCATACCAGAACGAGTTATTCTTCATTGGTTCTACCTTGGACCATCACCGTGGTACAAGGAATTTGTACCATAACATATGTATTTACTAAACTTTGTTTAGTATAAGTTTGCTGGTTTGGAGTATCTAGTGAGGATAGAATTCAATACAATACTCATGTCCTTCGAACATATAATCATTTTTGTAAGCGTAGTTTAATCTAAGAGACTCGTATATATTACTCGGTGAGTACAGAATCCCTACAATAGTAATGACGTGCAAAAATAAAACTGCTTGTGTTGACTTTACACATATAGGAAATGCATGAATCCATTTCATCCCGAATTTTGTTCTATCGTTGGAGATCTTGACAAAAATCTTATTACTGACATGTTACAGTAGTTGACGGAGTGGAGATTGGGTGAGCGAGCATTTTACCACTTTTTTCTGCTTTTAATCGGCTGAGATAAACATTTTGACTTCTGCCAGTATGGCTGATGCTAACCACCATCAGTTAATCGATAAATCAATATTGTTGCTATACTAAGGTAAAATAACTGAAACTGAGATACCCAAGGTATGTGGAATTAGAACAATCTACTCCCGTGGACAAAATAAAGGGTTCGGACCGATATTCTGAGGTATATAACCTTAAAAAGGCCGGAGCGTACAACAGCCGCGACGTCGTGAATGTGACAATAAAGATGAGGACAACAGTGCGAAAAATGTAAATTGTAAATTCAAAAGATTTTTATTCTTATTCTAAAAATATGTAAACCTATTCAATTTATTTTTTATTTATTTACCTTATACTTTTGTGGCACTTCATATCACCTATTCATCGGCGAAAAAATTGTTCAGCATCTATATCCATTGATATATTGATATTACATAATAATTGAGCGCTCTTATCTTCATTTCCAACGAACATTTCTGTTTCCTGATATTTTGTTCGAAAAAGAACAAATTAACTTTTACTTGGTTAGAACTCTATTTTATTTTATTTTTACTGTCGTGTCCCTTAAGAACGTAACCAGTTACGACTCTCCACAGATTCCTTTTCTTTATTATGTGTGAATCGGCATGGCTTTTTGAGATACACAGAGGAATGTTATTTTCCGATACCTTCTTCACTGCTTGGAAATCAGAATTTAGATAGTATAGCCTATCTTGCTATTTAATCCATAGGTGGAGGCAATAGTAGCGAGGGATTCATGTCTTGCCTAATGTCACTTGTTTCGACCACTGGTTAGCTTTTATTGATCATTTTTTACTGAGTAGTGAGTTCGATCCCTGTCTAGTCCTGGTTATGACGATAAACTACACCCGGGAGCAAGGCCTCTGATCGGAAGATTGGAGGTTTTGAAAAGCGTGTAACCACCTCTTAATGTTCACCCAGGTCATCCATCTGACCCGGGGTGGTTGCACCAGCTATGAGAAAATAGTGAACCCCAAAGCAAAAAGAAAAATACTATGGAAGTATAAAAATGCATTTTTGTGGTGTCAGCGAAAAACTCGATTGACACATTTGTAATGTTAACGAATACTCGTTGTCAATTTCGTAATGCACGTTGTAGTAGAGACTTTGTAATCGCAGTTACAACTATAGTACGCCGTTGAACAATACTGGTGTCAGATGCTTTCGAATAGCACTCGCATTAATAGTACTTGCTCGATAATACTTGCTCGAATAGTAATCCGTATAGAGAAATAGTACAGAGAAATAGTATAGTGAACAGAGTAGAGAATAGCGGTCCATATAGTAATAGAGGATAGACTAGGAATGTCGATCAATTAGACACACGATACCTCCCATATATGCGTTTCCTCTATGGTCCCGTGGTCTACTCAATTCAATAATGGGATCGTCCGTGTTTGCTCACCGGCGATCTATGTTCAAACTCAAGTGTCGGCTGCGACACTTTATTCCTATATAACACATGTGTATAGTAAAAGTAGAACCAATACATTTTATATAAAAATTACCAACAATACTTATTTATAGTAAAATGACCAATAATACATTTTTAAAGCAAAATGACCAGCAATACATTTTATCGTTGAATTACCAACAATACATTTTTTCTATAATATTTAGATTTCGGCATTAAATAACACATAGAACTTAATATGCCGCGAAATGAAATCAACCAAATCTACCAAACGTTCCTTGTCGAGTTTCCCATATGGATCACGTTAAATGACAACTGCCACACCCACTAAAAAGCTTGATTTTTATTGGACAATATGGGCGAAAAGCTCGTTAATCTTATCTGGTTACAATAAGACCTGAGATCAATCCCTGAGTTAGCTAATATTTTAATCTGCACCAGCGAGGTCGAGAAACAAAGCGTTATCACAAGTAGCAATTAACTTTAAAAACGCAGTGTCTGTTAAGGATATAGACAATTATGGCTATTCACAGCTTCCGTTTGTTTACTGTCTTTGAATTACTATGACATCTTGGAAAAATCAGTGTAGTGATTTTCCACAGTTATGAATTTTATGCTGCTATTTAACTCATTTGACAAGAAATGGTTTAATACATTACCCAACGGCCTTCCTGTGAAAGTGAACGGAACAGACAGTCCGAGAAATTAAACAAGGCTACTCGATTTCACTTTCCTCGCCAACATCCATAATGCTACTCATATATCCTTAGCAGTTCAGACAGTTATGTGTCACACGTGATACACACTTGGCCAATCATGTATCATTCTGACGAGGCAGAAGGCTTTTTTATTCCTGCAGTAGGTTGCTATTTCTTTCTCCGGTAGACTGGTTGCCAACCAAAGCTAAAGAACCCAGTTTGACTAGCTATTTAACCCATAGCTTGTACAAGAAGAGATGAATACATACCTTTCCCTAGTGTATTTGTGTGTAAGTAAATATAACGAACTCGCCTGGGATTCGAACTCGGATTTCCGAGCCGATATCCATTATACCACAAGGTAGCATTTACACTTCTCTAAGTGATATATTTCTCTCATGTGTTACATCTTTTCCGGACGCGTGAAAAATAGACCTCCCCCAACATTCTATGTTATGTTGCTCTAAGTATTGTTTTAGCCATTGTCACCATTCTTTGTCCTTGTTCTGGCGATGTTTTCCCTGATTCTTTTGCCTTCAATATATACAGTGAGTGTTAAATTTACGACGCCTTCTTTCTTCAAAAGGCGGGAATATCAAATCACCAATTCCTATTCGATCTAATGACGATTCCCACTAGGGAACGCAGGTTCGAATCCTGCCGAAGAACGCATATTTTTGTAATAAGATTACTCGAATATTCAGGTCGGTAGATTGAAATAAATAAACATACATTTTAATAAATAAACAGAGCATCTACTCAAATAAGGATATCCATTAAGCCAGGGTCGAAACCCAACCAATTTGTTGTCAGTCAGAGCTGGGGCTACTGAGCTATATCCATTCAGCAGATTGAAACAGCTAAATCTAACGTATTGTTTTTACGAATGTAAACAAATGCCAAGCAGCCGGAGTGCTCTATTCATTTTACTAAAGAGGTTTGCATTAACGCAGGTGGCTGTTGTTTATAGAATTAGCCTATCTCTCTACAGTGCTCAATTAAAATATGTTTTCGAGAGCTAATTTATGTCATTCGCAGACAGTACAGTATCACAGCTCCTCAGTGCGACTAGACATGACCGTTGTAAAAGCAAAATTGTCCAAATCGTGTAAGAGCAAAATTGTCCAAATGTTAAATTAAGCTCTGAAACGTTGTATCTTAGAAATGATTAAAGATATCTTACTGAAATTCTCCTACGTTTTTATAACACTATTGAACTCTAGTTTGAGCAATAATAATATATAATTACTCTCCAAACTTAACAAAAATGGCATTTTTGTCATTAATTAATCATAACTAAGGATAGGAAGCTCATTAAGCATGAAGTTCAAATATATATATATATATATATATATATATATATATATATATATATATATATATATATATATATATATATATATATATATAGCATGACTCTTCGGCAGAATTGAGTCACTGTCTGTCAGTCACTGTGTGTTTATCTAAATCTAAAAATAAAGACGCTAAAATTCACCTTCATCCCTGCCGTGAGCCGACGGCTTAGTGGTAGAAGTTCCGACTGACGCCAATTCAGTCGGGTTTCGATTCTAGCTAGAGGCAACCGGACGTCAAGCCACACTGATGAGCTGCGAAACAGTCTGTCTATGGATGACAAATATATATGTATATATATTATTCCAGGATCATTTAGCAACTTATTTAAGATGATCTCGCCCTCTCTAAATTGCTAATTTTCTCTTCTGGAGTAACAAGGTGCCTCAAAGTTTTCACGTACGATTTCATTTTCAAGTTTTTTTTTTTCACCTCTCTTTGGGCTGCCCTACCTGAAATTTCCCTCTCGAGTGCCAAACGTCCTATGAATTGAGTTGTATCATTTCTAATTGATATCTTTAGCGCTAATTTGAAATGATGACACCCTTTTTGTTGTGACCTCCTGATCCAGTTTTCCTTTTTTACTGTTCTCTCTTTATTAAACTTATTCACCGTTCTCCTGATGGTTCTTGAATGGACTTTGAAGATGGAAGCCAGAGTATGAATTTTACTTAAGGCCTGAATGATCATTTTCCTCTTACCATTGCTAATTTGAGAAGACAGTGGGTTTGACACCAAACGATTTTCATCTGTTCTATTTCTAGCTGAATAACTCAATAAGTTTTTAAGTGATTCTTACGTAAAATGGTGTCAAGATGTCTAAACATCTGAAATTCTAGAAAAAAGAAACTCAATTTGTTTAGTTAGTTTTAGATATTAGACATTTTGAAGGATGGATAATTATGCTGTTACACGATTTGGACAATTTTGCTGTTACAACCGGTATATATATTTATAACGTTGCAAAAAAAAATAAAATAAAATAAAAACTTTGCGGACACATTGAGTTGTTCTCGCACATGTGCCGCGCGGGCCGTATTTTTTGTAGGCTTGGGTTTGCCCGCCAAGAACTTTCTCGAAGAATTTTAATAGATTTTGTCTGTTTGATTCTGGGTATCGATTTATATATGGAAACAAATCGAATGTCGCAGTCTTCCCAAGCCTATTTTATACACGTTATTATAGCCCACCACCTCTTGGCTCTTTATAGTTATTTAGTAAGGACCCAGATTTTTTTGGTGCCCTTCAAACTAATTGGTTATATCTGAATTAATTATTGAGAATATGATATTGAAATGTAATTAGCAATTTGCGTCCAGTTGCGCAATCGCCTTAATTACTAAATTTTGTTTCATCCAACCTCATTAATAAACGTTCAGGCAAAAAGTATTGTAAACTAATTAATTTGTCCTGCTTGAGTTGATTATTTTGAGACTTAAATCGACAATAATATGGCTAAATGGTAAAAGCAATAGACCAGACAATATGAGTTCTATATTTGTACAAATAGACAAAATTTAGCAAGATTTTCCCGATATACTTCAAAGAAATAAAAAAAGATACAATATAAAATGGTTTTTGGTCAGATTTTGGAGAAGTGAACAGGGCCGAGAACTTTTTAACATACCTTCGTAGACATTACATCAGGATTTATGCAATATACGGTCAACTGCGAATTCCATCGAGTGCCAATTATCATATTGATTCGAATTTCACTACCTTCAATAATTACCAAATATGAATAATCCCTCTCCGTCGGCGGGACCTAGATTACGGGTAATTTTCAAGTGTGAATGCATGCAGACTCAAGTATAAAACTGACCAATGTTTATATATACAGGTTGCGCTGGATGAATTGTTGTTTAAATTACGCAAAAATGAAAATAACAATAGCATCTCATTTTAACAGATAGATTTACCAAAATTACGCAAAAATGTCTTGAAATACTAAAGAGTAAATTTATTCAATAAAATCACATTGGCTTCAAGCACGGCCTCAAGACGACTTCGGAATCTTCTGCAACTCTTCTGGAGGTTCTCCTTGTCTAGGTTGGTGAATGCTGCCATAATCCTTGCCTTCATTTCATCTTTAGTGTTACAAGGAGTTTTGTTGGTCTCTCGCGCAACTACCCCCCATACATAATAATTAAGGGGGTTGCAGTTAGGCGGCCAGATGTAAAGGTGATGTGGTCCCAGAAATTGTCTGACAGCCATGGCTGGGTTCTCCTGCTTGTGTGGCATAGTGAGTCCTGTTGCCGGATATAGGGGTCTTCCAGCAGCTACCCTCTTGACTGTCAAAGCACTTAATGTAGACCTCCGTGTTGAGTCTAAGGCCCTCACCAACAAATTCGGGAGTTCTTTCCTTATCAGAATGATCAGAGTTAGTTTTCCGAGCGGAAGTACCTTCGTAATCACCACAAGACTCATCCAACTCTTTTCGAAACCTCTTCACTGCCCTCAGATTAAGCACTCTGAAATGTTCGTATTGGATCTTCCGGCTCGAATGCCAAGCAGTGCAACATGCCATTTTCAAATTCTTGGTGGAGTGAATTGCGTCATGGTGCACTTTTTCTCACAGACGGTGCCCAACTGACCCTACTATACTGTGCAGTCGACAAAATAGAAAACAAACAACGCTCATGCGCGAAATTAAAAATATAAAATGGCGACAATTTACTCATCGCTATCTGTATTGCTGGTACGTTTTGCTAATGTATTTTTATATTTTCATTTTTTAACCCCCGTTCAGCCTTAACGCCACTTCTTCATAGTCAGCCTATGGTCGTTTCAGCCCACCCTCGTACTTGGAAAGAAACAGTGCAGTTATTAATAAGAGTTGAAATTAATGCATGCAAATTTTCACAGCTTTTGCATCACGTATTCATAGTCAGCCTATAATCTTTTCAGCCCACCCTCGTACCTGGAAACAGACAATACAGTTATTAAAAAGAAAAGCTGAAATTAATTCATGCAAGATTTCACAGCTTTAGCATCACTTTTTAATAGTCAGCCTATGAGATTTTCAGCCCACGCTTTTCTAAAGAACTAAATTATTACGATAAATCCATTCTAAGAATTGACTTTCACTCTCATTTTTCTCCCAACCGTTCATCTCAATTACTTTCACACGCAACAAAACTAAAAAGCATAAAATGTAAAGATAAAAAAGAGAAACTCGTGCGACTATGACAGAGTAATTAACCTTTTATTAACCAATAATATACAAGAACGTGTTAAAGACAAAAGTCGATTTTTTTTTTATTTTGGTTCGTGCAACAGAATTAAGAAGTAAAGTTTACGGCCCGACCAATAAATCATTTTAGTAAGTAAAAAATAAATAATATACAATATATAATCTGATATTTTCGTCAGATTTTGGAGAAGTGAACAGGGATTGCTGCAACTGTGAAACACTTTCAAATTGTTACGTTTTCCAGTACGGTAAAGGGCAGGGAACGTGTGATTCGGTTGAGTGAAAATCTTTATCACATTAGGGCGGCTCGGGTGTTATATTCTCTGTTTCATCTTTAATATGTACATCGCCAAATAGGGTGCCTTTAATTATTCATCCTTTGTCAATATTAGTCGATAGATTCGGGCGACAAAGGCTAAACTTTGGTTTTTTATTCTTCTTTGATTGTGTTCAGATTACCCACTGACTAAGAAAATAACGATTGTCATTTCGAAGCGATTAAAAGGCAGATAATGCTTTGGCTTGTCGGATTACGTCAAAACTGCGCAGGTTAATAAAATTCTATTAACAATCCCTTTCTTCCGGTTTTCCAGTGAATTTTATAGTAAAATCAATTGCAGTATGTTTCTATAATAATGCCATTAGCGATGTATTAAAATCTAGGTTTCATAATCAAGAAAGATTTTATTCCATTCGAGAAACGTTTCGTAGCCGAGCGGTCAAAACACGCCAGATAAGACAGTATTTCCTTCTGCACAGGTAGATGCAGGTTCGGAATCTTAACAAAGGGTGCATTTTCTTTAATAATTTTACTTGAGTACACAAACCGACAGACGAAATAAATATGTTTAAAATAAAAATGTGCATCTACCCGAATAGAGAAATCCACTAAAAGTAAAAAAATCTCGGAATAAAAATAAAAACCGTTAATTCTTTAGAAAGTGCTTTGTTCACGTTTCGATCACGAAAATGTGTTTTGGGAAAAAATTTGAAGAAGAGAATTTGCTTTAAAGTCGAAAATAGAACCGTGCTTGAATATGAAGCTCTTTGTAGCCGAGCGGTCAAGGCACGCCAGATAAGAAGGTGATTCCTCCTGCAAATTTGGACGCAGATCCGAAACATGCCGGAGGCCCGTGTTCTTTAATATGGTTTTCTCATAGACGCAGCTCGGTAGAAGAAAATAAATACCGTTTAAAATAAACGGAGCATCTTCTCAAATACGGCTATCCATTAAAAGTTACGTTTAAATTAATAAAAATATGTCGGATTAAAAATAAAATCCATAATTATTTTTTTTAGAAATTCCACTGTTTGTGTATATATATATATATATATATATATATATATATATATATATATATATATATATATATATTGGAATATATATATATATATATAAGTGAACATTGAAGTCAACACTCAGAAGTGACAGGGTGTTCCATGCTAGACGCAATCGTCAGGCCGCGAGTGTTGGACTTTTCCTCGGCTATTTATATATATGGGTCAGTGGTGGATTGTGGGTAATCTATTCTGGAGGTTATTTTGGCAGGTGTGGCTCGTTTATTTATTTAATTTTTTACCACATTAATAAAAAATAGACAAACCAAAAATAATAAATAAATAAATAAAATAAAAAATGAAAATAAAAAAGTAATATAAATTAACCCAAATAAATAAACAATCCACCCCCGCCATAAAAGAAGGGATTTTAAATACAGATAAATAAAACGAAATTTAGAAAGATTAAAAGTTAAAATAAAAATAAAAAAGTGAGTAAGATGATGTATGGATGATGATATAAAAGATGTTAATTTAGAAATATTGGTGTAGTCTGCAGCGGCAAAACAGTCATAGATCCAACTACATATGGAGAAACAGGCAAAATGTGATTCGCAATATAAACACACACTCGCACATACACATATACATACATATGTACATACCTACATACATATACATGAATGCACACCCATATATGCTATTACCCATATAAACGTACCAACACTTCAAGTCTGTATCCACCCCACCACCAAATAAACGTTTTTAGGGGATTTTAAATTTGTTCTTATGTCTACATTTGAAGATCAGTTCGCTCCGTTGATTTAAGAATTGGTTAACATTTATGTATTTAATTATCTAATATATATATATATATATATATATGTGTGTGTGTGTGTGTGTGTATGCCTGTCTCTGTATGATTTATAACAGTATCCGAAACAAAAATGAAACAAAACTAGAGTGTATGTACGTATGCACAAGTATACAAAAAAGAAATATTATATTTACACCCAGAGTACTACTTTAATGTAATTGGTATTTTATGGCATTTTATGCAAAAAAGAAAGTTATCCCCCTTGATATCTTGTTTACTTTTAAATTTAAATTTAAGTAATTGTTTTTTAATTCGTCGCCTTTCAAACTTGCGAATTTGAATGATATAAATTATAATTATTTTAATATTTTAGACAACAATAATTAAATAAACAAGATAACACAAAATTTTGAATTATCACCACGAGAAAGCGAATTTCATAAAGGTTAGAATATGCCCGGCACCTGAAGATTCCAAGAACTACATGAAACTCCGTGTCGTGCTATTGACGTTGGATATTATGCATATTCATATATATATATATATATATATATATATATATATATATATATATATATATATATATATATATATATATGATACAAATATAGTCTTAATGTGTGCTATATTTATGGGTGAAAGTGCTCAAAAACAGACACTGCTGCGAACACCAAGTGACGACAGTCTGTTATATGCTTCAACGGAATTTGTCTGAAGATTGTATTGAAGCATGAAACAGACTGTCAACGCTTGGTGTTGACCTCAGTGTCAACTTATATATATATATATATATATATATATATATATATATATATATATATATATATTTATATATGTAGGGGGAATAAAGCCAAAAGGAATTAATTTGTGTCTCTACTAATATTATCCTTTACAGATATGTATTTTAGTTATATCTGAAATTTTACACAAACACACACAACCACACACACACACACATATATATATATATATATATATATATATATATATATGGGTCTGGCGAAGTCATTCCACACCGTTTTGGGAATATTTGAAATGATCCGCCAGTCATTGATCTGACGTGTTCATGAGTGTGTAGAAGCAAGCGGAGTTCATGTTAAACATTTTCATGATTTGTATTGAGAAAGAGTGATAGCTTTTCGTTCATATGTTTATATGGACATTTTAACTTCTTGTGGTGTCAGGAACCCACCTCCAAATTTTGTGAAAATATGTTTAGATTATATCTTGGATTGTGCATTTAACTCTATCTACCGTAAACTTTAAACTTAAACAATCAAAAAGAAGATTTTGCGGGCATATGGATTTTGTCTTTGTTTTCTGGTGAGGAACGCGCTTCCAAAATTTGTAAAAAATAGTCTGGATACATCCCTATATATATATATATATATATATATATATATATATATATATATATATATATATATATATATGCTTATGATAAGATAAAGAAATAGGAAACGTTAATTTTATCAACCTTTCGGATTCCAATCCATATTTAATCTGTATTTGATCCCATCTCATATATACGTATGGTGATTTTCTAAGCGTATCCTAGATATGGCTATATGACGGTTCCGTATACGATACAGGTTCGATTCCTGTCGGAAAACGAATATTTCCTATGAAAATTTCTCGGACATTCAGGCCGGTAAATGTTGTTAATACTGTTTATTATAAAACAGAGAAATTACTTAAATATTTGTATCTATAAAAAGAATGTAAAACATAAAAAATGTCTTCAAATAATTGTCGGACTTTGTCCATTTCATACTTATGTCTGTCTATGGTATACTGAGTCAGCCAGAATTTATTTAAACAAGTTTTCTTAAATTCAACAAACAAGTCATTTTAATTTTTTATTGCATCTTTTCCAGTTAAGCAGCTCAGATGTCTGGCTGGTTTTGAACTCATCGTTAAGTTATAAGTCGAGAAAAATAACTCCAGTATCATTCAGAATATTTACATTCCATTATCTGAACAAGTCTTGACAGTCATAGAATGTGTTAAAACTGGTCTCTTCGTCGCGTACATGACTTCGGGAAGCTACCGTTAGGTAACTTTAATAAGTGAAACATTTCACAGTTTATTCAAATATATTATTAAAGCTGGTATTTATGACACCAAGCAGGAGGCGACAATGGAAGGAGTCAAATTTACAAACTTCTTGAATTACTTTAGGATAATATTTCATTTCTTTTTCATATCATTTATCAATCATGAAAAACCGGTAGTTCTGACATGCTTACGAAATTATGAAACCGATATAAATGTTCACGGGTTTTTTACTTGACCCTAAATCGAAAGTATAAAAACTTATAGATAAGACATTTTTGTGAATGTTTTTAAGAAATGTTAGCACAAATTGAAGTATAATTTTAAAAAAAAACCCAAAAAAACGATGAATTTAGGGATCTGTTGAGTGATAATTATGACGTAAATCCAATGGAGTCAACAATACGGGTGGAAAAATACATTTGCAGTAAGATATATTAGTGAAAGAATATAAATTTTGATGCGCAAGTTTTTATTAAAATATAACAATATCTATCTCAATCTGTTCATATATAATTATCAAAGTCGATTCATCTATCTATCTATCTATCTATCTATCTATCTATCTATCTATCTATCTATCTATCTATCTCAGTCTGTTCCTATCTATCTTTCTCAGTCTGTTCCTATCTATCTATCTATCTCAATCTGTTCTTAGCCATTAATCTGGAAAGCTTTCTCAGTCTCTTTCCCTCTTCTCGACCTGTGAGTATCAGATTTTCTAGGCCCTTCTTTCTCGTTACGTGTCCCAGAAATTTCATCTGCCTCTCCCTTATGTTAAGTATAAGCTTCCTCCTTGTTTGCATCCTTTCCAAGACCTCATCGTTGTTCACACGTTCGCTCCATGATATCCTTAGCATCCTTCTGTAAAACCACATCTCTGTCGCTTCGAGTCTCTTCTTCATCTTTGAGGAGACTGTCCAACATTCGCTGCCGTAAAGGAGAACAGATATCACGTAACAGTTCAGGACTCTTTTCTTTGTTACCGAAGAAATCCTCCTGTCTCGCATACTCTGCCGAGCTTTTGGAATGCTTGCTTGGCTATCCCAGTACGTCTACGGATCTCAGTGTCGCATTTACCGTTCTCTGCCAGAACGCTTCCCAGATATTTAAACTTCCGCACCTGCTTGATTTTAGTGTCCCCGACCTGCAAATCGTATTTCGCGTTCACCCTTTTACTGATGACCATGCATTCTGCCTTCTTGTAATTTATGCTTAGTCCCTTCTTCTCAATGCCCTTCGCTACCTTCTGTAGGAAGTTTTGTCATTTCTTTTCCGTATCTGCTATCAGTACTGTCATCTGCATATCTTATGTTGTTAAGATTCTGGCCACCAAGGCTGTAGGATCCCGGTAGGATTTCCAGTTCTCTCAGAAGTGCCCCGCTGTATATGTTGAACAGGTCCGGTGAGAAGACACATCCTTGCCTGAGGCCCC
>OZ038480.1:59640897-59660897 GCA_964036315.1 Acanthosepion esculentum
TAAATATGTCTGGTACTTAGGAAAAATGCCTTTATTAAAAACTGGATTCAATGTTTCCGCAGCCAAGAAGCACCATTAGAATATCACTTACGGTTACATCTAGCTATTCCAAAAGTAAAACGGTGAGATCCAGTTGCCAATCTAGTCGAACGCTTCCTTCCCTCCCACCCACGATGCTCAAAGACTTAATTGCAACATCAATCGCCATCTGCTATCTTCCTTATGAGGTTCTTTTATTGCCCTTTCTCCTGCTTATTTTCTTCTCATTTTATTTTATTCTCAGTAATCCACTGCGTCTTAGTGGCCTTTTCGCCTTGAGGTGAAATGATTAAAAATGTTTGATATTATTGTAGCATACCTACGGACGATAATGGGCATGTCCCCATTCACATGAATACAGTAGTAAATACTGTATGTTGTTCTGCAGTTCGAGATTCGTCTCCGGGGTCTACGGGGAAGTTTTGGCTGAGCCTGCGGGCTCGGATACCCCACATTAAATTCGGCCTTGTACCACATCTGGCCGCGTGTGGGGCGGTGGTAGCTATCCTTCAGTCGGAGATTCGTCTCCAGCTGTGCTAGTCAAACTCTTTGCCTCTGTCGAAGGGCAGATTCTCGTCTCGGGAAACAGCTACCCGACCCCGTTTTATACGGGGTCTACGGGGAATTTTTGGGCTCGGGTACCCCACATTAAATTCGGCCTTGTGCCACATCTGGCCGCCTGGGGGGGTAGATATCCAGCAGTTGGAGATTCATTGTGGAATTCACTTGACTCACTTCTAGCAGTTGACTACTTCTTCTGCGCGCCGCTGGCGAATCTTATATATGTTGTTCTTGTTCTAAGTATTATCGTTCATTACCAACCTTCGCGTGATTATTCTATTCCGTAACCTTCCCTAGGTTAGAACAGTTATAAAATATGCAAAATATGTAAATTTCATCTTGAGCAAGATATGTATGTTTAGAATGTTGTTTACAAATTATGACATATATTTACAAGGATTTTGTTTCACTGTCTTACAACAGTACAAACAATGAAGTACCGGCAATATTTAACCTTCGTGCCCCCACCACCACCACCAAAAAAAACAGTATCTCATAAGAGCGGTTATTATCTTAACGCCGCTATTACTGTATACACTTTTGATTCCTCTGGCAATGTTTATTATTTCAACAAGGGATGATTAGAATTTTTAAAAAAGCCAAACATATGAAAGTGGATTTATGCATTTTCTTTTTCTTGAGAATTGACAACAAAGATTTTAAACACTAATTTATTTATTAGATTGCTTACTTACAAAATTAATTTTATATTTAGGATATTATAAAATATGTGAACCAACTATAATGAATTTATTATTAACCATTTTATGAAGAAATAAATATGAAAATAATTTTTTTAATTCAAAAAATTCATAAAAGTGCCTGTGAACATGACAATTTAAATACGCACATAACGACGAGTAACGGAAACTATCAATTTTGAAAAAAACATTTTTCTGGTATTTCGCGCTACATAAATTAACTAAAATCAGTTGAGAGCATTGTTTTTCTGAAACAAAAATTCTTTTAATTTCAGATGTTAGGCGAGACCACGAACAGTCAATATTTTGAGCTTGTATCTCCCTATTTATTGTGTGGACAATATTTCCTTTGTGTGTAATTACAGAATGTCTGTAATTTTACCGCAAATATTGCATTGCAACTGGTTTGCATATTTTGATAATTTCATAATTTTTATAAATTTTTGAATGAAAAGATTTATTTTCAAATTTATTTCTTTATAAAATGGTAAATAATAATTTTTTTTATAAAAGGTAAATAATAAATATCGCATTGAACTTGGTAATCATATTTTTATAATCTTGTAAATAAATATTACCGACGGAGTTAAAAGTGTATACACGAATAACGGTGTCAAGGGAATAACTGTCCTTTTGATACACCGTTTTTTATGGGCTCGAAGTTTAAATATTGTCGAGGTACCTATTGTCATTTGCCGGGAATTAATACAATTTCTATTGCCAAGTAGGTCTATATGTTATTTTGTAGCGGTGTTTTTTTGTTGTTGTTTTTTTTTTGTTGTTGAAATTTTTTGTAATTTATCTTACTGTATAAATGTATTATGAATAATTATTTTACTATAAAAATGAATAGTAAATCAGAATGTTTCTCACCAGAATGTATCTTCTTACACATTTATAAATTTACCATTCGTCTTTATTTTAAATATCATATTGCTGCCATGTATGGTCTGGCGCTTCTGCTATATAGTCTCTTGATAAAATATAAAGAAGAATCTGCTATGTTATTGGTCCTGGCCTAGCATGACGACTTCAGTCCCTTTCCTACCTCCGTAGCGATTGCTATTTTTCTATAAATACTTTCGTATTAACTGTTCTGGTGAAATTTCCGCTATGCTACCTAAACTTTATGAATTTAAACGTAGTAACAGATTGGCGGCAAGGTCGCATCATCTTATCGTTGAAATGGCTAGATGTGATCGTAAGTTCTGTGTTAACATTTTCTTTTCTCGCACTGCTCGCTTGTGGAACCCTCTTCCGGCTTCAAGTTCCCAGTTAACTTTGATCTTCAAAAATTTAAATGCAAATATCAATCGTTATCTTCTGTCTTCTTAACTCTTGTTCTTTTATTGTTCGCTTGCCTTAATAGTATTTTCTCATATTCTGTAACACTCTGTAACTCCTTGCGTTTTAGTGGCTTTATTGCCTTGCTTGAGGTGAAATGATTAGAAAAAAATTATAGCTAATAATCAGTAATTAATATAATTGTTAGTGACAATTACAATTTAGTAGCAGTAATTTGCTATAGATTTTGTAAATTATTTTGCTATAGAAATTAATTTCAGACGAATAGAAAGTAATGACCATGGGTCAAGAAGTAATGCAATAATTATAAACAGAATAAAGCTATATATATATATATATATATATATATATATATATATATATATATATATATGTGTGTGTGTGTGTGTGTGTGTGTGTGTGTGTGTATAATTCTTAATTTGTAGGGACGATTTACTATAGCAATCCTACTTTGTAAATACTTCTGCGTTTCAATGTAAACTGATTAAAAAAGATTGTCATCGATCAGGAATAAGTATCTGACTGAATAAGGTTATTATATATATATATTAATATCCAAAGTTTTTCAAGAAGAAAATTCTGGAAACTTTCGTATACAATTGACACAGGGTGTGTCCCCATCCAAAACTGACATCATTTTGTAGTCTAATTTTCTTTCATGTGCCGTGTCCCATCAAGATGTAGGCGATCATTGCCCTCCATATCTTCCCGTCCCTTCTCGCTCTTAATAAGATTTGTCTTTTTATTATTTCTCCCAAACCCTCTTCCGCCTTCCAATTGCTCAAGTCCATCAAATATGTAACTCGCTGCTTTCTTCTGTCCCTCTTTCCATCTATCTGTCCTGTGAGCATCAGATTTTCCAAGCCCTCCTTCCTCATTACATGTCCAATAATTTCAACTGCCTCTTTCTGATGTTAAGTAACAATTCAATACTCTTTTCTTTGTTTCTAACGAAATTTTGCCTGTCTCTTAATACTCTGCTTAGCTATTGGAATGCATCTTTGGCCATCCCAATACGTTTTCGGATCTCAGTGTCGCACTTTCCGTCCTCTGTTAGAACACTTCCCAGATATTTAGATTTCTGTACCCGCTTCATTTTAGTATCCCCGACGTATAATTTGCATTCTAGGTTCACCATTTTGCTAATAACGAAGCCAATTTTCGCTCAAATAATCTCAAATTTTAACAAGATGTTTATAAGCTAAGTTGACTAAGCTGAGATATCTCAATGAGAATCGACCAGAAAGATGCATCGGGCGTGCCAGTGATAACGACAATGTGCTGTTGAAATGGTCACCAGGTTCACCTTGTGATATTTTACTATGGATTTAAGTTAAAGACAGGGTCTATATCCATCCCTCTTCCTACAAGCCTCGAGGGCATGAAGTAGGAGCCTCACTGAGGCGCTGGAGAATGTTAAGCAAGACATGCTACAACGTGTTTGGTAGGAGCTGGACTTGACGTGTGTCGTGTCACAGGTGGTGCGCATATTGAATATTTGTGAAGCTTTGTCAAATCGGTTATAAAATCTAAATCTCTTTGAATATCTTGTTCAAATTTTCCTCAATAAATCTTTTATTATTCAACATGCGGCCTGTTTAAGTTTGTTTACGTGGGACATATAGTTACTCAGATATTCTCATTTTAAATTATGTCAATTTTGGGGCAACACCCGGTATATAATACACACACACACACACACACACACATACACACATAGATAGATAGATAGATAGATAGATAGATAGATAGATAGATAGAGGGAGAGAGAGAGAGAGAGAGAAACAGATTGTAAAATACAGAATTGTGTATTTCGTCCCTTGAACCGCCTGACTGCACTACCGACTTGACGCAAGTCGTGTCACAGGTGTTGGGCACATTGAGCAGTTGTGTAGCTTTGTGAAATCGGTTATAAAAGTACATCCCTTTGAATATCCTGTTAAAATTTTGATAAGTAAATCTTTTATTATTTAATATGAAGCCTTTTTTTAAATTTCGTTTGCCTAGCACATGTAGTTACTCAGATATTCCCATTTAAATGATGCCAGCTTTTTTAGACACCCTTTTCAATAATTATCCATTAGCATAACGTTATTGCAGAAATAAAAAGCGAATAATTTTAACACGCTTCTTCTTCTTCTTCTTCTTCTTCTTCTTCTTCTTCTTCTCCTCCTCCTCCTCCTCCACCTGCTTCTTCTTCTTCTTCTTCTTCTTCTTCTTCTTCTTCTTCTTCTTCTTCTCCTCCTCCACCTGCTTCTTCTTCTTCTTCTTCTTCTTCTTCTTCTTCTTCTTCTTCTTCTTCTTCTTCTTCTTCTTCTTCTTAGTCTACTTCTCTTCCTCCTCTTCCTCCTTCTTCTTCTTCTTCTTCTTCTTCTTCTCCTTCTTCTTCTTCTTCTTCTTCTTCTCCTCCTCCTCCTCCACCTGCTTCTTCTTCTTCTTCTTCTTCTTCTTCTTCTTCTTCTTCTTCTTCTTCTTCTTCTTAGTTTTCTTCTCCTCCTCCTCTTCCTCCTTCTTCTTTTTCTTCTTCTTCTTCTTCTTCTTCTCCTTCTTCTTCTTCTTCTTCTTCTTCTTCTTCTTCTTCTTCTTCTTCTTCTTCTATGTACCTCGTCCCTTCAGGACATGGGCGAAACATGGCTCTCCGAAACTTATTCCTTGTGGCCTTTACCAGTTTATCTCCCTTTACTAAGACTGCTGACAATTATTCAGCCATCCATTAACACATGCTCGCCGGGTAAGTGACTGGCTACCTTCCTTTATCTCTCCTGGCCTCAGTACACCTTAAGTTTCCCATGTCCCCGTTCCTCATTATGTTCAAGAAATATCAGTTGTCTCTTCCCGATCCTGAGCATGTGTCCGTTTTGATACTATTTACTTCAACACCCTCTTGCTGCTGCTGCTTAACTCACTCGCTTGCTCCTTCCATGGAATTTCCAGTATCCTTCTGTAGAACCACATGGGAAATTGTCGAGAATTCACTGCCTCATAAAAGGATGGATATTAAATAGCAATCCTGCATACTTTCTTTGTTTCTAATGATGTTAACATTTGGACTGCCCTCTTTCTCTAGTCCAATGCATTTTTGGATTTTGGTTTCCTTCTTCTGTTAAAACATTTTCGAGATATTTAAACGTTTGTACTTGCTTGATGTTAATATCGCCGATTTGTAACTCATATCTTCGGCTTTTTCTCTTACTATACTTCCATACTTCTGAAGATTAGTTCTTTTTTTCGCGTTTTCTTTTACTACTCTGTCAAGGAAGTCTTGTAGTGTTCTCCCCGTGTCATCCCTCAACACAGAAATTAATGTAATAAAAAACTGATATTATAAAAGGTAGCAAAGAAAAGAACAACTACAAAAGTTCATCTTTTATGCGTCTCCTCAAGATGTAGGCTATCATGGTTTGCGACAACTTCCTGTCCTTTGTAGCTCTTAATAAACTTTCTGTTATTTCACCTAAGCACTGTTCTGCCATCCATTTACTCAAGCTCACTTAGTATGTTATGCATTGTTTTTACTTTGTCACTGCATCAATCCCGTGAGTATCAAATATTCCAAACCCTCTTTCCTCATTCTATGCACCAGAAACCTCAACTGTCTCTTCCTGAGGTTAATTATTTCCCTTTTTGCTTTCATTTTGTCCAAAACACCGTCGGTCAACAGTATCCTCAGCATCGTTGGCAATACGAAAAGAAGAACAAAATGAAAAATGAACAAATTGCTATAGAACTGGGTCGGGAAGAATAAAATATTTTTCGATCGAGTTCTGGTAAATGAGGAGCGATATCCGGTTAACTCTTTCTATAGTGTTTTTGTTTTCTTTTTCTCTTGATTTTTTTGCTTGTTTTTCGTATCACCAACTATAGTATTTGTCGTTTCTTCTATATTCCTGTTTTTATTCCATGAAAAATTTTACTATAGAAAAAAAACGATGAAATTTAGATTACTGTAGAAATATAAGGAAAATTCAGAGAAAACGAAGAATTGTCAATGACCAGGAATTAACGCAAGCATTTCTCACAGATTAACGAGACAATTGGCTAACAAAATTAGTTTACTAACCGTTGCGCTACGGTAGCCACCAGCTACCCACTTTACTATTTCTATGTGTGGGTGTATATTTCTCCTATTTTTTCACTGACACTTAATGCCCCGTAAGCATGACGTCATATAATAAACTGCATTAATTGTCAGTTCCCGACGTGTACAGACTTATTACTCTTATTAATAAAACTGATTCAACAGTGTGAGTTAATGTCTTTGTAAAGAAGCGAGGAAAATCAATGTACCCTTAGGTGCACGCGTACTTTTGTCTGCGTACATTTTTCAGAGGATTATGTAGCGTTGTTATATTCTTTAGACAGTTCCAAGCAGTGACTTCTAATGCCAACAAAGGCTACTCTTATCACTAATTACTACACTCAAGGTTTACGACTACATCACGAATGAAACACCGGTCCCCGTATGATCACCGAAGTTAACCACCGTCAAGCCTGGTCAGTACCTAGATGGGTAACCGCTTCGGATTACCAGTTACTGTGAGCTTGGATATGAGGGCGGTGTGTTGTATAATGGCTCTGAATTGTTAATCGGAGAGCCGAGTTACAATTCAAGTTGGTTTCGTTATATTCACCTACGCTTGGGAAATGAATCCAGCTCTTCTCCTCCCAGCTATGGGTTAATTAGTAAGACTTGTATCACTGAACCATCATTATTTCCTAAAAAACATTCTTACAATCTGAAAATATGGTGCTACTATAGTATGATATATACTATTCATTTCTACTACGGTATGATATTTACCAACTGTTGGAAGTATGAAATATGTTAGGGTTAGGGTTAGGGGTTACGGTTAGGAGCGAGGGTTAGGGTTAAAGGCAGTGAACAGTAAATTGTTTATGTATTAAAAATCATTTTTATGCAAAAAAATTGAAAAATCATCAAATAGTGTTTTTAATGTTTGTCATTAAAAAACATTAAACACTTCATAGTTTTTTCTGAGCATTTTCCAGCAATCTTCATTTACGATAGATTACAAATGCTTCGGTAGATAAAGGGTGTTTCATTAAGACGGATCAAAGTCAGCAGTAAATAAATCAGTGTTATTGGTGAAAATTTATTAATTTCTCTATTGGATCATGATGTCAATTTATGTGTGAAAAATAATATCGCCCAATCAGGTACTTACTAGAGCTGTACAGAGACCCAATTATTTTGCCTGCATCTTTAGCGATGAATTGTATATAGGAACTAGCAGCATGGCCCGGCGTTGCCCGTGCTTGATTCAAAAATCGTACGACTCATACAACAATCGGTATCACTTGACTTAAAATATTTTTGCCTTCCTTGCCTTTAAAGGAGTGCCCTTTGCCGTGCTGATGTTGCTACATGCCTTACTTCTTGCCTATCTCACACTGCGAATTTTTTCTAAGCTCTATACTAAACATTAAATCTGTTACGAAAAAAGAACTAAACAAAATGAACACAAAACGATCAGCTTTAAAAAAGGACTCGTAACTGGAAAAACCGAATAAAAAAAGAATGTTAACAACAAATATTTTTTCACACCCAACCCAGTTCTGCGGAATCAGAATCAACGTTGAGTTTAAGCAAGCGAATAAGCCAATTGGAATAAAGTGCCATGCAGATTTAAATTTTTCCCACTTGTGACGAATGCAGCAGCTATCGATTTTCTTTTTGCACGCTAGCATGCTAGTTAACATTCGTATCAGTCAGCTGTTGGCTCTCACGCTGGCCAATAGAATATTCCTGCCTATTCATGGCAGCCAGCTATAGGCTCTCACTCTGGCCAGTAAAAAATGGCCGAAAACTACATGAAAACTGCCGTAGAAGCATGAAAAAATCGATTATTTCCACTATCGATGGGAGTTGGGAAATGCAAAGTCGGTCTTGGCCTTCTCGTTAACTTGGAGCATGTGCATGTAAATTTTGGTGCAAATCCGTCGAAAATTGCAGCCGTGCATTCGTTACACACACACACACACACACACACACACACATCCTGCCTTTTATAGATAGAGATTCCACTTGAAGTCGGGCGGGGTTAGGGTTAGACTCGGGCGTTTATTTAAGACCCAATATTATCTCGAGACACGAGGCCTCCTCGAGGGAACATCCGTTCATCGTGACTGGCGGTAGAACCAGAATAAAAGATAGCTACCTTTTTAAGAAGAGTAATGGTCCAATTATTTCATTATTTTTACTTTCGTTAAACTTAAGCACGTGGGCAAATACAACGAAAGAAGGGGGCGCTGAAAATTTCTTGAGAGCAGCCATTTCTTACAATCTGACCAGTTCACTAAATATCGACGACGCCTCGTAAATTTTAAGCATCGATTGTTCAAGCACAAGGGCATATTTAAGGACGGAAAATAATTTTCAGCACCCCCTTCCAGGAGAGTATTTTTTTCTTCGTTGTTGCTTACCTTGAATTTCAATTCAGGCTTTCAACGCCATTCGTACACCGACTACTGGCGTCGGTAGGAAAATTCGCAATTTCGAAAGATGATTCCAAACGATACTAGCTTGTTAACCATCGCTCTGCGACACACATGGCACCAGGTGAATCTAATTTCACATAATTTTGAATATTTCTGACAATATATATTAAATATCCAATACATTTAGCTGTTTGGCACAAGGCCCAAATCCGGGTGAGCCAATTAATTTTGAACAACAATAATATTTTATTATGTTATATTGTTAATTATTACTCCACGGTCAAGAGTCATATTTACTAAGCATAACTTGGAACAAGGCCACACGAGTTGGTAACCCGATGAGAATGGATCTATTTTTTCAATAATGATTTAGTTTGTAAGGTGAACTTAATTTGCCCCTACTCTTTATTGGACATCAAATAGAAAGATTTTTCGCTTTGTATGTTACAAAACACCTTACTGTTTTATTTTGTGTATAATAGTAATATGACTCCGTGGTTTTGAAGCTAAAAACAGGGAATAAATCCTTGAATATAATATGACTCCGTCGTACAACCATCCCTATGTAAATTCTTGTATTATACACGGTAGGAGGAGCAGACCAGATATGGCAACAGTATTCAATACACGGAAGAATGCTAGATTTATAAATGAGCAAAATGGATTCTGACAAGAAAAAATTCTTTTGGCACGACACAGTGAACCAACCTTCCTCGCAGCAGACGTAGCAATTGACTCAATATAGTCTCTCCACTGACAAGTCAGGGGAAAAAATGGGGCCCGTAAAGCGTAGTGTCGCTCTCCTGGAGTTCAGCATCAGCCATCCTGATGGTAGACAGAAAACGTTCTCTGTCGTAATTGATATGCCTTAGATATAAGTATAGTGCATGTCAAACAATTGCTTCACAGTAGATGCTCACACAACACTTTTGTTTTATTTTGCAGTATTATTTTATTATGAAGAGTTTTCTATTCTATCACCATAGACTAGAAACTAATAGAGATACAATTTTAAATTTAAAAAAATATTCTAAACATCTTTTGGTGCCATTTTTAAAACCACGGGCGGAAATTCTAGTGAGGGTGCTGTCCCCATCACCGATTTCTTCTGATCCCTTGCATTTAAAGACAGTAACAGGGTGAATTTCTAACGATGGAGGCGCCCTAGAAGGGAACTATCAAAATAACTGGATAATATCTAGCATCACTCGCTTGTTACCGTACAGTGCTCCATGTTTATTCTGACCTTATGTAAAACCTACTATCTTGGAGTTGGCTATGTACATAAATAATATTACACCTCTCCCTTTAGGCTAGAATCAGTCGTTTTCATCATCGGGTACTTAGTACCTGATGCGGCATTCACCCGAGAACGGTTGAACCTGCTCCGTCAAATGAACTTTGCGCATCCCGAAAGAAAGTTGACCAAGCTCGGCAGTCGGATGCAATTGATGCAATAAGAGCTAAACAATCACGGTTCCAACGAGGAGTCCCGAACAGCTGTATTTGACACTCATATCGCTTGGACAGCGTACGCGTCGGTTCCCGCAGGCCCCGTAGCAGAGGTCGTATTTATTTGAAAGTGCAAATTCAGAGTCAAAGTTTCAGTGGGAATTCGGATTCACAAGCCGTCACCAGCCTCATGTCTATACACTTTGGGATAGTGCGATCCGAGCATTGATTCGGTTAGAGCGTCGAAACATTTTCTTTCCACGCGCCCAATCCAATTCAGTGGTGCCAAGATCGCGACAGGGACGTACGGCAGGGAGTTTGACTAGTAGCAGTGAGACACTAGGTCGTGAGATGATCATTCACAGCCTATATTGAGCCGACAGGAGTTCGTCGCCACTGTCCAGCTCAAGCATACCGATTCTTCGGTACAGTATAAATACAGTGACTTCGGTCCTGAAAATGCCAGCACCTCCTCATTGCACAGCAACAAAAGATTAGGCTTTTTATGTGTGGCTAATATAACTGTTATCGGCTCGAAAATTTGAATCGGTAAGACTAGTTCAATGCCCGGCCTAGTCAGTTGCTTTCATTTTAGGCTATTCCTTTGAGAAATCGCGTAAATCTACCTCCTGCTTCGTCCCAGCTATGGCTTAATTACAAGCTAGACCTTGCTCTTTAACTTTAAGTGTCAGTTAATTCTGGAGACTGGGAGGCACGGTGGTGTAATGGATAGCGGCTCGGATTGAGGAATCGGAGAGCCGAGTTCGAATTCCAGTCAAATCCACTACATTCAGTTACGTGCTAATACCCTTGGCAAAGGTATGAATCCTCCTCCTCTTCTCCCTTCCCATCAGCAGGACAGACTGGGTTCTATAGCCTTGGATAGAAATTGGCCTACCGCAGAAAGTAATGGCAACTTACTGCCTCGTCAGTCACGTTTCGAAAAATCGCATAAGCGTGTATCACGCGTGGCACATGATGACTGATTTTGGAAAACTAATTTGAATTAAAAATGTGAAGAAGGCGACGAGAAACGATGCCACTATCTTTCCGAAGAAGCCATAACAATTCACAGATAAGAAGGAAACGGGAGCCGTGGAGAGACATGATCCCCTAAGCCCAGAAGATATATATATATATATATATATATATATATATATATATATATATATATATATATAAATTCGTGTGAGACCGCACAACAAACGGGGCTTGTTTTGTATTTGATTTTGCGGCGAGACAAACACAATCATTCGATGGTAAGAACGAATACACGGACGACTTCGTTCATTTATACATCATGACTTAAATTTACGAACAAGACGGTAAACAGGCATTTACACAATGACCTCAGGATATGTATCTACGCTTGGGATACACGTGAAAAAGTCGACCGGCCCTGTTTCACCATGAACAATTGTACTTGCCTAAGACTAAGCCAACATTTATGAGAGGCATGCTCGTTTGGGTCGTGTAACATGTGCCAACCAGTTCATGCTTGTCGGAACTAACACCAATGGACTGTAACCAACGTATACACATTATTTCTATCGCCTTTTATTGTCCAAATGTCAGAGTCCATGATACTGTCAAGTAGCAGGCGGCATTGAAATATTAACGTCGAAAATATGGGGTTAAAATAGACGCACATATAAAATTCATGCGGCTGGCTTTCAACTAATCAAAGCTTTGTGATCGGGATATTAGAAAAAGCGCAAGAGTCATAATGTAAAGCAATAAATATTCCATAAAAATATAAATTTTTCGCACTGATAGAAGTCGAGTTGAATGTTTTGCGTTGGTCCAAATACAGCTATTTCCAGAGAAACAATAAAAAAAGTCACAGAGTCAATTCTTTTAAATTATGCATACAATAATCAAATTCCAATATCATAATTCCTGACCAATGATAATCCCTTTCCCCACTTAATTCTATTTTAATTCTATTTCATTTCTATAGTAAAACGTTTACAATAGAAAAGCGTTATTTTTTTTTTAAGCATTTCACTCCAAGCAAGACAGGAGAGCCACTATCACGCAGGAGGTTACTTAGAGTAAAAGTGAGAAAAAAGACTAGGTATAAGGGGGGATTGAGGAAAGGAAATAAAAGGACAGGGATCAAAATAACAGAAGATGGCGACTGACGTAGCATTTAAATTTTTGAAGATTTTCGTTATCAGGGAAGCAAATGAGAGGAAGTGAGTTCCGATGTCGGGAATTGCGAGGAAAGAAACTGTTAGAGCAGAAATGGCGGTTACATTTAACTATTTCAACAGTACAATGTGGGACCTAGATGCCAATCTAGTAGCGCGCTTAAATTCATGTAGTTGGGGAAACAGGGAAAAAAAGCTCGTCAAAGCAGTAACCATGAAAATATTTGTAGAAAAGACAGAGGGAAGCCACTTCACGTCTGTGAGAAAATGTTTGAAGTCGAGAAGCCATTTCAGGACCGATTACATCACAAATCTTTTTTGGAATTTTTTTTGAGAAACTAGAGATGAACGGCAGGGGCACCATACCAGATATGGCAACAGTATTCAATGCAAGGACGAAATAGATTTGTAGTTTACTTTATCTTTTCTGGGAAAAACAAAAAGAAAATTGCTAAAACCTATTTTTTATTTCGTCTCACTAATTAGTAATATGATTTATAGAGTTAGAATAATATATGTTAACCAGCATTAATACTATTCTGAATCGACAGAAAAAGAGAGGAAGCAAAGATTTTACAACCATAAATTGAGACGCAACAATGAAAAATACAGAAATAATACAGCGTTCCCAAAATACGAAGTGCGGCAGAAATATCTTCCACATGTACCTCCCCGAAATACTACCTACATAATGGTATGATATTACCTAGCTGAAGATACCATTGTCACTAAAGTCTTACCATTATGTGGGTGGGCACTTCGGCGTGGTGTAATTGTTAGCAATTTGTCTCGCTAGATCAATTGCGACTGAATAGTTAGTTCGATTCTCACTGGGGGCCCCATACTTTCGTCCTTTGCCACATCTGAGCTACGCTTAGAAAATCACCTTACCTTTATGTGGATGTATTTCTAGGGGGTATATATGGGAGGTAAATGTGGGAGGTATTCATGCCGCACCACATATATAACGAGGTGCAAAAATTATCAATTTCATTTAATAATTGAATTAATCTATTCAGCAGGTGCCCGACTTTATAGCTCATTTCAATAATTGAATTAATCTATTCAGCAGGTGCCCGACTTTATAGCTCAAATATATTCTCAGTTTTGGGTAGAGCTAATATCGTTTATCACTTGTTTTGGAATCAGTATACATTAAGTCCTGCCAGCCATCCTTCTGTAAGCAGAAGGAATGATTGGCGTTCTTTAATGTTCTATTTTGGCATATAACATTTTTCTGGAGTTCAATAATTTTTATACATTTTTGTCCACGCTTTTTGCTCTCATGAAGAACAGAAAATGTTTTAAACAGTTTTTAAGTATATTTCTGTATTGCCGTTTTACACGTACGATCTCAAACATGGTTGTCTTGGAAATCAATTCGCTAGTCGTTTCTGAGAGAACTGGATGTCTTACAAAGGTTTATTGTTGGTAGACACAATCTTGAAAACATAAGGTATGCAGATGACAGTTTTTGATAGCAGGCCCAGAAACGAAACAGCAAGAACTCCGACATAAGGCAGTAAAAGAAAGCGAGAAGAAAGGACTAACCATAAATTCGAAGAAAACAGAATGTATGGTTGCCAGCAAGAAGAATTGCCTAAGATAAGAACTACGAACTGGTAGGTAACACAATCAAGCAAGTACAAAAATGTAAATATATGGAAAATGTTCCAACAGAGGACAGAAAATATGACAACGAAATCGGAAGGGGCTTTGCATCAGCGAAATATGAGTACCAAAAGCTAAGCAAAGTATAATGAAACAGGAAAAACTCGTTAGAAACAAAGAAAAGAATAAGTCCATGCGTGATACACGCTTAGGCGATCATGTATCTTTCGACTGACGAGGCTGTTTTTTCCGCAGTATGTTGCCATTTCTTTCTGCGGTAGACCAGTTGCCATCCAAGGTTATAGAACCTGGTTTGTCCTGCTATTTACACATAGTTGGGGGGAAAAGAAGAGGATTCATACCTTTCCTAAGAGTATTAGTATTAGTACATAAGTGAATGTAATGGATTCGACTGGAATTCGAACTCGGCTCTCCGATTCCTCAATCCAAGCAACTATCCATTACTCCACCGTGCCTCCAAGGAAAAGAGTACTAATGTTAAATAATAGTTTAGCAAACTATTATTTTTAGGGGGAATTGTATCTCAGCTGCGACTCCCGGAGGTTGACCTTCTGGATCAGATACAAGTCATAATATTGGAAGTCGATTTTGATTGGCTGAGCCAGCGATAGGAGAAAAGTTTCAGTGAACTGTTTCTTAACATTCAAACAATGTAGACGTGTTGTCTTTCGTGACCGAAACAGCTCCCCAGTGAGGAGGAACGACCCCCACTTGAGAGTTAGTACGTGTCAATATTAATAATGTTGATGTCATTCATTGCAGTCCAAAACCAAATAGCGATCGCCGGCTAAGAGAGGACGGGATAGGACCACCCACCACCAGGTGGCTAGGCAACACTAAACTCTTATGAAATATCAGTCCTCTACTATGCCAGGAAATATTGAACAATCACCTCACAGATGAAGAAAGACTTGAGGCTACGGAAATGTGGTTCTGCATAATGATGCTGAGAATACCATGGTCTGAACATGTGAGCAATGATTAAGTTTTAAAGAAAAAAGGAATAAAATGTACATTTATACTTAGAATAAGAGAGAGACGAAAACATATTTAGGAAGCACGGCCTAGAATCTCACACTCACATGGCATATTGAAGGCAACAGCAGGAAATCAGCGAGTAGCCAACCGAACGAGCTTGGACTGTAGAACAGGGATTGGGAAGGATAATGAAAAGACAACCCCTATTAAGAGCTACAAAGGACAGCAAGATTTGAAGAGCCATTATCGCCCAGGTCCTGAAGTGACACAACGCATATAAGAATATCGATTCTTGCAGAATGCCACGTTAATTTAGACTAGCGCCTGTCTAATTAAGCTGAGTAAATATCTTATAATATATTTATCAATAGTTCTAACGATTTTTTCTATATTTTAAACAATGCTTTTAACGGCATCAAGTCTTGGGTATGACGATAAATTACATCCGGAAGCAAGGCCTGTGATCGGGAGATTGGAAGTTTCGAGGGGCGTGGAAACATCTCTTAATTGCTGTTGTTAACAAAGTCACCCTGATCCATGATGATAGTTCCTGTTAGGGCCCCAGCTATGGGTAAATAGTGAACCCCTAAACAAAAACAAAACACCATGAAAGTATAAAATACATTTTATAGCAAAATTCCTGGCAATACATTTTTATATATAAAATTTACCAACAATAGCTATTTATGGTAAAATTATCAACAATATAATTTTATAAAGTTGAATTACTGACAATACATTTTATCAGTAGATTAAGGCATACATTTATGTTCAGAATATTTTTAAAGCCATAAAATTGTGTTCAAAATATTTAGATTTCTGCATTAAATAACCCATAGAGGTGTTGATATGCCGCGAAACAAAAACCAACCAAACCACCAACATGAAAGAAATATTTGATGTCATTAATCCATATAATATCCTACAACTTCTGAAAAAATAAACTGTATTCCAAAATAAAATTCTAAAATACTACAATATAAAATACATGTCCCCGCTTCTAGTAATTATATCCATACAAATATGTATATGCATAAAAGCTGAGCATCAACTACCATGTATTCAATTGTGAAAGCAGAATAACATATATCAACTTTTTATTACTTCAAAGCTCTCAAGAAAAAAAGATTCGCCATTAAATGACCAATAACGAGTTGATTTGCCATTAAACAAACAAATAAAATCATTTAACAGCATATTTTTCTTTTATATGCCGTATACCTTCGGAACGTATGCGATCATGGCCTTCCACATCTTTCTGCCCATTGTAGATCTTAATAAGTTTTGGCTTTCTGCTATTTCTCCAAAACCAATCCCACCAAGTATGTTACGCTCTGCTTTCCTCTGTGTCTCTCTCCTTCAACCTGTCACGTGAATATAAGTTTTCCAAGCCATCCTTACTCATTACGTGACCCAGAAATTTAAACTGCCTCTTTTTGGCGTTTAATTTTGTTTCCATTCCTCGTTGTTGCTCACATGTTCGGTCTATGGTATCCTCAGCATCTTTCTCTAGAACCACATTTCTGTCGCTCCATGACTCTTCATGTTTGAGGAGATTGTACATAGAAACATGAAGAGACATAAAAATAGCGAAAGATGTTTTCCAGAAACTAAGCAAAATATTAAGGTACACCGGGTGTAACAGAAAAATTGTCCAAATCGTGTAAAAGCAAAATTGCCCATTTGTTAGATTAAGATCTGAACCGTTGTATCTTAGAAAGGATTAAAGCTATCTTACTGGAATTCTCCAAGATTTTCATAATACTGTTAGACTCTACTTTGAGAAATAAGAATATATAATTACTCTCCAAGTTTAACAGAAGATTCGTGAGAAAACCATCACAAACGAAAATGACATGTTCATCATTAATTAATCATAGCTAAGGATCGGAAGCACATGAAAGATTGAAATAAATAATATATATATATATATATATATATATATATATATATATATATATATATATATATATGTTCCAGGAAAATTTTCCAACTGATTCAAGATGATCCACGCCCTCTCTAACCTTCTAACTTTCTGTCCTGGAGTAACAAGTTGCCTCGCAACTAGTCTTTTTCCATTGCTCTTTGGACTGTCATAAATGAAACTGTTCTCTCATGTGCCAAACGTCTTATGGATTGAGTTGGATCTTTTCTAATTGATCTCTTTAGCTCTGTACTGTTTGCTCTTTTCTAAATTTGTTTACCGTTCTCCTGATGGTCCTTGTAAGAAAGTTGAAGATGGAAGCCAAAATATGGAAGCCAAAGTATGGAAGCCATTACTGAAGGCCTGAATGATTTTTTACCCCTCATTATTGCTCAGTTGAGAAGAGAGTGGGGCTGACAGAAAACAATTTTAACCTGTTCTCTTTCTAGCTGAATAACTTAAAATGTTTTTCAATGATTCTTATGACAAATGGTATCCAGACGGCTAAACATCTTATCTGAAAACCTAGAAAAAAGGAACTCATTTAGTTTAGTCGTTTTTTTTTAGATATTAAATATTTTTTGGGATGGATAATTATGTTACACGATTTGGACAATTTTGCAGTTACACCCGATATATATATATGTTTTAATCAATTCGCCTCAAGCAAACCGAGGATCCCACTAAGACGCAAAGGGCGGTTGGAAGTGAAAGACAATACAAAAAAAATTGGAAGTAACTGGAAAACCCGATTCTAAACAGAGAACAAGGGATAAAACTCTACTCCTGTTAGAAAAACCGGGTAGGAATGTGAACGGGATATTGTTGAACCTAGGGAAAAATTGGTTTTATGTCAACGAGTGTTCGTTGACACTTTTGTGATGCCAACGAATACTCGTTGTCAATTTTGTAATGCTTGTTGTAGCAGAGACTTTGTAATCGCAGATACAACTTATAGTACGCCGTTGAATAATACTAGAGTCAGACGCCTTCGAATATCACTCGGACTAATAGGACTTGCTCGAATAGTAATCCGTATAGTGATCCGAATAGAGAAATAGTATAATGAATAGCATAGCGGTTCGTATAGTAATAGAGGACAGAAAAGAAATGGTGGTCCGTATAGTATAGAGGATAGACTAGCAATGCCGATCATTTAGATGTCACGTGACTTCCTACTTATGTGTTTCCTCTATGGTTACGTGCTCTACTTAATTTAATAATGGGATCGCCTGTGTTTGCTCACTGTCGATCGATGTTCAAACTCAAATGCCGGCAGCGACACTTCATTCCTATATAACAGTTGGAAACAAAGAAACGCTTGTTGAACCGGTATGTCATATATAATTTATTATATGGCAATAAATCCCGGACAGTCTCTTCAAAAATGAAGAAGTGTCTTGAAACGTCAGAGATGTGTTTCTACTGACGAATTGTCTCGTTTGATTTTGTACGGCTTATCATCGTAAGAATAATTATTTTCTTTTTTTACGAGCGAATATTGCAATAACATTTTTTTAGAATAACAATAATTTTTCAAGATAAATGGACTGCTATTTGACCTATAACTGAGGAGAAATTGATAGATTCATAGCTTTTCCAAGAGCATTTGCATGTAAGTGAATTTAACGAACCCAACTGGAATTGGATCTCTCCGATTAACTATTGGGAGCCATTATCCATTACAGCATCCGCACATCCAAGGTTGCACCTGGTATTCCCAAGCGGTCACCCATCTAGGTACTGACTAGGATCAATGTTGCTTAACTTCGGTGATCCTACGGGAACCAATGTTTCAACGTGATATGGCCGTAAGCCACCACATTGAAGACAAGAGGGACAGCAAGAAACCTACTTAAGAATCTGTAGCAGAGTAAACGAATAGTTAAAACATACTAAGAACTACAAAAGATAGGAAGTTGTGGATAGCCATGACCGCCCAAGTCCTGAAGGGATATGGCATGTAAAATTAGGAGAAATATCAACATCGTTGGAATCCCTGATTCGACCCCAGCTTCCTCTTTCAAGTATAGTGGCATAACTATATGAAGATTTTAGCAAGATATTTGACGATAGGATAAAATGTCTTTTATCTTTTTACTTTTCTTTTTCTTTTTATGTGCCATGTCCTTTCAGGGCGTAGGCGATCATGGCTCTCCACCTCTTCCAATCCCTTGCAGCTCTCAACAAGTTCCTTCCCTCTATTTCCTCCCCCTGACCACGTTCTGTCATCCACCTGCTCAAGCTCGTCAGGTATGTGACGCGCTGCTTTCCCTTGTCTCTTTTTCCCTCTATTCGACCCGTGAGTATCAGATTCTCCAGGCCCTCCTTCCTCATTATGTGTCCCAGAAATTTCAGTTGCCTCTTTCTGATGTCGAGTATAAGCCTTCTCCTTGTTTGCAACCTCTCTAAGACCTCATCGTTTCTCACGTGCTCGGTCCACGATATCCTTAACATCCTCCTGTAGAACCACATCTCCGTTGCCTCGGGTGGCATCTTCATCTTTGAAGAAATCGTCCAACATTCGCTGCCGTGAAGAAGGAAAGATGTCATGTACCAGCTCAGTATTCTTCTTTTTTTTTGTTACCAAAGAAATCCTCCAGTCTTGCAATACTCTGCTCAGCTTTTGGAATGTGTCCTTGGCCATCCCAACACGTCTACGGAATTGTTCACATAATACAAGACGCAAGAGCCCCTCAAAGTAGAGGGTTACTAATTAATTATGTTGGATAGATAACGGTTGACTCTACACTTGAAAATATTGTAGTGATCAAGAAAGTAGTGGTTCTTGGGAAG
>OZ038480.1:59665897-59675897 GCA_964036315.1 Acanthosepion esculentum
ACATGAAAACACCTTATACAGAGTTTACACTTTTCACTGTTTCAATCAGGTGTGACACGGGTCAAGGTGACAGGTATCTATATTAGGGAAGGAGGTTTATTTAAAAAAACAAAAAAAACAAAAAAAAACAGAATATTAACCTCATGACGACAAATTTGGGTATTAGAAAAAACACTATTTTTAACTTAAATTTAAAATTAAAGAAAAAATTTAAAAATAAATTTAAAAATTATATATATGTATATATATAAAGGGAGGTTAGGGATTAATGGAAAGAGATTAGGTAGATATTTTAAGTAGATTAAAGTTTATAAATTATAATTAATATAGTATAAATGGTTTTAGAAGTGGGAATTTTTCAGTATGTTGCATTAGAATTTGTTTTTAGTTTATGTCGACATTTATATATATATATATATATATATTTATATATATATTACCGCACAGTGAGTTCGGTCCTAATGAAAGGGTATTCGATGTATATTAACAGAGCTAAGACTTATACTACTATTAAATATACAATTTGTTTCTCACCGTTAGCAAAACTCATGCAATCATCATGTCAGTTTGTTCCATCTATCTATCTATCTATCTATCTATCTATATATATATATATATATATATATATGTGTGTGTGTGTGTGTGTGTGTGTGTGTGTGTGTGTGTGTGTGTGTGTGTGTGTGTGTGTGTGTGTGTGTGTGTGTGTGTGTTTGTGTGTTTATGTGTGGTGGGTATCTTCATATATTGTCTAAAAATTAACATACAGGTTGAAAAGATGAACGAAGAATAACGTGATACGGCATATATACAAAATTAGTATAAAAAAATTCAAGTTAGAATTAAGTATTACTAATAGATAGATATATACATGTAAAGTAGCGCACATTTGAGTGGTTGTAATAATAAAACAGTGATAGATATATAATAACAACGCTAAGATTTATACTACTAATAAATATACATTTTGTTCCTCACCGCTAGTAAAACTCATAGAGTCGTCATGTCAGTTTGTTATATTTATCTATCTATATATATATACACACACACACACACATATATATATATATATATATATATATATATATGTGTGTGTGTGTGTGTGTGTGTGTGTGTGTGTGTGTGTGTGTGTGTGTGTGTGTGTGTGTGGACGGTACCTTCAAAGATTCGCTAAAAATGAACATACCGGATGAAAAAATGAACCAAACTTAATAAAAACTATGTTTATCTTAATGTTATTTTTAAGAAGAAAGACCCAAAGATTTTATGATTATTGAATTATATGTTTTTGTCCTTTTTATAACGATCTAAAGTTTGTTTAAAAATTTTGTTGACCTTCCTCAGCTGGGGACCATGAATTAATATCAGGCATTTTAGCGACTTTTTGCGGTGAAAAACTGATTTGGAAATTCTTGCAAAAATCAAATAAATGACGGATTATAATGAAACTTTTAGGAATTATTCACAAGTGAATGAAATTATTTTAGAAATTTATTTTTTAGAAAATCTTGGTAAAAACATTTCTTTTTTACATGTGTTAGAAACTACGACTTTATTTAAAATATGAAATTTAATTTTATGAAATTTTATTTAATTTATGAAATTTAATTTTATGAAATTTCGAAAAAATAATTTTCGGCCGGTTTAATGTTTATGTTAGTTATAATCAGAACTCCATGGAGAATTTAAATTATCAACTTTTTAAAAACATTTCCCCCCCCCAGTTACTGAAAATCTGCTCCGAATCGTAAAATAAAATTACGATAAAAGTAAGACATTTTTAATTAGAAATGTTTTAATTACTTTTATGAATAAGATATATTATGTTTACTATTATCTTCATAAACAATACATTTTTCGATAAAAAATTAATTTTTACAAGAATTGTTTTCATTTAAATTTTAATTAGAATATATCATAAAGTTTTAAATCTTTTAAAATTCAGTATTAATTTTTACGGGTTAGGTGATATTGATATTAAGTATAAGCTATATTTACTAATCATAACTGGAAAAGCTTACTACAATTCAGCTTCCTCCCGTATTTTAAAAATAATTTTTAATCTTTTTGCGCCGATTTTTGTAAATACAGACGTCCATACATGACATTATCAGAAAATTAAAGCGGTAACTATAGTAAAATTAAAGTGAAAGTACCTAAAATTCAATAAGACATTAGATTACGGAGAATATTTTCATAATTTTTAAATATTAATAGTAGATAAAATTTTCTAAAAAGGCCCACCTTATATTCACCAAGTAATTTTTGAAGATATGTCCCCCGTAGAAAAAAATAAGTTAAATTTCCGGTTGTCAATAAAGATGTCAGGCTGTCAATAAAAATTTTCAACACCTTAAATAAACACCTACCAGCGTGTTAAACATGCATTTCCGCGATAATTTAAATATATATGTTTCAAATCAGATTAATTAAAATTTGAATCAGCTAATATTCTTCAAAAAAATTTCTGAAAACCGTATTTTATTTTTGAAAGATTTGTAAGAAAGAGAATTATATTGTGCTAACAGATGACTAAAAATGGCGAACATTTAAAATTAATCTCGCAATTTAAAAATAATCTCATTCCAATCAATTTTAATTAGACTTGAAATGCAACAAAATAGTTTGCTCATTGGAAATATTATTAAATTTAATCTATTAGCTTCAAATTAAAACTAAAATAAAAGCTTCACGAATGATTTTAATTTTAAAAAATAATTTTAATAGGTACACACACACACACACACATATATTATATAGGTAGATAGATAGATAGCGATAGATATAGATAATGAAAATATTGAGATATTAGATAGATAGATAGATAGATAGATAGATAGATAGATAGATAGATAGATAGATAGATAGATAGATAGATAGATAGATATGAAAAGATAGTCATGTAGATAATGAAAATACTGAGATAGATAAATAGATAGATAGATAGATAGATAGATAGATAGATAGATAGATAGATAGATAATGAAAATACTGGGATAGATTTATTGAAAATGAAACTGAACACATATATAATTGTGTATTTAGGCAGCAATCCTTCCTTTATGCATGTTTCCTTAAAAACGACACACAAGCTACTACGTTTAAGCATTTTATGTAATTTTTCTTGTGATCGCACAAGAGCTTTTTATGGGACACAGAGTGTGTAGAAACTGCCCAAATGTTCTATAGTTCCGAGCGCTTTCAGCTATACTTTTAGCGATTATCATTTGGATTCTATCGAGACTGGAAAGTGAGGACTGAGCAGCACCCGCCCAAATATGGCAGCCGCACTCAATTTTAGTATGTTCGAGTTCCATTTGAAGTCTGGGCTTTGTTTAACCACTAATAGTCGAGATAGATAGATAGATAGATAGATAGATAGATAGATAGATAGATAGATAGATAGATAGATAGATCAAATAAATCTGAAGTTTAGTACGTAATTATTAGGTGAATTTTGATTGAAAATTATCACTGTATAATGATAACTCTACTTAATTAATAAACGTTATTGAATTAAGTGCATTGTCAAGAAAACGAATTATCCTGAGACAGATATTTAATGTGTCAAATAAATGCCTTTTCATCATGGGAATTCAGACCGTTATCCTACATTTACTGGCCGACGAAATATATAGATAGATAGATAGATAGATAGATAGATAGATAGATAGATAGATAGATAGATAGATAGATAGATTTTTATATAGTGAGGTTAGCTCTGTAAAAAGGCAGCCACTCGAGGCAGAGGGTTACAAATTAAGAGGCACAGTTTACGCGGATAGGAGGGTAAGTAACAGTTAAACCTAGATTTGAACAGGTTATGATTGTAGGGACCGGGAAATCACCCTTTTGGGAGACGGTTCGCGAGAAGAAGCTGCTCGGGTGGAAATACTCACCAATGGAATACGGAGGGAAGTATAGTTCTCTACAATGCACGTAACATGGCGAGTCTTAGCCGTGAAGGTTAAAACTAGTGGAACTAAGCGATGTAGTTCGTCAAAACACTTTCCATGGAAATAAAGATAGAGCAGGGAGAGGCTTGCGAAGTTTCGTCTGTGATAAATGGGCACGGAATTCAAAACAATGACATCACCCACAAAGACGTGGAGAAGGGTTTTGGACTCTATCGAGGCTGGTACCCATTTTCGGCCTGATCTGCCTCTTGTAAAAATTTGCAGCATCTTTAACAAAGGATCGTCTGTAAAAGTTTCACTTGAGGTTTGTGTTGAGTTTAAGTCCCAACTGCATTAAAAAAAAGTGTACAAAATCCACAAAAACAAAAGAAAAAATGCATGCTATAACTAAAAAAAAACAAAAAAAGCTAATACATAATATTACGTAAATACTCCAAAACTAATTAACTTAGTTAATAGAAAAATTAACACAAACGCTGGAAAAACAATTAAAAATTTAATCATCGTAAAACAGTGTTACATTTATATCAGAAAATGGCGTCTACGAAAGAAAATATAAACAATTCTTCTGCGACAAAACAAAACAAAAAATAATGCTTTGGCAAACCATACTGAGATTTAAAGAAAATAATAATGGCTGGCCGCTCGTATTCGAAAAATGCCTGTCTTCAAGTGTGGCTAGCAAATCCCTGTTGCAGATAGCTGCTCGGGCACATTTGTGCTTGTTATTCCAGGATCATTTTCCAACTTATTCAAGATGATCTTCACACTCTCAAATCTTCTTTCTTTCCCTGAGTAACAAGCCGCTTCACATGTTTCCTATACGATTAAATTTTCAAGTCTTTTTTCACTGTTCTTTGAAATGTCATAGCTGAAACTCCCCTCTCACGTGCCAAAAGTGATATGGATTGAGTTGGATCTTTTCTCTAAGTTGAAATGATGGCCTCCCTTCTTGTTGTGACCTGCTGAATTTCCTCTCAGTTTTCATGTTCCCACTTTTTAAAACTTATTCACCGTTCTCTTGATGGATCTTGATGAATGGGCTTTGAAGATGGACGCCAGGGGATGAAGGTTGGGACCATTACTGAAGGTGTAAATGATTTTTTTTCTTCTCATCATTTCTCAGTGGAGAAGACAGTGGAGCGGATACAAAATGATTTTATCCTTTTCTCCTTCTAGCTGAATAACTCAAAGGGTTTTGTTCTTACGACAAATGGTATCAAGATGGCTAAACGTCTTATCTGAAAACACAATTAAAAAACACAATTAGTTTAGTGGACTTTTAGACATCAAACAATGGGATGGGCAATTATGCTGTAACACTATTTGGACAATTTTGCTGTTACACCCGGTGTACACACACACATTCGCGCGCGCACACAGATATATATATATATATATATATATATATATATATATATATATATATATATATATATATATATGCAGGGTGCGGTAAAAGTAACGTCCTTTCTTATCGAACAAAACTAAATTAAAGTAGTTTAAGAAAATTTATAAGTACTAGCCAATTCCTAGTTTTACGAAAATTTCTCTTAATAATAATTTTAAAATAATTCTGCGGACAATGTCATTTTTCTTTATGGTAACTGGATTTTTGGCGATTGCCTCACTCGGTTACCGTCGTTCGATACTGTCCGTCTGAAAAATGAAATGATGCTTTTATCGCGGTCGCCTTCAGTTCTAAGCCGCTCTTATTTTTGTGGGTTGAGTGGGTTTTACTTTTGATTGAATTCTTTAGTTTCTTTTATTCAAATTATTGGGTCCATCTCCTCCCATTTTCTTTCGCGGAAGTTTTATATATATATATATATATATATATATATATATATATATATATATATATATATATATATTCATTATAAAATTTGGCATCAGTCAGAGATCGTATCCTTAGGGGCTATCAGCGCACGGCAGAGAGAAAGGAAAATTTTAGCGTTTTCTATACGAAATACGCCAGTGGCTAGGAAAACTCAATTCATATTTGAAGAGTAATGCATTAATAGCAGGAGCAGCCACTGTTTTTAAATTTACCCTTTTCTCCAGAGAACTCCATCGGGGGGATGTCTGGATTTTAAATTTACCCTTGTCTCCAGAGAACTCCATCGAGGGGGGGTCTTTTTTTTAAATTTACCCTTTTCTCCAGAGAGCTCCATCGGGGGATGTCTGGATTTTAAATTTTCCCCTTTTCTCCAGAGAACTCCATCGGGGAGGATGCCTGGTTTTTAAATTTACCCTTTTCTCCAGAGAGCTCCATCGGGTGGTGTCTTTTTTTAAAATTTACCCTTTTCTCCAGAGAGCTTCATCGGGGGGATGTCTGGATTTTAAATTTACCCTTGTCTCCAGAGAACTCCATCGGGAGGGAGGTCTTTTTTTAAAATTTACCCTTTTCTCCAGAGAGCTCCATCGGGGGATGTCTGGATTTTAAATTTTCCCCTTTTCTCCAGAGAACTCCATCGGGGAGGATGTCTGGTTTTTAAATTTACCCTTTTCTCCAGAGAGCTCCATCGGGTGGTGTCTTTTTTTAAAATTTACCCTTTTCTCCAGAGAGCTTCATCGGGGGGGATGTCTGGATTTTAAATTTTCCCCTTTTCTCCAGAGAGCTCCATCGGGTGGTGTCTTTTTTTTAAATTTACCCTTTTCTCCAAAGAGTTCAATCGGGGGGATGTCTGGATTTTAAATTTACCCTTGTCTCCAGAGAACTCCATCGGGGGGGGGGGTCTTTTTTTTAAATTTACCCTTTTCTCCAGAGAGCTCCATCGGGGGATGTCTGGATTTTAATTTTCCCCCTTTTCTCCAGAGAACTCCATCGGAGAGGATGTCTGGATTTTAAATTTTCCCCTTTTCTCCAGAGAGGTCTATCGGGGGAGTCTTTTTTTTAAATATACCCTTTTCTCCAAAGAGTTCAATCGGGGGGGATGTCTGGATTTTAAATTTACCCTTTTCTCCAGAGAACTCCATCGGGGTGGGGTCTGTTTTTTAAATTTACACTTTTCTCCAGAGAGCTTTATCGGGGGGGGGGACTTCCGAGAGCATATACAGTCATTCACAGACAGACTGTTTCGATCTATATATTTGTACATCGTACATAGTTTAGTAGTACCCCAGGGAATTTGTGGTATTATAATATATGTTATATTCGACTTCGTGCGAGCAAATGAACAACAACGTCGACTCATTTTTACTCACCAAGCTTGGGTCAACCCATGTTATGCTTTCCAGGCACTTTCTAAAGGCGCCGCACACTGGGATCGCCTCCCCAGGCCAATAACATCAAGAAGTAACTTTCCTGATCGAGCATAGTGAGAAAAGAATTAACGAACATAAAAGGGACTTAAGAATAAACAGCACACTCTCCGGGGATTAATTTGAATAAGATATTCCCAACTTGGATATCATATTTTTATTTTTTCATATTGAATAGTTATTTTTTCCCCACTCCATATTGGATAAGTTTTATTTTTTTTGCTTTATGCCTTTGGAGATATTTTCCTCGTCACGGATAATTTTTTTTTTTTTTATTGAATAATTTTATTTTATTCACCCACCAGGTACTTTTCGATAAGTTTCGAATTAAAATTTTTCTCCCTATCCGTCTGGATAAGATTTTCATTCCCGATCTTTTTTGGATAAACCCTCTCCCCCGCGTATTTGTTTAACTTTTCCTTTTGGATAATATTTTTCTCTCTTTTGGATAAGTCCCCGATGTCTGTTTTAGATATTTTCATTCTGACATTTTTTCCCTCCATAAGTTTTTTTTTTCCTTCAATCCTAATATTTTCCTTTTGAATTTAGGTACCTTCAAAAATTTGCTTAAAAAGGAGACATGATGAAAAAAATACCTAAAACATAATAAAAATGAAATTTTTTCGTCAAAATATTTGTCATTATTAAAAACAAAAGATTAAAGTATTTTTTCATGTAATAATTACTTTTCCATTCTTTATACATAGAAATCTGGAAATTTTGGTTAAAAAATACCGATGACTTTTTTCTTCGTCCGCCAAAACGGGACATGGAAATTGTACAGAAGATTTGAGTGTTTCACGATCACAATTTTGACCTACCCATTATAACTCACAAGGCTTTACTGTTACACGCGGTATGTATGCCTATATACTTCAGTGGATATAAGTGTTTGAATAGTGGCACATATTTTAAATTGTCTAAATTAACTGTAGAGTTTTAACAGCGAAAATGAATACTTGGCAGGATTCGAAGTGCCATTCCATTGCGTAGCCAGAAACAAGTATCCGATTCGACTAGAGCGGGCTTCCAGCAAGGAACAATTACCCTTCTAAGGAATGTACATCTTCCCGTTCATATTTAACCGAGCTGAACTGTGATGCGCTCTGTGGTCGAGAGGTCTGAAAATACCTGAGCAGACCATGTTTGTGCCTATAACATTGGACATAACTGGTCCTAAATTAGAGCCATACTTACCTAAACAAAATAGACCAAACCCGGATATAAGAGAAACCCGGATATAAGAGACTTCGTATCCGGTCCCGACAACTCTCTTATATCCGGGTTACACTGTATATACACATATATACATATATATATGCATATATATATATATGCATATATATATATACATATATATATATATATATATATATATATATATATATATATATATATATATATATATATACCGGGTGTAACAGAAAAATCATATCGGGATGTAAAATAAGATTCATTAATTCCTTAGAAATTATCTTTCTCTCTCACTTACTCTATCTATCTCCATATATATATATATATATATATATATATATATATATATATATATATATACCGGGTGTAACAGTAAAATTGTCCAAATTGTGTAAGAGAAAAATTGTCCAATTGTTAGATTAAGATTTGAACCGTTGTAGCTTAGAAACGATTAAAGATATCTTACTAGAATTCTCCGACGTTTTTATAAGACTATTGGACTCTGAGCAATAAGAATGTATAATGTCTCTCAAGCTTAACAGAAGATTCGTGATGAAATCGATCGTAAACGAAAATGTCATGTTTGAACAAGACCAGTACACACAAACCCTCGGTCACTGGGCGTATGCTAAAACACATGTATCCACTAAAATATAACGTCTTAAGTGATAAGAAAATCATATCGGAATGAAAAATGATATCCATTAATTCCTTAGAAATTATATCTATTTCTCTCTCTATGTATCTATACAGATTTCTTTTTTTTAGGAAACAGATTAAAGAAATTAAAAATATATATACGTATACAGGATGCGGCAAAAGTAATGAACTTTTTGATCGAACAAAAACAAATTAAAATAGTTTAAGAAAACTTATAAGTACTAGCCCAATGCCTGTCTTACAAACATTTCTCTTAATAATAATTTTAAAATAATTCAGCAGACGATGTTATTTTATTTATGGTAACTTGATATTTGGCGATTGCTTCACTCGGTTTTCCGTTGTTCGATACTGTGCTTCTGAAAATATTCACTAACCTCCCCAGCGGTCAGATGTGGCACAAAGCCGAATTTAATATGGGGTGACCCGAGACCGTAGACTCGGGCAAAAATTTCCCGTAGACCCCGTATACAGCGGGTTGGGTAGCTATCTACCTAGCACAGACGAGGCATTGCCCTTTGACATAGTCTCGTCTAGGTTCCACTCTGCCCAGAGGCAGAGAGTTTGACAAGTACACCGGGAAGTGAATTCCGCAGTGAAGATATTCACCTACCGCACCACGCGGTCGGATACGACACAAGGCCAAGTTTATTGTGGGGTATCCGAGCCCGTAGGCCCGGTCAAATATTCCCCGTAGACCCCGTACAAATGGAGTTGAGTAGCTGTCTACCTACCCCAGGCGACACCCTGCTTTTCTACGTAGCCTCGTCTGGGTTCCTCTCTGCCTGGAGGCAGAGAGTTTAACAAGCACACCGGGAAGTGAATTCCACAGTGAAGATATTCACTAATCTCCCCACGCGGTCAGATATGGCACAAGGCTGAATTTAATGTGGGGTAAACCGAGCCCGTAGAATCGGGCAAAAATTCCCCGTAAGCCCCGTATACATGGGGTTGGGTAGCTGTCTACC
>OZ038480.1:59680897-59730897 GCA_964036315.1 Acanthosepion esculentum
TTTTTTGGCAAAGCCCTGAAATTTAGCAAATCAAAGTGATTCCGAAAACATCTTAAATTACGAATTGTTACAAATCTATTATATAACATATATAATACTTCTTTGCTAGTTATCTATGCGTCAACGATAAAACTAAAGTTTTGGGTGCTAAGAAATCTTTGAATGCAGTTTCTGCATCTTCTTTGTATCGGAACGTCTTTGGACTTAAAAAAATTCCAAGATGCTTGAAAAAGTGGTAATCAGTGTGTAAAAAACCATAGGAATATAGGAATTATAGGAATATAGTGAATGTGGCCAAGCCTCTTATCTCAAGTCTGTGAGCTTTTGCAGTGTCAACCTCAATGGGTTATTTAATGCCGACAAAATTTTTATTGCTGGTAATTTTTTTTTAATCTATATCTAGTAATATTTTTTTTCCAAAAATGTATTGCTAGTAATAATTTTTTTTTAAAGTATTTTTGGTATTAAAACCTATTTTTACGTTTTCATAGTGTTTTGACCCCAGTTTGGTGGGGGGTAACTATTTGCCCATAGCTGGGACCCTAACAGGTGCTACCACCCCGGATCAGAGTGGACCTGGCAACACCATCAATTGAGGTAGTTTCACGCTCCTCAAAACCTCCTGATCAGAGGCCTTGCTGTTGTTATCGTCTTACCCAGGACGCGGATGTTGTTTATCGTCATACCCAGGACGTAAGCTTGAAGGAAAGTCAATTTGGAGTTCACATCTAGATATTTGCGAACATCTTGTACAGGGTGACTGAAAAGTAACTCCCTATTTAATATATGATTGGCTGCCTCGTGTTGTAAAGATTATAGTTAGTTCAATAACCCTGTACTGGAGACTATAAATTCTCTCTTCCTCTCTCTCGCTAACACGGAAGGAAACTTCTGATAAATCGCTACAGTCATTTGCAATTTCTCGGTGGTAATTTCACTAACTAAAAATATCAGGGAAAAAAATCTAGCCTTTAATTTCAAATGGCAGCCAACATCAATTGGTATTTCACTGAAGACCATCCATCGATGATTTAAACATTTTCCAACATACGAGCATCATTCATTCGGAATTTAATAATAAATGACAAATTGGTAACTCTTGGATTAATCCAGTTCTTTGAATATTTGGCAGTGTTATGTCTGCAAGCATGCTTCGGTATTTTAGAACTGCTATTAGAAAAGTTGGTTCACTGTGTCGTGCTAGACAGTTTTTTTCTCGCCAGAATCTATCTTATATATTTATAAGTCTACCATTCGTCCATAATTCGAATATTCTTGCTACATATGGCCCGATGCTCCTCTTATACATTTAAAGATTCTTGATAGAATCCAAAGAAGAATCTGCAATGTTATGGATCGTGTCCTGGCATCCCGGCTTCAGTCACTTTCCCACTGCCGTAATGTTGCTTATCTGTGTCTTTTCTATAAATACTTTCATGGGAATTGTTCTACTGAACTTTGCTCTATGACACCTAGATTTAATGAATTTACGCGCGGTACTAGATCGGCAACAAGGTCTCGTCATTTTGCAGTTGAATTGGCTAAATATAACCGTAAGTTCTTTGCTAGCAGATTCTTTTCTCGCACTTCTCGCCTGTGGAACTGACATCCGGCTTCAAGTTTTCGAACCAATTTTGATCTTCAACAATTTAAATGTAACATCAATCGTTATCTACTGTCTTCTTGATTTCTCTTCTATTGTTATCGCTCCTTAATATATTTTTTTCTTTTTCTTATTCTTTCACAATCAATAACCCCCTTGTGACTTAGTGGCTTTATTGCCTTGTTTGGGTTGAAAAGATTAAACTTCACTGTGCATAAAAAAGGCTTCAATAAGTACCATACTGTTAAAAATATGAAGTTAACTTATTTATTAAATTTCACTTTTCTCTTTATTTTTATAATTTAAAAAGATTTTTTTAAAAGTATTTTTATATATTTTAGCATAATTAAAAGATAAAAAGCATAAGACTAGCTTTTTAAAATAGATTTTCTCAATTTTTTACTCGTTTGACGTGAAAGTTTTAGCACGAACATAAATCGAGTGACCTAACTTTAAAAAGTCCCATAACTGCACTAAATTAGCATGTCGAAGCTGAGGGGTTTTTTTTCAACCTCCAGCTTAGTGTTGATAAAAGCCCAAGTAATTTGTAGCTGTTGATAGAGAGAGAAAAAAAAACTTTAAAAGAATTTTAAAAAAAACTCTAAGATATTTTCCCTCAAAATACTCGGTACGAACGCGAGATTTTACACCCAGTATCTTATTATTGCGCTGAAAAACATTTTCAGATGAGAATTTTCGGCATTATTCCATGTCTAAGACCAGTAGAGCGCGTATTAAATGGTGTAACGTGATACTTTAAAGTCAACAAGAGAAAGACCAGATCAGCACAATCGGTATTTGTTTCGTTCTGGAATCTTTGCTTCGCCCAAGACGAATAAGGGAATTACTTTATAGAATATTCTTTTGTCATTGTTAATAATGATGATGATATTATTAGTTGGCGGAATTCTGTTATTTAATGTCGAAATCTGTTTTTATTTTATTATACTTGAATCTAGATGTAAAGATAAGTCGAGTTTATACTTGAATCTATAGGTTAGCATTGATTGGGTTTATACTTGAATCTATAGGTAAGCATTGTTCGTGTTTATACTTGAGTCTGTAGGTAAGCGTTGACCGTATTTATACTTGAGTCTGTAGACAAACATTGCTCGTGTTTATACTTGAGTCTATTGGTAAGTATTGGTCGAGTTTATACATGGGTAAGTGTTTATACTTGAGTCTGTAGGTAAACATTAGCTTGGTTTATACATGAGTCTATAAATAAACATTTGCCGCGTTTATGCTTGAGTCTTTTGGTAAATATTGGTAGGTCTTATATTTGGACCTATAAATAAATATTTATCATGTTTGTACTTGATCTTGCAAGTAAGCATGATCGGGTTTATACTTGACTATATGTAAACTGTCCTCGGTATGACCATAATCTATATCCGACAGCAAAGCCTCTAATTGGTGGATTTGAGGACCGTGAAACCACCTCTTAATTACTGTTCTTCCCAACTTCACCCTGATCCAGTGTTGTAGGACCTGTTAGAACGCCAGCTATGGGTAAAAATTGAACCCCCAAACAATATGAAAGGATAAAAATACATTTTTATAGTAAAAATACCAGCAATACATTTTTATATAAAATAATTACCATCGAGACATATTTATAGTAAAATTACCAACAATACATTTTTAAAGCAGAATTACCAACAATAGGCTTTATAGCAAAATGGCCAACAATGCATTTTATCTGTAGTTGAACCCATAAAAATGTTCAAAATATTTAGATTTCAGCATTAAATAACACATAGAGGTTCATATGCAGCTAAGCCAAATCAAACAAACGTTCAAGATATGTCAAAAAACCACATTATTTTTGCACCAACCTAATACAAACTTTGGGGTCGGGTTCCTCACACTAAACAAAGACAAAAATACATATAACGTATGTCCGCAAATCCTTCGTTTTTTAGTTAAGTAAAAGTTTATGGTAGATGGCAATGTAGTTCCATAGACTAGGCTACATTTGTCATTCATGTACCTTTGTGGCCAGTCTGTCTTCATCCTTTAACGTATGTGGTAGTGAATTAACAATGGCAGGATATTCATATCGTGAGTAGGCAGATATGATTTAACATGCGGCCGCGCGAATGGTAATGTACGCAAGGCTGCACGGCAATATCAAATTGCGTTTCCAGACCGAAGGCAGCCGAGTCATCCAACCTTTGCTTCTCTTTATCGTCGCATTGCTGTGACAGGATCCGTGGCACCACAGACTATAGTAATAAGTATGTTTGGAGTGTATCATGGATTGTACATTTAACAGCTCAAACCGTAAACATTTAATTAATAACTCAAAAACGAAAGATTTGTGGACATATGTTTATATGGATTTTTTGTCCTTTAGTATGAGAAACCTGCCCACAAACTTTGCAAAAGTTTTTTTAACACACGCTGTATAAGAAACTCGATTTAAACCACGTCAGATTTCATCATGATCATCATCATCATCATCACATATAACCGGGTGTGGTCGTATGGTTGCTGGGTAAATGAGCACCTAACCAATTTCCTCCACAAATCTGTGTTGAAAGGAAAATGGGTGTCCATGCATAGCGTGTTTTGAGCAAGGAGACCTAGCGGAGCACATCCTTCTTCAGATCAAATCTCAGCCGATATCTTCCAACATTTCTTTTTAATTTTTATAACACCTAGCATAACGGAATTTCAAATAGTAAGAAACGAGGTTATGAAGATTATGTTGTGCCTTTCTTTCAAGTGGGGAGAGCCACTTTATCTGTAAAGTCAGTCTACGAAATCCTGGCTTTAGGATATCGGCCCTCCAATATGGATGTGAATGGAGGTCCTTTTCAAGTGCAGCTGCCAGGTTTACTGAGGCAGATCTGTCCAGTCTGCTACTAAGACAGGAGTAAATAGTTGCATCATCTACATAAATTCTTGGGCACTGGAAAAGCGTCGTTAGTTTGTCAACGATTTTAACTTTCAGAACAATCATATATATACATCAGACTAACTGAGAAGTCGGGGTAAATTATAGAGTTTTCTAAGTGATGTAATTTAATGTCTAATAAACAAAAGTGAGTATGTGTTGTTAATTTTTTATATAATGTAATTAATATCTATATTATTTTAGTTTGGGATTAATTTCTATATTAGATATTTGAAATAAAAGGTTATTTTTAGACACACACACACACACATACACACACATATATATATATATATATAGAGAGAGAGAGAGAGAGAGACAGACAGACAGAGATAACCAAATGTACAAGAATGAAGAATAAAATTACAACCTTCAAAACATTAATTTAAAACAGGACTCAATACAAGAGTCGAGCAATAAATATTTATTATACACTGTTACATTAGAACATGTAAGTAACTACAATTTTGTAGTAGTTACTTACATATTCTAATATAACAGTGTGTATGTATGTATATATATATATATATATATATATATATATATATATATATATATATATATATATATATATATGAAATGAAGTGTGGGCATGGATGTCAACAATGTGTGGTGACAGTCTGTTTCATACTTGAATGAAATTTTAAGGCCATATATATATATATACATATACATATATATATATATGACAATTGAACCTTGCTTTATCATGATGATTTCTTGTGAGCTAATTACTAGGACATACTTAGTCTTAAAAAGTAGTTTCCTTGCTGGAGGAAAAGAATACAGGTTCAATTCCTGATGCAAAGCAATTTTCTTTAATAGGACTTCTCAATCTATAGGCTGGTGAAATTAATTTCGCTGTTTAAAATAACAAGTATGTCACACACTCACACACACTCATATATATATATATATATATATATATATATATATATATATATATATATATATATATAAAACCAAATGTACAAGAACGAAGAATAAAATTGTAACATTCAAAACATTAATTTAAATCAGGGCTCAATACAAGAATAGAGAAATAAATATTTATTATACACTGTTACATTAGAACATGTAAGTAATTCTAAAATGTATATATATATATATATATATAGTCAAACCTAATGAGCCAGACAAACCTGCCAATGTTTCACTTAGGCAGATCGTCAGGGTCAGCTGGCTCATATCGAGCTTGTATCGAGCTCTTTAGTTAGTTGTTTACTCGTATCGGAGTTTTTTCTTTGGGCCTTGAACCTGTATCGGTGCGATTATTTTCGACAGACCTTTCATGTGCCTGGCTCTTTCTTTTTAAAAACCTTTTTTTCCCTTCGTGATTGATTTGGCTATTGTTAAATCAAGAATTCGAAGGTTTTTCGATACGAGTATAGTTACTATATATATATATATATATATATATATATATATATATATATATATATATATATATATATATATATATATTGTTGCATTAGAATATGTAAGTATCCACTACAAAATTATACATTTTGTTTCAACGTCTAATAAAACGTCTCCTAACAATGATGATAACCATCATTGTTAACCACCTGATGAGACGTTTTATTTTAAACGTTGAAACGAAATGTACAATTTTGTAGTGGATACTTACATGTTCTAATGCAACAATGTATGACATATATATATATAATAGAAATTGTAAGGAGAATTTGATAATTATAATTAATTAATTCTTTGAGTCTGAAAGAAACCTCAACAGAATGCACTGGACGGCCGTTTCGTCCTATATTTGGAACTCATCAGCAGTGCGCATCCACTACCGAGAACTGAAACCCTGACAGTTAGGTTGTTAAGCAAACACCATACCAACTGTTCCAACGGTCCTCGGTTACGAAAAGATAGCAAATCAGACTCAATATAGCGCCGCTCGCTCACATATTCCGTGGTGGAACTCAACTGAAGTTCTCTGTAACCATAGGACTGTGCCCCCCGGAGCCACGACTACTATCACCAAGCCGCTCAAACTGAAGCAATATGGGATAACGACATAATTTTTTATATATTAAGGACAGCTTTCGAAGAAAGACGTATGACAATGTACCTGTCTACATCAGTGTTGAACAAAAACTTGGGAGAGTTGAGATGAAGGGATATAACTGAGACATCCGGAAAAGCATGACACGTGGAACTAAAAAAATCTATCCCGGTGGGCGAAATAAAGAATTCAATTCGAAATTCCAGTCTCCTGAAGAAGGCTGGAGTGTACAACGACCGAAACATCGTGATTATGTTCAATAAAGATAAGGACAACAGTCCGAACAATGTAAATAATTACAATAGCTTATCTCAGAAATATGGACAGATATAAAATCGAAAAGGTTTCCGTGTGACGCATTTCGCCCGTTAGGACTTAGTCCTATGTCAGACGAAAACATTTTTACACTTTGTTATATACATATAAATGGATACAATAGTATCACAGCGATTAAAAGTTTTAGGTACTTTTCAGCCGACACACCTGAAAAAATAATATTGCCGGCAAGTAAAACTAAGTGGTTGAAAAGAAAAATTATTTTCAAAAACTAGTGTTAAAATATACCAAATCTAAGGGACGTAACAAAAAAAAAAAAAAAAAAACAAGTAAAAATTGCCTAATGAGCCGTTTAAAGGTACCTAAAAATTTTAATTGCTGTGATACTTTTGTATCCTTATATATATATATATATATATATATATATATATACCGTAATTCCCCATGTATAATACGCATTTTTCTCTAAAAAATAATAATAAAATCGGGGTGCGTATTATGCACAGCTAAAAAAATCTTTAAAAAAATTCCCATGAAATAAAATAAGAAATATCATAAAACTAAAATAATATTATTCTATGTTTAAAACCATTTTTTAAATAACAGTAGGAAACGCTGGCCGTAATGAAAGTTAGGAGGTACAATTTATAGGGTTTGATTACCAAACAAGGTGTGCGTATTATGCGTGTGTCGAGGCATTTTCCCACCCTTTCAGCACAATTTTAGAGGTGCGTATTATGGATGAAGGCGTATTATACATGGGGAATTACGGTATATAATACGGTCGTTTTAAAGATGGAAACTGCAGATAACGGTTCCCATGTCATAGCATGACTGTCTTAACGGATACATGAGTACTAATATATGTCCCCAACGAACCAGTACAGCGACCTCCTATCATAATAGCAACTCGCGAATGACCGAAAAGAAATGATCTGCTTATTATGTCTAAATGACTTTTCATTCCGACGTTACTTTCCGAACGCTCTGATCTATATGTACTGATATTATCTACCTAATAATACGATTGCGGAATAGTAATATTTCTCGGTGATGTTTTCGAACTAACGAAGCAAGAAAACTCAACCACACAGTGGAGACGTGTCCACCACCTTCCCACTTATTACAAACCGCTAGCAATTTTTAAACGTATCTCACCGCTATTTTCATATGGACACATAGAAAATCAATGAGAAAGTTCGACCGGGGTCGCAATTTGGAATATGCATATATCATTTGCCACAAACCCCTGTAATTAATACACGCTTCACCTCGGTCTTTCCTTAGCCAATCTTGACAGTTTAACACCGGACTGAGAAACGTTTTCCCATCCGTTGATCATCATGTACAAACATACAAAGTACTTCTTTTTCTATGATAGTCTCAGCTTTTAAATGCTCAAACTAATTATTTCCATGGCGGTCAAAAGTTGGAGAAAGGTCCGGCCATCTTGTAGGGGTCAGTATATTTGCTGCTTATAATAAAACCTGAACGACTGTGGCTGATAACTGACCCTTTTACTCTTAGTGTTCATTCTCTTTGTCTAGTCACTCTCCGGCCAACTGCAGCTTCTATTTATCCAACCAGCACCACCACTTGTGACCTCATCACGAATTTACAAGTCTTTGGTCTTCATACATCACTGGCTTTAATTATCTCAGGAGAAGGGTGGTGTTGCTGGGACTGTTATAGTTTATAGCTGGGGAGGGACCACTGGGTCGAGAAGAACAGCGGAAGTGCTGGTTACCGTATAAATATATCTATCATACGTGTCAGGACAAAAGCAGGTTCAATGGTCCGAGTCAAATATTGGTGAACCTCGGGGCTCACCAACGTTGGCATTTGCTTCGCCCGCCATCCGCCTCTCCGCCTATCCAACCCGTTCCTTCTCTCGCATACAATCAATCACCTGTCAGTTGATTAGGCAATGGCATTTCGCACCTTTCCAACGCGATGGGCCCCTGCATTGTACATAAGTTTCATTAACTAATAGTTCATTGGGAGTCAATTAATAAAAGATAGAATGTACACACCAATAAGTTTTGCGAACGACCCACTCAACGATGTAGCTGCTCCACGAATTTCTTCTCCCCTCGATCGATTTCCTTCAAGGATAGAACCATCATCAACCGGTTCCTTTCCTAACCCATATACTATCTATATTTTATTACGATATTCAGCTAGTTGCTTTATAGTTTTTCCTTAGAGCATGCGTGAAATTTAGTTAGCAAGCAGTAGCTTATAGTTTATCAACACAGAAAATCGTAGAGCCGAGTTCAAATTTCGGGCTATTCTGTTGCTTTCTCTTTCATATAAAAAAGGCATGAACATTTTCTTCCCCTAGTTGTTATTGTTTATTGATGACTGACTTTTTTCCGCTTATCAACCTTTGTACGTTATTTAAAACTGAAACCTGTTTCGGATTTTGTGAGGTTAGACTATGCAGTGTTCGTAAGCCATCCCTCATCGAAATAGTGACAGGGCTCGACACTGCTTAACTTCAGTGACCGAAAGACAAGCGTTGTTTTCAGAGTGATGACTGTAAGCCCGCAAGCTGTTATATATAGCGGAGCAGACTGGGTTGGCAGCTAGTCTATGAGGAAGACTACTTTCAATTCGAATACGTGAAGAAGATAACAAGAAATGAGTGCACTATTTTTTTTTTCAGAAACTTATTCACAATTTATAAAGAAAGGAAACTGTGGAGAGCCATGATCGGCCACGTGCTGAAGAGACATAGCATTTAAAGAAAATATAGGTTTCGTATAGGTCTGTATGCTTATAGATGGCAAATATGTGGATGTTTGTAAAATACCATACTACACAAACACACACACACACAAACATACATATATATTCCTTTTCTGTCGTATTTAATGAAAGATGAAGTTTAAGAGAAAAGTTGCTGCCCAAATATGCATTAATATATATATATATATATATATATATATATATATATATATAGATAGATAGATAGATAGATAGATAGATAGATAGATGTGCGTGTCTGTGTTTGTCTGTGTCTATTTTCTCCTCGGAAACGAGAAAAAATCACGAACCTCTGAAAAATTAAATAAAGATCTCTGAATTTAGAACTTTTGTTCTTCATCAGTCAAATCTCCATATATATATATATATATATATATATATATATATATATATATATATATAGATATAGATATATATATATATATATGATTAATACGAATAAATATAATTTGTAATTAAGAGTAGCCCGTTATTACTAGTGGTTGTCCAGTTGAATTCTGCTAAGCTTGGATAACATTTCGTGTGCCAACTTGTGTGTTTCCATACATTTATATTTTGGCTAGCTTATGAACTTTTCAGCTGACCATCGTTTATATATATATATATATATATATATATATATATATATATATATATATATATATATATATATATATATATATGATAAAATAAAGAACAAATAGAAAAGTCAAGATAAACGTTTCCTATTTGTTCTTTATCTTATTCTGTCGGATTCCGATCCATATTTTATCTATATCTGATCCCCCTTCTCTCTCTCTCTCTTTCTCTCTCTCTCACGCCCACACACACATATATCAATTATATATATATATATATATATATATATATATATATATATATATATATATATATATATATGGACAAAGAGAGAGAGGGATAATGAAGGATGTGTATAATTGTTCAGATTAGAACCCACAGAGATCTATGTATTTCCATCTTGATTTTCAAACCAAACAAAAAAAGCTTTCCTTATTTAGATAATTGGTGCTGTACAATCATCCTATGTCACATCTACTTTAATTCGTCTGAGGCTAAGTTAATATAAATTTAGTTAAATATGTATCGAATCTTTCTACTCCATGTTAGACAACGACAAGACTCGGTGTAAATCCCAAGAAATTATAATTACCCTAGGAGACCTAAATGCTAACGTAGTCAAGTAGAAGGAAGTGTAAATAGCTGGCAAATTCGAACAAAGAAACTGAAACGAATGCGAAGAAAAATGGGTACAATGGTAACGACTAATGACCAGTTAATAGCCAACACCTGGTTCCAGGAACATCAAAGAGGATCATGGACATGGAGAAGCTCAGGAGGAGGAACTAAAAAACAAATCGACTGCATAACTATCAACAAAGGAATCAGGAATGCATTTTTTCACTGCAAATCCAAATGCCGACTGTACAAACGATTGCCTCCCTGTTTGATGTAAACTAAGAATGAAACTACGGAAACTGAAGAAGACCAACGTAGCACCGAAATTGCAATATAACAGACTCCTGAACGACTAGACCCTGAAAGAAAAATATATGGACAGTGGGAAAAGAAGATACGAGGGACAAAATGGAAATGAAAATTCGAAGTGGGGCACCCTAAGCTTTAGTGGCGTCAATAAACATAAGAAAATGGACGAAGAAGAAAAAACGAATGGATCACAAATGATGGAAAGGAGGCAGAAAAAAATGCCAAGACACCGAATTGAATACAGAAGACTACACAAAGAAATAAAGAAGAAATGCAAACAGCTTAAAGAAGAATGTATCAACGAAAAATGTATGGAAATAGAAAGAATGAGTATCACAGATAAAGGAGATATGAATTAAAAAAATAAGGGGACTAACAGGACAAGACATGCTCATCAACAGGCTGCATAAAATCCAAGGACGGAACGATCTTATTAGGGAAAGAAAACTTATTCAGCGCTGGAACGAATATATGGGAGAACTCTTCCCCGACGAAAGAGAACAACAGTTAATACACAGACATACCTACAGGCTGGAAATATTTTTAAAAAAACAGAGTGGAAGCTGCACTGGCTAAATTGAAGAGAAACAAAGCGGCAGGACTAGACGTAACTGTATTAGAGATTCTTGTAGCCTTAGTTGATTTCGGCATAGACAAGATAACAGAAATAATAAATGAAATCCACAACAGTGCTGATATACCGGAAGATCTAAGTAGATCTATTCTCATAGCACTGCCTAAGAAACCAGGCGGAAGCGAATGAGAACCCTACCGAATAATCAGCCTAATGAGCCACATATCAAAACTCATCATCCGAATTCGGATGAATAGCGCGCGCAGCAGAATCAGGCCAGAGATAGGACAAGAAAAGTACGGGTTCGTAAAAGATACCGGGACAGGGAACGCGATATTTATGATCAGAATGTTACCAGAAAGAGCAATACAAATGCTAAAGTACGTGTACTTGTGTCTTATAGACTACGCAAAGGCGTTCGACAAAGTACGCCACAAAGAACTGCTGGAACTGCTCAGCAATCTTGAAATATTCGGGAAAGACCTTAGAATAAGCAAGAATCTATACTGGCAGCAAAGCGCCTTCATATTGGCAGAAAATGAGTTCAGCAAATATACAAACATAGAAAAGGGTGTAAGACAAGGATGTGTCGTCTCGCCGGATTTATTCAATCTATACAGCGACACAATTCTGAGAGAATTAGAAATTCTAACAGGATCCATTATTGGTGGCCACAATCTTAACAATATAAGATATGCAGACGGAAAGGAAACTACATAACAAAAACAGAAGGAAAACAAGAAGGGACTAAGCATAAACTACAAAAAGACAGAATGAATGGTCATCAGCAAAAACATGAGCCCACAATGCAAATTACAGGTCGGAGATACAAAAATCAAGCAGGTACAGAAATATCTGGGAAGTGTTCTGACAGAGTGCGGCAAGTGTGACATTCAGATCCAATGACGTATTGGGATGGCTAAACACGCATTCCAACAGCTAAGCAGAGTACCAAGAGACAGGGAAATTTCGTTGAAAACCAAGAAAAGACTACTGAAATGTTATGCGATATCTGTCCTCCTATATGATAACGAATGTTGGAAAATCTCCTCAAAGATGAAGAATATAGCTGAAGCAACAGAAATGTGATTCTACAGAAAGATGCTGAGGATACCATGGGCCGAATATGTGATCAACAACGAGGTTTTGGAGAGAATGGAAACAAAGAGGAAACTTATACTCAACATCAGGAAGAGGTAGTTGAATATTTCTGAAACACTTAATGCGAAAGGAGGGCTTGGAAAATCTGATACTCACAGGATGGATAGAGGGAAAGAGAAGCAAGGGAAAAAAAACGTGCGACATACATGATGGGTTTGAGCAAATGGATTGCAGAACAGGGTTTATGAGAAATAACAAAAAGACAAGATTTATTAAGAGCTACAAGAGACAGAAAGATGTGGAGGACCATGATTGCCTACGTCCTGAAAGGACACGGCACATAAAAGAAAAAGAAAATAAGTATATAAATATTCACGTATCATATCACATAGTTACCATCTCATCCCCTAGCACCGTCTGTATGTGCACATACATAAATGAACACACACACACATACATACATATATATATATATATATATATATATATATATATATATATATATATATATATATATATATATATATAATTATTATTATTATTATTATTCGGGATCTAGGTAGGTATATCAAAAGACGTGCACGGAAAACATAATGAGAATTATATAAAAGAATCAGACAAGCGAGAGGGTGTCTCGGGGTCATCTTCATCTTCCTTTTGATTAACAAGCCAAGTGCCCGCGCCTCTAACGAGATTTTTCTCTCAGCCATGTTATGCCTGCCAGCTATGGTGGCCATCAACCAATCACTGCTTACTTCCGGTTGCAGCCATTTGCGACCGACACACCACATCGCACTACACTTCGCACGAACGCGCACGCGCCCTTAAGCAGCGATACTGACTCCCGTACTTAGACGCTGATAAGCACACGGCTCGGTACATTTACACGTGGAAGTGGCGATACACGCGCTGCGAATATTGGACAGCGATATGTTAGGATGTATATGCGTGCGCGTTGACGCTTGGGTAGGCGTGCTGTCATATTTAAAACATCTTCATGTAAATGTTCACATTTATTGTTTGAATCTCTCTCCCAAAACCCAATGCTACTCGAAACTTTTAGTGAATTTCACCACGAAAGGAATATTATATCACATAATTTAGTGCTCACCATTTCCTTCGAAGTATACCGTTTGTAAAAGCACGTATAACATAACTGTTATCGTAATAAAAAAATAAAAATGAAAAGCTTTTGTTCATAAAATTGTATATATATATATATAGATAGATAGATAGATAGATAGATAGATAGATAGATAGATATAGATATATGCAGATAGCCAGTTTTTATATTTTTCCGTGTACAATATATATATATATATATATATATATATATATATATATATATAAAGGGAGTTCTAATAACTTGAACCGATTTTAAACTTAATTCACATTTAAAATCAGTCAAAGTTATTGGAAGACCCTTTATATATATATATATATATATATATATATATATATATATATATATATATATATATATATATATATATATATATATATATCGGTCCAAGTTATTGGAAGACCCTTTATACATAAATATATATATATATATATAAAGGGTGTTCCAATAACTTGGACCGATTTATATATATATATATATACAATTTTATTTTCATTTTTATTTTTTTATTACGATAACAGTTATGTTATACGTGCTTTTACAAACGATATACTTCGAAGGAAATGGTAGGCACTAAATTATGTGATATAATATTCCTTTCGTGGTGAAATTCGTGGTGAAATATATATATATATATACCAGTGTGACGCAGTTAAATCATAAAAAAAATTAATGGATAATAAAACGAACGTTTTATATAAATCAAATTAACATATTTGAATGAAACTTCATACACAAGCACGTATATAAGATAAAAAAAACAATCGGCGGCCCCCACTTTTCCAGCCGGGGCCGAAGCTAGAGTAGGCCTTGTTGACGGTGTTCCTGTCCATGTTGGCCATTGTATTCTTGATGGCTGCCTTGAGCGTTGTATGGCCAGCTGTTCACCTCCCTGTCCAAGAGCTCCACACAAAACAGTCACGGGGATTGTATGGCGATGAGATATGGCCATCAGTTGGGCAACGAGTGGTACGCTGAGTAAGTCGGGTCTCTTAAGATTTATAATTCAAGTCCTTCTTGACAATACGACCGATTGTTTGTTTGCTGGTGCCCATTTCCTTGTTGATTTTCCTCATGCTTTTGCTGGGGTTCCCCTTGACAACGTCAGTGACAAACTCGAGCGTCCTGGCCGCATCAGAGCGCTTCTTATGAGTCCTGCGTTTTGACCTGAAATTGTCCTTGTCGTCTGAGGCCCCATGTGCATTTACATGGTCGTAGACCATGGTTTTAGGATATTTAAACCATTCAGTGATTTCTTTGGTTTTGAGGTCAATGCTAAGAGTCTTCACAACAGGACATCGATGATCGTATTCTGAAGACATGTCGATTACTAAGCACCCCAGTTGTCAATGGCCAGACAGCTACTGAGGTGTAGTACTTTCTAATGACGCTCTCAAAACCTCGCTACTATGACGTCACAGCGCTGTTCCCACGTAAAAATTCCCGATTTATTTGTACCACACTATATATATATATATATATATATATATATATATATATATATATATATATATATATATATATATATATATATATATATATATATATAGGGTCCGACTACAAGGGTTGGGCTTGTCGAGCTTAACCCGAGTGAATCAACATTCACCCAAAATCGTAACCCAATTGCGCAATAGAGTCACTACCAAGTCGACGCCATCTTGCATACAGGTAACATCAACGTTTGTTTTGTTGCATTCTTCAGAAAGGAAATCAACTGATCCTGACTGGACGCAGATTTCTCCCATTCTCCACCTGAAGAATCTTTTAAGCGTTGATTTTCTAGTCGATTTTTTATCTGCTGATAGGTGGCTGACTAGACAGAAGTATGAATCTTGTTACCATTACTGAAGGCCTGAATATTTTTTCCTCTCACTATTGCTCATTTGAAAAAAACAATGCGGCTGACTCAAAACGATTTTAACCTTTTCTCTTTGTATGTGAATGACTCAAAGGGTAATCAAGATGGCGAAACATCTTATTTGAAAACATGGAAAAAAGAAAGTCAATTACTTTAGTGATCTTTTTAGATATTAAACATGATGTGGGATGGACAATTATGCTGTTACACGATTTGGACAATTTTTGCTGTTACACCCGGTATATATATATATATATATATATATATATATATATATATATATATATATATATATATATATATATCTGTGTCTGTGTGTGTGTGTGCGTGTGTGTGTGTGTGTGTGTGTGTGCGGATAGGTAAAGATATATGTGAGAGTTTGTGTATATACAGTGGGGGGAAACAAATATTCGGACCCATACAATTTTTTTAATTTATCGTATTTCCAACTAATGAATAAACACACTTTTCATGGAATTAACTGTACGCAGATGCATAATAACTAAATATGCATAGAAAGCAGAACAGAATTTTGCTTTAATACAAATAAATCTCATTTATCCATCTTAATGGGTGAAAAAAGTATCCGTACAATGCATTAAAGAATACATAATCTTCATTTAATACTTTGTAGAATAACCATTATTCACTTCTACAGCAACCAACTTCTTGTAGTTCTCAAGTAATGATTTTCAAATTATAGTTGGTATTTTGTCCCATTCTTCTCCGCATATAGTCTTCAAATCCGGTATGTTTTCTGGAGCTCTCTCGATGGGGTTTGATTTTTTGATAAACGCCACAGATTCTGGATTGTTTTTAAATCTGGAGATTGACTTGGCTATTTCAGAATATTTACATTATTTTCAGCAAGCCATTTCTTCGTAGGTTTTGCAGTGTACTTAAGATCATTATCGTTTTTGAAGATCCAATCAGGAGGAAGTTCAAGATTTTCAACCGAAATCATTAAATTTGTTTCCAAAATATTTTCATATTCTGTGGCATTCATTCTACCATCTATTACTGATAAGTCACCAGAACCTTTTGCAGAAAAACCATCCCCAAACCATGATGTTGCCACCACCAAATTTCCTTGTTGAAACTGTGTTACTTTGTTTGAAGGCACCGCCATTTTTCCTCCATACATGCTTTCTGGAATTACGTCCAAACAACTCAGTTTTGGATTCATCTCTCTATAATACTCTTTTCCAATACGATTTTTTATCCTTATGTGCACAAACGAATTTCAACCTGGCATCTTTGTGTCTTTTAAATAGCATTGGAGTTTTCCGAGGGAGCGTGACTTTAGATTTTTCCTGCGCATTTCATTGCTTATTGTCCGTTTAATGATACAGATTCCAGGTGAAAGCAAATCACCCTGCAACTCTTGATGCGTAACCAGTGGATATTGTTTAATTTGACGCATTAATTTCCTGGAAGATCTAGAAGAAATATTCCATGAAGAACATGTCCTTCTTTGGTTTTCAACAGTCTTGAGTTTGTTTTTTTCCTTGCAATGAATGAACTAATGGTAGTAAATGGAATATTCAGGTTGTCTGTGATTTTCCTGTAACTTTTACCTTCTTTCCAGAGCTTAAAAATTAGTTCTTTTTGCGAATTTGTCAGTCTTTTACATCTTGCCATGATGAAAATCTTCTTGCACGAATATCAATTACAGAATGTTCTGTTTGTATTTTTTGGCTAAAAGTAACTACTGGCGACATTACTGGAACACGCTAGAATATTCCACTTGAATAATCTAGAGTATTAAAGCAATTTAAAGGTTTTAGAATCTGAAATTTGCACTGTACGAATACTTTTTTCACCCATTAACATAGATAAGAGGTATGTATTTCTATTAAATCAATTTTTTCTGTTTTCTATGCATATTTAGATACTATGCATCTGTGTACAGTTAATTATATAAAAAAGTATGTTTATTCATTAGTTGTAAATACAATAAATTAAAAATTTGTATGTGTACGAATATTTGTTTCCTCCCACTGTATATATGTGTGTATGTGTATGTGTGTTAATTTATCTGTTTATGCACTTCACTATTTTTTAAAGATTGTCCGCCATTTTTTTCTTTTCTTGATTTTACACACACACACATATATATATATATATATATATATATATATATATATATATATATATATATATATATATATATATATTGGAGGAAACGTGTCGTGAAAGTAAGCGCTACGCTGGGTACTTAATGAATCAAATCAAATTGAACATTTCCTCTTGATTCTCTAAGGGGGAGAACTTTTCCCAGACATTGTTGGCACAATTTGTCATATATTTTGTAATAGGTTGAAGGAAAGACGAAAAGCAAAATAATGTTGAAGCTACTCAGTACAAAGGAAGAAAGAGGGCGTCGAGTACAAAATGAATTTAGAAATTGACAAGAAATTGCAACAAACACTGAAGAGTGGACCAAAGAAGAAAAAGGAGAAAATGATGACGAACAAGAATATTGGGAAAAGAAAGGTTTTAAGCGATATAGAATCGATGATGGCTGCCAAAGGAAAAAGCGTCAAAGAACAATACAAGGGAATAATAAATGGCCAGCAAACAAAAAAAAAATCAGTCATGAAAATTAAACAAAGAAATAGACGAGGAAAACAACGAAAAAGAAATAACAAGAAAGAGATAATGAGAAAGTGAAAGAAAAATAAAGGGAAAAAAGAATGAAAAATGGATAAAATGTTACAGAACAAACGAAGAAACAGATAGGAAAAATGACAACCAACTGAAAGGAAATGAAGAAAAACGAGAAAAAATGGAAACCAAGTGACAGAAACAACAGAAAAAGAGAAAAGGAAGAATAAGAAGAACAAGAACAAAATATTTGCTAACCAAGAGACAGAAACGAAAAAAAAAGTCAAAATGGCGCTATTCAATTTTGCTACCATATTGTTTTAGATATTGCTGCCGTATCTAGCCTGGTGATTCAGCTATGTATTTAGAAAATAGAAAGAAAAAACTGGTTATGTTACTGGTTCTGACATGGCATCTCCGTTTCAGTCACTTTCGTAACGTAGCTTCCCTATGCTTTTTCTATAAATATTTTCATGGAAATTGTTCTAATGGGTGTTCCTCTTTTGTACTTAGAGTTTATGAATTTAAGCACAGTACTAGATTAGTAGCAAGGTCACATCAACTTATAGTCGAAATGGCTAAATGTATTTGTTAGTTCTATACTAACAGTTTCTTCTCTGGCACTTCTCACTTGTGGAACTGTCTTCCAGCTTCTTGCTTTCCCGACAAATCTGATCTTCAAAATTTTAAATACAACTTTACAATACAGACAGACAGAACAATCAAATCTAGTTGTCCAAACATCGTGATTAAAGACAACAAAAACAGAATATTCTTTCGTATTTACTGACATGGCAGTTCCTGCAGATTGCAATGTATCATTGAAGAACTTCGAAAAACTATCAAAATACAAGGATCTTAAAGTGGAAATCTCATAAATGTGACAAATGGGGACATCAATAATTCCATCTGCAATTGGTGTCCGCGGGTTGATTGGAAAAGGTTCCGAAAAATTTATTGAAGGGGTTCCTGATAACCCATGCGTTAAAGAAATAAAAAGAATGGGCTCACAAGTACAATTCACATATTACGAAGAGATTTATCTATGTAAAATGTGTCATTTTAGGGGGGATTTCTTTTACAAAAATGATCAGTGGAAATGTGATGAAGCAATTTCTGACCTTATGTCTCTGGTTGGGACCTGGACGGAAATGTTTGCACAACAGAAATAAAAGGAAATAATAATAATAATAATAATAATAATAATAATAATAATAATAATAATTGTTATGGTCCAAGTTCCTTGTACCACGGTGATCGTCCAAGTGAACTATGTTGTCTCGACCAGTATCACTATTCCAATGTCTTACAGTAATCGTCTGACGCGACTCTGTCTCTGACTGACTCGGACTCTGAACCTGAACTTGAACTGATGTTCAACAACACGCCCACGTGTGTCGAATGTGGCACAAGACCGGTTTAATGTGGGCTCACCGAGCCCGTAGGCTCGGCTAAAAAAATGCCCGTAGAACCCGTATAAACGGGATCGGCGGAGCCTCGTCCGGGTTCCTCTCTGCCCAGAGGCAGACAGTTCGACCGTCTAGCCGAGTCGTCCAAAAAAGACTGACTCTGAACCTGAACTTGAACTGACTGCTCCCTCTTGACACGCAGTATTTATGATGTACAGAATAGTCCATTATTATTATGGGTAAGTTCCCATAACAATAATAATAATAATAGAGAATTACAGGAACACACTCGATAGATCTAGACTTTGTCACAAAGATTAGGGTACTGGAACAAGAAGTAGCCTATAAATACCTAGGAATTAGAGAAGGAGATGGAATACAGCATGCCCAAATGAAGGAGAAAGTAAGTAAAGCATACTACAGGCGTGTAGGTTTGGTATTGAATACCGAACTAAATACAAAAAAAAACAAAAAAAAACAGAATATCAGTCATACGCACATTGGCTGTCCTCGTAGTGCAATACAGTTTTAACTTTCTTAATTGGACCATAGCTGAAATTAAGCGAGTGGACGCCAAACGAGAAAGCTTCTCACTTGCCACCGCATGAATCATCCCAAGACTGATGTTGATCGTCTGTATGTGCCCACATCCGAAGGCGGCAGAGGATTAATTAAACTAGAACGGTCTTACAAAACTGCAAACATCGGCCTTCAAAGATATCTGGAAACTACAAAAGACTAGATGATGTTTTGTGTCATGTAACATGAAAGAAGTAAGAAACTTTACAAAACTACAAACATCGGCCTTCAAAGATATCTGGAAACTACAAAAGGCTAGATGATGATCTGTGTCAAAGAACATGAAAGAAGTAGAAAATTTATTCAGTAATAAAAGAAGTCAACAAGTTCAAAATGGAATTTCAAGTGGGTGAAGAAATGCAAATAAAACATAATACACCTACTGAAGCTGCAAAAACCTTTAAAAAAAAGGAAGCAAAGGCAAATGTAATCGACCAGATATAGAAACGATGGCAAGATAAACCTCTTCACGGTTAATATTCTGCCCGTACTAAAGAAGCTGGTGTAGACAAACCCCGTACCCATTAGTGGCTACGTTGTGCTGCGCATGAAAAATGCTTGCTGACTAGAAATTACCAAACTCACATACTGAAAAATTGTGTTAGCCCAAAATGCAGATTCTGTGATAAACATCCAGTAACAGTTGACCATCTTGTATCAGGTTGCACGATATTGGCACGAACTGAATACAAAACCCGGCATGACAGAATTGGCCACTATCTGCATTGGAAAATCTCAAAAAGAAACTACAAGAAATTTGTATAAACACCGTGTAGACTCAGTTGCAGAGAGATAGGACCTGTAACAATTTTATGGAACTTTACAATACACACAGGCAGAACAATCAATGATAATCGCCCAGACATTGTGTTCAGAGACCGCATAAACAAAATGTACCTTCTTACTTACATGACAGTCCCCGTAGACTGTAATATATCTTCAGATCTGAAAAAAAGAATCAACTCCAGTTGTAGTTGGAGCCCATGGATTGATTGGAAAAGATTCCAATGGACTCATTGAAGGGATTTCTGCGCTCATGCCTTAAAGAAATACAAAAAAATGTACTCAGAAGTACAGCCAACACCTTAAGAACAGCTTTATCTGAAATATGTGTGATCATAGGTGTGTTTTTTTCCTCAAACATTGCTCAGTGGAAAATGTCATGATGACATTTGTGACCTTAGATCTCTGATTGGGACCCGGAAAGAAATGAATATACACCCGAAATCAGAGGAAATAATAATAATAATAATAATAATAATAATAATAATAATAATAATAATATATTTTATATCAGGTTGCACGATATTGGCACCCACTGAATATAAAACCCGGCATGACAGAGTGGGCCAATATCTGCACTGGAAAATTTGCAACTCCTATGGGAAGGAAACTGGTACGAACACCACCCTGACCCGATTAAGGAGATAGGACCTGTTACAATTCTATGGGACTACACAATACACACTGACAGAACAATCAAAGCCAACCGCCCAGACATTGTTATTAAAGACCACAAACAAAATAAGTGCCTCCTTATTGATATGGCAGTCCCTGCAGACTGCAATGTATCTTTGAAGATATTCGAAAAACTGTCAAAATACAAGGACCTTGAAATAGAAATCTCAAAAATGTGGCACATGGGAACATCAACAATTCCCGTTGTAGTTGGATCCCTTGGACTGGTTGGAAAAGATTCCAGTAGGCTGATTGAAGGGATCCCTGGAAGTCCATGCCTCAAAGAGATACAAAAAATTGTTCTGGCAAGTACAGCCCACACTTTACGAAGGGCTTTATCTATGTAATTTTTTAAATTTTTTGTTATTTTATTTATTTATTTTTTATTTTTTTTTGCAGTGGAAAATGTCATGATGCCATTTCTAACCTTAGGTCCCTGGGCGGGACCCGGAAAGAAATGTGTAAACGCCAGATATCAAAGGAAATAAAAATAATAATAATAATAATAAATACAAGATAGACTCATTGAATGGATTCCTTGTAGCTCATGCCTTAAAGAAAGACAAAAAATTTTACTCACAAATATAGCTTTATATATGTGTAGTCTTAATTTTTTTTGTTTTTTTGTTTTGTTTTGTTTGTTTTTTTTTTACAAAATGGTCAGTGGAAAATGTCATGAAGCCACTTCTGAGCTTAGGTCTCTGATTGGGACCCGGAAGGAAATGTGTATACAATAGTAATCCACGGAAATAATAATAAACGCGTCTTGAAGGTACTTCTGCAAGTTTTATCGACACCTGTCACCATATCATCTACCTAACAAGCTTGTATAATTGGAGTGTGAGAGATGGCAATAAAAACAAACCCTACTAAAAGCTCAAAAGATAGGTAGTTAGGGAGAGCTATGATCGACAACCTACTGAAGGGTCACGGCACATATAACAAGAAGAAATTACCATTTGGCTGTGAGGCATGTACCTGGTATACCCTTATCAGCATGCGTGTCATGATGGGTATATTGGGCTTCGTATATTTGTAACCCATCGACACTTTGTTAGCTAGCAGTTCTCACAATCGAGCCATCAATCCATCAGTCAATAAAAATAACAACAGCTACTTGAGATTCTGGAGGTTATTAAGCAGTTCTACCCGACAATTACTTCTCTAGTGAATTCAAACCTCCCTGGGTGTCCCCACGTTTATAGCTTTGAGTCAAAATACTTTAAAAACTAACACCATACCGAGCTTTTGTAGGGATTATATTTTGTGATGTGAACGAACACTTATTGCCACTTTTGTAATGTCAACGAATACTCGTTGTCACTTTCGTAATGCTCGTTGTAGTAGATACTTTGTAATCGCAGATACAACTATAGTAACACCGTTGAATAATACTGGTGTCAGACGCCTTCGAATAACACTCGCACTAATAGTACTTGCTCGATAATACTCGCTCGAATAGTAACCACCGAATAGTGATCCAAATAGTGATCCGTATAGTGAGATATTCACCTACCGCCCCACGCGGTCGGATGCGGAACAAGGCCAAGTTTAAAGGCCCGGTCAAAAATTCCCCGTAGACCCCGTAAAAACGGCGTCGGCTAGCTGTCTACCACCCCAGACCTAGAGTCTGCCCTTCGGCATAACCTCGTCTGGGTTCCTATCTGAAGCACCAGCACACTTCCGAAGTAATTTGGCTAGTGATCACTTAGACGCCACGCTAATTTCCATATATACATCTCCTTTAAGTCAGAATACTTTAAAAAGTAACACCTTACCGAGCTTTTGGAGGGATTATATTTTGTGATGTCAACGAACACTCGTTGCCATTTTTGTAACGTCAACGAATACTCTACTTATTCAAAATGGGATCGACTGTGTTTGCTCTCTGGTGATCTGCGTTCAAACTCTAGTGTCGGCAGCGGCACTTTACACCTATAGAACATATTATCGAGTATTTTCCATTATGTCAATATTTCGGGTTCACTTCTCTGTGACGTGTCCTATCAGGGTGTGGGAAATCATGGCTCTTCACAACGTCCTATGCTTTGTAGCTCTTAGTAAGTTCTGTCTTTTTCTTATCCCTCATACTCCCTGTTCTACAACCCATTTACACAAGCTCATTAGGTAGGCTATTCGCTGCTTTCGTATATTCCATTTGCCTTCAATATGTCCTGCGAGTATCAAATTCTCCAGTCCATCTTTTCTTATTAATTACTCTTCAAATCTCAACTGTTTCTTTCTGTTTCTAAATATAAATGTATTTTTTATTAAATTTTCCTAAGAACGTCCTCGTTGCTCACGCATTCCGTCTATGATCTGGTGATTTGATTGATTCATTTTTACGGTCTATCAACCCTTCACCGGTTATTTAAACCCAGAAATAGTTTTAGATTGTAAGAATTATTTGGCGATAATAAAGGTTTAGTGATAGAAGTCTTACTAATTAACCCATACCTGGGGAGAGAATATGTCGATTCATACCTTTGTCAAGGTTATTTGCGCATAAGTGAACATAAGGAACCCGACTGGAATTGGATCACGGCTCCCCGCTTTCCTGTTCCTAACCATTATTCATTATAAATCCAAGCTTACAGCATGTGGTATTCCTAAACGGTCACCCATATAGGTACTAGTCAGGCTTAACATTGCTTAACTTCGGTGATCGGACGAGAACCGGTGTTTCAATTTGATGTGGTCGTAAGCACCTTCATCTATGAGAAGATTGTTCAGCGATCAGTGCCATATAGTGTGTGTGACGATATCCTAAAGCCAAAATTTCATATACTGTCTGTCAAGATAAAGCAGCTCTCCCCACTTGCAAGAAAGGTGCAACATAATCTTCCTAACCTCGTTTCTATTTGAAATTCCGTTATTCTAAGCATAAGGAAAATCAAAATAATTATTGTATTTACGAGCTTTGTTGGCCATATCATTAGGAAAAAATGTGTTGAAGCTGTTTTTAATGTAGCGTGATCCGTATGCTGACCCGACACGACACCTGTCGAATTCAAAGTCTCTGTACATTGTAGGTCATCTAGAAACTGCACAATTTTACCGCTGTCGACATGAGGTTGTAGCACTGACGTTAATCCTTCTGAGTGCAATGGCAACGTTGTGTCTGGCAGACGGATCCTCAGAGATCAGGCTTTAGTTAGTTATTACTTTTCAAGCTTGAAGTTCCGGAAACGGGGGAGTTATGCAAATATCGTTAAGTGCTCTCTCTCTCTCTCTCTCTGTGTGTGTGTGTGTGTGTGTGTGTGTGTGTGTGTGTGTGTGTGTGTGTGTGTGTGTGTGTGTGTGTGTGTGGTTTCCGAATATAAGACCTTTCGTTTATTCCCAGCACATGTCAATTATTATGTAACGCTGTCGGGCTTCAGACGGATAAGAAACCCGAAGCGGTTACAATCTTTCGTACGTAGCGTTCTTGCTTATTCAACTACAGACTTCCTCAATTGCTATTAACGGATGGGTGTGTCGCTTTGGGGGATTTCTCCGAACGTAGATTCTTCATTCTCGCGAGGACATATAAGACTCTCCTCCTTCTCTTTCTCTCTCTCTCTATCTCTGTCTGTCTTTCTCTTTGTGCTCAGATAGTTATATATCATCCTCCCATCGGCCGTCCCACGTGAGCACACTACAAACGCAGCTGAGTCGATCAACTGCTTACAAGCAGTTGATCGGTGGCATCCACTAACATCCAGCGAATGCGCAGATCTGCATCTAGGGTATCAGTCAGCTGATTTCTCTGACACATTCATATAACACTGAGTGCAAAGTCTATTTTAGTATCATCTGAGGTGAGTCACGTAATGCAATAGTTATATATTGCAGTAAAAACAGATATATTTAAGAAGAGTAGCATCTCTCTCCCCTTCCCTCCCCCTCTCTCTCTCCCTGTATATATATATATATATATATATATATATATATATGAATACGAGGTCAGTGCCATGATAAGCATCTAGCCATCGACGATTCCAGCGCTTGGAACAATAGACAATACAGACAATTTTTGCACTCACTCCCAACAAACGAAAAACTATAAGAATGCTGGAAAAACTAAACAAAAAATTAATACAATTTCCCTTGTCATTCATATTCAACGAAACATGTTTAAAAAAAAGCTTGCTGTCCAAATATATATATATATACACACATATATAATGTTTCGGCCATTGTACGCTCCGGCCTTCTTCAGGTGGTTGGAATGTCGAACTGAACCCTTTATTTCGCTCACTGGCGTAGACTGTACTAGTTCCACGTGCCATGTCTAATGGATGTCAGTTATCTCATGTTAATTCTCCTCTTAAATTTCTCCACCGCCATAACCAGGTATTGAACTCACACTATTTGTGTCCTGTCACTGGATCTAACTAACGCCTTTATCCATTGTGCCATGTGTTCTTGTGGAAATCTGCGCATGAATTTCTGGATATTATAAACCTAATGTCTTCAGCATCATTTTTTACCAGTGTTCATATTGCAATTTTTGCTGTTATCTTTCCATGTTTTTACCAGAGTTCATATTGCATGGCACGTGGAACTAGAACAGTCTACCCCAGTGAGCGAAATAAAGGATTCAGTTCCAACTACCTAAAGAAGGCCGGAGCGTACAACGGCCGAAACGTTATCATAAACATGGCGACAATGATGCGGACAATAGTCCGAATAATTTAAATATTGTACATAATACCTCATCTCAGACAGATACGTGTGTGTGTGTGTGTGTGTGTGTGTGTGTGTGTGTGTGTGTGTGTGTGTGTGTGTGTTTATTTATGGACGTGGGGCTTCGGCGTTAAAATGAACAGTTGATTTACCCAATAAGATTAATGGTGGATGAGAATGATGCGGGAACACACAGGTAATTTTAAGAAAACAAGATAAGGAATTTATTCTCGAATTTACATGCTTGAAGTTGTGTCATTAGCTCGTTTCAGGAAAATAAATCGGATTATTTTTTAAATTGTTTTCATGCCTGCATTTTGAGATGAGCTCGGATCTTTTATTTAATCAAAAATTTGCAAACTTTGATTGGAGGAAAAAATAGCTATCATTACCTTCCCAGACCAAAATAAATTATTAAATAAAAGATCCGAGCTAATCTCAAAATGCAGACATAAATCGGACGAAAAAAATAGCTGTAACTTATATAACGATAAAAAAATGAATAAAAAAAAATAATATACTACGTTACTTAAAAATCGAAAACCAAAAAGAGAAAATATACAGTGTAACAAATAAATAATAACAAATAAAATAAATTGATCTAAATACATCCAAATATTTAAACTAAAAACCGATACCGATAAACTAGCCGTTAGAAAAAAAAAACAAATAAAGATAATCAATCCAAATAAATACATGAAGTAATAAACAAATTAAAAACTGTTCCCGCCAAAATAACAGTTAGAACAAACTACAACAATCAACACCAAAATTGAAAAAATAGCTTTAATTATCCCCCCACAAAAAAAACTATAAATAAGCTATATAAACACATTTTTACTACGTTAATAAAAACACCGATCAAAATAAAAATAAATAAATATATGATAAGAAATAAAAATAAAAAATATAAATAAAAACAAGCAAAATAATTTAACCCAAATAAATAAATAAACAAATAAACGACTTCCGGTAAAATAACCGCCAAAATAGACAACCAACAATGCACCACTGACCCGTATATATAAATAGCCGATAAAAATAACAGCACTCGTGGCCTGACGATTGCATCTAGCATGAAACAGACAGTCGCCTCAAAGTGTTGACTTCTATGTTCACTTTTATATTTACACACGCTATATCTATGATATTGAGCACTTTATCCCATAAATATAGCACATCTTAAGACTATATTTCTTCATATATATATATATATATATATATATATATGTATGTATGTATGTGTGTGTGTATATGTGTGTGTGTGTGTGTGTGTGTGTGTGTGTGTGGAAAACAATATATAAAAAATAGATCTTTTACAAAACATACTCAATGCATGCAATAGTAGCTCACCGTAATTATATAATAAATGATCCTTTATTTCAAAGAAAAGTAATCTACTAACACAAAAATGTATTGAAAGTGCTTTAATTGCTAGATCATTCACAGTAAATTAACTTCCACATTCTTACATTTCATCTTCTTTGGCAGATCTTATATTATCACAATGTGGGATATTTCATAACAAAAGTGATGCAAACTAAATCAAAATGAAAACGGAACTAAAAAAAATCAATTAGCCTATATATCCAAAACACATATTTGAAAAATAAATAAATAAAAAATGACTGCCTCTCCTCTTCTTGCGCATGTGTAATCATATGAAGGAAAACATTAGTTAATCTGTAGAAGTCCTAAAGAAGGAAAGGCATCAAACGAAATATTTTTGCGAGTTTGTAATAGATTTTGATAGTGTGTATATATATATATATATATATGTGTGTGTGTGTGTGTGTGTGTGTGTGTGTGTGTGTGTGTGTGTGTGTGTGTGTGTGATCCGAAATTTTTATTACTTCAAACATTATTTTTGGTGGACATCTGGGTTTGAAAGAGACACCTCGTTTATATTTTATAATATTTTAAAATGAGGTACCGATTTCAGACAAGAGTGTTCAATAAAAAATAATGTATGAATTAATATATATATATATATATATATATATATATATATATATATATATATATATATATATATACTTAGTTGTATTGATATGAGTTTGTGACCCTGGGTTTCACGCACTTGCAATCGTCAGGGCGTGAAACCCAATGTCACAAACTCACATCAATACAAGTAAGTATGTTAGTTCGATCACCGATATTGAGCGCTTTCCGATAAGTAACGCGCCTATATAATATATAAATAATATATATAGAAATTACATATATATATATATATATATATATATATATATATATATATTCATACAGACATATACACACACACACATATATACGATAAAATATAGCTTTAAGGCATGATATATTTATGGATTAAAGTACTCAGTATCAGGGACAGAGCGTGTGTAAATATAAAAGTGGACATTGAAGACAACACCCGGAGGCAACAGTCTGACGATTGCGTTCAAGCATGAAACAGACTGTTGCCTCTGGGTGTTGACATCATTGTCCTCATATATATATATATATATATATATATATATATATATATATATATATATATATGTATATATATATATATATATATATATATATATATATATATATATATATATATATATATAAATAAAAAGGAAAGAACAGTAAGATATAAAATCCGGTGTTCTTATAGATATTTTTATTTTTACACAATAGTGCTCAATGTAAATTTATATATATATATATATATATATATATATATATATATATATATATATATATATATATATATATATATATATATATATATGAAGGCCGGAAATTAGTCAAATATAATTTAACATAGTGATCGCTGATAACTCTTGACAATATGACACTCGAAAATACTCGAATATAAACAAAAAAAAAGAAAATTATACAGTTTATTAACAATCTTAATATCAATTGGAATGGCAGTATAAAAAGTTGAATAATCAAACGTTGTTTGGATGAAGCTTTTCTGACGGTTCCTTAATTCATTACACTTTCAGCTCGAATAAAGTTTTCCGGGCCACTGGCATATTTCATATAGAAAACTTTAAAATTTCCTTTACTGTCAATGTGCCACAATAGCCTACTAGTATGATCTCTGACTGATGTCAAATCAATCGGGTTTCAATCCCGACTTGAAGCTATCGGACGTCTAGTGACACTGAAGGACTGCGTAACAGTGTTTGTGGATGACTGTATGTGTATATGTATATAGTCGTCCGCACACTTATGTGTGTGGAGCGGGTGTACTACGAAAGATTCGTGATACCTAGGCTTCTTAGGTTAAGTTAATTTTTAAATATTCATTTTAATTTTTAAATATTCATTTTAATGAATATTTAAAAATCTGCCTTGAAGCTATTATTTTAGTTTTAACCCCTTTTTGGGGAAAAGCGTTTCATTTTCTTACGAATTTTTTATTTGTTTTTAATATAGTACTTTTAGGCTGATTATGACAAATAAATTGCATTTCAATTTCTTTTCATTTTTATACTTGAGATTATATTCTGGATATTTTCGGCAAAGACGTGTAAACATGTCTCCCTATAAACCATATTTCTTTATCATATTTTTTTTTTTTACTTTTCATATATAATCTTATAACTAAAAGCAAAGGGAAATGGAAAAACTATTTTGTTTTATTTAAATAAAAAGAAATTAATTTTTAAATTTACTAGCAGAGATTAAAATAATTTGCAAATATAAACGAATGAAATTACTTCCTCTGGCATTTTATGAATTAAATTATTCGGAATTATATTTTAGTAAAAAATAGCACAATTACCTTTATTTGTAAATACAAATGTACACTTATTCCGTCTACCATTTTATGAATGAAATTATTTTGTATGGTACTTTTCAAAGTATCACACTACACATAAAGATACTTGGAACATACATTTACGTATATATTGTGACTCTTTCCTGACTATTTTCCCTCTATGGTTACGCTTCCGTCTGCTCAAAACATTTTCTTGATGGTTTTGCCTTTTTTTCTGTTGCTGAGACTTCCATTAGAAAATGTCTTCTTGGTGCATACCATGAACCTCCTTGTGTTTTTTGGTGGCAAATCTGACCCATAATTTGGAATTATATTTCCTTTAATTTGCATATGGAATTTCATATGTGAGAGGGGGTTTTGTCCTACCTGATTGACTGTTTCGTGATGTAAGCATTCCACACTACAATATCCATAGATATAGACTTTCTTGTAATATTTCTCACTAGTTTCCTTGGTTTTGGATAGTCTTCAAGTTGTTGGTCCACCTTATCGACTCCACCCATTGTATAATTGTAATCATATACAACTTACGTATTCTTCACCGGCCTCTGTCTCGTCTCAACGCCCCGCATACCTGGGTTGTGAATGGTTGAAAGTATTGCAACGACCTTTTTATCCTTCCAGTGAAGTGTCATTACCTTGCCTCTCTGAGAATGATGCAACTTCCCCCTTTTTCAATGTTTCCCTTTTTATCTGTTCTGGTATTTCTTTTCAATTCAAACGGAGTGTCCTGTAAATATTAGTCTGGTTCCTAACAAGAGCATCAGCTAATTGCGGACTAGTATAATAGCTATACACAGTAACACAATAACTTTTTTACCAAATAAGGGCTTCATCAAAGCACAATACTCGAGCTCACGGGATATTCATTATAATCCACGTTTGCAAATGGTTGTTGAACGATATATTTTGGACGTGTTTATTCATCAATGTATTTCGGTAAAAACATATAAACATTTCCACGACTGGGAAGGGCTTAATTTCAAGCTTAAATGTCAGATTAAATTTAATATTTCCAATAATCAAAATATTTTGCTTTATTTAAAAACTAATTTAAATTATCCTTGAAATCGTTAACCTTCATTGATTTTAGTGACATTTTTAGCCATCTGCCATCATACTGTAAGAATCGTTCAAAACAAAAAGCTTTATTTGAGCAATATCAGCTGATTTAAAGTATAATTAATCTGATTTTAAACAAATATTACTTTTAGTTTAAAATATCACAGGGATGCATTTTAGCACTGCGGTAGCTGTTTATTTTAGGTTTTTCAGAGCTTAAATGACAGACGGTGTTTATCTAATGTACTTCGACGGCAGTCATACCTGTAAAATTTACTTGTGGAATGTAACGTGAACGCTTTTTATATGATTTGTAACTACCAACTATTCTTAAAAATCTTCTGCTTTTGTATTGCTCTTTCTGATAGCATTCTAAGCATAAATATCGCCTTCCCTGTTCCGGTGTCTTTTACGAACCCGCATTGTTCTTGTCCTATCTCTGGCCTGTTTCTGCTGCGCGATCTATTCATCAGAATTCGGTTGATGAGTTTTGTCATGTGGCTGATTCTTCGGTAGAGTTCATATACGCTTGCGCCTGGTTTCTTATGCAGTGCTATGAAAATAGATCTGCTTAGAGCTTCCGGTATATCACCACTGTTGTAGATCTATCATTTCTGTAGAAATCATCTAAGGCTGTCAGAATCTCTATTACAATTCCGTCTGGACCTGCAACCTTGTTTCTGTACAATTTGGCCAATGCAGTTTCCACTTCGGTTTTTAGTATTTCCGGCCCGTCGGTATTTCTGTATATTACGGTTGTTCACTTTCGTCGTGGAAGAGTTCTCTAATATATTGCGCTGAATATTTTTCCTTCCCTAATAAGATCGTTCCGTCCTTGGATTTTATGCAACCTGTTGATGAGCATGTCTTCTGTACTGTTAGTCTTTTTTTTTAATTCATATCTCCTTTATCTGTGATACTCATTCTTTCTATTTCCATACATTTTTCGTTGATACATTCTTCTTTAAGCTGTTTGCATTTCTTCTTTATTTCTTTTATTAGTTTTCTGTATTCAATTCAGTGTCTTGGCATTTTTTTCTGTCTCCTTTCCATCATTTGTGATCCATTCGTTTTTTCTTCTTCGTCCATTTTCTTATGTTTATTGACGTCACTAAACCTTAGGGTGCCCCACTTCGAATTTCCATTTCAATTTTGTTCCTCGTATCTTCTTTTCCCACTGTCCATATATTTTTCCTTCAGGGTCCAGTCGTTCAGGAGTCTGTTGTATTGCAATTTGGGTGCTGCGTTGGGCTTCTTCGGTTTCCGTATTTTAATTCTTAGTTCTCTTATATTTTATGCATATCTCCTTTATCTATGATATTCATTCTCTCTATTTCTGCACATTTTCCGTTAAGTCATTCTTCGTGCATACCATTCTTCTTAGAAAATACGCACCACGGATTGTAATTCTGGTATTTAAAAAAAAAATGATATTCGTCTATGCGTAGAATATTGTTGTCACATATGGTTTCATGCTCCTGCTATCTATGTAGAGCTCCTTGAAAAGATCCAAAGAATAAGCAATATTATAGGCCCCGATCTGACGTCTCGGCTTCAGTCACTTTCCCACCGCTGTAAGGATGCCTTTTCTATAAACACTTTCATAGTAATTGTTCAGATGAGCTCTTCGCTATGATGCCTAGAGCCTTCGAATTTTACTCCACCGAACAATCAGCCTAATGAGCCACATAACAAAACTCATCATCCGTATTCTGATGGATAAAGCGCGCAGCAGAATCAGGCCAGAAGTAGGACAATAACAGTTCCGGTTCGTTAAAGACAACGGAACAAGGAACGCAATAGCCATGCTCAGAATGTTATCAGAAAGAACAATACAACTGCAGAAGGATGTGCACCTATGTTTTACGGACTACGCAAAGGGGTTCGACAAAGTACCCCACAAATATCTGTTGGAAGTGCTCGGTAACCTTGAATAACCTTTCGGTAAATAATAGCGATTTACAGGTCGGGGACACTAAAATCAAGCAGGTGCGAAAATTTAAATATCTGGGAACTGTTCTGACAGAGGACGGTAAGTGCGACACTGAGATCCGAAGACGTATTGGGATGGCCAAAGACGCATTCCAAAAGCTAGGCAGAGTATTACGAGACAGGAGGATTCCGTTGGTAATAAAGAAAAGAGTATTGAACTGCTACGTGATATCTGTCCTCCTTTACGGCAGTGAATGTTGGACGGTCTCCTCAAAGATGACGAAGAGACTCGAGGCAACGGAGGTATGGTTCTACAGAAGGATGCTAAGGATACCATGGACAGAACATGTGAACAACGATTAGGTATTGGAGAGGATGCAATCAAGAAGGAAACTTATACTTAACATCAGTAAGAGGCAGCTTAAATTTCTGGGACACGTAATGAGAAAGGAGGGCTTGGAAAATCTGATACTCACAGGGCGGATAGAGGGAAAGAGAGATAAGTGAAAGCAACGCGTGACATACCTATCGGATTTAAGCAAGTGGATCACAGAACAGGATCTGGGAAAGTAGCAAAAGAGCAAAACATATTGAGAGCTACAAGAGATAGGGGGAAGTGTACAGCTATGATCGCCTACGTCCCGAAGGAACACGGCACATAAAATAAGACGATTAGACTAGGGACCGGATCTCACCAATTTACAGTTGAGCTGGCTAAATGTAACCGTAAATTATATGCTAACAGATCTTTTTCACACACTTCTCGCTTGTGGAACTCCTTTCCGGTTCATGTTTCCAGCCAACTTTAATCTGCAAAAATTTAAATGTAATGTCAATCGTGATCTGCTGTACTCCTGGTGGCTCTTCCTTTGTACTCGCTCCCGGGCAATGTTTCTGTTTCTAACCCTTCCACACTCAGTAACCCGTTGCGCCTTGGTGGCTTTACTACCTTCTTTGGGGTGAACTCAATTAAAAAATAACAGACAGAAAAATCAACGACTCTAAACCAGTAAGTTAAATATGGTCCTACTAAAATTACCGGCGAAAGCAAATTTCTATTAAGAAGCCTTCGAAACGGCTATGCAAAAACGCATTTGACCTTTGATCTCCCCATTCTGCCAAAACGCGGATCCACATTATCAGTTTTTCTTCCTTTTTATCTTTTTGCCGTCATTGGTTCTTTTTCAGTGAACACGAGAGCGTCGCTCTACGGGTGAACATCGCGATGTTGTCACCAACCCCAGCACATCAAGAGGTTCATTAGGACATGACACTGTCTTGTTATTTTTATTTTTTTAACGAGGGGGAACCCTGGGGCAACCGCTTGAAAAGACAAGGGTGTGATTGAAGGAAAGGGTCACTGGGCACATATTGGTTAGTGTTCCTTGTTTATCATTGGCGAACACCTGCGGAACCCACCTGATACTTGTTCGCGTCGCTTCATGAATCAACAATAGACTCAAATTTATCGGCTATTTTCTACGTTCGTTCCTCGTTCTGTCGTTTGATTTTCGTAGATATTTAATTAGTTTCTGTCTTCGTTTGTTCTTTCGTTCTTTCTTCGGTGATTCTTCCTTTAGTTTCGCATCATTTTAATGATATTTCTTCTTTTCTTTATATATTCTTTTTTCCTTCATTCGTTCGTTTTTCGCCTCATTTTTTCCATCGATTCAGAGTGATTCTTTTCCTTTTGTTTCATATTGGCTTAATGAGACGTCTTTGTTTGTTTGTTTCTTTCCCATTCCCTTTCTTTCTATCCTTCTTTCTTTATGTCTTTCTTTTTCTTTCTTTCTTTTATTCATTTATTTCTCATTGCTTTTCTTTTTTTCTTTCCTTTATTTATTCCTCATTGCCTTTCTTTCTTTTTTCTTTCCTTCCTTTATTCATTTATTTATTCCTCATTTCCTCTCTTTCTTTTTTTTCTTTCCTTCCTTTATTCATTTATTTATTCCTCATTTCCTCTCTTTCTTTTTTTCTTTCCTTCCTTTATTCATTTCTTTATTCCTCATTGCCTTTCTTTCTTTCTTTTCTTTCCTTCCTTTATTCATTTATTTATTCCTCATTTCCGTTCTTTCTTTTTTCTTTCCTTCCTTTATTCATTTATTTATTCCTCATTTCCTTTCTTTCTTTTTTTTCTTTCCCTCCCTTTATTCATTTATTTATTCCTCATTGCCGTTCTTTCTTTTTTTCTTTCCTTCCTTTATTCATTTATTTATTCCTCATTTCCCTTCTTTCTTTTTTTTCTTTCCTTCCTTTATTCATTTATTTATTCCTCATTTCCTCTCTTTCTTTTTTCTTTCCTTCCTTTATTCATTTATTTATTCCTCATTTCCTTTCTTTCTTTTTTTCTTTCCTTCCTTTATTCATTTATTTATTCCTCATTTCCTCTCTTTCTTTTTTTTCTTTCCTTCCTTTATTCCTTTATTTATTCCTCATTGCCCTTCTTTCTTTTTTTCTTTCCTTCCTTTATTCATTTATTTATTCGTCATTGCCGTTCTTTCTTTTTTTTCTTTCCTTCCTTTATTCATTTATTTATTCCTCATTGCCTTTCTTTCTTTCTTTTCTTTCCTTCCTTTATTCATTTATTTATTCCTCATTTCCTCTCTTTCTATTTTTTCTTTCCTTCCTTTATTCATTTATTTATTCCTCATTGCCTTTCTTTCTTTTTTTTCTTTCCTTCCTTTATTCATTTATTTATTCCTCATTGCCTTTCTTTCTTTCTTTTCTTTCCTTCCTTTATTCATTTATTTATTCCTCATTTCCTCTCTTTCTTTTTTTCTTTCCTTCCTTTATTCATTTATTTATTCCTCATTGCCTCTCTTTCTTTTTTTTCTTTCCTTCCTTAATTCATTTATTTATTCCTCATTGCCTTTCTTTCTTTCTTTTCTTTCCTTCCTTTATTCATTTATTTATTCCTCATTTCCTCTCTTTCTTTTTTTCTTTCCTTCCTTTATTCATTTATTTATTCCTCATTGCCTTTCTTACTTTTTTTCTTTCCTTCCTTTATTCATTTATTTATTCCTCATTGCCTTTCTTTCTTTCTTTTCTTTCCTTCCTTTATTCATTTATTTATTCCTCATTTCCTCTCTTTCTATTTTTTCTTTCCTTCCTTTATTCATTTATTTATTCCTCATTGCCTTTCTTTCTTTTTTTCTTTCCTTCCTTTATTCATTTATTTATTCCTCATTGCCTTTCTTTCTTTTTTTCTTTCCTTCCTTTATTCATTTATTTATTACTCGTTGACTTTCTTTCTTTCTTTTCTTTCCTTCCTTCCTTCATTTATTTATTCCTCATTGCCTTTCTTTCTTTCTTTCTTTTCTTTTCTTCCTTTATTCATTTATTTATTCCTCATTTCCTCTCTTTCTTTTTTTTTCCTTCCTTTATTCATTTATTTATTCCTCATTGCCTTTCTTTCTTTTTTTTCTTTCCTTCCTTTATTCATTTATTTATTCCTCATTGCCTTTCTTTCTTTCTTTTCTTTCCTTCCTTTATTCATTTATTATTCCTCATTTCCTCTCTTTCTTTTTCTTCTTTCCTTCCTTTATTCATTTATTTATTCCTCATTGCCTTTCTTTCTTTTTTTTCTTTCCTTCCTTTATTCATTTATTTATTCCTCATTGCCTTTCTTTCTTTCTTTTCTTTCCTTCCTTTATTCATTTATTTATTCCTCATTTCCTCTCTTTCTTTTTTTCTTTCCTTCCTTTATTCATTTATTTATTCCTCATTGCCTTTCTTACTTTTTTCTTTCCTTCCTTTATTCATTTATTTATTCCTCATTGCCTTTCTTTCTTTCTTTTCTTTCCTTCCTTTATTCATTTATTTATTACTCATTTCCTCTCTTTCTATTTTTTCTTTCCTTCCTTTATTCATTTATATATTCCTCATTGCCTTTCTTTCTTTTTTTTCTTTCCTTCCTTTATTCATTTATTTATTCCTCATTGCCTTTCTTTCTTTTCTTTCCTTCCTTTATTAATTTATTTATTCCTCATTGCCTCTCTTTCTTTCTTTTCTTTCCTTTCTTTATTCATTTATTTATTCCTCGTTGCCCTTCTTTCTTTCTAATCTTTCCTTCCTTTATTCATTTATTTATTACTCGTTGACTTTCTTTCTTTCTTTTCTTTCCTTCCTTCCTTCATTTATTTATTCCTCATTGCCTTTCTTTCTTTCTTTTCTTTTCTTCCTTTATTCATTTATTTATTCCTCATTTCGTCTCTTTCTTTTTTTCTTTCCTTCCTTTATTCATTTATTTATTCCTCATTGCCTTTCTTTCTTTTTTTTCTTTCCTTCCTTTATTCATTTATTTATTCCTCATTGCCTTTCTTTCTTTCTTTTCTTTCCTTCCTTTATTCATTTATTTATTCCTCATTTCCTCTCTTTCTATTTTTTCTTTCCTTCCTTTATTCATTTATTTATTCCTCATTGCCTTTCTTTCTTTTTTTCTTTCCTTCCTTTATTCATTTATTTATTCCTCATTGCCTTTCTTTCTTTTTTTCTTTCCTTCCTTTATTCATTTATTTATTACTCGTTGACTTTCTTTCTTTCTTTTCTTTCCTTCCTTCCTTCATTTATTTATTCCTCATTGCCTTTCTTTCTTTCTTTCTTTTCTTTTCTTCCTTTATTCATTTATTTATTCCTCATTTCCTCTCTTTCTTTTTTTTTTCCTTCCTTTATTCATTTATTTATTCCTCATTGCCTTTCTTTCTTTTTTTTCTTTCCTTCCTTTATTCATTTATTTATTCCTCATTGCCTTTCTTTCTTTCTTTTCTTTCCTTCCTTTATTCATTTATTATTCCTCATTTCCTCTCTTTCTTTTTCTTCTTTCCTTCCTTTATTCATTTATTTATTCCTCATTGCCTTTCTTTCTTTTTTTTCTTTCCTTCCTTTATTCATTTATTTATTCCTCATTGCCTTTCTTTCTTTCTTTTCTTTCCTTCCTTTATTCATTTATTTATTCCTCATTTCCTCTCTTTCTTTTTTTCTTTCCTTCCTTTATTCATTTATTTATTCCTCATTGCCTTTCTTACTTTTTTCTTTCCTTCCTTTATTCATTTATTTATTCCTCATTGCCTTTCTTTCTTTCTTTTCTTTCCTTCCTTTATTCATTTATTTATTACTCATTTCCTCTCTTTCTATTTTTTCTTTCCTTCCTTTATTCATTTATATATTCCTCATTGCCTTTCTTTCTTTTTTTTCTTTCCTTCCTTTATTCATTTATTTATTCCTCATTGCCTTTCTTTCTTTTCTTTCCTTCCTTTATTAATTTATTTATTCCTCATTGCCTCTCTTTCTTTCTTTTCTTTCCTTTCTTTATTCATTTATTTATTCCTCGTTGCCCTTCTTTCTTTCTAATCTTTCCTTCCTTTATTCATTTATTTATTACTCGTTGACTTTCTTTCTTTCTTTTCTTTCCTTCCTTCCTTCATTTATTTATTCCTCATTGCCTTTCTTTCTTTCTTTTCTTTTCTTCCTTTATTCATTTATTTATTCCTCATTTCGTCTCTTTCTTTTTTTCTTTCCTTCCTTTATTCATTTATTTATTCCTCATTGCCTTTCTTTCTTTTTTTTCTTTCCTTCCTTTATTCATTTATTTATTCCTCATTGCCTTTCTTTCTTTGTTTTCTTTCCTTCCTTTATTCATTTATTTATTCCTCATTTCCTCTCTTTCTTTTTTTTCTTTCCTTCCTTTATTCATTTATTTATTCCTCATTTCCTCTCTTTCTTTTTTTTCTTTCCTTCCTTTATTCATTTATTTATTCCTCATTGCCTTTCTTTCTTTTTTTCTTTCCTTCCTTTATTCATTTATTTATTCCTCATTGCCTTTCTTTTTTTTCTTTCCTTCCTTTATTCATTTATTTATTCCTCATTGCCTTTCTTTCTTTTTTCCTTTCCTTCCTTTATTCATTTATTTATTCCTCATTGCCTTACTTTCTTTTCTTTCCTTCCTTTATTCGTTTATTTATTCCTCATTGCCTTTCCTTCTTTCTTTTCTTTCCTTCCTTTATTCATTTATTTATTCCTCATTTCCTCTCTTTCATTGTTTTCTTTCCTTCCTTTATTCATTTATTTATTCCTCATTGCCTTTCTTTCTTTTTTCTTTCCTTCCTTTATTCATTTATTTATTCCTCATTGCCTTTCTTTTTTTCTTTCCTTCTTTTATTCATTTATTTATTCCTCATTGCCTTTCTTTCATTTTTTCCTTTCCTTCCTTTATTCATTTATTTATTTCTCATTGCCTTTCTTTCTTTTCTTTCCTTCCTTTATTCATTTATTTATTCCTCATTTCCTCTCTTTCTTTTTTTCTTTCCTTCCTTTATTCATTTATTTATTCCTCATTTCCTCTCTTTCTTTTTTTCTTTCCTTCCTTTATTCATTTATTTATTCCTCATTTCCTCTGTTTCTTTTTTTTCTTTCCTTCCTTTATTCATTTATTTATTCCTCATTGCCTTTCTTTTTTTTCTTTCCTTCCTTTATTCATTTATTTATTCCTCATTGCCTTTCTTTCTTTTTTTCCTTTCCTTCCTTTATTCATTTATTTATTCCTCATTGCCTTTCTTTCTTTTCTTTCCTTCCTTTATTCATTTATTTATTCCTCATTTCCTCTCTTTCTTTTTTTCTTTCCTTCCTTTATTCATTTATTTATTCCTCATTTCCTCTCTTTCTTTTTTCTTTCCTTCCTTTATTCATTTATTTATTCCTCATTGCCTTTCTTTCTTTTCTTTCCTTCCTTTATTCATTTATTTATTCCTCATTTCCTCTCTTTCTTTTTTTCTTTCCTTCCTTTATTCATTTATTTATTCCTCATTGCCTTTCTTTCTTTCTTTTCTTTCCTTCCTTTATTCATTTATTTCTTCCTCATTGCCTTTCTTTCTTTCTTTCTTTCCTTCCTTTATTCATTTATTTATTCCTCATTTCCTCTCTTTCTTTTTTTTCTTTCCTTCCTTTATTCATTTATTTATTCCTCATTGCCTTTCTTTCTTTCTTTTCTTTCCTTCCTTTATTCATTTATTTATTCCTCGTTGCCTTTCTTTCTTTCTTTTCTTTCCTTCCTTTATTCATTTATTTATTCCTCGTTGCCTTTCTTTCTTTCTAATCTTTCCTTCCTTTATTCATTTATTTATTCCTCGTTGTCTTTCTTTCTTTCTTTTATTCATTTACTCGCTATCGCTTCGAAATCAAAATTCTAAATGAACATTTCATTCATGAATTATCTTGTTATATTTGAGAAATGTTTACAAATAGATGCCAACTTGTTGAAGGCCAAGTAAAATGAAAATTTGAAATACTTGTCTGCGCTATATAAGACGATATTTTAAACAGAACTATTTTTGATATGAAAATCAAAACAATCCTTGGAAAAAGAACAGTAAGGAAAGACAGTTAATTAATTAAATAAACTTTTTTAAATACAAATACGCAAATTAGTTAAACCTGAAGAGTGATATTTCCAAGAAACCTCCTGATCAAAGGCCTTGCTGGTGGATGCAGTTTATCGTCTTACCCTGGACGGCAAGTATTAAAATGAATGAATGATTACATTGATTCGATGGGTTTTTAATTATATATTCATAGTAGCGAGTTGCCTAACAGTTGCCATCAGATGAAATGGAATAGAAGAGCCGAGTTCAAATTAGTTTGTGTTTTCTTCACACAAACTCTTAAAAAATGAATTTATTTGTTGTTCTTCTATCTATAGGTAAAATAGTAGCGTAGACTAAGATCTATTGACTTGGTTGTAAACTAGTCTATGAGAAAGAAACTGAATTCAAAACCAAACTTAAGTCCTCTTGAGACGACTGAATGTCAAATTTGACTTTTCTTCCCGAATGATCCTGTAGTTAAGCTGATGCCAATACGTATCGATTAAAGTAATATAAAGAGTAACGGAACTCAGCAGGACTTCGGAGAACATTAATTAGATAAAATGCTCAAGTAAAAACAGAAATAGCCGGACTTTCGCAAGACATTCGTTCAATTAACCAGTATCATTTTTGCAAAAAAAAAAGAGAAGAATTTTAGGATAAGAAACTGAGGCTTTATTGCTTTCGAGAAAATCTGAAGGATAGAATGGGCATTCGCTAAATGGCAAATAGAAGCTTGTTGGGCTGTGATGATCTTCCTGGTCGAGTAGTGTACGGTTTCTCCGACAAAGAGGGACGCAAGTACGAATCCTACTGGATGGCACACTGTATTAAAAACTATTAATCTATAAATAAATTTATTTTAGTTGTGGCTCCTTATTTACACTCGTGCACTTTATCAGTTTCGCCGTTTATGATTATTTTTTATTTTGTATTTTTGTTTCCTTTTTCCAACGAGTCTTTACTGCGACCGTTTTCAGATTCCGCCATCTTGTTTGCTATTGTTAAAATCAATTAAAGGGATACAACTGTCAATAGCTCTTGTTTAAGTGAAAAAAATTACTGTTCTCAAATGTCATCTTTTCAAAATAAAATTGACCGTGTTTTCAACCTTGCTCCTAGAGGCCGCAGCCCACCATATAACACAATTTTGGAATCAGGACGACTCCGTGAGCAAATTAAAAACATTCCGGACCCGCGAGCAAATTATAAACGGATCCAGACCCGCAATCCTGAAATTTTAGATTCCCAAGTTTTCAATACTGCGATTGTTTCCGGCAATTTTTTTTACGTAGTTTTGCGACGAATTTTTTTGGAAAAAAACAATTTTTATAACTTGTAAATAAATTTGGGAATAACTGAAATTAATTGCGAAATCCAGTAAAAATCACCGATGAAATAAAAAGTAATGACATCAAATTGTCTTTTATGTGGCAACAGAAGAATCATTGTTGAACTTTTAAAAGGTAAACTTAAATATTAATTCAATAGTTAAATGCAGCAATCTATTTTGAGTTTTTCTGTAGTTTATTGTTGCCTATCGCATCTATTCTTTCCTACCTATCGCGATGAAGGCCCAATCAAGAGCCCACTGCAGGAGCTAGCTTAAATAGCGCCCTATATATATATATACATATATATATATATATATATATATATATATATATATATATATATATATATATATATATATTATGGTTAACAAAGTTGCGTTAAAAATGAGTTTCGTTGCGTTAAAAGTTGTGTTAAAAATTTAAATTTCGTTTTATGCTTAATAAAGTTGCATGAAAAAATTGAGCTTAGTTTCAAGCTGAATAAAGTTGCATAAAAATTTGAGCTTCATTTCAAATTTGCATCAGCAAAATCTGAGCCTCGCTCTATAAAAATAAAAAATACAAATTTTACTTTTCTGCTTAATAAAGTTACAGTAAAAATACAGCACCTTGCTTTCTACTTAATATATCCTTAATTTATTAGCTAATTCGTACCTTGTCATTCTTATGTTTTGGGATTAGACTAAACCTTTTTATACTAATTAAATTCTATTTTAAGGTTCATAACGTCCCGTCGCTACTTTGATTTCGAATGGAAATGGGCAGCTGCAACTAAGTTACCTCCCTTTACTATAGAGATCTACCGAAGAAGTTAGTATCGCACGACGATGATCTCTAGATCAGAAGGCTAACAAACCAACCAACCTCGCCGTTGACATTTAAGTGGTTTATATTTTTTACTTGGTCTCATACTCAATAGAGCGTTTAATTGACGCGTGTAAGACCAAGTGCTGTTTCACGGCAGGAGCCCTGAGTGACACTCAACGTTACTCAGACGGAAGTTGGGGGGTTAGCAGAGCGGAAATGTGGAGAAAAAAACGTAAAGTGTGAAGTTGCTTAGAGTGGATGGAGATAAGAACGGATAAATACTAGGTTTAATAAGCAGTTACCCATAATGCCTTTATGATAGAGTGAAGGAAAGAATTCTTTGTGTTTCAATCACCGATCATGATTTAGTATATATATTTATATTTTTCGCAATATTTTTTTAGCTAAAATTAATTAAAGAATTCATAAAAATACATTTTATCTTAAAAAATGGTTAAAATAGAATAGGTTTAGAATTGTATGATAATAATTTTAGATTGAAAATATGTGACGATAATTGTCCAAAATGGAAAAGCTATTCAGCTAAGCATTTTGTTCCATGTAGATGAGTGGAAAATCTACTCAGCTACGCGTTTCACTCCTTACAGTATGCGTCCTCGGGTTGGATTGAGAGACAAAGAAATAATGGCCGGATTTAGGCCTTAATAACCCCATGGGTTAACATAATTTGGGGACCCCTTCATTATGTATGCCCTCTCTCCGTGTCTATATAAAAAAAGAAAGATATATTTTAGTTGTTTTTTTTTTGTATACATTTTTAAATAAAATTCATAAACACTCCACAGTTTTTAATATTTTAGATAATATTTTTTTAAACTTGCTCAATTTTCATTTTATTAATTTTTATCTTGTTAAGCACTATTTTGTCTAATTTGCCCAGTATTGAGCAATTTTGCTCATATTACATGTCTGGGTTCAATGAAATGTAAAATCTGAGTAAAGTAGACAAACTTATCCAAAACTAAAAATGCTACATCAAAAATCTATATGTATAGCGATTTCATAAGGGAAGATTACATGTGGCATAAAGCTGAAAACATGGAGCATCTAGTGAGGATCAAACTCACTAGTAATGGATATAGCGAGGCAAGCCTGCTAAACATTACATGTCAAAGTGTTCCAAGATTAGCTTAGATGTGGCACAAGGCACCCAGGGAGAGTCGAACCCACTACTCAGTCGTAAATAAGCTTGCTAACCATTACACTACGTCGGAGTACCATCTGATATATATATATATATATATATATATATATATATATATATATATATATATATATATATATATATATATATATATATATATATATATATATATATATAGCTTTAATTGAAAGCTAAATGTACATCATACGTCAGAAACTTTTCACGTAATCACGCATAAAAAACAAATCAATATTCCTTTTAAAATTTTCGGTGCTGTCAGATTGTAATAAGCTTTAGAATATATGATTGGTAAATATAAAGGGTGTTTCATTAAAACGGATTATATATAAGGGTCTTTCATTAAGACGGATCAAAGTCTGCAGTAAATAGATCAGTGTTATTGGTAAAAAAAATTATTTATTTCCCTATTGGATCATGTTATTTAAGTCATGGCAATTATATGTGAAAAATAATATCACCCAAATTTCCGCTAAATAAGAAATAAGAAAAAATCATTAGACGCTTAAACTTAATTTACATATAAAATCGGTCCAAGTTATTGGAACAGCCTTTAGTTTTACTAAATAACAATATTTCCTAAGAATTATCACATTGAAAATGATTTTTAAAAAGTTTTAAATTTTTATAAATTATTCAATTTAAAATTGTAAAAACATGAAAAAATTCTTGTAAAAATTAATTTTTTGTCGAAAATTTTTGTCTTTAATTTATATTATCCATAAAAGCAACTCAAAACTTATATAATTAAATAATGTCTTAGTTTTATTACATTTTTTTTTATTTTTCGATTCAGAACAGATTTCGGGTAAGGCCCTGTTCGATTTTACAAAAAATTCGGTGATTGCAATTGTTCAAAAAGTTCTGCTTTTAACGAATAAGTAAAAAATAGGAGTCACGGTGGATTAATGGATAGCGGCTCGGGTTGAGGAATTGCCGAGCCGAGTTCGAATTCTAGTCGAACCCAGTTCATTCACTTACGTACTAATACCCTTGGGAAAGGTGTGAATCTTCTTTTACATCCTACCGCAGAAAGAAATAACAACCTCATCGAAATCAAAAGCTACATGATCGTCTAAGCGTGTATTACGCACGTGGCATTAACTGTCTGACACTAAAAAATATCACGTTGAACTTCTCAAGTTTTCATAAATTAAATGAGAGGATAAGACACATGTAAAAAATATTTTTACTAAGATTTTCTAATAAAAAAATTCAAAAATAATTTCATTCATTGTTAAATAAGTTCTGAAAATTTCATTAAAACTTAATGCTGACTTTTGCAAGAATTTACAAATTAATGTCTGTCACCGCAAAAAAAGACGCTAAAATTTGTTATGCTAAAAGTTATTACAACCGCTGATGCAAGAAAAATAAGTATTTTAATCAATCTGTTCTAAAATGGAATAAAAAATTAATTAAATAATAAAAGAATACTTTAATCGTTCCTCTTAATAATAACATAAAGATTTTGACGGTAAAACTGTTTTCATTACGTTTGGAGAATGTTTTCATCACAGTATGCGGATATTAAGCGTTTTCGTGGAGGTATCTATTCGAAATATATCTTGATAAAGTCGACCAGAGGACGAAACGCATCGGATTTCATTCATATGGTTCTTTTACAGATATATGTTTAGTTATATCTGACGTTTTTACCTATTTTCTTCTGATAATATTTTCTGATAAACATAGAAATATGCACAAAAGAGTTAAATATCTACATCCCAGCTAACAAAATGACATTTCTGCAATTTTAAATGGCGGCTGCAAAAACGATTTTTGTAGAATCCCCTCAACGTCGCCGCAAATTTACATTATAAAGGGGCAAATACGTTGGCTTGTAAAGTTACATTAACAGAAAATGGACAATAATTTCTAGGAAGATATTAGAATGTGCATTCATCATCTAAATTAATGATTCTCAATTTTTTTTTAAATTACGGAGAAAAATTAATGCTGGACAATCTCCTCAAAGAAGAACAAGAGACTTGAAGCAACAGAAATGTAGTTCTACAGAAAGATGCTGAGGATACCATGGACCGAAAATGTGAGCAACGACAAGGTTTTGGAGAAAATGGAAACAAAGTAGAAACTTAATATCAGTAAGAGGCAGCGGAAATTTCTAGAGCACGTACTAAGAAAAGAGGGCTTGGAATTTCTGATACTCACAGGAAAGCGTAACATGCTTGATGAGCTTGAGTAAATGTATGTTAGAACAGGGTTTGGTAGAAATAACAAAAAGGCAAACCTTATTCAGGGTTACAAGGGGCAGGAAGATGTGGATGGTCACAATCGCTTACGTCCTGAAGAGACAAGGCACATAAAAGAAGAATATACATATTTTAAGTGAAGATAAAGTATTCTAACGTTATTTGGCCATCATTTTTCAAAATTACCATAAAGTTGTTACCACGTTGTGGCATGAGTGAGCACTTTGGGGTCAGAAAAATAGTTGATTACGAGGTTACATTAATTTCCCCAATAATTTCTACATATCCCTCAACCAAAATACAACGTGTCTGAAACCTTGCAAGAACATTCCGTGTTGGTTGGGATTTTTTTTAATCATTTCACCCCAAGCAAGGCAATAAAGCCACTAAGACGCAATGGATTACTGAGTTTTAGAGAATACGAGAAAAACACAATTTAGGAGAGAAAATAAAAGAACAGGAATTAAGAAGACAGAAGATAACGATTGACATCAAATTTTTGAAGATAAAAATTGACTGGAAAGCAAGAAGCCGGAAGAGATTTCCACAGGCGAGAAGTGAGAGAAAAGAAGCTATACGTATAGAACAAGTTTATATCTAGCTATTTCAACTATAAAATTATGAGACCTTGCCGCCAATCTAGTACTGCGTTTAAATTCATAAAGGCTATGTATCAACGAGAAGAGTTCACCGGAAAAATTACCCTGAAATTATTTGTAAAAAAAGTCGGCGGGAAGCTACGTTACGGCTGTGGGAAAGTGACTGAAGCTGACATGCCAGGTCAGAACGAATTGCAGATTCTTTTTTGGATTTTATCAGGAGTCTCTAAATATATAATAGGTGAACCAAACCAGATGTGGAAGCAATATTCAAGGCAAGGACGAACAGTAGATTTATAAATATGTAAGAGGTAAATATATTATAAATATATCCCTTCTAAACATGTCTCCTAGGATTGGGATATAATCAGTGGATTTGTTTCTTACCATCCTTATTGATGAGGTTGGATGATCATGGACAATCTTTTTGAATTCAGAGTTGGCCTCCTCCGAGTCTAGCTTCCATACACGGTTGGAGAGCCCAATGTGTCAAGCTAGGGATGAGAGGAGATGGATTTATAACTTAGCTTTCCCGAGGGTATTTGCGCGTAAGTCAAGGTAATGAGTTCGATTAGAATTCGAACTCGGCTCTCCGATTTCTCATTCCGAATCGCTATCAATTACACCGCCTACACACTCATCAGAAAAACGAGGTCTGTGGGTCCCGAATCCTCTCTCGGCTATTACTCGAAAGCTGACTACCGAGCCACAGCTAATCAGTCCTCATCACAAGGATGAGGCCGTTGGCCACTTGAAGGCAGTGGCGACCTAGACCACCGGGATACCGGGAAATATCCCCTTGGGCTCCAAAGTGATGTCCCATCACTTTAGAAATAACGGAACAAAGTAAAAAAGGATAAGGATTCTTTTATGCTATAATTTCTTTCGGTAGATAATATCAGGTCATCCCATAAGTTCTGTCCGAATTTTGAATAAGGTAAACAAGTGACCAATGTTACATTTAATTACAGATTCAATCAACAATGTATTTTCCCTGATTATCTATGATTCCTTCCATCTATTAACAAGCTTACTAATTCCATTACTGTAAAATTCTTTTGGCTTTGATTCAAAGAACTTACAAATGTCAGTTTTAACCTCTTCCTGTGTTACAAAAGCTGTTTCTTCCAAATGATTCTGTAAGCTACGAAACAAATGGTAGTCTGAAGGAGCAAGGTCGGGAGAATAAGGTGGATGAGGAATTTTCTCTCAACCAAGTTCTTCGATCTTTTGTCACGTGATTCTTGCTGTGTGTGGTCGCGCATTGTCCTGATGAAACATCACCCGTTTTCGATTCACTAGAGAAGGCCTTTTTTTCCTCAAAGCTTGGTTCAAACGCTCTAATTGCTGACAGTTTATTTGAGCATTAATTGTTGCATTTGATGGTAAGAATTCGAAGTGGATTATTCCTTGGCAATCCCACCAGATTGAAAGAACCTTTTGCCCATGAAGTTCCCTTCTTGGCTGTGGCTGGGGTCCTTCACATTTACCAAGACAGTGTCTACGACGCTTAACGTCATTTAACGATAAAAGATCCATTTTTCGTCGCCAGTCACAAGTCTATTCAAAAAAGGTGAAACAAGTTGGCGAGAATGGAGAGAAGAGCAGATGTCAACTCGGGATTTGAGGTTGTTTTCCGACAATTCATGAGGCACCCATTTTCCAAGTTTAGGAACTTTACCAAGTTGTTGAAGATGACGATGAACAGTTGTATGGTTTGAACTGAGAACCACTGCCAATTCCTCAACTGATAAAGCAGGATTTTCTTCAAGGGCTGCTTCAAGAAGCTTTTCATCAAACTCAACTGGACGTCCGGTTCGATCTTCATCTTCAAGGGTGAATTCTCCACCTCTGAATTTTGCAAACCATCTTCTGCAAGTTCTTTCATTCACACATTCCTCACCATAAACTGAGTGAATGTTTCTAGCCTCTTCGGCTGCTGAGTTTCCTTTCTTGAACTCATAAAGCATTATGTGCCTCAAATGATTCTTGGGCACTTCCATGTTAGCAGGGTTTTAATCAAACAAAATTTAATTTTATTGTTCTCTGAAATAAAATTTGATCAGTTTAAATGCATCTAAACATAAAAATAATGTTCAGCTCCATTAGACATTATAAAATACTCTTTAAATTTCGTTCATTTTAACAAAAAGTTAAAATTCGGACAGAACTTATGGGATGACCTAATAGATATCTTCAGTTTCTTGTTTTGGGATTAAGTGGATGCTTTTGACTAGGCCCTTTTACCAGTTTTTCCGATGGAAATTTTCGATCCAGTCCGCCACTACTTAAAGGTAATTAAAGACACCCATCTACTTTGGTTTTGAAATCAGAGTGATCCTTCCCGTAGACAGACTGCCAACCACGGCTAAAGACCTATATCTGCCTGGAATGTGATCACCATCTTTACACTTTTACATCTTAAATCATTTAAATGAGATGAGACTAATGATATGTAACCAGAATTTAAACCCAATTCATCAGTTCGACTTGACACCGTTGAAGCCATTCACTCCCAGCTTCCATTATGTCCCAGTTTACCTACGCATTAATGAAAACACTAACACACAAAAAAAGTTCAAAATTTGGCTTTTCCAGCTTCAATTTTGAGCAAAAATTGACCGATGATTTCGGCCATTTCTGGCCATGCTAATATTTGCTCCGTCTCTATTTTTATAACCCGGGTCTTCTTGACAACGACAGATATCTTCCTCTTTTCGATTTCTTTCTTTGTTGCCTTTCATAAAAACCTCTTCTTTTCCCACGATTTATCTTCCTAAAGATTTATATGTTCGTTAGACCTCCGTTAGGTAGCGCTGATGCTGAATACGAAAACAAGAACATTCAATCTACTCGGCAACTTATTGTATCTTTACTTGTATAGTTAAATAAAATTCCTCTCCGAAAAACCCGCTTCTCTCCCGCCCGGACTTCTTCTCAATCTCATTATTGCTACAAAATACAACAAAAAGCGGGGTATAGTTACAACCTAACCAAACACGTCCGCGCCGGGAACTGCTGTTTCATCTCGTTTGAAAATTGATAGGTTTTTGCTGGAACCTGGGGTGTCGAGCTTGTCGGCATCTCATTTGCAGTCAGCGTCGATAACTGATTTCGTGGTCGTGACCGCTTGCGATGCTAAATAATCAGACACCTCGACTGCGGATCGATACAGAAGCGAATGGCTCGGCGCGAGGAGAAAGACGCCCAGAGACAAATTGATGAGATTATTTCGGGAGATCATTTCTGGCTTGCTGATGGGATCTGCTGACCTTCTTCGCGGTTGAATCCTTGCAACAATTAAAATGGGGACCGTCACAGGAGGCTTTCAAAAGACG
>OZ038480.1:59733397-59823397 GCA_964036315.1 Acanthosepion esculentum
TTACGGTGACCTCTGGACATTTCAACAGTAAAATAATGAGATCTTGCCGCCAATTTAGAATTGCACTTAAATTCATAGAGTCTAGATAACATAGAGCAGTGATTCTCAACAGCTGTGCTCCGGCACACTACTGTGCCGGGCGATCCTCTTCAGTGTGACGCGAAATATTGTCACGGAAAAGTATTGCGAAATCTCTTCATAAATGTTCCTTCTGATATTGAACTTTAGTTTTGTGAATAATAATAATAATAATAATAATAATAATAATAATAATAATAATAATAATAATCTTATATCAAGTTGTACGATATTGGAACCCACTGAATATAAAACCCGGCATGACAGAGTGGGCCAATATCTGCACTGGAAAATTTGCAACACCTATGGGAAGGGAACTGAAAGAAACTGGTACGAACACCACCCTGACCCGGTTACGGAGATAGGGCCTGTTACAATTCTATGGGACTACACAATACACACTGACAGAACAATCAAAGCCAACCGCCCAGACATTGTTATTAAAGACCACAAACAAAATAAGTGCCTCCTTATTGATATGGCAGTCCCTGCAGACTGCAATGTATCTTTGAAGATATTCGAAAAACTGTCAAAATTCAAGGACCTTGAAATAAAAATCTCAAAAATGTGGCACATGGGACCATCAACAATCCCTCTTGTAGTTGGAGCCCTTGGGCTGGTTGGAAAAGATTCCAGTAGGCTGATTGAAGGGATCCCTGGAAGTCAATGCCTCAAAGAGATACAAAAAATTGTTCTGACAAGTACAGCCCACACTTTACGAAGGGCTTTATCTATGTAATTATTTTTTAATTTTATTTTATTTTTTGCAGTGGAAAGTATCATGATGCCATTTCTAACCTTAGGTCCCTGGGAAGGACCTGGAAAGAAATGTGTAAACGCCAGATATCAAAGGAAATAAAAAAAAACAATAATAATAAAAAAACAATAATAATAATAATAAGCCACAGTTCCAAATGATTGAGGGCTCAAAATAAAACAATCGTCGGTACCCATTGATACATTTTGGATTTCAATACAAAAGGAATATTGCACATTAGTTAAAAAGCTTTATCAGTTTTATTGTAATATTTTCTTATTTGTGTGAATTAGGCTTCTTAAACCTAAATAACATCAAAAATAAGAAACGAGAAAAAGTACGCCCAACTGATGAAGAAATGATGGCCTACTTATTGCACATTCGACCAAACATTGACTAAATCACGAAAAAAATACCAGGCATACTAAATAAGCTGCATAAATAGTTGAAAAGAAACATTGAAATAAAGTAAGTTCATATTTTTGTGTGTATTTTTTTAACTCTATGATTTTATTTTATAGCATTTAAATGTATACCCTTTAAAAATTTTGCTAAGTTCACCGTGATATTTTCATTTGCTCCTACGTGCGCGGTTGCTTAAAATGGTTGAGAAACGCAGTCATAGAGGAACGTTCATCAGAACAATTACCATAAAAAAATATTCATAGAAAAGGTACAGGAAAGGTACATTACGACGCTGAGAAACTGATTGAAGCCTAGATGCCAGGGCAGGGCCAATGATATTGCAGATCTTTATTTGGATTTTATCAAAGATCTCTAAATATATAGCAGAAGCGCTAGATCAGATGTGGTTGTAATATTCGATGTATGGACGAATGATAGACTTAAATAATTATGACGAATGATAAGCTTAAATAATTTATAGATTCTGGCGATAATAATTGTCTCGCACGACACAGTGGGCCTACTTTCCTAGCAAAAGGTCTGCCAATTGATTCAATATATTCTTTCCACTTCATGTCAGTGGAAGACCTTAACGCACGAAGACGCAACGAGTCACGCCTCTGGATGTTAGCCTCAGTCATGCTGATGGAAGTGAGGAGAATTATCTCAAATAATTAATAGAGAGAGCTTTGACATAGACATAACAAGTCTAAAATAAGTAAATCAGTTATGTCCCATGCGCGATACACGCTTAGGCAATCATGTACCTTTCGATACATGACTGACGAGGCAGATTTTTTCCCGCAGTAGGTTTCCATTTTCTGCGGTAGACCAGTTGCCATCAATCATATCTGAGGAGAGAAGAAGAGGATTCATACCTGTCCCAATGGATTCGACTGGAATTCGAACTCGGCTCGCCGATTCCACAATCCGAGCCGCTATCCATCTGTACAGATTAAGCATTTTACATACAAACACTACTACCCGCCAACAATAATCAAACAAATGACACAATCGATTAACCGTAGGTTATCTGACAATTCTTGTCATGAAACTATGTTCAATGAAGCCAACAAGATGCTAAAGCTTCTCTAAAAGATAGTGGATTTTTGGCAACCCTCATATACACACATCACACAGTATAAATATCCTAACAAAACAAGAAATATCAAATATTTTAATCTAACGTACAGCAAAAACTTAAAAACAAACATCGGAAAAACATTCATTAAACTCATCTGCAAACACTTGTCCTATCAAACATTCTCCACAATCAGTCAGTTATGTGCCATGCGTGATACACGCTTAGGCGATCATGTATCTTTCGATACATGACGGACGAGGCAGATTTTTTCCACGCAGTAAATTGCCATTTCTTTCTGCGGTAGACTAGTTGCCATCCAAGGCTATATAACCTGGGTTGTCCTGCTATTTACCCATACCTGGGGTGGGGAGAAGAAGAGGATTCGTATCTTTCCCAAGGGTATTAGCACGTAAGTAAATGTAATGGATTCGACTGGAATTCGAACTCGGCTCTGCCGCAATCGGAGCCGCTATTCATTACTCCACCGTGCCTCCTCTCCACAATATATTAAACAAGAACACAGTAAAGATCAGCTACAGTTGCACCAAAAACATGACATAGCTAATATAAAAAAAGTACAGCTGAAAAATAACCCACCTACAAAAACTTCAACAGCAACTGCCTGCAAATCAACTGTAAGAACAGCAGATATAACGAAGAAAAATACAAAATGGAGTTTCTGAAGGTATCTGGAATCAGAAAAACTACACAGACAAAACATATTTTCGAAACAGAAAATATGAGAACAACACGACTCTTTTTAACATGTATGGGGGCATAAAACCGAAACCAAAAATACACATAAAAATATCATTGAAAATAAGTAAAACAGCATCAGTCTACAGCAATAACTCCCAAACCTGTAACCTTTGTCCGGAGGAGAAAATAGCTATAATCACCTTCTCAAACCAAAATAAATTACTAAATAAAAGATTAGAATTAATCTCAAAATCAAAACACGAAATTATTTTTTTACTGAAAACTAACATATCGTAAATGATCCCCAAGAAAAATGCAAATATATGCATTATAGACAACATAGATAATATAATATACTTTAAATACAACTAATACATTGAAGAAAACAAACAAATAATATAAACACCCACTCTGCAAAAATAAATAATAAAATAAATAAATTAAGGAAATAAATAATAAAGAAATTAACAAAATGTACAAATTCCAGCCTAACCACAAGTACATAAAATAATAATCAGTAGCACATAATTAATAATGAATAAATTAAAAAAATACCTTAAAGTAATTAATAATAAATAAATAATGATTTAAAAGTAAACATATAAATTTATTCCATAGCTATAAAATAAACACACAAATTTTTCTATTCAATAGCCATGAGCACAATTTAAAATAACCTTTCCCGCCTAGCCGTGAGAATAATACAATAAAGCGGGAATAGTTATGCCCAAATGACTAGCATATATAAATAGTTGAACTACAAACCAACACTGAAAATGGCATTCATTGTGGGTGCTCGCTGTAAAGACCTCAACTGGTGGAACTAAGGATTGTATTTCGCATGAACATCTGTAGCAAGAGGCTTTTAATTGTATGAAAGGGGCTGGAGGCTGGAAAATAATTAATTATCCACAAGACAGCGTAAACGGTTTTGAAATTTATCAAGGCTGGAAAGTGAAGACTGGTTAGTTCCAACCACATTATGGCAGAAATAACGGAGTTTGAATTCCAAACGAGTTCACTTTTCAAGAAAGGCATGAATCCATCAGTTTTCCCACCAGCTGTGGGTTAAATAGAAAGGCAAATTTTTTGTTTATTTTATCTGATCGGGCTTTTGCAAAGAGAGAGCATGTTAAGAGGAGTCAGGTATATTCTGGAGCAGTACAAGAAACCGGACATTTTTCCAGCCTCTTTAGGCAAAGATAGTACAGGGTGCGATGGATAAATTGTCGTGTGAATTACGTAAAAATGAAAATATTGATATCTCATTTTAACAGATATATTTACCGAAATTACACAAAAATATTTTGAAATAATACAGAGTAAATTTATTCAGTTGACTTCAACCACGACCTCCAGACGACTTCGGAATCTCCTGCAACTGTTTTCAACGGTCTGTTTGTTTAATTTGGTGAATGCTTCCATAATCCTTGCCTTAGGTTCATCTTTGATGTTAAAAAAAATATTGTTGGTCTCTCGCTCAACTGTGCCGCACACATAATAATCAAGGGGGTGCAGTCTAGGGAGTTAGATGGCCAGATGTAAGGGGTGATAGGTCTCAAAAATTGTCTGAATTAGTTCTCCTGCTTGTGTAGCATGGTGCAGTGCCCTGTTGCCAGACAAAGGGCCTTCCAACAGCCACCATTTTGAGCCAGGACAGCATTATCTCCTCAAGGCACTTGATGTAGGACTCTGTGTTGAGTGTGAGACCCTTACCAATAAATTCGGGAGTTCTTTTCTTATCAGAACGAACGGAGTGAGTTTTCCGAGCTGTCGTACATTCGTAATCACCATTAGACTCATCCAACTCTTTCTAAATCCTCTGCATTTCCCCAGATTGACACCCAAACACACAAATGTTCGTATTGGAGCTACCGGCGCGAATGCCAAGCAGTACAGCATGTCGTTTCCAAATTTCTGGCGAAGGGAATTGCGTCAGGGTGCTCTTTTTCTCACACGCGTTGCCCAACTGACCCTACTATACTGTGCAGTCGACAAAATCAAAAACAAACAACGCGCATGCGCGAAATTAAAAACATAAAATGGCGACAATTTACTCCTCGCATTCTGTATATATGAGTTCCACTTGAGGGTTGGAGTTAAACTTGAATCTAAACAGATGTTCAAGACAAGGAGACTCGGATCAATGTGCCTACAACTTCCTAAATTAAGACAGAAGTACTTTATTCCTCTGTCAGATGATAAACTACTACACTTAGATTCATTAAAGATTTGCCTCCGTTTGTCTGGCTGCTATGTATTTGTTACGCTTTTACTATTCTTCCGAATGAGTTTCCCCACCATTTTCTTAATATGGGTGAATTGTTCAATGAATCGGCGGCCTGGCTCACAATTATTAGATTAACTTTTATCTGGTTTTCATTATTATTATTTCTTTGGATTTCTTCATGGCATTTTCCAGTGATCATTTTTTAAGAAAAAACAAAACAATGATCACATAATTTTTAGATAAAGCGATCTGTACTTGGGAGTATATATATATATATATATATATATATATATATATATTTTGTATATTTTTAAGGAATCCCTTCAGTGAGTCTATCGGAGCTTTTATCCAATCATTCCAAGGGCTCCAAATACAACTGGTATAATACAACTGGTATACCAAATACAACTGGTATAATGTCTTCATGTGCCACATTTTTAAGATTTTCACTTCAGTATCTTTGTATTTTTATAGGGTTTTTTTTAAGATTTTCAAAGATACATTACAATCTGCAGGGACTTCCATGTTAATAAGAAAACACATTCTGTTTTTTGTGGTCTTTGATCACGATGTCTGGGCGATTATCTTTGTTGTTTGAGCGATTATTATTATTATTACTATTATTATTATTATTATTATTATTATTATTATTATTATTACATAGTATTAGATGTATATGATTAATATTCAATACTGACTTACCTACATTGGATGTACGGATAATATAATGGTTTATGGCTCCGAGAGTAGGCACGGAGAATGGGGTGAATTCCAGACAAGTTCACTTTTCGGGAAAGGCATGAATCCATCTCCCACCATCTATGGGTTAAATAGAAGGGCAGATTGTATTCTTTTGGTTGATAATCAGTCTCGAGATGGTAAATCGATAAAACAGGCATCAACTTCCAAAACTGGGCCACTTTATTGTTTCGGCTCGATGAAACGCATAAGGATTGAAATTCTTAAATGATGTGAGTTGCGCCATCTGGCGTTGATATAATCTACTTTTTTAAGTACATCTCTAGGTAGGTTATGCGTTGTTTTCCTCGTTCCCTCTTGCCTTCAATCTGACATTTGCGTATCAATTTTTCCGAGCCCACTTTCCTCATTATTTACCATATAAATTTCAACTCTCTCTTCCTGATGTTAAGTATGTGTCCTTTTTTCCACTTATTCTAAAACTTCGTCGTTGCTTACATTCGGTACACAATATTCTCAGAATCCTTCAGTAGAACCACATTTCTGTTGACTTAAGGATTTGCTTAAGTTGTGAGAGGAAATATTTCAGCATTCACTGCAATACAGAAAGACTTATATTACATTACCGTTTAGTCCTCTTTTCTTAGTTTGCTAACGAAATATTTCTGTTTCTTAATAATTTGTTTATCTTTTAAAGGGCATCATTCGCTATCCCAATACACCTTCATATTTCAGTGTCGCATTTTCTGCCCTCTGTTAAAATACGTCCCAGAGCGTTAAATTGTTGTACTTGTTTGATTTTGGCGTTTCCAATTTGAAATTTGCATTCTGGACCGCTGCATCTGCTCTCTTGCTAACAATGATGCATTCTGTTTTCTTAGAACACTTATTCTGCGTAGCAGGTTGATCACTTAAAGGTTAATTTTACAAATAATACCCCTACTTTTCAGCAAAATTGCATTAATTACTGCTCAGTGCATTTCTATTTTAAAATGATTTGCAGCACATTTCTAACTGGATAAAAGCGTTTGTTGACTAATCCAAAAATTGACTTGACCCAAAAGGTTGTAAGTTCAATACCTGGACACAGCAGAGAGAAAAAAAACTTTGAGAGTTGAATTATTAAAGTAAATTAATAGAAACTATGATATCCAAATTAAATAAATAAAATGGCATGGCATGTAGAATTAGAACGATTTACCCATGTGAACTTAATAACGGCTCGGTTCGAAATTGCGACGTATATCACTGACGAAGGCGGAGCGAACGACGGCCGAAACCTCGTGAATATGGCTATAAACATGAGATCAACAGACTGAACTATCTAAATAGTTACAATATCTCATCCCAGAAATACAGTCAAATCCATTTTTCTCTTATTTTCAATGCATTTCTATAGTAAAAATTATTTACCATTACAATATAATTTCTATTGTAAAATAATTTACAATTGATTTAACGTAAAAACATTACTACAAATTTATAGTTACAAAATAGGTCTGTTCTGTCAGTAACACTAACTTTAATTCTTGCTTTTTTTAACAATACTAAGCGTCAGAATTTTCTAGAGCAAGTTTTAGGTTATAAATGGCAAAACTTAGTGTTTAATAATCAGTTTCTTTTATTTCCCCTAACGCTTGAAATATTTTGTTTGCTACTGAAAAAAATTCAAGTGCCTTTGAATTTTAGTCATAAAGATCAAAGCAGAACTAAGAGCGACTCCCATCCAATTGTGCGTTTTAGAAAAGCAATCACAAAACAAGAACATTAAATACTCGTTTTGCTTGTTATGTGTCACTAGTCACACCTGGATATATATAAAAAAAGGAAATATTACTAAAACACCCGAATTTAATGATGCGTTATTCGCTAATAAACATAGGTATGAGACCCCCAAAACTCATTCTAACCACATGCACTTCCAACGAAATACATACATGAATATACATATATATATGTATGTATATATATATATATAGAGAGAGAGAGAGAGAGACAGACAGACAGACAGACAGACAGATAGATAGATAGATAGATATACTATAATGTCACATAATAAAACTGACTGTTTTGCAATCATCAGCAAATCAACGAGCTATAAATATTTTTAATTTGCATCCGATCAAATGCCTCTACAAAATCCAAGCTAGATTAAAATGAGCGAACGAGATATATATGAATATATTTGAATAATAGACTGTGTTGGTAGCAATTTATGCTTTATCAAGAAAGTTGTTCCATTGAAATATTCGCAAATTCTCATAAGCTGATGAGGCATTTCGATATGGTGTAATGGTTAGCACGTTTTCCTCGCTAAACAAATTGCGACAGAATAGTGAGTTCGATATTCTCTGGAGGCGTCGAACTTTTGGCCTTGTGACACATCTAAGCGACATTTAGAAAATCGCCATAGTAAACTAAAGGAAAGACCTATTTATTTTATAAGTTATAAATTACAGCAGTTGTGAAGAGTCCATTTTTTAAATACCATATCCCTTCCGGCGGTGGGCGATTATTATATATGAATTTTCATATCTTGGGAAAGATAGTGGGATGGTTTCCCTTTATCCCTCCACAGTTTTGAATTCAAAGTTTCCTTCGTATAGGCTTACTAGTACACAAAGCTAGAGAACTCAGTCTACCCTGCTATTTAACACATATCATAGCGGAGGAAATACTTGGCCGGATTCTGTTTTTTCACAATCTTTGAATTGCTGTGGCTTCTTCATAAATATAGTGGGGGGGGTCCCATTTCCTGTTCTGTCAAAACATTCACATAAGCTCTTCAGGTAAGTGGTCCACCTTCCGCTATCTTTCCTTTTTACTATCGTTACGTCCTGTCAGTGTCAAATTTTCTAAGCCTTACTTTCTCATTAAGTGTCCTAGAAATTTCAGCTGCATCTTTCCGGTTTGAAGTATAAGTCCTTTTTGCTTCTGTTTTTTCTTAAAAGTCGAGAAAATTGTTTAAAAGTGATATTTCTCTGTGTTCAAGTTTTTCTAGAGAGATAGACGTTCATAAATAGACAGGAAACATCGTCTACACATGCGCAAGAATTTTGTAAAAATCGTGGGAGATTATTATATATGAATTTTCATCTCTTGGAAAAGATAGCGAGGTGGTTTCCTTTTACCCCCTCTACAGTTTTGAATTCAGAGTTTTCTTCGAATAGGCTTACTAGCACATAAAGCTAGAGAACTCAGTGCACCCTGCTATTTAAAACATATCTTGGCAGAGGGAACAGAAATAGGTCCATGCCTTCTACAATGGTATTTTTACAAACATACTTGGCCGGAAATGTCGTATTCCGTTTTTTCATAATTTTTAAATTATTTTGCCTTCTAGCTTCTTCAGAAATACAGTGGCGTGGTTTCCCTATGCCTTCTTTATCTGAATAAACGCAATTACAAAAGCTAGTATTAAGGCTTTCAGTCATATCACATTGAAACACCGATTCATCTGCGATCACCGAAGTTAAGTAACGTCGAGTTTTGTCAGTACCTAGATGGGTGACGGCATGGGAATACCAACTGCTGTAAGTTTGGATGTACGGCTGATGTAATGGGCAACGGCTTGGAATTGAAAATCAGAGATTCGAGCACCAATTCTATTTGTGTTCGTTATATTCACTTACGCGCATATACACTTGGGAAAGGTATGAATCCACCTCTTCTCCCCCCAGCTTTGGGTTAATTAGTAAGTTGTATTAGTAAATCATTATTATCTCTGAAAAAGTTCTTAAAATCTGAAAATATTTTATGACTTTAAGTAACCTACAAAAGGTTGATAAACCGTAAAAAAATCAATCGACCAAGCTAGGTTTCACCGGGCTAATCACTTTTTTGACTATTTTAATTTCCCTAACTCCCAAATTTCCCATATCCTGTGCTGTCAAATATGGGATTGTTCTATGGGAAGGTCCAAGAGAACATTTCCAAAGTACCTCTCTATGAATGTTCGACAGTTTTGAAATCTTGGGAATTTTCTGTCTAATGAAGAAATCTACCAGTTACGGAAAAAATGCCCAACCCTGACACATCTCTGAACGCGGCACATTTCATTCTTTTCGTCACTAATTAAGCACCCGTTAATCTTCGAAAAATATTGGGAAAGGTGTTAAGTTTTTTCAAAATTACCATCAAAATGGTTGAAGAAAAACTCGATAAGTCCACATACGCAATTGTAAATAGTGTTAGTGTTCGGTAAACTGATTAATTGTAAAAGTAGTGAAAGGTGTGCGCTTCGAATGGGAAACATCGGGACCAAGCAGCTACAAAGGGATGAAAAAACACGTCAAGATCCATTACCTAACACTATACTAAATAAGAAGATAACTTTCAGTAGATGCTTTATATATATATATATATATATATATATATATATATATATATATATATATATATATATATATATATATATGCATGTTTCATTAAAAACGACAGAGAAGGTACTACGGTTAAGCTTTTTATTTAATTTTTCTTGTGTTCGAACAAGAGCTTTCTTTACAGGACAAAGGGTGTGTAAGAACTGTCCAAATGTTTTATGTTTCCGAGCGCTTTCGGCTATACCTTTAGCCATTATCAAGGATGATTCGATTGTTTCAGCTTAATTGAGTGTGTGAATTACGTGTATGTCTTAGTGTGTAGTAGGGATGTTTTTAATTTCCGAATACGGTTAGCAAATTCTGGCTTTGTTCGTAGTTAATATTGTTAAGAGTTGGCTTTTTCTTTTTTTATTATTAAAGCCTTTGTCCTGTAAAGAAAGCTCTTGTTCGAACACAAGAAAAATTAAATAAAAAGCTCAATCGTAGTACCTTTTCTGTCGTTTTTAATGAAACGTGCATAAACGAAGAATTGCTGCCTAAATATATATATATATATATATATATATATATAGATATATATATATATAAAGAGAGAGAGAGAGAGAAAGCAGAAAATGAGAGAAAAGTTTAAGGAGTGAGTGGAAGTGAAAAATGTATAAATAACCACAATATTCTTCACGTACGCACACACGCGCAGACAGGTGCATGGCCTCACGCGTGCAAACGCACCCACACACACATAAAAACACACACACACATACATTATGAAAAAAAACTTGCACCAATGAAAAGTGCATGTAAAAAGGAAAATTGAGAAGTATAGGCAGTCAATTGCTGATACCCCATCAGGAGTGGACCGGAGTAATTCCCGCAGGGTTCATCTATGAAACTCTGAAGTTAACATCAATCACATAAGTGAGAAACCTTTCACTTATATTAATTCTCTCTCTCTCTCTCCCTATCTATATAAATATATATATATATATATATATATGTGTGTGTGTGTGTGTGTGTTTGTGTGTGTGTGTGTGTGTGTGTGTGTGTGTGTGTGTGTGTGTGTGTGTGTGTGTATTTAGAAAGCATATCTTCATTCAAGCATATTTGGTTGAATAATCTGGATATATTATTTTATCTATTTATTTTCATTTTAATCCTCTTGAATTCTCTGATCGTCTTCTCAATGTTGATATTAATTTCGTTAAGTTAGGCACCGTAGTTTTCTTTTCTTTTCTTTTCTTTTCATTTTCCCAAGTACTTTCATTTTCATACGAAATCATCTTCAGGGGTGAATTGCTAAGGCTAAAAATGAATGTAACTGATCATTGAGATTTTTTTTTTCGTAAATACGCATGAACTCGCTCTGTTATAATTAATTTAAAATTAATTATTAAAGCTATATGTAATATGTATGTTAAATAATAGTTTACCAAACTATTATTTTTAGGAGAAATGTATCTAGGCTCCGACTTACGAAGGTTGACATTTGGAGTCACATGTAGGCCATAATAGGGATGTCGAGTTGCGTGAGAAATATAGAAGATTTCAGGGAGTTGCTTCTTAACCATCAAGCAATATAGACGTGTTCTCTTTCATGTCTGGATAGTTAGATAATGTACATGTCAACGTGAGTAATAAAAATAGATGAAATTCTCTATGTTTACAGCCTTTCATTGCTGAACCAAAACAATTAGCGATCACTGGCCGAGAGAAGACTAAATGAGATCATCCCAACCAGGGGCTATGCAACATATTCAGGGTGTATCAAAAATACTTTTACAAACTTTGAGGCGGGTCCCTTTGTTATGGTAATTTACCCACGCACGCATGGACTCCCCCAACTATAAATAAGAGCAGGTACTGCCTTTTACAGAGGGAAGTTTCCTGCAGTCAGCTCTGACAGTCAGACCGAACATTCTTGCTGTAACACTCTCGTTTGTATATGTTTATATTACTGTTTATGTTAATATATTTGTTTATCTCAATTCCTCTCTTGTGTCTTTATTTCTGGCCCTAACAAGGCCACAATACCCTCACACCAAAACAAGAACTGATCCTCCCCTAACTATCCATCTTTCATGTTAGATGTCAGCCAATGCATCGTGAACAATGTGACTAAAATGTCCTGGAGAACTATTATGCATGAACCACATGCGTCTTCGTATTAGCAGGGATACATCCTCTACCAGCTCTGGAAGTGTGTTCGAACTAAATTCCCTGCAGATATCTCCTGTAAGAGTTGCTAGAACATATGAACCTACCAGGCATTTACCTACAATTCCGGCCCGCACATTAATCGTAAACTGATGCTGCTGTCTAGACCGTATTGTACTATAGTGATTCTGATTGCCCATAAATGCTGGTTGTGTAATTTTATTATTTTATTTTTTCCAAATGATGCCTCATCCGTAAACAAGACTGAAGAGAGAAATAACGAATCTGTAGTTAGTGCAATAAACCATCGGCAAAGGTTCTCCCGAGGTGAGTGATCAGATGGCGAAAAACCCTGCACAAGTTGCAAATGATACGGATACAGAAGCTGCTCTTGAATTACCCTCCACGTGGTACTATGAGATGTACGACACGTTAGGGCCACTTGAATTGTGCTGATACCTGAATCGTCTCCGACAGCCTTCAGAATGTGTTCATCGTGGTCAGCTGTACGAGCCGATATTGGTCTTCCTCAATCCATAGCTTGTGGTGCCACGGATCCTGTCTCAGCAACGTGACGATAAACAGCAGCAAAGGTTGGATGACTCGGCTGACTTCGGTTTGAAAACGCAATCTGATACAGCCGTGCAGCCTCGCGTCCATTAACATTGGCGCGGATGTATGCAAAAATTATATCTGCCTGCTCATGATAGGAATATATTGCCATTGTTAAAGGGAACACATCTCAGTTAACTTACGAGTACACACGTTAAACGTCGAAAATCCGACAAATATTTATATATATTTTTCTCTGTGACTGAACGGTCATAGCGCGTCAAGCTTAATGACGGTTCTGCATAGGATACAGGTTCAATTCTTGTCGGAGGAGGGATATTTTCTACAAAATTTCTCGAACAAATATAAATATAAATATAATTAATATTGTATGATTAAAAAAGAAGAGCATTTACTCAAATAAGATGTATCCATAAAAATAACGTATAAACAGAAAATATATTAAAATATTTGTCGGATTTAATCCGTTTCATATAATATGCTGTCATAGTTTTTGTTAGGCTACAATTTCGGAGCAGATATGATAGATCGAGAACAATCGGCGGTGTATGTGTTTAAAAGCAGTAATTCGAGCTTGGCTAAACCGGAAGTTCGTGGTGGTTGAACTGTTATAGAACGTCAGACTTAATGACGGTTCCATATATGATACAGGTTCGGTTTCTATCGGAGGACCCATATTTTCTACGAAATGTTTGGAACATTTAGGCAGGTAAATGTAATTAATACTGTTTAATTAAAAAAACAAAACAAACAGAGCACTTACATCTACAACAGAAAAAACGTATAAGCAGAAAATATTTGCTGGATTTAATATATATATATATATAAATATATATATATATATATATTAGAGCAGGTCGATTTTACACTTTTCCACCCCAATCAACTTTCGGAACTTAATGAGATATAAGCTCACACCAACTTTTAAATTCCTAGTTTTAAACCCATTTTGAGGAATGCAATCAAAAATCGGTATTTTTTTGTTTGTTTTTTTTAAATACACATAATTTGTTTTCCTACTAGAGAAATGAAATAAAAATAGTTTGAAATTTAAAAAAACACTTTAAAAAATATCCCCCACATGTCTTATAGGTGAAGTTGAGGTTTCTGGTGAACTAATGTTTATTCAGATACCATAGACTACTATTAATTGTACTAAACCTCAGTCAGTAATGCTGTAATATTATTTATTACAACTACTACATTATTATTCATATTCTTTAATTTATTTAGCATAAATTTAATTTTTTTGTCATATTCCCTTATGCAATGTGGAGGCTCTTATATGCTTCTTGATTTTTTTTTTTTTAAGATTTGACTATTTAGTATCTTTTGTTGATATAAAAGAAAGGTTAGTCAGTTATGCGTGATACACGCTTACGTGATCATGTATCTTTCGTTACATTGCTGACGAGGCAAATTTTTCCCGCATTAGGTTGCCATTTCTTTCTGCGGTTGACCAGTTGCCATACAATCTATTTACCAGAAGAAGAGGATCCGTACCTTTACCAAGGGTATTAGCACGCAAGTGAATGTATTGGATTCGACTTGAATTCGAACTCGGTTCTCCGATTCCTCTATACGAGCCGCTATCTATCACTCCACCGTCAACAAATTTGAAAACAGTTCTGAATGGTAAGTCATTCTGATGTAATGAACAACCAACTGTATGTAATTTTCGATAGAGCTTCTACGACAGAGAAGGCCTGCTTTGCATTTGTATTTGTGCTGCCCAGAAGAACAACCTTAAAGCTATTTATGCTATCAAATTCTTCCAAAAAACTAAAAACTTCTGCTAGAAAACACCAGTAGCAATTGTGCCTGGAACTACCGTTTGAGTCGGGTATTTTCCAGTCTCAGTCCCTGTCTTTTGAGTAAATGTTATCCGGTGTTCAGTCCCTGTGTTGAGTAAATATTATCTGGTGTTCTGTGTTAGCTATTATTAAGGATCATTTTATTTTTGCTTTTTAACTCAGTGTATGGCTTGTATGTATATATCTAGAGTTGTACTGATGTTTTATTTTCCAAACACAGTCAACGCATTTTGGCCGTGTTCATAGCTAATGTTACTGAGTGTTGGCTTTTTCTTTTTTATTAATATTGCCTCCATTATTTTAAATCTTTTTTAGATGTGGATGAGGTTATTATGCTTGTATTTTCTACTAGTGTATTTCGGATGGAGTCTGCTCGGCTTGTGTGTATGTTTAAATAAGTTCTAATGGAGCTTGAGTCACATAGCTGTAAAGTCATCTGGATAGGCATATAGTAATGTGACTGATGTAATTATTTATGCGTTTGGTTTGAACAGGAATACAGTTCCTTTTGTGGCATTTGAACTCGTAAATAATGTTGATTCTTTTGAAGATAAGGTTAGCTGTTTTATTTTTTTGTAATAGATTATTAATATATATATATGTACACACACACACACACACACACACACACACATATATATATATATATATATATATATATATATATATATATATATATATATATATATATATTTTTTTTTTTTTTAAGCGTATCACCCCAAACAAGGCTGGAGGCCACTATCACGCAAGGGGTTAACGAAGGGTTGGAAGAAGAGCAGATAAGAGTGGTAAAGGAGAGGATGTGGAGAAAGAGAAAGACAGTGGGTCGATCAAGGCAAGGGGGTTACAGAAGATTTCGAGCGAGAGCAGATAGGAATGAAAAATGAAAGGATGTGGAGAAGGGAAGTGGATAGATCAAGGCAACTGGAGATGTCGATTGACCCTACACTTAAACCGTTGGAGATTGTATTTGTCAGGGAAACAGTAATAGGGAAGGGAGTTCCATAGGCGAGATGTGCGAGACATGAAGCTATTGGAGTAGAAGAGACGTCTACATCTAACAGTTTCAACGGTGTAGGGGTGGGAACGGGATGCCAACCTCGTAGGACGTTTAAATTCACGAGGCCTAGGGACAAGCGAAAGCAGCTCCTCGGAGCAAAAATATTAAAAAATTTAAATTTTCAGACACATTGCGTTGTATATTAATATTCTTTTATTATTCCAATTAGGTTCCTCAACTAGTTTCGGCCAGCATGGCCATCATCGGGAGAGAAAAAATCCCTGCTTGTTAGTAGCAGTGAACTAGAGGAGTGAATGACTGTTTCTGAAGAAAGTGAACTTTATCTGTCGTTTTCGGTTGTTTTTATCATTAATTTTGGTCAGGCCTTGTGTTGGTCAAACGGCCTCTTTCAAGTTGCTTTTAAGATAGAGGACAGGAAATTCCTGACTAAGAATCTCCTCTTTGGTCATTTTCATAGTTTTATTGGTTGCTGTGTTAAGAGTATGTTATCGTTAAGTTCTTTGAGATTGTGTGTATGTGTATATATTTGAGTGAGTGTGTGTATAAGTCTGAGTGCTCAACACCTCTGCAAGCATGTCTGTCTTGCGTGGGTGAGACATGTGGGTAGGACTTGATTTATGGGGTTATATATTAATTCAAACTATGTTGTTAAATGTGTGGTTATACCCGTCTGGACAAAGTGATTTGAGTTGCAAAATCCATTTGTCTAAGGTTATATTTTCTGTCTATTTCTATTTTTTTCAATTATAGTGAATTTTTAAAATCATGTTTCTCTAGACGGAAATGTTGTTCTACAAGTAATAATCTTTCGTGGGGAGCCGACTTGATACGATTCCGATAATTATTATTTCTATAAAGAAAGGCCATTCAGATTTATTTAATATATATATATATATATATATATATATATATATATATATATATATATATTATAGTAATTCGCGTGCTTAGAATCCTCAACAAAATGCAGAAAGCACTGGACAGCCGACTCATCAGCAGTACGCATCCACTACCGAGAATCGAACCCGGATCGCTTCCATACAACTGTACCACGGAACTCAGTGACGCAGATGACATAAACTAGACTCGATATAGCGCCGCTACTCACTCAGTTCCGTTCTCTGATACCCATCCAAGTATACAGAGTTATCCAGAGTCCCCGAATAACCTCGGAACCTGTGCCCCAAGAGCCACGACTACTATTTTGACCCTTAGCCGTCCAGTGTTTTCTGCATTCTGTTGAGGATTCTAAGCTCGACGAATTACTATAAAATTAGCCTAAATCGCCAAATATCAATTACTCATATATATATATATATATATATATATATATATATATATATATATATATATATATATATATATATATATATATATATATATATATATATATATATATATATATATATATATATATATATATGGATAAAATAACTGAAAAAAAATTGGGTGTTTTTTATGAAAGTATTTATTTCTGTGTTTTTATAAATAAAAAAAAACTTTCATAAAAAAAAGACCCAATTTTTTTCAGTTATTTTATCCATATATTATATACATATCAAGAAAGTATACGTAGCCTCTCATCATGCTATATATATATATATATATATATATATATATATATATATATATATATATATATATATATATATATATATATATATATATGTATGTATTTATTACTATAAACGTCATTTAAAGTAGATACACGTGTTGGAGTAGACTTGCAAATAATGAATTGTACTAAGTTTCGATATGTGACAAGTTAACCTACGTTAGAATGTTGTAATTATGTGATCACTGTAAGAATTAAATGCTTTTTCTGTGATTATTGATATTGAAGAAGCAAGCTCACAAATGACATGTCAGTTCATAAATAGTATTAATTCTACGTATGGGTGATTTTTGAGGTCTCGAGTTAATGTTAATAAGTTAGGTTAGATTTTTTAAACTTTTTATAATCAATAATGAATCTAGAGTATTTATTGCAATCATTAAGCGAATTCTATTTTTCAATGGGTTTTTTTCATCTTGTTTATAATTAGGGTGCATTTAGTTTCGCCAGAATAAGTTAATGGTGTTTTTATCTTTGCTTATATCGGAATGTATGTGTTATATTTTTTCTAAAATCCTTTAAAGCCAAATTTATTTGCTCATCGACGACGTGGGCGGAGAAATTATTGTTTTGTGTAGCGTAATTTTTCTTTTTCTTTTTTTTATGAAATGATATTTGCAAAGAACGTATTATTTTTGCTCGGTTAATCATGTTTTTTTTATTACAGCTATTTCTGTGAGAACATTCATCTTCGGAATTAAAAAACACTTGTAGGATTTTATACAGTAAAGTAGTATTATTCTGTTAAAGGCCAACGAAAGTTATTCTATTTACATTGAGTAGAGTCTTTCTTTAAGTATTTTTTTTTAAAACGTCTCGGCTTTTCGTTTGTAAGTATATGTCATCGACAAATCGAGATTTGATCAAATATTATTGGGACTGGTGCTATAAAAAAAAACTACGACACATATCAATTCAGAATTTAATCTCCTTCGAAGTAGTCCTCTTATCCAACGACATTTCTATTCATGAAGCATTCCCGGATCTCCTTTTTGGGGGATATCGAGCAGCTGTCTCGTCGAAGTTTCTTGGATTTCCTCGACGTCTTGAAATCTTGTTCGTTTCATGTCGGCTTTGTTAGTTGAAGAGGAAAACGTCGCAAGAGAAATTGGATGAATATAATGGATGTCGGACATAGATAATGTTAATTCTGCCAAAAACTGCTGAACAAGTCATTGACACTGATGGAACCTCTGTGGTGTGGTGAGATGACCACAAACTACACACCTTCTGTTGAAGCGCTGCTATAAACAGATGCAAGCGAGAACCTTATAACTTTCACTCTGCGTAGTTTATCTCCATTACCATAGAAACAATCCTTTTTATCTTTTTTTTATCCTTTTTTGTTCCTAGTAACGGGTTAATCGAAATAAGTACTGCGTAACTTTTGTCAGTTTTTAAATGGATTTTTTTCAGTTCAGTATTATATCTTATTACTCTAAACGTTATTTTTACAGGGTACACACGTTTGAGTTGACATCCCGGGTTTTTTTCGCCTGAAGTACAATCAAAGTATTGAAACATTTTCTTATTATAATCTCTTAGTATAAAAATAATGTATATATATATATACACATATATATACACACACACACATACACACATACACATATATATATATTAATATGAACGTTATTTTTAGTGGATACAGGTGTTTGGGTTGATATCCCTGTGAACCGGCCGAGATCGAGTACTACTTACGAAAAATGTTTCTCGAGATAGGAATTCAAACTGTAATACCTTTATCCATCTGGGAAACCTCTCCAATAACCGAACCGTGTCGTTATCTTGGCCGGTTGATATTAATTTCAGTTCATGAAAAAAAAAACTGGAATGTCAACTCAAACGTGTGTACCCTTTAAAAATAACATTTAGATTAATAAGATATAATATCGGACTAAAAAAATCCATTTAAAAACTGACAAAAATTACGCAGTACTTATTTCGATTAACCCGTTACTAGGAACGATTATTTCGCTACTTACGTAGATTTAAAAACAGTCTCAGTTGTCAATAATATAAGTGACAGATCGTTATGAAAGGGCAATGTTGATTAGTTACGGCTGATTTACTTAAATAATGCACTGATTATTATTTGCATCATATGGCAATAATTTTAAGTAAAATGATACACTAAAAGAATTAACCAAGTAATCGTTTTGAGTTTTTCTGAATATTAGTGCCTAAAAAGTAAGTAAAATTTAAAATCAAAAATTGATTTTTAAGAGAAAATTAATTATTTTAAACTGATTAATGTTCTTTTCTATAAGTTCATGTGAAACATATTTTCGTAATGTAACAAATAGCACTTACTTCGATTAAACACCTTACTTGGAGCGATTACTTTGCTACTTACGTAGATTAAAAACAGTCTTATTTGGCAATAATATAAGTGACAGATGTCTATAAAAAGGATCTGTTGATTATTTACGGATAATTTGTTTAAATTATCCACTGACTAATGATTGATTTATTTTTTACGGCTTATCAACTTTACGGCTTATCAACTTCAGGCTTTTTAAAGCCGAAACATATTTTGGGATTGTAAGAATAATTTTTTTTCTTTTTTTTTTAGTGTGAATATTGTATTAACAATTTCTTACAGATAATAATGATTGTACTGATAGAGGTCCTACTATTTTAACCCATAGATGCGCGGAAAAGAGAGAGAATTGTAAGGGTACTTGTGTGTAAGTGAATTTAATAGACCAGACCCAGATTTCGAACTCGGCTTTCTGACGACTCATTCCGAGTACATGTAAGCTTACAGTAGCTGGTATTTCATATCGGTCACACATCTAACCAGGCTCAATGTTGCTTAACTTCGGTGATCGAACGAAAACAAAAATTTCAACGTGATATTTTCGTAAGCCAAATCGCGTTGAAATTGACTATTGTTTGCGTTGCATATGTAAAAAGATGCATTAAAATAAGTAACCAAGTAATCGTTTTTAGTTCTCTGCCAATCAGTGCTTTTATAAATTACCGTTGTTTACGTTTTGCGTACGAAAACAACACAACGAGAGGTGTGCAATCTTTAAATAAGTAATTAAGCTTTTTCATATCATTTCTTACTCATTGAATATATATATATATATATATATATATATATATATATATATATATATATATATATATATATATATATATATATTTGCTCAGTTTCGTATCCTAACGTAAACAAAGAAATTTCTAAAGAAGAAATAATTTTTTCTATTTAATAAGTTTTCTCAAATATTCAATGCAGTAGAAGAAAATAAATATATTGTTTAATAAATAAACGGATCGTCTACTCAAATATGGGTATCCACTAAAATAGCGTTCAAACGCTAATATATATATATATATTTGTCATCCACAGACAGACTGTTTCGCAGCTCATCAGTGTGGCTAGACGTCCGGTTGCCTCTAGCAAGGATCGAAACCCGACTGAATTTGCGTCAGTCGCAACTTCTCCCACTAAGCCGTCGGCAGGGATGAAGGTGAATTTTAGCGTGTTTATTTTTAGATTTAGATAAACACACAGTGACTGACAGTGACTCAATTCTGCCGAAGAGTCGTGCAATAGTTTCACTATAGTTCTACCAATCTGACACATCAAGTGGTAAGCATGAGGAAATAATTCTATCTAATAACCTAATCCACATATTTTTTTAAATCATGAATAATTCCAAAATGGTTCAAAATGACTTCTCCATTAGTCCGACGCCAGGTGTGCTATGTTTTTGCAATTTGTAAATATTACCTTGTTTTTTTTAAATCGGATTTTCTGGAAGGATGCTATGTTTATTTCCTCTTTTTGGGATAATCTCTAAATCTATATTTAGCACGTTTCTTTCATAAGGTTTATGTATTATTTTAATTATTTTTCGGTCTTTTTATATACATGATGATGATTAGATGATGAGGATATAAATTTTGATTTAATTTCAATGTATTTCACTAACTGTCACTTATACCCACTATATATCCTGCTCATTATGCTGACACCATGCTTCACCTTTTTCTTTCCCCCACTCTTCTATTCTCCAATAATGTAAATCCCCAGAAAAATTTTTCAAGGTCACGTAATTTAGACATTTATTTTATTTTCTCTTGTGATTCATTTTTAAATTGTCTGGATAAATTTAAACCATTTTGTAATTTCGGTCTGATGAGGCAGATATAACAAAAATTATCTGTTGAACTAAATATATATATATATATATATATATATATATATATATATATATATATATATATATATATATATTGCTGATACCCACTGAAGAGTGGACGGATAGGTCTGTCTACAAAATTCTGGAGTTGGGTTGCTGAAGGTAGCATTAATCAGCTAAGTGACAAACTTTTACTTATACTAATTCTCTCTCCCTCCACTCTCTCTCTTCCTTCCTATATATATATATATATATATATATATATATATATATATATATATATATATATATACAAGGGTAGTTGATACGTACATATCATGCATACATCAACAAAACTCACCAAGAAGGACAAAATGCCTATACGATCAAAATGCAAATACCATAAAATAACACAAAAACACCAGAAAAAGCTGTCAGGTCTATCCGATAAAGGGCTCGATATCAGCAAAGGGGAATAATGCTAACAGGAAAATAGACCTAAATAATACAGGATACTCAAAGTTCTGCATGACAGAGCATGTAATATTAATACTCATGCCTCTGAACTTTTTCCTGGCGTCCTTTTTTTGTTTGTATTTTTGTTTCGTTTTTTTCGTCAGATAAGACCCCTGCCCATTAAACAGGTGAGTTTGTTAAATAATAGTCTACCAAACTATTATTTTTAGAGAATTGTATTTTCCTCTGATTTCCTCATTTTGACCTTGGAGATTAGATTGAGGAAAACAAAGGAAGTCGATTTTTATTGGCTAAAAGGAGCGTGGAAATGTTAGAGATAAAAAGGGATTTCTGGGAGTTAAGTTTTACACGTCGAAGAATGTAGACATGGTTCTTTTCGCGTTTCGGAAACTGCTCCCCAGTGAGGTGGGATAGCAACCGCACTGGCTAGTTAGAAGATGTATTCGTCGACGTGGTTAGTAAACTAGTAAGTTTTAAAATGCCTTTTGTTGATGTCTTTTCTTCACCGGACTCCAAAAACATTTCGACACCCGACCGGGAGAAGACGAGCGAGGGGAGATTCAGTGTTATGGAATCGACCAAGACCTCCCCAGAAGATGGGGAGTATACAACAAGCTTGGTTGGTGCGTCCATGATATGTACGTATCAACTACCCACGTAACATCTTGAACTTACTAAGCGGGTATAAGGTGCCTATTTTCCCAAATAATTATTGCCGACCGCCTAAATGTTGTATGAGAACGCAAGAAACTATTACTTGTGCTCACTGTACACCGGGCATTTTTTAAGAAATATTAATGCTCTGCAACTCAATATGGCATTGAGTTCTCTCTCCCCAATATGCATCAGTATCAAACTCCAATTGGAGTTGTTTATTTTATTTTATGTTATATATATATATATATATATATATATATATATATATATATATATATATTCAAGCATGTTTCATTTAAATACATACATACATACATATAAATATATATATATCCTACACAGAAGCCGCTAATGGCCCACTGGCGGGCCGCCGAGGGCAACTCCAGCATTCCTCTGGTGGCAGCCACCGGTTGTCCTCTAGCGGTCTGCCGAGACGAACACGCCGGCGGCCCGACAGCAGGCAACCAGCGATAAACGCTAGTGACATGCAAATCAGTGGCAGCTTTGTGCCTTGCGTGTAGGGTATATATTGAGATACGTTTCATTGAATAATTTAAACAAGTTTTGTCTATTTATTTTCTATTTGATCCTTTCATATTCGCGGACAAGTTTTTTGATGTCATTATTAAAGGAAGAGAAAAAATTACGGTGTTGATACATATCATTTACTCCGAGTACTTTTGACATTAGCACAATGTCATCATCAGGCTGATGCTTTGCTTTTCAAGACAAATATTGTAGTGTTCATCATTTTTAAAGGCAAAATTGCTGTGTTCACCTGAAAGTACTAGCGAAGTAATTAACGTTGATTTTAATTCAATTTGCTTGAGTAAAGCTTCAGGGGAGGTAACTAAGTTATGAGGTTGTCGAGAGTTTATTTTTTTAAAAATTTACCACTAATACTATATATATATATATATATATATATATATATATATATATATATATATATATATATATATGCATTTTGTTTTCCGCGTGTCCATTTATGATTTTCTCTTCAGTCGGCCATCAACTAACGAAACATGACGAAGCAGTTCGACGACATTACACAGACATAAAAATTCCCGTGGCCCGCACTTGAATGAATTGAAAAGCATATGTTCTGTCCGTGCAGCTTCGACCCCCCCGCCATATACACACACCGATGATCTCAGAAGAATTTATTTCTGTTTTTACTTTTCATTTGCATTGTTTACAGCGTTTTGGTCCGCCTCGCTCCCATAATTTTTACTCTCGCCCACGCCTCACACCGAAATAGTTTTCAAAATCACGAATATTTTTTATCTACCGACTTTAAAAATGTAAGAAAATTAAAAAGAGCTCTTGTTTACTAAGCTTAGCTTAGTTCTGGTACAAGGTCGCAAGCATGGGGGGCGCGCATTTTGCTGCACTTTGGCAGTTGGCAACAATATGTCCCCACCCCCGTGTGAGGATTTACAGAAACCATTAAAAAACAGGAAAATCTTAACAATATGAGATAGGTAAATAATAATATGTTAATTGCATAAAAACTACAGAAATATCTAGACAAGTTAATAAAGAAATGAAGGTGAGAAGGTCGAAGCAATAATTATAAGAAGAGAGAATGAATCGTTGTTAGCAAGATGAAAATACTCAAGACGCGAGCAATAACTACATTAATTTATTTTGCTTTTTACGACTTATTAACATTTTTGAGGTGCGACTTAAGTTTCGTTGTTTTACCAACTCATCAGGCACGAAATATAACTTAAGTGCCTGATGAGTTGGTAAAACAACGAAACTTTAGTCGCCCCACAAACGTACTTATATGTATATTTATTAATATATATTTCTTAGCTCTGTCTAAACACATCGTAAACGGTTATGTTTACAGCTTAAAGTAAATTTCGTAAATATTTATTTGCTTACCTATATATAAACGCTAAAGCGCGCATTTACTAGTTATTTGATTTACTCATCTCTATACCTACACACACACATACACACACACACATATATATATATATATATATATATATATATATATAGAGAGAGAGAGAGAGAGAGAGAGATAGATAGATAGATAGATAGATAGATAGATAGATAGATAGATAGATAGATAGATAGATAGATAGGGAGAGAGACCGACACACAGATAGAGAGTTATAATAATAATACAAATAACTAAATAATATCTATCAAAATACATAAAAATTAGTAGAATTTAATATATTTTAAGACTCGTAGAATTCTTTGTGGAAAACCTTTTTAAAATGTTCACGAGTTGACAAGAGCGATAACAGTAAATTAACCAAATGTTCAAGTAACCCCACGCCTCAGGGACAGAAAATCCGACCCTGATGAGCCGTGTTACGCGAAACCGTGGGTGAGTTAAAAATAGCACCCAAAATTTGTTTTTACAGATACCAGTTGGCTAAACATCAACAGGCAACAGTCGAACATGCGAATTACAATTAGAAGATTCCATAATTAAGGAAGTACAAAATTTAAATATCCAGGAAGTTTTTAAATAAAGGATGGAAAATGCAATACCAAAATCTGAAGGTGCCTCGGCATGGCGAAAACTACCCATCAAAATCAAAACAAAGTATTAAGAGACAGGAAAATCTCGTTAAAAACAATGAAAAGAGAACTTAAATGTTATGCAATATCAGTTGTCCAATATGGCAGTGAATATTTTTTTCTTCATACAGGTGAAGAAAAGACACGGGGCAGCAGAAGAGTTTTTTAATCGTTTCACTCCAAGAAGACAACGCCATTAAAACGCTGTGGATGACATGTAGTGAAAGTGAAAGAGAATGAGAAGACTGGGAATAGGTAGGGTTGAGGAAATGACAGGATTTAAGTAGATGACTGTTAGGGTGGAAGTGGCGGTTGCATCTAACTAGTTCAACAGCGAGACCTAGTTGCCAATCTAATAGCACGCTTAAATCCATGTAGACGGAGCACCAGGGGAAAAAAGTTCATCAGAACAGTTGCCATGAAAAAGTCTATAGAAAAGACAGAGGAAAACCACGTCAGGTAGCTGAGAAAGTGACTGAAGTCGTGATGCCTGCTCAGGATCGATTACATTACAGACGCTTCTTTGGATCTACAGAAGGATACTGACAATGGACTGAATATGTGAGCAATGGCGAAGATTTAGAGAAAATCGAAACAAAAAGCAGACTTATACTTAAGACCAGAGAGAGAGAGAGACAGTTGAAATTTCAATAGCACACAATAAAGAAAGAGGCGCTTAGAAATTTTCACTCTGAAAGGTCATATTAAAGACAAGAGAGACAGCAGAAAGCCGGTGCCAACGATCCTGTGAGAATGGTTGGCAGAACGGGACTGGGAGAGATGGCGAAGTTACTAAGAGCTACAAAAAAAAAAAAGAAAATTGTGAAGAGCCATGATCATCCAAGATCTGAAGGGACAAGGTACATAGAAGAAAAAGTTGATTGTTTGTTTGCCGTTTGTAATACGGTATGCAGGAAATTAGAAATCAATGATCATCACCTTAATCTAACCATTTATCCGGGAGAATATTATCAAAGAACGGTAAAAAGATATTTCATTTGCAACGTTCGGTGTGCCCTCCTTCGTGACCGATTCTCTGTTGCAAATGAGCAGTCACATTCTCACACACGCTTCTCGAGTTCAATATCAGTTTCGTAAAAATTCACTGAGTTGAGTCTTTAGTTTCTTAGTTAATAGACTTTTCGCAAATGAGCTCGCAAAGAATAGAATCTTGTGGTATAATATATATATATATATATATATATATATATATATATATATATATATATATATATATATATATATATATATATATATATGGTAGCCGGTAATGCGCATATATTTTGTACATAATGTGTTAAAAATACCCTTTCTTCCTAGCGTGTACTGATGAGGTGAGAGTTTCCGATTGAAGTCAAATCGGTTGTGTTTCGATCCCGGCTTGAAACAATCGCATGTCTAGCCACACTGATGAGCTGCGAAACAGTCTGTCTGTTGATGACTATATATATAAACCACATCCAGTAGCAAGGCCTTTGATCGGGAGACTGAAGGTTTTGATGAGTGTGGAGCCACCTCTTAATCCCTGATTCACCTTGGTAGCACCTGATAGGGTCCCAGCTATAGGCAAACGGTGAACCCCACCCAAGTAAAATCAACAGTACATTTTTATAATAAAATGAGCATGAATATATTTTTATAGCAAAATGACAATCATAGCAACAATAAAAAAATATAAAAATACATTTTTATAGTAAAATTACCAACAACACATTTTATGATCTACAAAATATATATCTAAAACACATACCTTTACTCTGAAAGTATAAAATTTTGTACAAAATACCAGTAGTTAAAAGCATAAACTTACATAAAATATATTTAGATTTCGACATTAAATAACCCATAGAGGTCTAAAATGCCGCCAAATAAAATCAACCAACCAAACAACCTACATGAAAGAAACTCTTTCATGACATTAGTCCATATAATATCGTACAATTTCTTAAAGAAGTCAAACTGTATTCCAAAGTATAACTTCAACAAAACTACAACATAAAATACACAAATATCACCACCTCTATTAATTATGTCCACACAAACATGTATATGCACAAAATCTGAGTAGCATTTACCATGTATTCAATTGTGAAAGCAGAATAACGTAAATCATTTTTTTATTTTTTCAAAGCCCCAAGAAATTTAAATTTCGGCATTAAATGATGCATAAGTAGTTGATATGCCGTTAAACAAACAAGTCAATCATATATATATATATGTGTGTGTGTGTGTACTAATGAATTCATCCCAAGCAAGGTGATACTGCCAGTAAGACGCAAGGAGCTATTGAAAGTGAAAGAGAATGAGTAAATTTTAGAAGGAACCGGAAATTCAATCCTAAACAAGAATCAAGGGATAGAGCTTTACTCCTGTTCAATAGATAATAAATAAAGTTTTAAGTTTAGGCGAAAACGTCAGAATTATAGACTTGAAGTATACTTCAGAAGGAAACGAAAACCAAATCCTAAACAGGAAACAAGGGATAAACCTCTTCTCCTGTTCAAAAGACGAGGGAGTAGTGTGAATTGGGCGATAGGTCAACCTACACACACACACACACACACACACACACACACACATATATATATATATATAGTTGTCCTCCACAGACAGACTGTTTCGCTGTTTCACAGCTCATCAGTGTGGGTAGACGTCCGGTTGCCTCTAGCTAGGATCGAAACCCGACTGAATTTGCGTCAGTCGCAACTTCTCCCACTAAGCCGTCGGCGCACGGCAGGGATGAAGGTGAATTTTAGCGTGTTTATTTTTAGATTTAGATAAACACACAGTGACTGACAGTGACTCAATATATATATATATATATATATATATATATATATATATATATATATATATATATATATATATATATATATATATATATATATATATATATATATATATATATTCAGTGCTGCTGGCTACCATGCCATTTTAGCAGACATTTGTATTAAATATTTTCACCCACCACATTGACGTCTTTATCTCAGCTTCTCGTGCTGTGTATCCTATATTTCTTTATAAATCTTGCAATAACTTTTTTTTCTTCCGTTTTGCTTTTTTTTAACATCCATCTATCAAATCTCACTAGAATGACATCGGAAACAGTGACCCAAATCTCACTAACTACTAATGTCTTTTTTCTTCTTTTCTGCAGTTTTTTACTTAGGTATTTTGTTTCTTTTACTTTCCTTTATCTTTTTTTTTTTTCAAATCATGGTTCCTGTCTGATCACAGATGGTAAGCAATGTTGATTTGTCATTTTTTGCACGAGTGACTGACCGACTATATATATAAATTTTTTTTGTGTGTGTGTGTGCCGTGTCGGTCCGTTGGCGATCATGGCTCTCCACAAATTCCCAACCTTTATAGCTGCTCCTTTCACACCCTGTTCTGACATGCATTTACACAATTATAGTCATTTCCCTATGTCCCTCTCGATCTCACTAGTTCCTGAGAGTGTCATATTCTCTAAGCCCTATATTTATTCATTATGTATCTGTTGAATCTTGACTAATTCATGGAATAATAATGCAACACAAAATGTACTTAGAACAAAATGTATTGAAACAAGAAAGTGTACACAATATTTACATATAGTCTTTTGTATATTCCTGGGAAGACCGTTCCTGGAGAATGAGTTGACTAAGTCACAGTCGGGCAGAGTCTCTAGTGAATCTCTTGATTCGCCTCTCCTGTCTTCCCGGTACCAACCATATTTATATAGTCGGTACTCCACTATGCAAATTAGGTGGATCCTACCACAACAGTATCCTCGAAATTTCAACTGTCTCGCATTTCCCTTTCATATTTTCCGTTCTTTATTAAAAGACTTCCCAAATATTTACCTTTTTATACTTACGTAATTTTAGTATCTCTAATTTGTAGTTCATATCTTGGGCTGTTCTTCTTCCTGACAACCATATATTCTGTCTTCTAGCAATTGGTGTTTAGTCCTTTTTCACACTTTCCTTTACTACCTTGTCTAGGAGTTCTTGCGGTTTCCTTTCTTTGTTTCCCAGCAACATTGTGTTATCAGCATATCTTATGTTGTTACAATTTTATCCACCAATAATAAATCCTGACAGGACTTCTAATTCTCTCAGGATCACCTTGCTGTGAAGCTTGAATAAATTTAGTGAGACAACACTTCCTTGATTTACGCCCTTTTCTATTTTTGCGTATTTACTGAATTCTCTGCTGAGTAAGGCTAATATTGATTATCATCTGAAAGTCTTTGCAATCAGTGTATATTAAGTCACTCCAGCCATCTCTCTTTTAGCAAGAGTGGTTCATAGGCATAAAGGTATTTTTTGCATATTTTATTAGTCTTGAATTGTATAATTTTTAGTCGTAGTGCAGATTTTAGTCCTTGATTTTTGATCTGATGAGAGAGGACAGAAAAAACGATTTAGCTGTTTTTAAACGTTATTATATTTCAGTGTTACCATTTAATGGTAACATATTTTTATTACTCCGTCTTTTATGCTATTAATCGGTATTACCTTTTTATGGTAATATTTTTTTACTCCCTGTTTTTTGTTATTAATCGGTATTACCAATTTTATGATAATATTTTTTTGTTATTCTCTCTTTTTTGTTATTAATCGGTATTACCATTTTATGGTAATATATATTTTTGTTACTTCTTTTTTATTATGAAATGTTTTTTTTAATTTATCTGCTTTTATTATTGTAATGAATTCATTTAGTATCTCTCTACAGGCGGTTTTCTCCTTGGGTGGCAACCGGCCTAGAAGAAAAACTGTATGTAGCCCTGCCGAAGCACATACTATGTAGCTAAGGAAAGGATCGTCCGAATTGACTCGATGATCCCGATAACGGTTGACTCCTCTATTCCAAATTTAAATCATATATTTTTTTATTATATGTTACTTTGATTTATTTGTTCACAAGGCATGCAATATAATACGTTCGATTAATCCTCCAAGCACGAGATGAATTCTCTTAAACCTTTTTTTTTTTTTTTTTTTAATAATTCACCCCAAGCAAGGCGATAATGCCACTAAAACACAATGTGTTACTGAGAGTGAAAGAGAATGAGAATACTTTAGGAGAGTGAACCGAAAACTCAATCCTAAACAGGAAACAAGAAACAAACCTGTATACTGGAGAAAGTGTATGAACCGGGCAATAGGCGAACTTATCTCCTCCTACGTAAAATTATTAAATAAGGAAAAAGTACCGTTATAAATTTAACAAGTTTTGCTATTTTTTTTTTTTTTTTACTTTAATGAGAAATTCCTGGAAAGTGAAATAACGTGGAATTGTTTAATTTAAAATATATTCTTTTGATTAATTCAGGGAATACGAACAAGTCATTTGATGTTTAGACATCAATTTAATAACTGAATTTATATTCCTTCCTTATTGTATCTCATTAAATCTTTAATTCCGTATTAAATAGTCGTATGTGCATCGCTATGACTACCGTTTTTCTATATTAAAATTCACATTACAATATTCCATTTATGACCCTATTTGGAAATATAAATCCCAAGATCAGTCAGTCATGTGCCATGCGTGATACACGCTTAGGCGATCATATATCTTTCGATATCGAGGCAGATTTTTTCCCGCAGTAGGTTGTCATTTCTTTCTGCGGTAAACCTGTCTGCTATTTACCCATATCTGTGGAAAAAGAAGCGGATTCACACGTTTCTGAAAGGTATTAGCACGTAAGTGAATGTAATGGTCACGAATGTAATTCGAACTCGGCTCTCCGATTCCTCAATCTGAGCCGCTATCCATTACTCCAAAGTGCCTATCTAAATGACTGCATTGTGTTTTAAAACACCTAAAATTGTAAGAGTGGGGCTTAATTGAGGTCTTATGCACTTATACAAAAAGAAAAAGTAGTGAATATGATCTTGAAAAAAAGCTGAATCAAAAAAGTAAGCCACTTTTTGTCAACTGGAAATATTTTTTATTTATATATTTTATATAAAAATAAGACAAAATGAGAATCCTATTTAATTAATTTTGCAATTTCAAGTTTACTTTCCGCGGGAGTAAGGTTACATTTTTTATCTCAACAATTAAGAAAGAACCCGTGCCTTGAGAACCTATTGCGACTTAAACTTAACTCAGACCTCAAGTGGAACTCTTACATACTATCCATTGCTAAAGATGCTGGAAAAATAGTCTGTTCCCTGTACCGCTCCAGAAAAATGCTATCCTCTACCTTTACAAGAGCCAGATCAGGCTGAAAATAGAATACTGCTGACATATATGGACGGTATCTGCCCAGTCTTCATTTTCCACTCTCGTCCTCTGCGTTCTTGTAGACGATAAATTATTTTCTACTCAGCAATCTCTTCCACACAGACGAGACTTCGCAAGTCTCTCACTGTTCTATCGCTATTTCCATGGTCAGTGTTCAGATGAACTTAGATCCACCAGTCCTAACCTTCACGGCTAAGACCCGCCATGCCACGTACATTGTAGCGAACCACCATCATTTCCTTTATATTCACCTGATGAGATGTAAGTTCCATTCAAACAGTTTCTTTCCACAAACCACTACCTTATGGAACATGCTCTCAAGAGACTGCTTCTCTAATCACTACTTTTGTAATGGCCGTTTGTAGGAGATACTTTGTAAATCGCAGATACAATAATAGCAACGCCTTCGAACAATACTCGTTCAGACGCCGCTAATTCCCGTATATATATTTTTGCTTTACCCGTCACGTGATCCAATTATTTCAAGATGAGGTCGACTATGCTTGCTCTCTGGCGGTCCGTGCTCAAACCCAAGTGTTGGCAGCGACACTTCATTCCTATATGACAATTTTAGCGTGTTCAGATCTAGAGTTAACTGTTATATTTTATACAAATCCGCATAAGCTGTACCTCTTACTCTATAAACCTCTGACTCGAGTGGCCTCCGGACCTTGTACAGGGTGAATACCACTATAAAAAAAAAGAATCATGCCTTTGTGTTGCTAACAGGGGTACCCTGGTGGTACTTCTGTTCTTATATCTCGTGAAATCTAAGGAAAATTTAACTGACCAATTAGACATTAGTTTGATACCCTTTGCTTTGAATGAGGATAAAGATTCGAGCCAATGTCCCTTGCCTGTTCCAACAGACAGTTCTCGCAAGTCGTAGCGAGTCACAGATAATTAAAGAACCATGGTCGGCCACAGTGCTGTCCACCACGGTATGCGGTTATGCCTTCTATCAGATATTCTGGGTAAACACGTGACACCGTAAGTCGAGGCCTATCAAATGTCCCACACTTTCAGAAGCAGATTATCGTATCCAGCTGGCATCCCCTATTATGTCCCTTTCGAACTCCGATAATTCACAACACCTTATCATGGACAACCTCACAAGGTGTCAGAACACAACTGATACAGGTCTGGACATTTCCATGACTTCAAGGTGCAATGGTGCCACCTATCTTTACATCTATATACTACGACTCTATAACATTAGGGACGTCAATTTCCATGTTTTATTTGCTCGAATTTGTCAAATGGATAAAAATTGGTGTCCTCCCTTCTGACATAGCTAATATACGGTTTGCCTAAAATCCATAAGTGGACCCCATTAAGACCAATTTTGTCTATGGTGGGGTCAGCTAAATGCAAGATTGCTAAATAGATTGCCACACTAATGCAACCCGTATTAGAACACTATAAAAATATTGCATAAAATATTCATTCTCTTTTAACGTTGCATTTAATTTTTAAATATTGTACTTGTCAGGGAAGCCAGAAAACGGAAGGTGGTTCCGCAGGTGTGAAGTGCAAGAAAATAAACTGTTGGAGTGGAAGTGGCGATTGCATTTAGTTATTTTAACAGTAAATCGGTGGGACCGAGTTGCCAATCTAGAAGCACGTTTAAATTCATGTAGTCGAGACGCCAGAGAAAAAAGCTCGTCAGAGAAGTTGCAAGTCTATATTAATCAAAATGTTCTACTTTTATTTCTATTCCGTCCGGCCAATAAATTTTGGAATTCTCTCTTGATGACATGACACTGGTTTCGATGCAATAAAGTCGCCAGTGAGATTTCAGGCATCGAATATATCTGTGAATCGTTGTATATGTAAACAATGATGTATTGATCGAAACAAATCCACTGACACCATGTCTGGTGAATATGCAGTCCGAGGAATGTCTTCAAGTATACGGGCAACCGATCCCATACCTCCCAGTATAGACCCATTCGTCTCTTCAGTATCATCAGTAAGCTTTTTGAAGCCTTAATCAACAAGGTCGTCGGGCGCACCTGGAGATGAACAACCTCTTGTGCGACAAGCAGTATGAATTTCGATCAGCCCGACTACTGATGTCCTAACTACGATTACACACAGAATTAGTGAGGCCCTTGATGACACATACCGCAAGGACAATGGCATTACATATCTTGAAGGCCTTCGACAAGGTGTGGCACAAAGGTTTACTACACAGTCTCTTCAGCTATGTAATCACTGGAAAGGTTTTCTCTACTATAAAATCATTCCTAACAGGTAGATCCCTGATGGTAGTTATTAACGCCCAGGTATCCGAGGCCCGGGGCGGTCAACGCAGGCGTCTACTTCTCGGAACACATAAATGATCTACCTATGAACATACTTCAATCATTTGTAAACGTCTATACGGATGAAACGACGATATACGGACGCATCTCTAAAAGCCTTGACGATCAGAGTTTGGCAGCTGACCTCTCTTCCGATCTAACGCTAAATTCACAATGGGGGAAAACGAGTAAATTGGCATATGGTTATCTTCAGGTGTCTATTTTTTGTGGATTAATAATTGAGGTCATTTTTGTGTCTGTGATGTTATTTCTTGTTCGTTCCTGATGACCAAGTGTATATCGTTTCACTACCTTACCCAGAAATTGAACTCACGACCACTTCATGGCTGTAAGATATATCTAACCGATGAATATATACACTAATAAGACCTAAGATAGGACAAGAACAGTGCGTTTTTGTTAAAGACACCGGAAAAAGGGACGCGATATTCATATTCTGAATATTATCAGAAAGAGAAATACAAATGCAGAAGGACGTGCGCCTGTGTTTTATAGACTACGCAAAGGGGTTCGACAAAGTAAGCCCTAAAGAACTGCTTGGCAACTTTGATATATTTGGGAATGATATTAGAATAATCAAGAACCTATACTGGCAGCAAACGGCCTGCATAGTTATAGAAAATGAGTTCAGATGATATACAAAAAATAGAAAGGGGCGTAAGGCAACGATGTATCTTCTCACCGGACTTATTCACCCTATAACATCGAGGCAATCTGAGAGAACTAGAAATCTTACCAGGATTCATCATTGGCTACCATAATTTTAACAACATAAGATATGCAGATGACACAGTGCTGATAGCAGACACGGTGAGAAAATTACAAAGCCTCCTTGCAGAAGATAGCGAAGGAGATCGAGAAGGGACTAAGCATAAACTGAAAGACAGGATACATGGTCATCAATAAAAAGAGGAGCCCGAAATACGATTTACCGGTCGGGGACACTTAAATCAAGCAGGTGCAGAAATTTAAATATTTGGGAAGTGATCTGACAGAGGACGTTAAGCTTGACACTATGATCCGAAAACGTATTGGGATGACCAAAGACGCATTCCAAATGCTAGGCAGAGTATTACGAAGCAGGGAGATGCCGTTGGTAACAAAAAAAAAGAGTACTGAAATGCTACATGATAATTGTCCTCCTTTACGGTAGCGAATGTTAGACGGTCTCCTCAGTGATGAAGAAGAGACTCGAGGCAACAGAGCTATGGTTCTACAGAAGGATACTAAGGATACCACGGAGCGAACATGTGAGCAACGATGAGGTTTGGAGAGGATTTAAATAAAGAGGAGACTTATACGTAACATCAGGAAGAGGCAGCCGAAATTTCAGGGTCACTTAATGAGAAAGGATGGCTTGGAAAATCTGATACTCACAGGGGGGATAGGGGAAAAGAGGGACAAGGGAAAGCAAAGCGTGACATACTTAGTGGGCTTAAGCAAGTGGATGGCAGAACAGGGTCTGGGAGATGTAGCAAAAAGAAAAAAAACTTATTGAGAACAAGGGGTAGGAGGAAGTGGAGAGCCATGATCGGGTACGTCCTGAAAAGACACGACACATAAAAGAAGAAGACGCCTCTGCCCGAAAGTACATCATTACTGTATTTTTGAAACGTTTATATCTAATGTCAGATGGTTTCGACATTTGATTTGGTATTTTCATGTCTGACAAGAAATGAAATGCGGTTGGTGAGACACAATTCAATGCTTCGCTCTGACAATTCATGTGGCAATCATTTTGCCGCCTTTTGATCGTTCGCTGTTCTTTGCTACCCCCTTACAAGGATTGAGTGATGTAGATCAAGTTTTTTTTTCAGCCAATTAGCTAACATTAAACTGAATGGGGTGATGTTACCACAAGAAATTACAAGTTATCAACTTCCAAATTCTTAGGCTTTCTTCACGCGCGGTTTGTTTTCCAAATCAAATATACAAATTTCTTCTTGTATGTGCCCTTCCAGACGTGGGCGATTATGGCTCTCTACAGCTTCCTTTATAGTTCTTCATTTATTCCTGGCTTCTTTTGCAGCACGATGATAATGTGTCTAGTAAGGTTTTCATGTATACCGCCACTGTGGTATATTTCATTTACTAATCTTTTTAGAGAAAAATGGAAACAAAAATGACAATTCTGCTTAACATCAGAAAGAGACAGTTGCAATTTCAAGTGAACATAATGAGGAAAGAGGTCTTGGAAAATTTGATACTCACAGGACAGATTGAAGGCAGGATGGAGAAGGGCATCAACATATACCTACCAAGCGAGCTTGTGTAAACGGATGGCAGAACAGGGTTTAGGAGATATAACAAAAAGATCATTTACTAAGGGTTACAAAACGCAGAAAATTGTGGAAAGCCATGATTTCCAACGTCCTGAAGGGACACGGCACCTAGAAGAATTAGAATAAGTCTGATGGCATCTCTAGAACAATCGCATCTGGTGTTGCTGCTTTGGTCCAGTTCAATCCTATACAGTGCTGTTGTATCTTCAGACTTTCTTTATCTCCCATATTTTTGTCTGTTACAGGTTTCGCTCTTTCGTCGTGGAAGAATTCTCTGACGTATTCTGTTGACGCGATGAGCTTATTTGTTTAGCGGCATATCAAGTCCTTGTGAGTTATTTAATGACGAAATTAAATTTTATTAGGAGCATTGGTAATTTAATTTTCCAAAATTCATTGCTGGTAAATCTTTTTTCCGTCAAAAATTTATTGCTGGTATTTTTACTATGAAAATGTATTTTTATACATTCATAGTATTTTGACACCAGTTTGGTGGTTACCTATATGTTGGGACCCTAACATGGGGCTACCACCCTGGGTTAGGGTGAACCTGGAAACAACAGCAAGTTAGAGGTCGTTCCACGCTCCTCAAAAGCTCCCGATCCAAGACATCGCTGCCGTGTTTAGTTTATCGTCATACCCAGGACGATCTCTAGCGTATTCATTCCATCTTTGAATTATTTTTTTCTCTAGTTTCAGCGTTCTCTCTTTTGTTTGTTTTTTATGCACCCTGTTGATGTGCACATCTTTTGTCCTGTTATTTCTCTGATTCTTTTCTGCATATCTGCCTTATCTGTGAGTCTCAGGCTTTCTATTTCAGCACATTTTTCATTGAGTCATTCCTCGTTTCTCATTTAGTTGAATAATACATTTCAGATGCATCAATGGTGGTCATCAGTGATGCACTGTCTTGATCGCCTATTTCGAGTTTTGCATAATATCGGCTCAAACAGCAACCTCGATCTGATTCCAGAAGAGTCAGGCCGCCTCCTTGATATCGTCGTGCTATGCACATCGACATTGCGAAAAAAGAAATTCAGATATGGCGTCCGACCGTTCTTATTGACATAAGTCAGTCAACATCAGCCAATGAAATAAAGGCTTTTCACGCTTCCCTCCTATATAGTGTTTTGTCCTTTTGCTCCATCCGGTTCTGATTCGAGCTATTTCCCTGGAATCCATAACGAGGTTAGCTGGACTTGTTCTTGCATAGTTTAATCCGATGTTTCTACGTCTTGTATACCAATCCCATAATTTGATAACTAAACCTTACTTATATTAATATTACAGTTTCTAAAGAAAAAAATTCATTATTCTTACTATTATATAAATCTTTAAGTCTAACCTTATAATCTTAATCAAACGAAATTTTTAAAAAAATGTATGTACATTCACGCCTCTATATATAAATGTATTAAATGTATACACACACATGCACGGACACACACACATAAATCCTATCTCTCATTTAGATGTATTTATATAATGTAGTATATTCTTTACCAAACCTTGCAATTGCTTGCTGTCTCTTTTTCAACATGCCGAGAATTTCATCTGTCATCCATTCCTGTTTTGGCTCAACGTCTTTGGTTCGTTTATTCTTTGGGATGATCTCGTTTACTGATGTCACTTAAGGTTCTCTTAATGAGTCCCGCTTTGAATTTCCATTCTCATTTAGTCCATTTTATTTGCTTCTAACACTGTCAGTACACATCTTTTTGCAATTCGAATCATTCCGTTCTTGAAAACTATTTATGACAAGTATTGCTTCCAACCAAACCATCTCCAGAAGTTTCATCAATCATCTTCTTCGCTTCTGCTGCTGTCTGGTCGAATTTAAAAGGGAGTACTATACTGTGTCACACGTGTATTTTGTCTGGTAAAATCTTTTTCTGAACACATGATAAATGAACACGCAATATAGAAAACTCAAAACTGGTAATCAGTAAACAGTTGTTTGTTTTTTAAGAAGGCACTAGAAACCTTTGGGTTTGGTTTGGTTTGTTTTACGGCATGTCAACCTCAATAGTTCATTCAATGCCGACAATTTTTATTGCTAGTAATATTTTTTTTCCAAAAATTATTGCAGGTAATATTTTTTTCTTCAAAAATCTATTTCTGGTAATATTTTTTTAAAAAATGTAAGTTGGTAATTTTTTTTTTTTCTTTAGTATTGCTAGTAATAATTTTTTCTTTCAAAAATATTATTGCTGGTCATAATTTATTTTACAAAGTATTTCTGGTATTAAAACCTATTTTACAATTTCATAGTATTTTGACCCAAGTTTGGCGTAGAGTTAACTATTAGCCCATAGCTGGGAACCTACCATGTTCTAGCACCCCGGGTCAGAGTGGACCTGGGAACACCAGTAATTAAGAGGTGGTTCCACGCTCCTCAAAACCTCCTGTTGGACATAGTTTGTTAAGAGCTACAAAGGACAGGAGGTTGTGGAGAGTCATGCTTTTCTACGGTTTGAAGGGACACCGCACATAAAGAAGATTATAAGAAAGAGCAATAGAAATGTAAAAATATGAGAGCAAGAGGGACAGATATGTTTTGTTTTTGTTTTGTTTTACAGCATATCAACACCTCAATGGGTTATTTAATGCCAACAAGATTTTTATTGCTGGTAATAATTTTTCTTCAAAAATTTATTGCTGGTAATCATTTTTTACAAAGTATTCTGGTATTAAAACCTATTTTTACACTTTCATAGTGTTTTGACTCCAGTTTGAGGATCAACTATTTGCCCATAGCTGGGACCCTAACAGGTGCTACCACCTCGGGTCAGGATGAACCTGGGAACACCAGCAATTTAAGAGGTGGTTCCACGGTCCTCAAAACCTCCTGATCAGAGGCCTTTCTGTTGGACATAGTTTATCGTCTTACTCGGTACGCGTATGTAGTTTATCGTCATACCCAGGGCGAGTAGTTTATCGTCATACCCAGGACATCGGAAACTTTTGTAAACATCTAATATGAAAAATGAGTCAAGACTAACGTCCGATTTATTTTTTACGGCTCTCATTTGATTGTTTGTTTGCCATTTGTATTACAGAAGGTATACATCAACGACATACATGTATATCTAACCATTTTTTCTTTAATAATTTCACCCCAAGCAAGGCAATAAAGCCACTAAGACGCAAGGAGTTACGAAACAGAATATGAGAAAATCTTTTATTAAGGAGAGAAGACAACAGAAGAATAAATATTAAGAAAACAGGAGTTAACGATTAGCATTGCATTTAAATTTTTGAAGATCAAAGTTGACTGGGAATCAAGAAACCGGAAGACAGTTTCCACAACCGAGAAGTGCGATAGAAAAAAACTGTTAGCATAGAACTTACAGTTACATCTAGTAATTTCAACTGTAAATTGACGAGACCTTGCCGCCAATCTAGTACTGCGCTTACATTCATGAAGTCTAGGTGCCACAGAGGAAAGTTCATCAGAACAATTAATATGAAAGTATTTATCGGAAAGACACAGAGAAGCTACGCTACGGCGGTAGGAAAATCAGTTAGGGCGAGATGCCAGGTCAGGACAAATAACATTTCAGATTCTTCTTTGTATTTTATCAAGAATGTCTAAATATATAGCAGGAGTACCAAACCTTATATGGCAGCAATATTCAAATCAACAACGAATTGTAGACTTATTAATATGTAAGATTCTGGCAAGAAAAATTGCCTAGCACGACATAGTGAACCAACTTTCTTCGCTGCAGACTTAGCAATTGATTCAATATTTTTTTCAACTTCATGTCAACAGAAAACATTAGTGTGAGAAGGCGCAAGGAGGTTAGCATCAGCCATGTTGATGGATGGCAAAAAGAGTTCTCTCTAATGATTAAAAGAAAGCAGTTTCGTTTTTGAGGCGTCAAAATTAACAAACCACTCCTTGCCACATTTAAAAACAAATTGTAGGTCATTTTTTTATATATATCAGCTACTGATTTGACCTTATCGAAACAATTAGAATTACTATTAAGACAGGGCTAAATAGTTGTTTCAATCAGCATAGATATCAAGTTGAGAACTGATGACATCAAGAAGGTCATTTATGAAAATTAAAAACAACGTAGGTCCGAGGACAGAGCCCCCGGGATCATCTGCATTTATGTAAACAGATCTACAAGATCTAGAAATATACTTAAGTATATTTCCAGATCATGTAGATGTTTTTTTTAATTTTTTTTTTATTAAAATCATTTTGAATATCTTTTAAGTCTTTTGTTTATATGAGAGATTTTCACCTAATCATAATAAGATCGACTACATACAACGCGAAATCATAAGGTTGAGACGTAGATGCTGAGTTGGATGTAACAACGATACTTCAAAAGCAGCCATCCAAAACATTTTCACAGCTCTAAAATGAAAATTGGAGGTCTGTAACCAAGACAGCCATTCTAAAACGATCACTCTTAAATTTGCGCCTTCTTGAAGCATAACAACATGCTGACATTTTGTTCTTACAGTTGATAAATCGGATTTGACAAGTGAACATTACTCTACTGCCATATACACGCAATTCTAAGGCTCGTATCAAAAGGAAAAAAAATGGAAGAAAGCAGATGAGATAATTCTGGGATATGGTATGATACATCAGGAACATATTTGGACGCATGCGCATTGTCAACAGAAATAAAATGGCGGTTGTCTAATGAGTTTCATCTGGAAGACATAAAAAATACAACAGAGGAAGAAACATCTTAAATGCATTTGGTGACTCAAAAAACACAGTTATCAGATTGAGCGATCATTCAACAAGTCGTCTACGCCGCTTTCTCTGATATGATAGAGTGAATTTTCCTGATCCTAATAAATATTTTTTTTAATCATTTCACTCCAAGCAAGACGATAATGTCACTATGGCGCAAGGGTTTACGGATAGAGAAAGAAAATGAGAAAACTTTAATGATGATAAAGGACAATAAAAGAACAGGATTCAGGAAGACAGAAGATGGCGATTGATATTTACATTTTTGAAGATCGTAGGTGGTAGAAAAGCAAGAAACCGGAAGAGACTTCCATAAGTGAGTAGTGTGAGAAAAGAAACTATTAGAACAGAATTTAGGCTTATATCCTATAAATCCAGCAGTAAAACGGTGATGCCAATCTAGTAGCACGCTTAAATTCATGTAGTCGAGGTACCAAGGTGGAAAGATCATTAGAACAATTGTCATGAAAATATCTATAGAAAAGACAGATGGAAGGGATGAAACGCCTGTGGGAAAATGACTGAAGTTGAGATGCCACTGCGCATGTCGAGGGATGTTTCATCGTCCACTACTTATTTTTTTGTGCTGCTCAGTTATTGCTTGCTCTGTTTTTCACTGAGAATCTGAATCTTTCCACTTATACTCAGAAACCGAAAGAGACAATTGAAATTTCTGGGGCACATACTGAGGGAGGTGGGATTTGGGGAATTTGACACTCACCGAACATATCGAAGAAAAAAAGGACAGTGTAGAGACAGAGTATTGTTTATGATATGAGCTTGTGTAAATGGCCGGCAGGAGAGGAATAGGAAAAATAGTAAAATGAGAGACATTAGTAAGAGATACTAAGGGTATAAATTGTGTCGATCCATGATCGCCCACATCTAGAATAGACATGACACGTAGATGAAGAAGTTTGGCTGCATAACTTTATTTACATAGTCAAATATAAGTCATATGACTACTTGATCAACCTTCTTACACATTTATTGTGTACTATTGCACTTTTGAACTCCTTTCCTGCTTTCATTTTAATAGTTTTAACAATATAACACTTGTCACAAGCAGCATTTGATTTTTTTTACATACGTTTTGATTTTAACACAATCTGTTCTGTAAAATGTATTCTGAAATGTTAGTCTGTTTGCTTGAACAGGTTCCTTTTTGTGTTTAATTTTGCTAGTTAAAATTCTGCTTTTCACTTAGTTCCTTAGTTAGGTAGTTAGCACGTAGGTTACGCCCTGCCAATAGCTCATAAAGAATGGAATATTCAGTTTTTTAATTGCGAGGAAAGACGGAAAAACATATTAGGGTGCTGTTTAGTTTCAATGAGAAAAAAAGAAAAGAAAGAAAGTACGTAAGTAAGTGTGAAAGCATTTTGATTAGAATTATTCATTTTTGGAATTTTACTTCTGGGCTTAGTAACTTTTCGCATACTTTAACGGATGGCGGAATTGTGGTGAAATCTTACACGCTAAAAATTAAATCTTCATATTTTTCAGTATTTTCCACATGTGTTAATACGAGGAAACATTATGAAATGATATAAAGAGAGAAGAAACAAAAGAGAAAGACCAGAAGAAAAAAAGAGAAAAAAAGACTAAACGAAAGATTTAGGTGGGTTTTTATATATGTAATAATGAGAAGCGATAATCATGGGTGTGTTTAAAAAATGACTGATTTTGAATGAAGTGGAGATGCGACACCGCAATTCGAAGGTGCATCGAATCAACGAAAGATGCCTTCCAAAAGCTAAAGAATCAGGAAAATTTCATTAGAAACAAAGAAACGGGTAGTGAACTCTTATATGACAACGAATGCTGAAGTCCTCACAGTTAAAGAGGATATTTGAGACAACAAAAATACATAAGGATGCTAAGAATAACATGGACGGAACATGTGAGTAACGAGGAAGTTTTAAGGAAAATGGAAACAAAAAGGACACTTACGCTTCCATTCAGAAAGAGTCAGTTTAGATTTCTGGAACACAAAATAAGGAAAGAGGGGTTTGAAAAATTGACACTCACAGGGCATATCGATAGCAAAAGTGACGGAGCGTAATAGCGTACATTTAACATTAACTATGACTGCGCCATGTTTTATTTTATAGAAATATTACTGGTCATTTTCTCTATAATTTATTATTATTATTATTATTATTTTATTTCCTTTGATTTCAGGTGTATACACATTTCTTTCCGGTTCCTGCCCAGAGACCTAAGGTTAGAAATAGCATCATGACATTTCCCACTGACCAATTAAAAAAAACACACACATATTTTACATAGATAAAGCCCTTCTTATTATTATTATTATTATGATTATTATTATTATTATTATTATAAAAATTCTAGACGTTAGATTACGTAAAATGTAAATTTAAATATGACTTCACTATGTTTTCAGGAAACACCATAAGTTTAATTTCATCTTTGTATCATCCAATCTCCTGAGATAAGATTATCTTCTGTTTGAATTTTTGGGAGTAATTATCATTATTTACTCTATTTACATTCCGACTATTAACATCATCATTGTTGATATCACAACGATTCGGCCATTGTGTCCTCCGGGCCTCATCAGGTGTATATCGATCCGGGTAACCTACAGGGAATACCGAAATTAACCTTTTATTTAATATATGGAGTTCTCGTTCCAAATCTCATATCCAGGGATATCTCACCCAGTTCGTATTTTTAGAAACTGCTCAATTACTGCCCGCCCTGCTTCCACCAATTCCAAGTAGACACTGCTCGCGCTGGGACTGAACACACAATTACTATGTCACTACATTCACGAAGCAATGTTTTAACCGGAGGACAATTCTCTGTAGAGAACAGAACGTTAAACCTAACCTGCCTGCTTGCTTGCTGATGAGATATACACCTAATGAAGGCCAGAGAACACAACGACCGAAACGTTGTGATAAAAACAACAAAGATGAGGTTATTAGTCTTGATGTAAAGAGTGTAAATAGCGCGTATCTTGTTAAGTCTTGTCTTGTTAGTCTTCCCGTGTTTACTAGTTCGAGCCTCGTTGAAAGGATAGTTTTTATTTTATTTTAGACTCGCTCTAGTTAATAATGGCTGTAGGACTGTCATCGGCGGGGTTGCGATAAACGACAATTGAAATTAGATGGAGGAAGTACTAGTCAAGCATCAGTATTGGTTGACAATTATTCATCGAATAAAAAATTCAAGATGATATTAATATTTTCCCTGTAGGCGAGTAATTTCTTCAAAACGCTGAGGCCATCATTCGCTTTGCACGTGTTGTCTTACCCCTGTTATTTCGTCCCTTCTCCCTCCGTTTCATATTACTCGGTTCTCTTAAATGGCCCGCGATTCCTCGTTTCTAATTAACCCATTGAATCGCCATAACGTGTATCGGTTAGCTCGCGTTCGAGTTGTGATTCCACGAACGCTCGTTATTCTGAACGACACAACCTTAACATTTTCTGCGTTTTGTAGCAAACAATAACTTGTGTCAACATCGAAAACATTCCTCGTCCGAGTAAACCCTTTCCGAGGCCATCCATCTTTTAGGAAAAAGTACGATCCTATAAACAACCATTTTTTTTTTTTTGCATGTCAGCACAGAAACCCATTTCACTTGATTTACATTATGCGATTCAACCATATTGCAAATACCAATGTGACTTAGAGCTCAACCTCTTGAGGTAATAATCGTCATTCCAGTCTTGAGTTTCTTGTCGTACCCATTATAAAACAGAAACGAAATCCGGTTTTAACGTTCCTATAAATATCGAACTAACAAAGACATTACTAGATAGAGTTATTCTTGGAATTATAAGTACTCAGATGTTTTTATGGTGTCCTTGAATGTCTAAGATCTAAACTGTTAACATTCACTAAACAACCTCTTCGTGAAGTGTAAATATATATTAGGTATTATTCATGTCTAACAAGTATTAATGCAACGTCATTTAATTTGCTTTATATTACATTCGTAGTGATATTACCTTGGATCCATATTATTAAACGAAGTATTATCAATCATTGCTGATTTTTTTACTAACGTTTCTTTCATATTAATTTCTGTTAACTTTTATCACATTAGTAGTAATATTAATTTGAATTTCTATCATAGGATAATTCATTGTCAGCCATGATTAATTTTGACTAATATTTCTTTCAACTTAATTTCAGTTAACTTTTATCACATTAGTAGTAATATTAATTTGAATTGCTATCATAGGATAATTCATTGTCAGCCATGATTAATTTTGACTAATATTTCTTTCAACTTAATTTCAGTTAACTTTTATCACATTAGTAGTAATATTAATTTGAATTTCTATCATAGGATAATTCATTGTCAGCCATGATTAATTTTGACTAATATTTCTTTCAACTTAATTTCAGTTAACTTTTATCACATTAGTTGTAATATTAATTTGAATTTCTATCATAGGATAATTCATTGTCAGCCATGATTAATTTTGACTAATATTTCTTTCAACTTAATTTCAGTTAACTTTTATCACATTAGTAGTAATATTAATTTGAATTGCTATCATAGGATAATTCATTGTCAGCCATGATTAATTTTGACTAATATTTCTTTCAACTTAATTTCAGTTAACTTTTATCACATTAGTAGTAATATTAATTTGAATTGCTATCATAGGATAATTCATTGTCAGCCATGATTAATTTTGACTAATATTTCTTTCAACTTAATTTCAGTTAACTTTTATCACATTAGTAGTAATATTAATTTGAATTTCTATCATAGGATAATTCATTGTCAGCCATAATTAATTTTGACTAATATTTCTTTCAACTTAATTTCAGTTAACTTTTATTACAATTAGTAATAAAATTAACTAGAATTGCTATTATGGGATTATGCATTATCAGCCATGATTGATTCGTACTAATATTTCTCACATCTTAATTTCAGTTACTTTTAATTATATTAGTAGTAATATTAACTAGAATTGCTATTATGGGATAATGCATTATCACCGATGATTATTTTTTATTATTTCCTGCATCTTATTTTCAGCTACTTTTTATTGCATTGTAATTTCAATTAATCTTTGTTACATTAGTAGTAATATTGTTTTGAATCGTTTTTATGGGATAATCAATTGTCAGCCATGATTAATTTTTAGTAATATTTATTTCATCTTAATTTCAGTTAACTTTTATTACATTAATAGTAATATTAAATTGAATAATGCATTATCAACCATGATTATTTTTACGAATATTTCTCGCATCTTAAATTCAGTTATTTTTATTACACTAGTAGTAATAGAAACTTGAATTGATATTATGGGATAATGCATTGTCAACCACGTTTAATTTTTTCTAATATTTCTTACATCTTAATTTCATTTAACTTTAGTATAAATTGTTATTAATTATATAAATTATCTTGAATTGTTTTTATTAGATCAAGCATTGCTAATTTATTGATTATTTCCTTCGTCTTATTTTTAATTACTATTTATTATATCAGTATAATATTGCCTTAAAGATATTATTAGATAATACGTTGTCAGCCATTTTTTAAAATTTTCTACTAGTATTTATTTTATCTTAATCTTTGTTACTTTTTATTACGTTAGCAATTTTACCATAACTTATTATAATTAAATTGACGCACTGAAGGACAGACATTATTAATGTTTGATTAGTTTCTTATATCTTAATTACAGTTTTATTTCAGCCATCCTTCCCAGATCATCATTCTATAGACGGCAGTAATTAGAAATAAAGAATAAGCTCTTTTAATTCTTTATTTCTGATCCGTGCTTTTTACTCACTGCCGTAGATTGACGGTTTGAGAAGCTGCGTTGAAAAGCAACTAAAATTAAAATGAAAGAAACATTAATAAATAATTTATAAAGTTTGATTCATCTTATAAAATATATGTCAAAATAAAATAGGCCCATTAATTTGTCCGGGAAGTAATGCCACATCTTGAGAAAGCGTTCTAGTTGTTACATTTATTTGTCAAAATATATTCCTAACGATTGGCAACAGCAAAAATGCCTTCTGTGACACTAATTCTTTATATTCCTTGTTGAAAGAATCTTTTAAAGATTTCGCCAATAACAAAGATTCCAACTTATGTAGAACTCCGCCTCTTGAACTAATAACCGTCATTCCAATCCTAGATTCCATGTCGTGCTCATTCGAAAACAGAAATGAAATCCGGTTTCTAGGTACCTATTAATATCGAACTAGCAAAGACATTACTAGATGGAGTTATTCTTGGAATTATAAGTACTCAGATTTTTTTTATGGTGTCTTTGAATACCTAAGAATAAATTTTGTGTCATTAGCTACAGATTTCACGCCTAAATGGTTAGCATTCGCTAAGCAGTATCTTCGGTGAAGAATAAAACAACTTTATATTAGTTTGTCCGGAATGTCATATATTTTGAAATGTACAAAATCAAAATTTATAGATCAAGAATATAATTGATATTATTAGCAAGAATAGAAAAATATATGAATGATTTCTATTTCTTTAATGAAAGATGGGTTTTGGACAAAAAAAAACTATTTCAACATTAAATTTAATCTTTAATTATGTATAGTCTTGGGTACACTTTAGGTTTTATTACTGTCGCCGCTGGGTTTTGACTTCAACGTCTACTTTTATATTTACACTAGACTACCCGGGACCCATTGGGGCACTGATGGTTCAAGTTACAAAATATTGAAGTTGATTTCAACATTCCAATGAAAGTTAATTTATTATGATTCAGTTAAATATTTCAATTCGTTCGTGTCAACATTAGTCTGATTTACAAACTATGTTTAATGTTTTGCTGATTGCTTAGAACATTTAATAAGAATAGAAATTCCGGCATAAAATTGATCTTTAAATCAGATTAACTTATAAATATTTTTTTTAATATACCAAAATTCACTTGAAAATATTTTTTTTAAATATGGCAAAAATATTTTTAAATACTTAAAATATTGTTTGTTTAAAGAAAGCTGAAATATAAATAATTACTCTACAAACAACTGGACGAAACATCAAATCGGGATCTCTTTGTGTCTGTCTTTAACTTAAAAAATATTTTAATTTAAAAAAATTGTCTGAAGAAAGTTAAAATAAAAATACTGTAAAAACAACTCATAAATTATTATGCGCCGGACGGATGCACACAAGCACGCAGGCAATCACAGTCTTTTAGTATTCGATAGATAGATAGATAGATAGATAGATAGATAGATAGATAGATAGATAGATAGATAGATAGATAGATCACAGACTGAGATAGATAGATAGATAGATAGATAGATAGATAGATAGATAGATAGATAGATAGATAGATAGATAGATATTATAGATAGATAGATAGATCACAGACTAAGATAGATAGATAGATAGATAGATAGATAGATAGATAGATAGATAGATAGATAGATAGATAGAACACAGACTGAGATAGATAGATAGATCACAGACTGAGATAGATAGATAGATAGATAGATAGATAGATAGATAGATAGATAGATAGATAGATAGATAGATAGATAGATAGATAGATAGATCACAGACTGAGATAGATAGATAGATAGATAGATAGATAGATAGATAGACAGATAGATAGATATTATAGATAGATAGATAGATCACAGACTAAGATAGATAGATAGATAGATAGATAGATAGATAGATAGATAGATAGATCACAGACTGAGATAGATAGATAGATAGATAGATAGATAGATAGATAGATCACAGACTGAGATAGATAGATAGATAGATAGATAGATAGATAGATAGATAGATAGATATTATAGATAGATAGATAGATCACAGACTAAGATAGATAGATAGATAGATAGATAGATAGATAGATAGATAGATAGATAGATAGATAGATAGATAGAACACAGACTGAGATAGATAGATAGATCACAGACTGAGATAGATAGATAGATAGATAGATAGATAGATAGATAGATAGATAGATAGATAGATAGATAGATAGATAGATCACAGACTGAGATAGATAGATAGATAGATAGATAGATAGATAGATAGATCACAGACTGAGATAGATAGATAGATAGATCACAGACTGAGATAGATAGATAGATAGATAGATAGATAGATAGATAGATAGATAGATAATGTTCTATCCCTTGTATTGAGCACTTTAACCCAGAAATATAGCATGTCTTAAAACTATATTTTATCACATATATTATTAATGCAATAATATTAAGATGGTAATCAAAATTCGCTACATAGAGTTTCATGAGGTATAAAGGATTTTAATTATCATCTTTTATTATTACTATATTTCAATATATTATATTAATGTTCTGCTGACTATGACCTCTCGGCTTATTTTATATTTTATTGTGTGTGTGTATAATGAACACTCATGCCATTTCCAATGTCTAAGAGCCTAGCAACTGAGTTCGTAGAACCGAGCCGGGCGACTCGCACATATAATTTGATTATAGTGGTGAAAGCTTGTGTAGAACCAACCAGACTTTTTCGAAGAGCCAAATATAGGGAACTGGTCCAAATAGTGTCTCCAAACAATCCTCCTCAAGTTTATATATATATATATATATATATATATATATATATATATATATATATATATACATATATATATATATATATATATATATGTGTGTGTGTGTGTGTGTGTGTGTGTGTGTGTGTGTGTGTGTGTGTATGTGTGAGTGAGTGAATGCATGATAGGATAGATTAAGGAACAAATAAGAAATACTTATATATTAAACATGTTTTGCTTTTAAGATTCATCAATAATGAAATATGAAGTAGTGAAGAAAAAGTTTTTAATGAAAAGAAGACATGTTAAATTTGTCAGATTCTAATCCATATTTGATCTCAATTCCCACGCGCACACACACACATATGCACACACAAACATATATATATATATATATATATATATGTATATATATATATAGGATAATTTTAAAAATAGTGGATGCTGCTGCTATTAATGCATTGCTCTTCAAGTACGAATTTAGCTCTACTCGCTACTGGCGTATTTCGTTTAGAAAACGGAGAAATTTTTCTTTCTCTCTACCGTGCGCCGACATCTTAGGGATAGGATCTCTGACTGATGCCAAATCGGTCGTGTTTCGAGCCCGGCTTGAAGCAATCGGACATCTAGCCACACTGAAGTGCTGTGAAACGATTTGTCTGTGGATGAATATATATATATATATATATATGTGTGTGTGTGTGTGTGTGTGTGTGTGTGTGTGCGTGTGTGTGTGTGCGCTCGCGCAGCAGGTCTCTGTATTCGGCTCTTCAAAAAGTGTGGTTGGTTCTGCACAAAGCCTTCACCACTATCCTCAAATCATATGTGTAGGTGCAGGAACTGAGTTGCTTGACCATCATACGTCGAAAACAAGAGAGTCCAGCATATATATATATATATATATATGCTGAACTCTCTCATATTCATATATATATATATATATATATATATATATATATATATATATATATATATATATATATATATATATATATATTCCACTTAATATTTATCCAACACATGACATAAATACCATTAAATTAGCACTTTAAAGTTTTGTCTGTTATGGCGATTAGAATAAAAAAGTTAATCTCCTTCAATCTAAATTTTCAAGAACGCGTGAAAATGTCTGGCATAGACGATCACGGTTCTCTACAGCTTCTTATCTTTTGGAGTCTTTGCCTTTTCCACCCCCTCTACACCCCGTTCTGCTATCCATTCACACAATATCGTCAAGTAAGCGACTCACTCCCTTACCCTATCTCCCTTGCCCTCAATTAGTCACTTCGACGTGGAGTAATGTTTAGCAAGCTTGTCTCGCTAGATCAGTTACGACTGAATAGTTAGTTCGATTCTCACTAGGTGCCCCCATACTTTCGGTCTTGTACCACATTTAAGCTACGATTAGAAACCCACCATCTCATCTAGCCCTGTATCTGCCCCGACAGGGTTAAGTTTTTCAAGCCCTCCTTACTCTTTATATGCCCAAAGAATTTCAGCTATCTTTTACTGATTCTGAGTATGATATTTTCTTTAAGACTTACTTGTTGCTTACTCACTGTGGAACCACATTTCCGTTATCTCCAGTTTTCTCCTCATCCACAGATGCCTAACGTCCACTGTCATATAAAAGGATGGATGTAAACATAGCAATCCAGCACTCTTTTCTTTGGTTCTAATGAAACATTTCCCGTTTTTCAGCACTTTGCTTAGTTTTGATATTTTTCTTTCACTAGTCCAATGCGTGTTCGGATCTTGATGCCGCATTTTCCATCATCTGTTAAAACGCTTCTGTTGTGGAGTAGCTGAACACCTCCACAAGATGAACTGGTCTAAGACTATTTAAACAGGACTCTCTCTTACTGTACTTAATGATCTGAGATCGTTAAAGCTCTGATAGTCTGCCTCTCTACCTTCGGGCAGAGAAGAATCCAGACGATGCTAAGCCTAAGAGTAGATTCACGTCTGGGGAGGTATACAGCTGTCCGACCGCGTGTATGCGGTGTTTACAAAGATTTTTTGAAAAGGCAGAGGGCGACTACATTACGGCGGTGGGAAAGTAACTGAATCCGAGATGCTAGGTTAGAACCAATAACATTGCAAATTCGTAATTGCATTTTGTCAACCATTTCTAAATATATAGCAGGCGCACCAGACCAGATCTGGCAGCAATATTCAAATCAAGGACGAATGGTAGACTTATAAATATGTAAGATAGATTCGGGCGTGAAACTTTGTTGGAATGAAAGAAATGACAATTGATTTATTTCACTAAATGTTCACTCAATTCAAGGCCGAAGAGCCACACAACTAAATTACTAAATAAGGCTGTCGGATAGGGAAGTGTGGAAATAAGTGCAGATTATAAAAATGAGAAACTGCCCAAATGGAACTTTCTTATTGCTAATGGAAGACGAAGATGGTCCCCACCCCATGTATATGGCATGCCGGATGTTAAATGTAAATCTCTGAACTGGTGAAACTATGGAAGGTAGTACCTCAGACAGACCATTATCCACGGAAATAGCGACAGATCATTGAGAGACTTGCGACGTTGTGACTGTATAGAGGCGCTGTATGGTGGAAAATATAGGCTGCGTGATAAAGGAAAAGTCTCAAGGTGTCTTTATTTGTGATCTATGAAGAAAAAAAAGCTAATTTACAAACATCCAAATAAAAAGATTGACCATTTTCCATAACTATCCTACTTGCTATGAACAAAAATAAAGAAAATGGTTATTCAATCGAGTCTTTGAGTGAAACCAGAGAGCTTTTATAAAGTCTCAGATTGCTTCTTTCGTCATCTGCATGAAAAAAAGTTTTTTTACAAACATCGATTCAACCTAGATGTTGCTAAAACTGACTTTGCACAGAACGTTTCAGAGATGCCAGGTGTATCGACGGGTTGACTTAAATGATGACATCGTAGTAGCCAGATGCAGATCCGCGTTACACCCAAAGTAAGTGGCTGCTCCCGACATGTAAATACATGACCGACCCAACTGAGCCTAGGATATGCACGCGTGGGGAAAACTTTGTGGCATGTATATATATATATATATATATAAAGCCCCACCCAAAAGGAAGCGAGCCTCTTGACAAGAGTGTATAAACTACGTTTCAGTTTGAAACACCGGTCCCCCTACAATCACCGAAGTTAGGCAACGTCGAACCTGGTCAGTATCTAGATGGGTGACCGCTGAGAAATACCAGGTGCTATAAAACTTGGATGTGCGGATAGTGTAATAGATAATGGCTCGAAATTGTTAATCGGAGAGCCGAGTTCCAATTTCAATTGGGTTCATTATATTAACTTACACGCAAATACCCTTGGGAAGGCATGAATCTTCTTCCCAGTAATGGGTTAATTAGTAAGAATTGTATCACCAAATTATTATTACGTCAAAAATAAAAAAAATTTCTTCCCGTCTAAAAAAGATTCTGGCTTTGAATAACCTTCATTGGGTTGATAAACCGTAAAAATCAAATCAATCTTTTTCAAAGAAGTATCCAAATTTCCTATCACAAATGAATGCGGATATTCTTGGATTAAACGGTTGGATATGATTTTCGGGATTTGGTTGTGTAAAGTTCTAACCTATTATTGAGATTATTGAAAGAAAAAAAGATGGTGAATAAAACTAATGGTTTTTCGTCTTTCTCATTCATCTTGTCAATGAGTCCCACCCTAATTTTCAACATCCTAAAATCTCCGGATCTGTGACTCCAGCTTCTCCTCGATCCCCCATCTCCTGAAAAAACAAAACCCCGGAAAGATAAACGATAAGAAAATCGTGTGCGCTGTGGTTTTAGGTTTCATAGAAGCTTATCTGGAGTGGAGGCCCTAACGGATGAGTTGTTCAGAGGGATCGCTCTCCCTGTATTTTTTTTGTATTTTTTTACAAACACCGATTTGATATTATCAAGCTATGCCGAAAAAATCTTTTATGTTTCCGTATTTTTTTCCAAAGATTTCACACTTTTATCGAAGAAAAGCCAAACTTTCCTGATTTAACACTTTCTCCTTCCTTTTCCCTCCTCTCGCTTTCTCTTTATTTCGCCCTGTTTCGCCATTTCCCTTTATTTCTCTACTTTCCCCTCTACTTTCTCCTTGTGTGTGTTTATATCTCTCTTTATGTTTCCTTATCTCTTTCCCTTATTCTTTCTTTGACCGGTTTCTTTTCTTTCTTCTTTTCAATCAGGCATGTAAATTTTCGCTTCGCTCAAAGTTAAATCCATGATTTGGCATGCAGATTTTCAAGGCTGACAACTCCGTAGGACGTGTACGATTAGCATAACATAACAATCTTCATTCATTTGTCCTTGGATTTATGACATATTTGACTAAATTAGAAGCATAATTACAAACACGCCTAATAGTAATTAAATTTGGATTGATTGTTTGACTTGTTTTTCACGGCTTATCGACCTATTGCAGGTTATTTAAAGCCAGGAAATATTTTTAGATTATAAGAATTTATTGGAAATAATTATGATTTACTGCTACAAGTCTTACTAATTAACCCATATATCGGGGGAGTATAGGTGGGTTCATACATTTCTGAGGGTATTTGCGATAAAGTGAGTATAACAAACCTGACTCTTATTGGAATTCGACTCTTCATTACTGTTATGGTCCAGGTTCCTTGTACCAGGGTGATGGTCCAAGGTAGAAACAATGAAGAATAACTCGAACACAGGTATGGAATGACACAGATATATTACAAACAGAATATGTACAGAGAAGTAGAAGTGTTAGTAATAACAATCAGGTTAGGTTAGAGAGAACTATGTTGTCTCGAAGTATCACTATTCCAATGTCTTACAGTAATCGTCTGATGCGACTCTGTCTCTGACTGCCTCACACGATGTTCGACAACACGCCCACGTGTGTTGAATGTGGCCCAAGGCCGGTTTAATGTGGGCTCACCGAGCCCGTAGGCTCGGGCAAAAATTGTCCGTAGAACCCGTATAAACGGGATCGGGTTGGTCAACCTCCGCGAACGAGGCTCTGCCCTTCGGCGGAGCCTCGTCCGGGTTCCTCCCTGCCCGGAAGCAGAGAGTTCCCCTCTGCCTCAGAGGCTGAGAGTTCGTCCAGCTAGCTGAGTCGTCCAAAAAAGACTGAACTCGCTCGATGTTCATTAACACGCCCACGTGTGTCAAATGTGGCACAAGGCCGGTTTAATGTGGGCTTCCGAGCCCGTAGGCCCGGGCAAAAATTGCCCGTAGAACCCGTATAAACGGGATCGGTTTGGTCAACCTCCCCGAACGAGGCTCTGCCCTTCGGCGGAGCCTCGTCCGGGTTCACCCCTGCCCAGAGGCAGAGAGTTCGACCGGCTAGCTGAGACGTCCAAAAAGGACTGAACTCGCTCGATGTTTAACAACACGCCCACGTGTGTCGAATGTGGCACAAGTCCGGTTTAATGTGGGCTTTCCGAGCCCGTAGGCTCGGGCAAAAATTGCCCGTAGAACCCGTATAAACGGGATCGGGGTGGTCAACCACCTCGAACAAGGCTCTGCCCTTCGGCGGAGCCTCGTCCGAGTTCCTCTCTGCCCAAAGGCAGAGAGTTCCCCTCTGCCTCAGAGGCAGAGAGTTCGACCGAATAGCTGAGACGTCCAAAAAGGACTGGATCTCGCTCTGCTGCTTCCTCTTGAGGAGCAGTATTTATGGTGTACGGGATAGTCCATTACTATTATGGGTAAGTTCCCATAACAATTACCCATACACCTTTCACATGTTCATAGCTTACAGCACCTAGTATTTTCAAGCGGTTACTCATCTAGGTACTGACCAGCGTCGACGTTGTTTAACTTCGGTGATTGTACGAGAACAGGTGTTTGAACATGATAAGACTGCAAGTCTAGTAAATCTTTTACCCAATAGCAAGAAAAAGAGAGAACTGGCGATTCTGCCAGGATTTATCAACATAAGATAGGCGTATCGTTGGCAGACACAGAAAACTACAGGAACTCCTGGATAAGGTAGAAAAGGAGAGTGACAAAATAGGACTATAACGTGTAAAAATATAGAATGACCTTTACCAAAAAGCGTAGACAAAAATGCAAGCTACAAATTGGAAACGTCAAAATACAGGCAAATGTAGAAATTATGGGAAAATATGACGCAAACTCCGAAGGCGCATAGGGATAGCGAAAGATGCCTTCCAGAAAATAAGCACACTATAAAGAAAAAATAAAATTTTCGTTAGAAACAAAGATAACAGTACTCGGTTGTTATGTAATACCAGTCCTCCTTTATGGCAGTGAATATTGTATAATTTCCTCACAGATTTGGGTTGTGATGTAATGGAATAACCTGTCACCCCCATGAGTAACTACACTGTAGGTAGTAATTATCGGTATGTCAACAGACTACGGAGTCCAGCTGAAATCTTTTCAGCTGTGATGGTCGAACTCTCTGCCTTCGGGCAGAGAGGAACCCGGACGACGTTGTGCCGAAGGGCAGAGTCTCGTTCGGGGAGGTAGACCGACCCTGAACCCGTTTATACGGGTTCGAAGGGAATATATTTGGCCGAGCCTACTGGCTCGGAGAACCCACGATAAACTCGGCCTTGTGCCACATACGAACCTAGTGGAAGGGCTGTTAAATATACCAGCTGAAATCTTTTCAGCTGGCTGGTAGAACACTCTGCCTCTGAGCAGAGAGGAACCCAGACGAGGCTATGCCGAAGGGCAGGGTCTCGTCTAGGGTGGTAGACCAACCCGACCTAGCTTTTTACGGGGTCTACGGGGAATTTTTACCCTAGCCTACGGGCTCGGATACCCCACGTTAAATTCGGCCTTGTGCCACATGTGACTGCGTGGGTCAGTTACTAAATACTCCAGCTAGGATCTGTTGAGTACGACTCAGACTTACGCGAGAACTACTGACCTTCCAATAGCAGCACTCACTACTGGATTGACTTTCAACGACCGTGCACATAACTGTACCTTATTTCTTATTGTACTGGTTATTATAATAAACCTTTACTTATTTATCCACCGAGTTAGTCAAGTATATATTCCTATTAGCACGGAATATAACTGGTTGGTAGGATGATTTCGTTTAACGGTATATCAATCTCTACGGGTAATTTAATGCCGCAATCTAAATATTTTGAACACAATTTTATGGCTTGAACTAAATATATTTTGAACGTAATCGTATGCCTTCGACTACAGATAAGATGTATTGTTGGTCATTTTGCTATGAAATGTATTGATGGTAAGTTTTTTAATATAAATATGTATTGCAGATATTTTGACCATAAAATGCATTTTTTATAATTTTATAGTATTTTTTATATTTGGGGTTTCAATATTTGCCCATTGCTGGTACCCTAATAAGTGCTACCACCCCGGACCTGGGATCATACGCAAAATTAAGAGGTGGCTCCACGCTCCTCAAAATCTCCAATCGCCCGATCAGAGGCCTTACTAACTGATGTAGTTATCATCATAACCAGAACTATCCTCTCAGATGAAAAGGAGAATTTAGGTTGGGCAGATGTGGTCCTACAGAAGGATATTGTGCATATCGTGAGCAGAACATGTGACCAACGAAGAGGTTTTATAGAAGGTGGGAAGGAAACGGTCACTTTTAGCTTAGGATAGAAACAGTTAAAATTTCTGGAAATTTAGAAAAGGGGCTTGGAGAATCTCACATGCAGAGGACATATTGAAGGCAGAAGGAAACAGCACGGTGGAGTAATGGATAGCGGCTCGGATTGAGGAATCCAGGTCGGATCCGTTACATTCACTTACGTGTTAATAAGAAAAGTATGAATCCTCTCTTCCAGCTTTGAGTAAATAGCAGGAGAGACTGGATGAGAAAGTAATTTCAAAATATACAATCACAGCTAACGATCGGCGGAAAGATCCCGACTACGGCCGGCATGGATGGCAGAAGGGGCTGGGAGGGATAGTAACGGGTCAAATATTGCTTAGTCCTACAAAGGATAGAGAGTTGTGGAGGGCCTTGATCGTTCACGCCCTAAAGGCATACGAGTAAAAGAAAGGAAGGAAAAACAAAATGTTTTCATTATTCATGTTTTATATATTATATATATATATACAGATAGATAGATATTATATATATATATATATATAGATATATTATATATAGATATATTATATATATAAATAGGTATTGATATATATAATACTATATATTATATAGATATATTATATATATAGATATATATAGAGAGATATTATATATTTCATAGATATATAGGTATATTATATAGAGAGATATACATTATATATATATATTATATATATTAAAAGTAGACATGGAAGTCAGCACTTTTATATTTACACACACTCTATCTCTGATATTGAGCACTTTATCCCATAAATATAGCACACTTTAAGACTATATTTCTTCATATTATATATATTATATATATAGATATGGATATATTATATATAGATATATTATATATATATTATATATAGAAATATTATATAAATATATATATATATATATATATAATTCTAAGAGATGTTCACATTTTGTCTTCTGTTTCTTTTCATTTTGTCCCATTATTTTGATTAACCTTTCTCTTCTTTTCCTCAAATGTAGGAAGATACCATTCTATAATTTTGACATGAATCTTTATGATTCCATGAATTCTTGGGACTAATGATCATCTCTTTTGCTGATTTTTTCTTCCCACAACATTCCATTCCCTTGTAGCAGAAATATCTCTTATGCTAGCAGATAAATCCCCTGAGTCTTACAGAAAACAATCGTCCATCAGAAACTGGCTTTACAGAAACAAAGAAAAAACAAAAATATATAGGACATTTAAGACGATAAATAATAAAGATATAATCAAGACACTGACTTTCCTTATTACGCTAAGCAAAAGTGAACGAAGGAATCCAACCATTAATACTAGAAAGAGCTATAACATTTAGTCAGTTTGACGAATCTATCTTCCCTAAAAAAATAAAAAGCGTTTTAAAATATTTTTTTTATAATTTCCGCTAACTTTTCCGTCAATGAATGCTAAATGTTTTTTGTATGGAAACCGTTATTCTCACTATTACCATTACCATTTCTACAAGTGGAATTAGTCACACCACATCCACAAGAATAAGAACTAAGTCACATGTAGGTAACATGACATGTAGAAAATAAAATTGAAAAAAAAAATGCGTATATGAACCTTGCGGATATATACACATGACAAGCCAGTATGCTTTATCGAGAACTCTGACTTTCTTGTCTTATCAAAGTATTGACTAGAAAGCAATATTATCAATAAAATATGGAATCTACTAGTTTTGCAGAATTTGGAATAATGGACTGGTCTGAATGCTATCATATACTACTCTTTTAGGCATCATTTTTCTGATACATAGTCTTGGTGGAAACCAGTTGAAACTCGCATTTTCTGTACACAAAAAAAAAAAACAAGATAAGAACATATTTCATGAATGGGGATTTATAGACGACACCATCTTTACATTCTGCCAAAGCTGGTAGGTTCAAGGGACCAGAGTATTATTATCATTTATTTTATCTATTTGGATCTTTTTTTTAATTCTTTTATGAGTTATCATAAAATGCAACCATGATTAACATGCGGTATCATGTGGGAATATACGAATAACTCTGTACGAAAACAAAAATAGACCATGGCACAGTGGATAAAGGCGTTATCACGAGATAAGTAATGCGATTTTGTATCTGTCTATATTTCTGAGATGAGGTATTATGTACACTATTTGCATTATTCGGGCTATTGTCCTCATCTTTTTTGCCATATTTATCACGTTTCGGCCGTTGTACGCTCTGGCCTTCTTCAGGTGGTTGGAATGTCGAACTGAACCCTTTATTTCGCTCGCTGGGGTAGATTGTTCTAGTTCCATGTGCCATATCTAATGGATGACAGTTATCAGTTATCTCCTGTTAATTACCCTCTCCAAGTTCTCTACCGCCCTAGCCAGGTATTGAACTCAAACTCTTTGGGTCCTGTCACTGGATCTAACTAACGCCTTTATCCACTATGCCATGTGTCCTTGAGAATGTGGATCTAGAACAGTCTAGTCTTTATCCAAGTACTAATGGATGTCAGTTATCAATTAGACATGGCGCGTGGAACTAGAACAGTCTACCCCAGTGAGCGAAAAAAAAAACCACCTGAAGAAGGCCGGAGCGTACAACGGCCGAAACGTTGTAATAAATATGGCGACAAAGATGAGGACAATAGTCCGAATAATGTAAATAGTGTGAATAATAATGACCTCTTTCTTTCACTTGTACACACGCAGAAGGCCGAAAAATGGATCTGTCGAAACGTTAAAGTAAGAAAAGCAGTAAAAAGAATGTAGTCAGAATGGTTTCAGTAACTAACGCCTTAATGGAGAGCCGAGTTCGAAATCCAGTCAGATTCATTACATTCACTTACGTGATAATACCCTTGGGAAAGATATGAATCCTCTTCCCCCACCTCCAGCTATGGGTAAATATCAGGACAAACCAGTTGCCTTAGATGGTAACTTTTCTACCGCAGAAAGAAATGGCCACCTACTGCGTGAAAAATCTGCCTCGTCAGTCATATATTGAAAGATAAATGATCGCCTAAGCGTGTATCACGCAAGGCACATAACTGACTGACTGAACTAACGCAAGAACAATGACAGCCTTATTCCAATTCTACACTATCGAGAAAAAATGAAGAGAATATATCAAGCGTCTGAACAACGACTGACCTCTTATTTCTTTTGGTACACCTTAGAAAGGCCAAAGACTGGATTGGCATAAACTTTGTGGTAACAATTAAGGCAACAAAAAGAAATATCACTCGTCCGAACAACTTTTGGAATACTTATCTTTATTTAAAACAAACCAAAAAATATGGCGGAAGAAGACGAGGAACGTAAAAAAAATAATAAACCTTTTGGAAGAGAAAATGATGAAGATAACTTGCTTTCTTCCATAATGAGACAGCTAAGTTCGTCTGATTTCAACTAAACAAATAAACCAACCTCCTCATGCTTATTGACAAAAAAAAAATTCTCCTTAACTACTTATAATCTCGAGAAAAAAAAACAATTTACGAAATACCTACTTCTAATATACAACGCCCGTTTCTTAAAAAAAAAGAAGAAGGCCTTATTAAGAGATAAAAAAAAAGAAGATATTTATCCCGTGACTAATCCATCATAATAATATCCAAGTTGTCAAGTCGCCCACATTCTGTTTCATATCATATCGCTATCATCACCGCTTCCCCTAACTAGGAAACTGTCTTTAATCAGTTGGGCCAGTCGTGTGTTGACTGAATGCAGTGAATGACTGGCATAGATAGATAGTACGGAAAACCACCACTTTTGCATCCATAACATTCTGAACACATTTTCGTAAAACGGGTGAAAGCCCACCCTAAAGTGACAGAGGAATCGGTCTGGCTTTATAATATTTTTACAGTTTCTTAAAGTATCTAACATCTAAAAACAAAAGATGCTCTTGCTTATTCTTCCGTTAAACTTTTCTTTCTTTTTTTTAATCGTTTCACCCCAAGCAAGGCAATAATGCCGCTAAGACGCAAACGGTTACTTGGAGTGAAAGAGACGTCAGAAGGAACCAGAAAGACAATCCTAATTAGGAAACAAGGAATAAACCTCTACTCCTGTTAAAAAAGGAAGGAGTGTGATCCGGTGTTAGGCGAACAGCACATTCCTTTAGATCATGTTAAAGTTTCTATGACTAGCTTCTTTTTCTTCTTCGTTGACTCGTTTCTTCTTCACTTATTCTTTTTAATTAGCTAATTATTTTTATTTCTTCACTTCCGTATCGACAATCTTCCTTTTCTCTGTTTCTTCTCCTTCGACTTTTTTAGTAGATATTTTTTCTTTATTTTAATTATTTCATCCCAAGCAAGGCAGCAAAGTCACTAAGACACAATTATAAAAAAAATAAAAAAGAGAAACATTATTGTTTCATTCTTATCTAAAGCTTGGTGCACTATTTCAGCAATAACCATTAACACATCAGCAGTTGACCTAGTGAAGCGAAAGTCATATTGCTTGTCGAAAATCGAGACCCGGCTCGGTGAAATGTTTTGTCAATTCAGAGTTTATTTTGGCCAGTAATACTTTGCCAAAAAGAGGTAGAAGGCTGATAGTTAGAAAGATCAGACGGTTCACCTGAGTTGTTAAAGACTGGAACTACAGAAAATGATTTCCAACAAACAGGAAAATAAGAGGCAGAGAGGGATTTGTTATAGAGTTTAACTGATTTCCTACTTCGTCCATCTTTGAAATATTTTGTTTGTTTTCTATCCTTTTGTTTGACTTTCTCCGTTTACTTCTTTATTAATTTGGAGTTTAAGCTTTTTCCTCATCTTTTTCTTTCCTTAACTTGCTTCTTCTTCTCCCGTTCTTGCCCCTTAATTAGTTTATATTTCTCCATTTTTCTTTTCTTATTCCTTAAATTGTTTCTCTTTTACTTCTTTCTTGGTCTTCTTCTTCTTCTTCTTCTTCTTCTTCTTCTTCTTCTTCTTCTTCTTCTTCTTCTTCTTCTTCTTCTTCTTCTTCTTCTTCTTCTTTTATGACATGCCTCCTCTTTGTTTCTTCCTCTTTCTTCATTCCTCTCCTTTTCTTCTTCTTTGACTTGCTTCCTTTTTCTTATTCTTTTTTGTGGAATTGCTTCCTTTTTCTTCGTTGATTTATTTTCTTCATTTTGTTCTTGTGGTTTATTTTCTTCTTTTCCCCTTTTTGTTTTTCTCTTTTTGCTTTTTTTTTCCTTTCCTATACATTTCATTCCTTCCGCCTTCACTTTCTCAATATTCTTTCTTTTTTTGTAATTTCGCATTTTCTTTCATTTTATCCCTCTTCATCGCTCTACTTCTTTCTTTTATTCCTTTCCTTCTTCAGATTATTCGTTTGTGCCTTATTTTCCTTAAGATGCTTCTTCTTCTTCTTCTTTTTCTTCTTCTTCTTCTTCTTCCTCCGCCTTCTTCTTCTTTTTCTTCTTTTCTTCGTATTTCTTTCTTCTTCAATTCTTCCTTCCTTCCTTTTAACACCCTTTTTTCTAAGTCATTCTCAGTGTTTCCATCTTTCATGTCTCAAAAACACTATTTGTTATCCGATTTCATTTTTTCTTTCTCTTTCCTTCGGTAAATCATTATATTTTCATTCTTCTTCGGTTTTCCTTTAACTTTTTCATCTATCCCCCTTCTCCCCCTCTCTACATATATATATATATATATATATATATATACACAATATATATATATATATATATATATATATATATATATATATATATATAAGAGAAGGTAGCAAACAAGGAAGATAATATATATATATATATATATATATATATATATATATATATATATATATATTTTATCTTCCTTGTTTGCTACCTTCTTCTTCTTCTTCACTACAGTTTTAACTATTCGTTTGAATTTATCTTCAAACCCTCTTCCCACGCTGCCATTATCAGCTGCCTCCAAATCAGATGTGCCCCTCCGGTAGAAACGATAGTAGTAACGCCAATTTTACTTTGGTCGCCATTTCTAAAATATGGTTGTCGAATAGCCTATCAAATACAAACACTTTTTTTCACCTTATCTACGAGCCTAATCTGAAATTCAGACTTCTCACAATACTAATGGCCCATGTTAGGCTTGATTGTTAATCATAACACCAAGTTGAAACACCCGATATACTTTTTCTTTCTCTTTTTTTTATTCCAGCTCACTCCAAAGCAAGGAGGCAAAGCTACTAAGACACAAAGGGTAACTGGATGTGGAAGAATTAGAAAACAGAAACACCTCTAAGTAGCGAGAAAAAAAAGAAGAGTAATCTGGAAGACAGTAGATAACGTTTAACATTGCACTTAACCTTTTGAAGATTAAAGTTGATTGGAAAGCTTGCAGCCGAGTGTTCCACAAGCGAGAAGTGCGAGAAAAGTAATTGTTAGAACAGAACATACGGTTACATCTAGCCAACTCAACTGTATATCGATAAGATCTGCAAGTCTATAAAGTCTAGCTACCGTAGCGAAGAGCTCATCTGATCAATTCCCTTCAGAGTCATTCTAGAAAAGACACAGTAGGGCAACTGAGATTGCTTCAGAACAGCACAAGACCAAAACATGAGGCAACCAGTATGTATCGAATTCACACTAATGATAATGATCGAATGATGAAAATCGTACAGTCCGACCTCTTTAATTCAACACTCTGTGGTCCGGCAAATACCATGGTCCGGCACGTTTTTTGTTTGTTTTTATTAAATCAGCCGTCAATACTTTGTTGAGCCGAGAAATGTCATAGCAAAAATGGGAGAATTGCTAAACTTATTTATTCATTTATTTATTTATTCATTCATTGCAAATAAAGGAGGCACCTTGCTACCAGCTATATGAAATATCAAAATCTACGATCCAATATAGAGATACAATAGTTTCTCTTCAAGCACGTCTCACCCGTGGAATCCTATTTTGGCTTCTTGAGTTCAGGATACCTAGAATCTTCAAAAAATTAAATGCAACGCCAATCACCATGTTCTGTCTACCTGATTCCTATTCATTTATTGTCATTTTTCCTTGCTAAGGTCTTCTCATCCTCTTTCTCTTCCAGTGATACCTTACACAATGGTGGCATCACCTCCTTGCTTGGGGTGAAATGATTTTCAAAAATTGACACTTCTACATTATTGTTTCAAACCCATATATAAATATATATATATAATTTTTCTGTATACAAATAATTTCCACCAACGGTGCAGTATCGATGAAATATGTCCACATCTCGAGGGGTTAATACGTATCTATCTATCTATCTATCTATCTATATATATATATATATATATATATATATATATATATATATATATATATATATATATACATATATATATATACATATATATATATATACGTATATATATATATACATATATATATATATATATATATATATATATATATATATATATATATATATATATATATGGGGAGAAAGAGAGAAAAATACAAAATAAATAATGTTTAATAAAACGGAGCGTCTACTTAGATATGGGTAGACAATGAAATAACGTCTGAAGAAATAGTAATATTTCGGATTTAAAATAAATTTCATTAATTGTTCATATAGACAAATAATGAAAACATCCTACGCGTACGCCCATACGCGAAGAAAGGTGCATGGGATCAGGTGCGCGAACGCACGCACACACGCACATACGCTATGAAAAAAACTAGCACCAATGAAAAGTGCATATTAAAAAGAAAAATCAATAAGTATAAGCAGTCAATAGCTGATATCCCTTATGAGTGGATGTAGTAATTCCCGGAGGGGCCGTCAAAGAAACTATGGAGTCAGGTTATTGAAGATAACATCACTCAGCTGTGACAAAACTTTTACTTGTATCTATATTATATACACATGTACACACATATGCACATATATATAAATTTGTATATATATATATATATATATATATATATATATATATATATATATATATATATATGTGTGTGTGTGTGTGTGTGTGTGATCTGACGTGCCTGTGCCGTTCAGCTACAGAGAAGCGTCTGGTTAGCAATGTCCGAATTACTGTTTATAAACACAATCTTTGATGATTTTTCTCGATCGAGCATTTCTGTTCACGAAATATATCTTAACGTGAACAATGACAACATATAATGAAATGGATTACTGAAATTTTATTAAATAATTGTTGGACTTAACCCTTTTCATTATATGTTGTTATTGTTTACATTATGATACGTTTCATGAGTAGAAATTATCGATCAATAAAAATCATCCAAAATTATGTGTTTTTATACATACATATATATATATATATATATATATATATATATATATATATATATATATATATATATATATATATATATATGTATGTATGTATATATATATATGATAAAAGCAACAAATACTTTGGTATATAATCCAAGTGGATCCTAGTAATATAAAATATTAAAACTGACCCGCAAAAAGAGCTCAATGTATTTATTATTACAGAGCAAATAATTAATAATCAATAAAATCCAAAATCACCTCATATGGGGAATAGTCTATTTCGGCAGACGAAAAACTGATAGTCTGTCTCATCAACCCCGGAGTTCGTGCCAGAAATAGAAATTTAACTGCGAAAGCTATATATAGAAAAAACAGTCGATAAACTAATACAAAATTTATTCATTACAATGTTTCAGTCAGGCGAAAGGCACAAGCCAGGGTCAGGGTAGGGTGGAAGGTGTTTGTCTTAAAGGGAAGAAGTTTTATAAAAATAAACCCGAATATTAACCTTATGACATTAATTTGGGGTTATATGAAGAATGAAATATGAATTTAAAATGAAAAGAGGAATAAAAAAGGGGGTTAAAAATAACTTTAAAATATATAGATAAAAGGATGTTTGGGATTAATGGAAAAAGTGTTGTGGAGATCTTAGAGTCGGGGAAAGTTTATAAATTATAAATAAAGTGTAAAGAGGCTCAGAGGTGGGGAAACAAAAATTAGATTGGTTCTACTTTCGACATTTAAAGAGTTATAGGGGAGTGAATATTATGGAAATATAGTAGCTAATTATGTTAAACCTATATTATGGAAAATGTGAATTTGGCTATACCCCATATGAGGTGATTTTGTATTTTATTATTTATATATATATATAAGATACGCATATTTAAAACGTATGTTAACGTTTCATGCCAAATCTATTGTTAAGTCCTGCGTACTCAGCTACAGCTTTATGAGCATTTGGGGTCTCGTATATCGAAATAATGCGCATTTTCAGGGGGTTTAATATTAGTGGTGTAAGGGCAGGGGCATCAAGGGCCAAGACATCAAGCACGAATAAACGTCCGCTTCGATTTCTTGTTACCCGCTGCCCAGATACCAGATATGTTCTGCTATTGCTTATTAAATGGTGTTTATTAATCGTCACAGACAAAATGGTTTCTCACTGTATAGGGAAAAACTATTCAGTGCGAGGAGGCTAGAAAAGAGGTAGAAAGAAAGTCTGTGTATATATGTGTATGTTGCATGTTCATGTGTTTTGTGTATGCATGTGTGCATCTATGTGTATGTGTGCTTTTTATGAATTAATGTATATATATATATATGTGTGTGTGTGTGTGTGTGTGTGTGTGTGTATGTTGTGTTGTGTAGTGTAGTGGCAGGTTATAACACCGAGATTTTGGTGTAAATTTACCGTGATATAGATAGATAAATAGATAGATAGATAGATAGATAGATAGATAGATAGATAGATAGATAGATAGTGAACAGAACATGATAGGCAGGCTTAAGCAGATATCAGATAGATAGATAGATAGATAGATAGATAGATAGATAGATAGATAGATAGATAGATTCCAGGTATGTTTTTTTTACTGAATGTAGGTATAGTAGAACGATGAAAGAAATTTGGAAAAGAAAATAATAGTAATTATTATTATTATTATTATTATTATTATTATTATTATTATTATTATTATTATTATTATTATTATTATTATTATTATTATTATACCTAAAGATGGATATAAATGTACATTTAAATATGACAACTATTCCTGTTGTGGTTGGAGTTTTGGGTCTTATAAAGAAAGGAATTCAAGAAAATAAAATCACCCTGGGGCATATACAATAAATATTTTTTTAAAAATCACATTCCATTGCTGCGAAGAACTTTGTCTATTTTATTTTTTTTGTCACTAACTGGTTTTTGTTCCTTGTTTCTTGTTTATTTAAGTAGACACCAAAAAATAGCGTTCTTCATTTGCCCGAGAACATCTGTTATGGCGCGGCATGTAATTATAAACAAATTTGCAAAAGACTATCAAAATACGATGACCTTGAAGATGATATATATATATATATATATATATATATATATATATATATATATATATATATATATATATATATATATATATATATACATATATATATATATATATATATATATATACATATATATACATATATATACATATATATATATATATATATATATATATATATATATATATATATATATATGAACTTGTAAATAGGAAAATATTAAATACATAAGACAAATAAAAAAAATAAAATAATGAATGGAAATAGATGAAAATGGTACTAAGTTAATGGAAAAATGAAATAAAAATGTTAAATGCGTTATCGTCAAAAATTAACAATAGTTGTACAATAAAGGTAGTTAGAAAGAAAAGTAAAAACTATTAAAACCATTTATATATATATATATATACATAATACAATATAATATATATATATATATATATATATATATATATATATATATATATATATATATATATGCCTTAAAGAAATACAAAAAATTGTACTCACAAGTACAGCTCACACTAAGAGCTTTATCTATGTAAAATGTATGTAACCTTAATTTTGTTGTTTAGTGGGGTCGGGTTTTAAAAAAAGATCAGTGAAAAATGTCATGGATCCATTTCTGACCTTAGGTCTCTCGTTGGGACCAGGAAGGAAATGTGTATATATAGGAACTTGTAAATAGGTAAATAATAAATAAATAAGACAAATAAAATAGAGGTTGCAAAAAGATGAAAATGGTAATGGTTCATTATTTTAAATACAAGGAAATAATACTACTAATAATAATAATAATTTCATATTATTATACCATTAGACAAGCACGATGAGAAAAATCTTAAAAATGAGAATTTTCGGACACACTTGTTTTTTATCACAACGAAAAATAAAATGAAGTCGAACTTTTTGGTGGAAAAATCGTTCAAAAAAACTTGTTTTGTGTATGGGCATATTTTTTAGATACTGTGACTATTATTATTAATATTATTATTATTATTATTATTAATTTGTCTTTTTTCGAATTTCAATTATTATCTCCCATCGTGAACAGCGCTTTTGACTGGAATTGTGTGTGTAAGCTCCTAGACAAGCGTGACTATCTCAAATCGCATCCGCATTCAATGCAAAATTTATATGTATAAATATGCTAATACATTGGACACAGGCTTTCACATATAGATGCAATGTCGCTAATTGGACTTTGCAAGAATGGCATCGTGTGGCGTGGTTTGGTAAGTCACGGTTTCAGATATTTCGGGATGATGGTAGGATTTAGTTATGGTTATCGACCCTAAATGGCATCGTGCCGGTTGGTGATGGTTCCAAAATAGCGTTGGGTGAGTTCGCGTTGGGTGGGTTAGGAGCTGTTTCTTTGCCGAGGGTATACCGTTAGATTGCAATGTTTCGTGTTCATTTGTGCCAAATTCAATGACTCTCACTACCACAACTTCTAGCATGATAATGCAGTTTGTCATTGAGATTGAGTTGTCCAGAATTACTTTAAAGAGAATTCTGGAGACTAAATCGTGAGTCCAATGGAGGTCTACACCAAGTGCCTTGCAGAGATAGTGCTTCCCTTGGTCAAGAGGATGGAAAACCCTATGTCTGGCAACAGGATTATGTACCATGCCACACAAGCAGGAGAAACCAGTCATGGCTGTAAGACAATTTCTGCAACCACATCACCCCTTACATCTGGTCACCTAACTCCCCAGACTACAAACACTTTGATTATTATGTGTGGGGCGCAGTTGAGCGAGAGACCAACAAAACTCCTTGTAACACCGAAGATGAACTGAAGACAAGGATTACAGCAGCATTCACCAACTTAAACAAAGAGACCACCCAGAAGAGTTTCAGGAGATTCCGAAGTTGTCTGGAAGCCGTGGTTGAAGCCAATGGCGATTTTATTGAATAAATTTACTCTTTAGTATTTCCAGATATTTTTGTGTAATTTTGGTAAATATATCTGTTAAATATGTCAATGTTATTTTCATTTTTGCGTAATTTAGATGACAATTTATACATCGCAACCTGTATATATATGTAAAAATTTTCAGATAGAATGTCTCTGTAAAAGGAAAAAAGAAAGATAGAAAGAATAATACTTCCATAGAAAGAAAGAAAGAAATCAAGAACGAATACTTCTTCAATAGAAAGGAAGTAATAAAGAAAGAACGAAAGAATAATGCTTCTATAAAATGAAGAATAATGCTTCCATAGATAGAAAGAAAGGCAGATAATTTATGTACAAAAGAAAGAAAGAAAGAATACTGCTTCCAGAAAATTAAGAATAATATTTCAATAGAGAGAAAGAAAGATAAATAATGTAACCATAGAGAGAAAGAATAATTATTTCATAGAAAGAGAGAAAGGAAGAATGAAAGAAAGAATACTGCTACCATAGAAAGAATGAAATAATCACGCTTCCAAAGAAATAAAGAAAGTAAGAATGAAAAGGAGAAAGAATGGATACTTCCAAAGAAAGAAAGAAAGAAAGAAAGAAAGAAAGAAAGAAAGAAAGAAAGAATGGATACTTCCATAAAAAGAAAGAAAGAAAGAAAGAAAGAAATAAAGAAAGAAAGAAAGAAAGAAAGAAAGAAAGAAAGAAAGAATGGATACTTCCATAGAAAGAAAGAAAGAAAGAAAGAAAGAAAGAAAGAAAGAAAGAAAGAAAGAAAGAAAGCGGATAGGAGTAATATATCAAAAAAGAAAGGAAACAAACAAAAAACAAAGTAACGGGGAGCGGAGGAGAGAAAGTAAAAGTAAGAATAAATGAAAAGAAAGAAAGATAGAAGCGGAAGAAAGAAAGAAAGGAAGGAAGGAAGGAAGGAAGGAAGGAAGGAAGGAAGGAAGGATCGGAGAGAAGGAAAATAAATAAAAAGAAGTGAAAAGAAAGAAAGAAAGATGCTTTGAAAAAATGAAGAATAATTTTTCCATAGAGAGAAAGAAACAACGAATACTGCTTTCATATAAAGAAAAAGAGAAAGAAAAAGAATGGATGAAGAATAATGCTTTCATAGAAAGAAAGAAAGAAAAAAAGAAAGAAAGAAAGAAAGTGCAATGCAACCGCAAATGAAAAGAAAGCAGGACAAAAATAAAAAAAGAAATGATAATGCCTTTGCAGCAAGAAAGAAAAAAAAAGAAAGAAAAAGAAAGGATAAGAAAAGAAAACATGTCTACCAGAGAAAAGAAATAAAATTAAGGGATAAAGACAAGGAAAAGTCAAGGAAATTAATAACAACAGAATCTAAACCCAGAACGACCAAGAAAGAAGGCCGATTCCTGTCAATTGTTAATATGAAAAAATATAAAAGTAAATGATTCATACAAAGTACAAAATCCGTTTAAAAAATCGTCTTCACAATAAGATCAACAAATGAAAAAAATAAATTTAAAAAAAAGTTCGGAAATAAAAATTTGTCTTTGAATTGTACTTTTTTCCTTTCGAGCCAAATTCTGGTCTTTCCCAGTTGTCCAGGCGACGTAATCTTATAAAGAGCGAGAATTTTTTCTGAATATTTCAAGTGTTTCGCCATCTCCCCACCTCTCTTCATCTCCCTCTCTTTCTCTCTCCCTCTTTTTTCTCTTTTAAAAGAGAGAGAAACAGAGGTATTCACAGAGAAAATATTAGTGGAGTAAGAGAATGAGACCGAATGAGAGAAAAAAAAAAAACAACCAAATACTTGATAAGCAAATATTTGCTGGCGCAGATCAGCCATCAAAGTCGATTTAATGCGATTCCGTTTATTACATTTTTTTCCTCGAACGATTGAAGAATCGCCGCGGTCCAACCAGCCACCGGGAAAAGAGCGGCCATAACTCGGCTTATTTGAGGTTCAATGGACAAGGTTCGTGACCTTTTTTACGTTTCGTTATATTCGTTTTTACTCTGTATGGTTTCTTTGAGAGCTTTGTTTTTAAAAAGGTTTTACGTCTGATTTTTTTTTCATGGAAATAACTGTCATTTGTAAAAATTACTGGTACCCGCGAAACACGCACATACATTCACACTCACACACGCAATCACACACACACACACACACGCACACACACACACACACACACACACACACACACACACACACATATATATATATATATATATATATATATATAAGCGATTTACTACGCGTGGTTTAGGTGTGGCACAACGCCGAACAAATGGCGCACCCAATGAAGATCGAACTCACTACTCATTCGTAATATATATATATATATATATATATATATATATATAAGTGTGTGTGCGTGAGTGTGTGTGCGTGCGTGAATGTGTGTTTTCTATCTCTCAACATTTATTCTTTAACGTACATTAAAAAATATTTATGTTGTACCCCCTTCACAAAAATATGTTTAGTTAAAGGGGGTCAGAAATTCCACAATGACCCTTCCGTATATTCCTGGTGTTTCTATAATGCCTGTGTGATACCAAATAGCAAATCCGACAGAACAAACTATCCTGTCATATACTAAAAGAAGACCATGTGTCGATTTTCCCACGTGAGGAAATGAATATATCATACTACGATATTATCTCATTTGTTTATTCAGTAATTTTATTTGTGTGCCTATCCATTTAAACCTCAATCTGTTTGTGTGCTTTCTACTGTCACTGTCGATTTGATCGACTCTCTCGTCTATCTATTTGATCCACGCTTTCGTCTGTCTATTTGACCCTCTTTCTGTCTGTCTATTTGATCCTTTCTCTGTGTCTATTTGATCCACTTTTTTGTCATCTCAATCTTCCTCTCCGTCTATTTGATTTCCTCTATCTGAACCAAATTTTGGTCTGTCTATTTGATCCTTTCTCTTTCTACTTCTCTCTCTCCTCTCTCTCTCTCTCTTTCTCTTTCTCTCTCTCTCTCTCTCTCTGTATATTTTATCTCCTCTCCTTCTTTATTTGATCCTATCTCTCTCTATTTGATTTCATCCACTCTTTAATCTTTCTATTTAAGCCCCCCTCCTCTCTCTCTCTCTCTCTCTATTTGATCCACTCTTTAATCTGTCTATTTGATCCAATCATTAGTCTGTCTATTTGATCCCCCTCTCTCTCTCTCTATTTGACCTTCACTCTGTCTATTTGATCTACTCCTTTTTCTGTCTATTTGATTCTCTCTCTCCTCCCTCCCCCGTCTCTCTCTCTCTCTCTCTCTTTATCTATTTAAACCATTCTTTTGTCTGTTCATTTGATCCTCTGTCTTTCTACTTCTCTCGCTCCATCTCTTTCTCTCTGTCTATTTATCTCCTCTACCTCTCTATTTGATTCTCTCTTTCTCTCTCCCTCTCTCTCTCTCTCCCTCTCTCTCTGTGTCTATTTGATCCTCTCTTTTGTCTGATATTACAAATGTATTTTCACATGCAAATGTAAAACAACTTCACAAATAAATATTTTACATGTATACCAAAACTCATATATATAAAGATATATATTGCAGATATTATAAAGCTCGGAATTTTAACAAATGAGTTACACAAAATCTGGGCAGTTCTATTTCACCTTCAATGCCAAGATACAAAGACTAAAACACCGACAAGAAAAACATATTTAAAATATGATAGACATTATATGTCGGTTGTCCATAACAAAACAAGTTTTGCATTTGTATATATTTCTTTACTATAAAAGAGTAATTTTTTTCTTAAACAATAAAATTAATAAATCCGGCCTAAATTGAGAAGTCCTTTTAAAGAAAGATTGCGCCTCCGACGGGAATCGAACCTGCATCCACTTTTTTTTTCCATCAAGGGAGACGAACTGTCAAAGGTATGTTTCGGCTATAGAGGCGGCGTTGATAGTGTATGGTTTGAATTACTTATTTAAGTAATGCACAATTTTTGTCGTTGGAACTTCTACAAATCTATATCTGCTAATTGCAGTTTCGTACCTAAAAACAGTTTCCATGGAGAAAGGTTAAATTATATGATCTCTTAGGACCAACTTATTAGTCCTAAAATATAAATAAATACAACATGGGAGCAGAGAAAGAAAACAAATGACAGTAAGCAAAGAGAAACAGCTTGAGTACATGCGGTCAAGCATGACAAGTAGTAGTAGCAGCCGCACTCATCAGCAGGTTTGAGGCTCCAAGTTCTCCACAAAGAATTGTCCTACGCGACAAGAGCCTAGTGGACTAGACATTGGCTCGTGAATGTGCTGACATAGTAATTATGAGCTCGGTGAAAAAGGAGCGAAAATAACAGAGCAGTACTAAAAATAAGCTATTGGCAGTGAAAGGAGAACTGACTCCCCCAAATCCGAGATTCAATAAAGGATTCAGTTCGTAACTCCCTGTAGCTTACTCGTATTCAGTATGATATCTGGTAATGATTCAATGGATTTAGTGAATATCTGACCCTGATGAGAGGTTTGCCATAAACCTTTACAATCAGTTAATAAACTCGGGTCATCTGTCAAGAAAAATACGCCTAAATCGAGATAATTTTACTATGAAAGTAACCATGTAGGTTTAATCGCATCGATATACATCTGATGAAGCCCGAAAGACACAACGGCCAAAACGTTGTTTTAGTAACAAAAAAGCATGTAAATACTACATATATATATATATATATATATATATATATATATATATATATACCGTACCAAGGATTTTCCGGATTGTGGATGTGGCCAGGCATGTTGTTTTAAATGCCTAAATGGATACACAATACTTGTTGAAAACACAACTATACTTAAACATGAAAAAAAAGCTATATACATAAAACAGTTGAAACCTAACCTGAACAAAATAAACTATGAAATCTCCACAAATATTCTTAAATGCCTATAATTGGTAACAGAGGCCATTGGTTTATACCAACGGCTTGCCATACTTCATACTTCTCGAATTCACTCTCGCGTGGTCATGTGTGACGTCATGAGCTGCGGTGCGATTTTCGCTTCCAGCGTCTTATATGCACGTGTTTATCGTTGCTTGGAAATCATCCATGTAAACAGAAACAGACTATCATCACTTTCTCGTTCGTGTATTGCTTAATAGATTGTACTCTAATCGTCATCTTTGATAATGGCTTATGTAAGCCGAAAGCTTAGATTGGATTAAAAAATATGTATTAATATTGTTATTTTCTTTCTTCGTTTAATGATAACGTTATTAAGCTTATCAGACGATATGTAAAGAATTTACATAAAATAAATAGACAACACTTGTCTATATTATTTAATGAAACATGTATGAACGAAAAAATGCTGCCTAAATACACACAATATATATATATATATATATATATATATATATATATATATATATATATATATATATATATATATATTCAATCTAAAAATGTCATACTTATTAAAAGGGAAAGTAACTTGATTGTTGAGAGTGCCGCTATCGAATTTTACTATAAATATAAATCTGCAACGCGATTTAAAATAATTTTAAAATATCTCCTTTCCTAAAAGAAATACTCTTTTCTCAAGTCAACATATATAGCTATACTTTTTTAAATTAACGGTTAAATTCATAATATTGTATTATTTAAAATATGTAATATATAGATTAATCTAAAACGAAAATAATATAAATAATATTAATTACATTGTAAACAAAACAACAACAATGACAAAATTTACTCACTTTCGTTTATTAGACATTAAATTACATCACTTAGCATAGTCCATAATTTACCTTTCAGTTAGCCTGAACTATATTCATGAGCGTTATATTTTTACTTCTATTTATAAAATAAAACGCGGCAAGATAATTGGTAATTTTATCTTTATTCATATATATATATATATATATATATATATATATATATATATATATATATATATATATATATATATATATATATGTATATATATATATATATATATATATATATATATATATATATATATGTATGTATGTATATATATATGTATATGTATATATATATATGTATGTATGTATGTATATAAAATACACAATTATATATATATATATATATATATATATATATATATATATATATATATATATATATATATATATATACATACATATATAATTGTTTATTTTTGCGGCAATCCCTCTTTCATTAAAAACTACTGATAAAATACTATGGTTAATTTTTTTTATTTAATATTAAATTTAAAATTACAAAATTATAAGAAGACCAGAACAATTAAATAAACATTTTCAGTCGTTTTTAATTAAACTTATATATATACATACATATATACATACATAAATTGTCAGTAGAATTTCCATCACAAGTGTGCTCAACAGACAACCAGAGCGACTATATTCAATAAATTAATAATTAAATAGCTTCTTCTTAAAAGATGTTGTTCCGTACTTAACCGGCTTTAACGTGAGAGGTTATTTCAAATATGAAATTTAAAGTCAATAATTGTCGTCTTTTTGGAGGAGTTTCTGTATGATATCCTGTAATGATTCAATAGATTTAGCCAACATCTGACACTGATGATTGGTTTGACGTAAACTTTTAGAATCGGTTAATAAACTCGGTCCATCTGTCAAGGTACCTAAATGTTTGCTACATCTCGCCGGAAAAAATACGTATAACTCGAAATCATTTCACCATTAAATAAAGAATGATTTTTTATTATTGTTCTTTCTGTTTTTGAGGATGTTGTTCCTTGCTTATATTACCAGAAGTTTTGTGTTAGATTTTTTTTTTTTTGAGGAAAAAAAACAAACTCTTTTTATGCAGGTGTCCCAGAAGTCGTCTCGGTTTTGAAAAATCTCGCAATTTCAACTCTATTTTTTATAATAACAGTTTTATACTAATATAATAATAACAGTTTTATACCAATATAATAATAATAGTTTTATACTAATATAATAATTATAGTTTTATACTAATATAATAATAATAGTTTTATACAGACTAAAAATTTAGGGACTGGAAATTTATTCCTATTTAATTATAAAAAAAATTATACTTCAATACGCGCTCTTTCTAGAGGGTGCCCAGTAAGAAAAAAAAAGAGACAAATTTATTATCAGTATCTGTCTATATTTCTGAGATAAGGTATTATGTACACTATTTACATTATTCGGACTATTGTCCTCATCTTTGTCGCTATATTTATTACAAAGTTTCGACCTTCTTCAGGTGGTTGGAATGTCGAACTGAAACCTTTACTTCGCTCACTGGGGTAGGCTGTTCTAGTTCCACGTGCCATGTTTAATGGATGTCAGTTATCAGTTGTCGCCTGTTAATTCCCTTCTCTAAGTTCTCCACTGCCTTAACCGAGTATTGAACTCACACTCTTTGGGTCCTGTCACTGGATCTAACTAACGCCTTTATCCACTGTGTCATGTGTCCTTGAGGAATAATGTAAATAGTGTAAATTTATTATCGCTGTTTTATCTTTCAGGAATGATTGACCTTGAATAACCTTGAATAAATATCTAGAATATTCATGACCGCGAATAATCATTTGAATCTCGCGTAATTACTTAACTCTGGTTCATTCTTTTATAATTGGTTAATTGTTGCTCGATCTTGTGACTCGTCATTTGAAGGTTATTTGCAGACAACTTTCGTTTTTCGTTCTGCCTTTTTTTGTATGGCTAAATGACTCGCTGGTTTTGAGCGTCAAGTTATCAAAGAAGAACTTTCGACGTGGGGCAGAAAATGGGTAGAAATTCTTCATGAATTTTTCAGTCACATCAGCCGTCATCAGTTTCAACGGTTGTCTCACGTCTTTCTGAATTTACCGCTTCTTTTTTACTGAGCTTTCTCCATTGCAGTGCATAATAATTCTGCGTTACTGAACTGTCTTCGTTTTTTTATGCATAAACTCTCGTTAAAGTAACCCCAAATAAAATAATCGGGTGGCATCAGATCAGGAGAAAGTTATAGTCATAAAATTTCAGAATTTCGCGAAATTATGAGGTAAATAAAGGTTTGATTAAATCCAAAATAAAATTTCAATATTTTGTTTCTTTGTTCAGTTGTGATTTTTTCAGAAATAATATTCCTATGTTAGTCTAAGTTCTGAAAAAAAGAGAAATAACATTTATGAAAAATATCGCATATTACAATATTTTTTAATACCTAGATGCCTTTTAAGACACCCTAGGGATTTCTTTGGTAAGGAAGAAAAGAATACTGAGCTGTTACGTGATATCTGTCCTTCTTTACGGCAGCGAATGTTGGACGATTTCCTCAAAGACGAAGAAGAGACTCGAGGCGACGGAGGTGTGGTTCTACAGAAGGATCCTAAGGATATCATGGACCGGGCGTGTGAGCAACGATGAGGTCTTAGAGATGATGCAAACAAGGAGGAGGCTTGTACTTAACATCAGGAAGAGGCAGCTGAAGTTTTTGGAATACATAATGAAGATGGAAGGCCTGGAGAATCTGATACTGACGGGTCGAATATAGGAAAAGAGAGACCAGGGAAAACAACGTATAACATACCTAGCTGCTTTAAGCAAGTGAATGACAGAACGTGGTCTGTGGCAGAAGGAAGGAACTTGTTGAGAGCGGCAAGGGATAGAGAGAGGTGGAGAACCATAATCGCCTACGTCCTGAAACGAGACGGCGCATAGAAAGAAAGAAAAGTTGTACTCTTAAAGGTTTTTACCTATTTAATAGCAAATAAATATAACATATTTTTAATTATATCGCTATTCTATCGCTATTTCCATAGCAAATAAAAATGCCTAACAAGCTTTAGATACGAATGGTGAAACTTGGGCGGTTACTCTGGAAATCTCGAAGGCGTTTGAAAGGGTTTTTTTGCATGCTGGTGTTCCACACAAGTTGAAAGGTTATGGTATTTCTAGACGAATTTTTGAATCGCGAAATGATAGTTGTCTTGAACGCCTACTCTTCTAGATCTTTTTGCATTAGACTCCAAGAGATCTATACTTGTACCTACATTTTCATGAGCAGCCTTCCACTAATCAACTCGGTATATATGCTGATGATACGCCTATTTACTCCTGTCTTAATTGTATGTCTAATCGGTGCGATAAGGTCAAATTGACAGCTGATATAAAAAAAATGATCAACATTTTTTTGTTAACTGGGACAAAGAATGGCTTGTTAATTTTAACACCACCAAATCGAAACTGCTCTCTATTAATCTTTGAGAGAACCATTTTTGCCTGGCTGATGCTAAACTCCAGAAGAGGGACTCATTGCGCCTTCTCGGGCTAATATTTTCCGCTGGCATGAAATGAAAATATAGGGTGACCCAAAAAACGGGAATTTTTTAAGTGCGTATTGCCAGACATGAGCAAGTGGCAACACTGCGAGACAGTGACCTTGAGCAAGTAAACATTTAGTAACGAGAATGAAATTCACAGTATCCCAGCTGAGATGTTGCAGCAGTCAATGAGGAATCTCAACAGCAGATTTCAAGAATGCATTCGTACAGGAGGACGCCATCTACAGGACGTAATTTAAAAAAAATGAAAATTCTATCATTGTTTCTTAAATGGCATGTTTTAAGGTTTCAATTACTATGAATTAAATATTTTTCTTCCATCACTCTTGGTTTTATTGGATTGTTAAAAAGGTTCCCGTTTTGGGGGGTCACGCTATATTATATTGAATCAATAGCTAGGTGTGCTGCTCGAAAGTTGGTTCACTGTATCGTGTTAGACATTTTTTTCTCTCCAGAATCTATCTTACACATTTATAAGTCTACCATTCATCTACGTCTTGACTATTTCTGTCATATGTGGCCTGGTGCTTCTGCTATGTACTTTGAGATTCTTAATAAAACATATGAATAATTTGCAATATTATTGGTCCTGACCTGTTACCTAGGCTTCAGTCACATTCTCACTGCTGTAACATAGCTTCCCTGTGCCTCTTCTATAAATATTTTCATGGAAATTGTTTTGAAGTTCTCATCATTTTACAGTTAAAATAGCTAGATGTAACCGTAAATTCTATGCTAAGAGTTTCTTCTATCGCACCCCTTGCTTGTAGAACTATCTTTCGACTTCTTGCTTTCCACTAAACTTTAATCTTCAAACATTTGAATGCAATTTCAATTGTTATATTCTGTCTTCTTAATTCCTGTTCTTTTATTGTTCTCTCTCCTTAATAGTATTTTTTTTTTCATTTCATATCTCACTCAGTAACCCCTTGTACCTTAGTGGCTTTATTGACTTGCTTGGGATGAAATGATTAAAAAAACAAATATTGTTCTAGGTGCAGTTGTGACAAAATGTATGTTGAGTTTAGATAAATTATTTTCAATCGTAGTTGTGATAAAGTTGGTGGGTAGAACAATATATTTTGATTCAATAGGGTTTGTAAGAAAGGGCCACTTTTCTATTTTGAAATATTTTATGAGCCTTTTGATTCGTAATTAATATGAAATCATTAGGGTATGCGAGGAGCTTAAAAGTATTTTCAATGTATTTCTCCATTTCATGTAAATACTGAGGGCTACAAGTTCTGATTGCTCTTAAATAGAATACGATGATTATTCCGTCCCAACTTATTTAATTTATGAAATTCCTTTTTACACCGATTAATGTTTATATAAATTATAAGCACAAGTTCTTGGAGCATTTGAATTATCATTTTTTTAATTTTATTTTTTTATTTTTTGTAAAACAGAACCACTAGTTATCGAAAATCTATACTGAATCATAAAAAATGAAATAAAATTAAAACATTATTTAATTAGAAAAGCTTTTAATTGTTTTTATGTACAAGATATATTATGGACATTATTGTGTTAAGAATTTTTTTTCGATAAATAATGAATTTTGCAAGTTTTTTCCTTTTTTTCAACTTTTATTTATAATAATTTTAAAGTTTAAACCTTTTAAAATTCTGTATTAATTTGTATCAGTTAAGTGATATTGTTATTAAGTAAAAACTATATTTACTCTAATCATAAATGGAAAAGCTTACAACAATTCAGCGACTGCCAGTATGTTAAAAAGAATTTTGAATTTTTTTCCGTGTATGTATAAACTTGCTGATTTTTGTCAATACGCTTCTTCAATTTCCACCATTTTAGATATCAAAAAGTAAAGTAGCTTTTCAGAAATTAATTATAATTGCTTTTTCGCTTTACAGCATTTCAGATATCGGAAGAAACCTCTTCTAATGCATATTCTTCATAAATTAATGGTAATTGCTTTTTCGCTTTACATCAGTTCGAATTGCTTGTAAAAGATGTCGTAATGTAAGGTCTCTTTACAAAAGTAAAATGGCGTAGAGAGAACTTCCAAAAAAGCGGGAGATACCTTTATATAAAGATTAGAGCAAAATATAAGAGTATTAGTTTTAAGCATCGGAGTGGTGGCTGCCGTGAGTGAAAGGATGCAAAGGCGTAGATAGATAGATTTGGGAGTTCGTAGGCCATTCAATACATCCAACCCTCTCTTCTTCCGGTCGAAATGACGAATAAATAAATAAATAAATAACAATAGGTTTCCCAGTCACAGCATCAAGCCCATCAGTAGTAGACGCATTAAAACAGGGTCCGGCGTCAGTTATTAGTTACGCTCGTTTGATCAAAACTAAAACAGGAAAAAAAAAACGTATAAGCAAAAAAAAAAAAAAAATGAATACGACACAAATAAATCTGAGAAGAATTTGTGTCCCTGATTTCTCCGCCACCCCCGCTTGCATTAACTCGGATTTTGGCATTTAAGACATTTTTTTCTATTTTTTTCTTTTTTTGGTTTATTGACCCATACTTATCTTTCTGAAGATAGTCATTTTTTTTCTATCGAGTAATCTCATACTGTCCATAGTTTATACATTGGACTCAACCTGCTCCTATCAATCTATATAACTATCGGTATATCTATCTATTTATCAGACAAGATGGTTGTTAATACATACATACACACATGCACACACACGTACACACACACACGCACACACACATATATATATATATATATATATATATATATATATATATATATATATATATATATGGTACCTCCAAAGATTCGCTACAAAATTAGCATACTTGATGAAAAATCGTCAAAATCATTATGTCATTATTAAGAGGAAAGGCCAATGTATTTTCTCTTATTAAATTATATTTTTTAATCCATTTTAAAACCTTTAAAATTTTGCTTAAAAATTTTGTTTTTCTTGCGTCAGCGGGTGACCATACTTTAGTATAGGAAATTTTAGCATCTTTTGTAGTGAAAAATATATTGATTTGAAAATTCTTCAAAAAATCAGATAATTGTCAAATTTTAATGAAAGTTTCAGGACCGATTCACAAATGAATGAAATAATTTTTGAAAAAATTGCAAAAAGTATTTTTTTTTTTTACATCTGCTAACTCCAACTTATTTAATTTTAATAAAAATCATTTTTGTAGCGCTTTATCTACATAACGAGGAGAATTTAAATCATCATTTATTTTGTAAGTTTAATCATTAAATTAAATTAAATCTTCATTTTTCATTTTACGATTCAAAGCAGATTTTCTGTATTTCCTCTGAATCGTAAAATAAAAAATGCAATAAAACTAAGACAGTAGAAATCTTTTAATTGTTTTTATGAATGAGATACATTATGGGCACTCTCGTTTTAAGAAAAAATATGTTTTTGAATGAATAATGAATTTCTTTCATTTTTTAAATGTTTTAAATATAATTTTATATAAAGTTTTAAATCTTTTAAATTTCTGTAATAATTTGTTGCGATTAGGTAATATTGTTATTGAGTAAAACTTTATTTACTAATCATAAATGTAAAAGCATACTACAATTCAGCGACTCCCAGTATTTTTCCCGTCTGTGTATAAACATGCCGATTTTTGTAAACATGAACGTCCATACACGATATTATCAGAAAATAAAAGCGGTAACTATGGTAAATTAAAAATGTATTGCTAATTTTTTTTAACATTTCCTCTACGGGCGTCTTCATAAGTAAGACTATAAAGTTAAAGTACCTAAAATTCAATAAAATCCTAGCATTCTTAAAATATTCATAATTTTTAAGACCACTAGGTCGTTTACAAAATATATATAAAAAAAGCGATTACATTGTATTCGTTATGCAATTTTAGTGCAATTATCTCTTCCTTATTTAAATTTAACAAACATCCGACTGTCGATATATCTGTCAACAGCTTCGTGTTATAAATGCTTTTCTGCGATATTTTAACCTGAAAGTAAATAATATTCGATTCAATCTAGTGTAATTGAACACACGGAAAAAATTTTTAATTTTTTTTTAAATACCGGGGGTGGATGAATTGTAGTAAGCGTTTCTATTTATGATTAGTAAATACACTTTTCATTTCATATGACTTTACCGCTACAAATTGATAAAGAATTTTAAAAGATTTCAAATTTTATAAATCTTTCTAATTAAAATTTTTAAAAATGAAAACAGTTGTGGTAAATATTCATTATTCATCGAAAAATATTTTTGTAAGACAATAGTGACCATTTTATTCATAAAAGCAATTAAAAGCTATTCTTATTAAACATTATCTTAGTTTTATTGCATTTTATATTTTACGAATCAAAGCAGAAACTAAAAATGAGTGTAGTGTTTGACAAAATTGATGATTTAGATTCACCGAGGATTAATTAAACACTACAAAACCGAATTTCTCGAAATTGCATAAAAAATAAATTGGTGCGGGTTAATAGATGTAAAAAAAAATATTTTTACCAAAACTTTGTAAAAAAAAAATAACAAAGAAATATTTTAAAAATAATTTCGTTCATTTGGGAATAAGTTTGATTAAAATCCGATAATAATCTCATTTTTGCAAGAATTTCCAAATCATTGTGCTTTTCCCCGCAAAAAGACGCTCGAAATCCCGTTCAAATTTATGGTTCCACATCCAAGCCAGAAAAAAAATTACAAACATTTCGAAGTTTCTAAAAAGAATTTTAAAAAAATGTTCCCTTACAAATCCTTTGATTCTTTGAAACAATCTTCGCGTGTTATCAATTACATTTAGTTGTATTCAGACTAGATTTACAACATCTTACTCTGAAATTGGAAATTGACAGGCAAACTAAACAAAATTTTCTATCTATCTATATATATATATATATATATATATATATATATATATATATATATATATATATATATGTATGTATGTATGTATAAAACAAATAACACTTTCGGACTTGTATATAAATACTTGTTACAAAATAAAATTCTTGTATTTGCCTTGATAAAGTCCCTACTTTATCAAGGCAAATACGGAGGAGGAAGCGATATTAAATGGTTGTCGTAGAACTATTCTTGAGTTGTACTAATGAGGTCCCCTTATATGACAATCAAAATAATATATACGTTCAGTTCTATGATCAACATTCAGTAATTTCTACATGGATAACCTTGAAAATAACATTTAATACCATTAAAAAAAACCTCCATCGACCAAAGACATGTAGACGATATTCTCATCTTCGTTAAAAACTTAGACGAAATAGATGAATTGCAAAAAAAAACTCAGTTCTTAAGTTCACATATGAACTTAACAATAACAACATAATTCCTTTTCTTGGTACATTGTTAGACATGAATAATAATACATTTACTCCCCCCCATATAAAATACTAACTAGAATAAAAACGTGAACTACAAAATTGAATGTCTCATTACAAAACAGCGATTATAAAAACAATTAATAAACCGGGCAAAAGTTAACTCTTCCACGAAAAAATTCTTCAAGAAACAAAGAATATTAAACAACAAACTCTAACGACTTAACTAATTACATGGTTGATGAAAGATTAGACGAGCTGTTAGAAATATTAACATAAACCAAAAAGAACATAATACTTCCTAATATGAACCTACTATACCGCAACTCTAAACTTCCTAAAACCTCATAAGTATTAATATATCCCCCATTGATTCCAGTAAAAAATAAAATTAATTAAATACTATACTAAATTTAATACAACCACCTTAATTATTGTTATGGTCCAGGTTAGGACCAAGGAAGAACAACACGAACACAAGAGTAGAGATAACGAAAATATATTACACGGAATAATAATACAAGGTCTGGAAGGTGTTAGTATGACTGTCAGTCTGGTTTGGAGTGAACTACTATCGGCTCGACTCGATTTGTCTCTCTCTCTCTCTCTCTCTCTTGAGAGGCGTAGTATACATAGTGTTAGGAAGAGTTCATTCTGTAGTTATAGGTAAGGACCCATAACAATTATCCACAATAACTCTTCTCTGTAAACTAATGTTTTGCAAAGACCAACATCGTATATCAATGTAAATGTCCTTTGGGAGATTGTATCTCTGAGAAAAACGTATATATTTTGGTTTCACGACGACGACACTATCAAGGTTTACTTTACACATGTCGGTTTCCAGTTCTATTGCGCAACATTTAAAAGAATATTCCTTTACAACTTTCAGGTTTTAGAGAAATATTAATTGGCAATAAAAGTATACTCTACCATGAAAAAAAACAACAATTTCAAGTTATCGAAGCACTCTGTATAAAAAATAAAACCAACAGTAAATAAAATTAATTATGAGTATAACAACAATGTTTTAAAATGTTTATAAAAGCAATTGCTTTGGATGAGCAAATTGTAAAAAATTTCATTTTTTTTCTTAATTGCAGGTTTAGTATTTTTAAAATATTATTAATAAAACATTTAAACTAAGTTGTCTCCCTTATATATTCTTTAATTATAGCGTTTCATGCGCATTTACAAAAACATTCACACCTATCAATTACATTAATTTTCTGTTTTAGCAATTCCCCTCTGAAAATGATCTTGGATGAGATTGAAAGTACTTGAGAAAATAAAAGAAATAACCAAATCTACGGCGTCTTTATTTCTCGGTTTTGTAAAAGCACTAAGTAATTGATCTGTGAAATTGATAGGATTAAAATAATACATATATATATATATGTGTGTGTGTGTGTGTGTGTGTGTGTGTGTTTGTGTGTGTGTGTGTGTGTGTGTGTGTGTGTGTGTGTGTGTGTGTGTGTGTGTGTGTGTGTGTGTGTGTGTAAGTGTTGTGTAGAGTTGAATGAGAATCAGACAAAATGATCAGTATATAACATATATAAAGTTTTGTTTATTTTTCATTTAGTTAACGCCAATTATCCGGATCCTTAAAAAAGAAGGATTTTATTGCAAATAAACATCTAAATGATCGAGACAGAAAGTGATTCCCATTAGGCGGCTGAAGGCGTGTATCGTTATAGAAATGAGATTTTATCTAATTTCAGCTCACTTTCTATTTTATTTATGTGTTTCGCTTTTATTTATTTATTTATATTTTATTTATTTGTTTTATTCATTTTCATCTAGGTTTAGGTATTTCACATTGTTGCGGTACTAATTAAGAACACGGGATGAATACAGCAACTCCGGCTGTGTTTCAATTCATCCCCTGTTTTTACTCACGTGAAAATTTGCGTAGATAAAGCCTGGGCCGCCTTGAATAAAATGGCTGTAATCTGCGAATCTGATCTACCAGACAACCTCAAACGGAGATTCTAAGCTACTGTAGGGGCGGTTTTAATATATGTCATCACTGCTTGGACATTAATTAAAACCCTGGTGTCTAAGCTTGATGGAACGTACACACAGATGATGAGAGCTATTCTTAACATCTCTTGGAGACAACATCCGACTAAATCACCCGTCGTTGATATTTTTACAATCTTACACGAAAACAGAATGCGATTTGCTGGACACTCCTGGCGAGAAAAAGAACTCGCGATTGATCTACTGCTCTGGACACCTAGCCATGGCGCAAGACGGGCTGGTCACCCAACAATCACCATTGAATAGTTATGTTATGACATAGAATGTCACCCTAATGACCTTCAGACCTTGATGCAGGACCGTGATGGTTGGCGTGATAGACTCATGAATGTACGAGCTAGCTCGACCGAATAAATAATAATAATCTATCTATCTATCTATCTATCTATCTATCTATCTATCTATCTATTGCATTTCTCCTACCATGTTTCTATGAAGCTACCTGACTCTTGGTATGGGAAGTATTCAGATGAACCCCACTCCTTAGTTCGACCATTCCCAACATTCACGGCTAAGACCCCAACTCATCCCAGGCACATTGTAGCAAATCACCCTCATTCATCTCGACTCATATTAATCTATATTGATAATATCAACGGCCATAATAATCACCGTCTTTTTTGGAAACCAGACACCGAGGCGTTGACAGCCGAAGTGTGAGTGGAATCGACCTTATTAAAAGGTCAGACTCCCGGGCCTTTAAACTTGCAGATCCATAATCACCTACCAAAAAAAAGCTTTTTGTATGTTTGTTTTTCAGTGGTTCCCAAACTTTTTTTTCTTTCGGAATTAAAAATTGCTCGCGAATCATCAAATTTTATGTGATAAAAAGTACATTTAAAATTTTTTAAAAATCCAAAGATTGTGTTAAAGGGAGATAACTGCAGATTCGATAATTATCAATATCATTGGTAACCCTCTCCTCCACTTTGGGGACCGTATTTACTATATACTTAATACTTGATATAATGCAAAAATAGTACAATCGGTCAATAATTATTTATAACCATTTACACTGAGACTCGTGCAGACAAGTACAAGTAATCTATAATATTTTAGATTTTGAACTAATATGTATTTTTGGCATTTGAATTTTTTTAAACTGTTTTCTAACTCTCTGATTGTCTTTCAATCATTCAACCTTACCTGCCATCCTCTATTTACCTATAAAGCGCGTCGCACCATTTGGGAATTATTTATTTAGACTCTTAAAAAGGTGAAGCGAGAAAACAATGTAAAGTAAACGATATATCGTGGGGAGAAGTCTCCGTCTTACTAACCGAGGTTTTTTTATCATTTCAACCCAAGCAAGGCAATAAAGCCACTAAGACACAAGGGCTTACTGATAGTGAAAGCATAAGAAAATGAAAAACATTATTAAGCAACGGGAAAAATGTAATCAAGAAGACAACAGATAACGATTGCCATTTAAACCTTTGAAGATAAAATTTGCGTGGAATGTAAGCCAAAAGAGAGTTCTACAAGCGAGAAGTGCGAGAGAAGAAACAGTCAGCATAGAACTTACGGTTGCATCTAGCCAATTCGACTGAAAAAATGATGAAACCTCTAGTACTGGGCTTAAATTCATAAAGCTCAAGATAAATAATAACTTATAAAATCAGCTTATATACTGAAAAGTTCATCAGAACAATTACCATGAAAATATTTATAGAAAGGCACAGGGAAGATACATTAAATCGGTTAGAAAGAAACTGAAGCCGGGATGCCATATATTCTTATATATATATATATATATATATATATATATATATATATATATATCTGTCTGTGTGTGTGTGTGTGTGTGTGTGTGTGTGTGTGTGTGTGTGTGTGTGTGTGTGTGATAATGACATATAAATCTCTATCTATAAAAGGCAGGATGTGTGTATGTGTGTAACGAATGCACGGCCGCAATTTTCGACGGATTTGCACCAAATTTTACATGCACATGCTACAACTTAGTGGGAATGCCAAGACCGACTTTGCATTTCCCAACTCCCATCGACAGTGCAAATAAACGATTTTTTCATGCTGCTACGGCAGTTTTCATGTAATTTGCGGCCATGTTCTACTGGCCAGAGTGAGAGCCTATAGCTGGCTGCAACGAATAGGCAGGAAGATTATATTGGCCAGCGTGAGAGCCAACAGCTGACTGACACGAATGTTAACTAGCATGCTAGCATGCAAAAAAATCGATAGCTGCAATCGTCACAAGTGGGAAAAATTTAAATCTGCATGGCACATTACTCCAATTGGCTCATTTGCTTGCTTATACTCAACGTTGATTCTGATTCCGCAGAACTGGGTTGGGTGTGAAAAAATATTTGTTGTTAACATTCTTTTTTCATTCGGTTTTTCCAGTTACGAGTCCTTTTTTAAAGCTGATCGTTTTGTGTTCATTTTATTTAGTTCTTTTTTCGTAACAGATTTAATGTTTAGTGTAGAGCTTAGAAAAATTCGCAGTGTGAGATAGGCAAGAAGTAAGGCATGTAGCAACATCAGCACGGCAAAGGGCACTCCTTTAAAGGCAGAGAAGGGCAAAAATATTTTAAGTCAAGTGATAGCGATTGCTGTATGAGTCGTACGATTTTTGAATCAAGCACGGGCAACGCCGGGCCATGCTGCTAGTTTTTATATATAAAGAACACTTTTGCGGAAAAGATGTATAACAAATTGGAAATAGTTTGCGGGAGATGCGCTTCATCCATTAGAACTTTATCCGAATAGGTTTGTTTAGCTTTATGACACTACACATACGCACGAACGGAAGACGCTGGGAATTTTAAACTTAAAAATAATTTTTTCTTAAATTTAATTTTTTATATATATGTATTTTGGGTATATAATCTACTTGATTTCGTTCACATTCTTTTTCTCTTTGTTTCCATCACTTTTTTTTTAGGAAATATTCCACACTCTGATAAAAGAAGGTCTGCCAAGAATACTGAAACGTTGTAAGACCCTCGACGTAAATTTACTGGGGATGATCTAGCGATTAAAGCACTTTCTATACATTTTCGTGTTAGGGTATTGTTTTCTCTTTAATTAGAGTAATATTTTTATATCCAAATGCTGGCCAGTCTTGTTAAAGGGAGCAACTATTATCTGTAAAGATTGTCACAAAGAATTTATCGGAGAGACCTTAAGAAATTTCAGTAAAGATTACATGAACAAAAAATGGATATTTTACAAAACAACACATTAATCGTATATATACACTTACACATATGCACACATGCGCTCGTACACACATAGACACAGACACAGACACATATATGTACATATATATATATATATATATATATATATATATATATATATATATATAATTCTTCAGAAATTGTTTTGTTTACGTTCCGGATACGATGTTCAGCTTTATAGGCTATTTTGCCGGTGCCGGTAAAATAGAGAAACATACTTTCAAGCTTATTTTACCGATTTGGGTAAAATAGACACTAGGCCATTTTGCCGATAAATATTTTTATTATTATGCATGCAGGTCATGTTAAACATAAAAATACACAGATTTAACACGGAAGTTCATTTATTTTCACCATCAATCATTAAGAAAATTTAAAATCTTTTACACTCTTATTTGTTAAAACAAAATTTAAAATCATTTATTCATCATCAATTATTAAAAGAAATATAAAAGTCTCGGAATATTTTAAGCACTGCAGGCGTAACAGTCTCTGCAAAACCAAAACTTGCCCTTGGGCATGGTTCTCCTGTACCCACTGAAGACGACAGTCACAGACCATAGAATCCATGTTGTTCAGGTCCTGCCTACACAGCTCACACAACAACTGCGCTGACAATCTCAAGTGAATAGCAATTGTTCTGCTGCCTCTTTTTCACATCTATACATAGTGTATTGGTGACTTTTCAGTTTTTCTTCTAGTTCAGTAAATAAATTGAAAGTATATCCAACACTAAGTTCTATGGCTATACTAAATGAATATTGTTTATTGTTTTATATACAGGGTGCTATGGAAAATTGTTGTCTAAATTACGCAAAATAAAAGTAACACTGACATCTCGCTTTAACAGATATATTTACCAAAATTACACAAAAATATCTTGAAATACTAAAAAGTAAATTTATTCAATAAAATCGCCATTGGCTTCAACCACGGCCTCCAGATAACTTCAGAATCTCCTGTAACTTTACTCGACGGTTTACTTGTTTAAACTTGTGAATGCTGCCATATTCCTTGCGTTCAGTTCATTTTTAGTGTTACAAGGAGTTTTGTTGGTCTCTTGCTCAACTGCACCTACAC